>CM023358.1:37835950-37935154 GCA_013282895.1 Eriosoma lanigerum
TTTTTGTCCGAATTCATCGAAAACTCGTATATTTTTAGATACGAAAATATTATACTTTTCGATAGATAGCAATCGAACGTTTTATGGTATATTATTTATGTTAACAGATACGGGCGATGTTAAGTTCAAAGAACATTTTCTCTGGTTCGAATTTTTATCGGAAAAAGACATATTTATTCGGATCGTTTTCGTATAACATGCCGAACAATAAACAGATACAATCACAACCCAATGACTCGACCGATATTATGGTCGTTGCTCTTATATTGGTCGTGTTCAATGCTTTAATATAATAAACTAAAATTTTACGACGGAATAATAATAATAAAGTGAAAAAGTATATTCAAAATAATTGATTCATTCTACTATATATTATTGTATATATATATATATATTATTGTTATTTATAAATAATAATAAAAGATACATGTTTATTATGGTGTAAAAATGTACATGCATTGCCATAATATAATATATTTTGACAGTTGAATGTAGGTTAAATTAAAACTCTTAATAAAAATATTTATTATTTATCGTGTTTTTTAATTTAATTTTTCTCAACTGGTAAAGACGGTTACTCGATTTTACTAATAAGATCGATTAAATACTTTAAAAAAAAAAATACTTACCACTACTGATAAGCTTTATAAAGTATCCACTTAAAACATTTATATATTTTGGTTAATTTAATTCACAAAATTAATTATGTAAAACCATTGTTCAATAAAACTCAAGTATTTACCATTATTTTATATTAAAATTTATTATTTTTGTAAATACATTTATTTATTAAAAGTAAACTGTTTGAAAATGTTTTGCATGGTTTCAACAAGAAGTCAATAATGCAAACAGCGCAATTTACAACTTTATCATTCGACAATAGATGGTTTTAAATTTATTATTGCGATATTCTTCAATATTGGTCTTTAACTATGTTAATTTTCAATTAATAATTATTGTACAATATACAATACAAAATTATACAAAATTGGCAACTTTCTTAAACTGCAGTTATTGAGTTTAATTTATATTTATTGAGTTTGATTATTAAAATTATACGGATATACTTTATTAATAAATACCTAATTGTCCTAATAATAAGTTTTATAAAAATATATGTCCTTAGTATACTTATCTTATAATTTAAAGTACTTATGATATTTAATTTAATTTCGTTACTGTTAATAATGTTATACTTATAAGTTAACATTTAATTATATTTAATATGTGACCCAGTTGTACGAACTTCAGTTTTCTCGAAATTGAATCAGATTAAAAATTTTTTATAACTTGTAAATTATACCTGATAATACTATGTATAGTATTATCATTATATATTATGGATACTTTTATATAAAATATTGTGTAATTGATCTTATTGAATAAACAATATGGTAAAAATATCGTTTCAGTTATAAAAATTAATACGAGATCAGATTAGTATAGAATTGACGTGTTTCAAAATTCAATTATAAATCATTGTCGGTCGGGGTGTAATAGGGCTCACCATGGGATTTATTGGCACTTAATAGCGACAATAATTTAAATTAAATTGAGCCAACAACGGTATTATTATGACAAAAACCGTAAAAAAAAAAATATTGATTTTAAATTTGAAAAAAGAAATTAAACTTTTTGATATCGAAACAAATTACTGTACATCATTTCTAAAACTCAAAGAGTGTAAAATATATTTGGATATTATATTCATTGTTATATAAATAAATGCTATAATATTATTCATCAGGTCGTAAACACTTTTGCAGTATTTCATGCATTGTACATTTGTACCTACTAATAAAATAATATTCATATTTTACACTAAATACTGCGATAAGTTATTTTGTTATTTATAAATGTATACGTATTATAGTAATATATTTTATACTAGTATATAGTAACGATTATAATACCATTGGTTTATATTAGAATAATTTACAATCTTACGAACCGTTTAAAAATTCATTTAAAATATTCATGAATATGCGTATAATGGAATATTTATAATAAAATAGCCACTTACAATGAATTCGCTCATTTCATGAAAAATTGATGACATCATGAAATTAAATCATAGTTTTACAATATTGTGAAATAAGAAAAAAATTATTAATTTTTCACAAAATAAACATGAAATTTTCACGTTGTGTAATTAATTTTCTTACACGATTGACGATTCGTAGATAAGAATAAAAGTGTAATTTTTCATTAAATGAACATTGCGTGTAGTAACTTAGCTTTTTTAAAGTTACATTCGTAAACAAAAAAAACCAAATAATTGCTTGACAGAAATTAGATTTTATAAATTATTAAGTGATTAACAATTTATTACAGCATTGTTTTTTTTTTTTTTTTTTTTTTTTTTTATGATAATAAATTGTTTATTTAATATCTTCTTTGATATTTTGTTATTCATTAATTAGTATATCTATATTTTGGTGAAATAAAATAAATAAATAAGTAAAATAAATTATACGATAAGAAAATTCGATGTTGAAAATTGTCTATTTATTTAATATTTATCTTATTTCACAACGTGGAAAAAATATGTTATCATTTTATGAAGCGGTCCAATTTTCATGAAATGAGCGATTTAATTGAATGACATATACATATTATTTTAAAGTCAAATTATTATCATTAAAATTATATTTTTTTCGTAGAAAATATGTGTTCAAACAAATTATAATGCAGTGATACAATATATTATGTAAATTGAATAAGCAAAATTAAAAAACATGAATATTTATTTTTAAGGTTACAAGTTAAGATCTTAATTTAAAGGGTATTTAAAGTATATATCCGGGACTAGGATAGTTAAAAGTTATGTTACACAAGTTACATTTGGAAACAAAATAAATTACGTCTAATATCAATTATATTAATAGTTCCAGGATGATCAACATTTTATCTTACAACCATTTTCATGTTTTATCTATGCAAAATATTACATAATGTGAAATATAAAAATAGGTAAGTTACTCTCTTTCACTCACGCTAACGTTTGTTTATCTAAATGTTTGAAAGGTAATTTGTCGGAATATATTATGATGTGTTGTCTTATTTTGTTAGTAGTATATGTATAAAATATAGAATCTAACAAGTAAAATAATTTCATAAAAATCATTTTTAACATAACATCATACAATTTATTTAAAAGTAAATTTTATAAAAGTTTATATAGCGCAATATATATTTTAAAGTTAAAAAAAAAATGTTACTAATTAACGGTTATAAGTTAAAATTTGTAATTCGGTTAAATAGCTTTGATGCGACTAACTGCGGTCTGCGATTACCGCTCAATCAGGTATATACCGATCTATTATCGTATCTACCAGTGACCACTGTGGTAATATTATGAAGGGTCATATTATAAGAAGTATGAATTACGTATACTGATTGTAAATATGATATATAATAACATACAACTCGAGTGGGTATGCGTTTGACTGAAATTTCGAACACTCTGTAGTCTGTACCGTACCTGTATAATTATAATAATATTTAGCAAAACCTCTCAATCGCTTAAAACTATACTATCGAGAAATTATAATATTATTAAATGTTTGTATTGTTTTATCTAAATACTATAATATTCAGGGTTACGTAATGTAATTATTTATATAATTTATAAAGATATAAAATATAACTATAAAAAATATACTATTGTGAACACTTGTTTAAATATGTAAATAGATTAATTTTAATACTTTAACGTATAGCGCAGATTTCGAAAAAAGTAATATATTTTTATATATCACATAAGTAAATTCGTTAACTTGGTATTAAATTTGATATTATCAAAAGACAAATTATTATTATATATTTTATTTAGGAGTAACATTTATTGACATGTGATATATTATTTAGTAATTTGGATAAAATTATTGATTTGACAATAATTTAAAAATAACGAATCTAATGGGTTGAATTACCAATGAACGAAAAAAATCGTTAAATATATTATGTTATAAAGTATATTTTTACTTATCCAATATTAATCATTAAATATTGAAATTGCCACAGACTCTTCTCGTAACAAAATTTGCTTATGAACGTTCATTTTTAACACGGAAATATTTGAAAACTTTAAATTGAAATTAAATTGCAAAGACGAATGTACATTTGGAGTCATTACGATATTACTCATTTATGATAATAATATGGTTATAGTGATAAAATACAATATTCCTATGGAGATAGATAATGAAGTTTGATAATAAATTCAGTGTGAGAGAAATCCAAACAATTATTAAAACTATTGTTATGCATCTTATAATTAATGTACCTAATTATTTTTATGTTGTTTGATAATACATTTTTAAATTAAAAGTATTATTTAATACTTAATTGTATTATAACATTATTCCGAATTAAACCATTTTGTATTTTTTTTTAAAAAAAAATTAGCGTCTAAAATAATTTATCGGTTTATTAGTTACTTGTATATTTTTTTGCGTCATATTGCCTATGGGAATATTAAAAAAGATTGGGTGGTCTGGATATATTTTAATATTCCAATCTGAATTTAAGTTTTAATTTCATTTAGTTCCTGTAGATATGTCTAGGAAAATTGTGTGAAATCACGTAGACATTTGTAAAATTATAGATAAGAAAATTGTTAAAAATGCGATAAATCGGTCAAATTTTTGAGATAGAGAAAAATATTACAAAATATTTCGTGTTGCCTTTATCGTTGAATATACTGCGTATTATAAGTCGCAGTCATAATATTATACCTGTACCTGGTTAAGGTATATAATCGTATAAGTATATTTATTTATTTATTATTATTAAGTATATGAGTCATTTTTTTTTACATTTATGTATATTACTTATGTTTGTAATTTTTGCATCAAAATATTTACAATGTTAATGAATGTAGACTTAAAAGAAATATGAACAGCTTAAAATAATATTTACAATTATAATAATTAATTATTTAAACGTTTAATAATATTTAAGAGAACGAGAAAAGAAAAAGAAAATAAACAAGAATAAATTAGAAGTTAAAACATGGATCATTATTCGCGTTGATCATTGACCTTCTAATGGGTTCGTTGGCTAAGTGATTAGTGATGGCATAAGGGATGTAAAAAGGAGCTGTACGCCTAGTGACACGCTGTGGTATGTTAAAATATAAAAGAGGAAGAAGTTCAACGGACATAATTATAATCATATCTTTTCGACGCGATCGACGATGACGACTTAAGTTCGACTAAATATTACCGCGCCAGCAACCATTATAATTATTATTATTATTATTGCAATACATATTATATTATAAAATAACGATTTGCGAGTATACTATTATCGAGTGTTTGATATATATATATATATATATGATAAAATACACGGGCATATAAAAATATGCATTAATGATGATCAGATTTATACTAAATTCCGTATACAGAGTGCTTGGTTAGCCTAAGCTAACCTAACCTAACATAGCTTAAACTGACCTTACCTATTATTATAAGTACTGTGGTTCGATAATGACTTTGTCTATTTCGTTATCGGTTATCGGGGGGGAATATATAATATTTCATCACGAGAGAATGACAGAAAACCTTATTACCTATAACACCTTATTTGCTATATCACCGACATTCTGTATATATAAATATTATTCTATATAAATTTAGCGCAAGAGTTTTGAGATTAAGGAAAACGTTTATTATACGGTGCTAGGACGGGAAAATACAATTTGTAAATGGAAAATCGCGGATTCGCAATACACACGTTTCATCGGAACCATGAATAAATAATAATCATATAGGTATACATATATTATATCGCACGATCGTAAAAATGTCTCGAACTGGTCAAAATAACGAAAAATCTAAATAATGATTGTAAAAAAGTAAAACTATTTCGATATAATAATAATAATAACAAACCTACCTGCTAAACGTAGTGTGATCGACGCGAAGAAGACGCAACACGAGAGTGTTGCCATCACGGCGGCGGTCTTCATGGCGGTTCCGACGATTAAATTTTAATAATTCGTTTTTAATTTTTATTAATATAATTTTCGCTAATCTATTATTGTTTTTCTATTTCACGAAAAACCGTACGACAATTATATCCGTTTGGTATTATTATTTTTTTACTCGGTCACAATAATTGTGGCGAACGGACGACGAGAAAAACATATTGATCGGCCGACAGACGGATTCACGTCGAATTTAATCGATTAAATTTTTATAATAACAATATTATTATTATTATTATTATTATTATTATTACCTATACGGTTTGTCGGAGTTTGCGCGGTCGACTGCGGTGACGTTCCTTCGGGCCCCGTGGACTATGCCGCGCGATTAGAACGAAATGACCCGTTGACCCGGCTGCGGCGATGTGTAATAATTATTATATTTGTATTTCATCAATCGACATTATACGTGTTACATATTATAATATATATATATAAACGAGATCGTTTACAATCTATTATTCGTTATCAATCTTAGGGAAATATAATATAGATAACGGCAATGTAACAATGCATACCTACCTACTTGCCTACGCGTGACTGTAAATACTAATATGATTTATATTGTACAACTGAAACGTCTGAAACTATATTATTATTCGATTCGCTATTACATTTTACATATTTCTTTATATTAATTTAAACACGAACTGTTGCGCTCGGTGTACTTGTATTACGTTTTAATAGATTGATGATGATAATGGTAATAATAATATAAACATAATATTAATATGTACATATATAAAACAAAAAAAAAAAAAAAAATAAAAATATTTTTTAAATGTACAAGTAATTTACTAATATGGAATAAAAGACGATTTACATAAAAAAACAATTTAACAAACATAAAAAAAAAAAATGGGTCTACATTTGAATTATGTATTATTATTTACATTATATTATATGATATGGGATATTAAATTATTAACGTTGATATTAATGTATAAAATGACAAATAGTAGAGGTAAACCTGCAGAATAACGAACAGGATGTTAAACAATTAATAAATGTGTGTAAAAACGAAAATCATATTATTTTAATAATATTAACGCTAATATCTACGATGATGATTGATGATGACATGATTTTCATATACTGCAATATATTTTATTGGATATTAAAATAAAGCTTTTTTAATTTTCTAGTACTTATAATCAAGTACTTTATTGTGGTACAATCATATATAAAATTATATTTTCCCGGTTTTTACTTATTTTTGTTTTATAATAATATTTTCTTATTCATTTATTTAAAATGTCGTAGATAGATGTTACGCCATTTGTCTATAAAATTAATATATTATTATAATTTGCAATACGTTTCATTCAATATAATATAATATAAACACGGACACAACACGCCGACATCACATCGTTATAATATGATGATGATTAAATTCCTTAAATTATTAAATTTTTTAAAAAGTTTTTATAATATGATCTTGTGTAGTTTAGACTCAATTTTACTATACACCAACAAAATATTTCTATACAATTGCGAAAAACTGAAAAACCTTCATCTTCAATGAGTGTAATGCTTACATTAAAGTTCAATGTCAGTTCCGAGATGCTCTAATTTCAAATTTTCTCATACTATTATGTTGATACTACCCAAGCTAATTTACATATTTTATACAGTTATCAACAGAATATTGAAAAATATATTTCAATGTTCGTACATTCCACAAACATTTCCCGATGTTACTTGAATAGATTTAAATACGTTAATCAGCGTCGTATATCTTGAAGCAACTGCCCCAGGACGCTATATAGGATTTAAGGCGCCAGAAAATTATGAGACAAATTATAAATATTAAATAAAAATAACTTATTTAGAAAATTATGAATATTTCTTTCTTTTATTATATATATATAATATATATATAAAATAAATATATATATATATATACAGCCTGTAGAAAAATTTAAATTAGTACAGTTCATATAACGAAAAAAAGAAATAGCGATTTGAACGAAAGTCAAATTTTACATTAATTTAATAAACTACTTTTACATCGAGAAAAGAATTAGGAAAATTAATTAGAAATATCTAATATGATGATATCAAATATAATTAATTCATTTATTGATTAAAAAAGCAAGAAAAAAGAATATTTAATTTTAAGTGATTATAAAAGTACCTATGTTTATTAATTTCGTATGTTTAAAGAAAAATATATTTTACTTTTTGTTATGTAAAAAATGAATATGTTACTATTATTATTATTATTATTATTATTTGTATTTAATCAATAATACTTTGTAACTAATAAACAATTGTAACTATTTTTTTATTTTTTGGTAAGAAAGTTCATTTTAATATTTTACTATCTTAACAAATTCATAAAAATTAAAAAAAGTTAGTACAAAATATATATTTTGTACATAATACATATACGCGTAAGTGTATTTGTCGGCATTATTCGGTATGGGCGCCAAATAAAAATTGCTGAGCGTCTAAATCCTTATAACGCCTCTGACATTAATTATATAATTTTATTCTCGTTTTACATTTTAGTACTCCATTTGTATGAATTTGTATGATAGGTTGCGAAATTCTTGCGTTTTTCCTTCTTGGTTGAAAATAAATTATAATAAATACATGTGTTACGGACCACGGTAATAATAATAATAATATAATAATTTTGTAATGTCTAAAATGAAAATGAGACCGATAAAGTATCGATCTAATTCGCTATTTCCAAATTTATATTATAGCCAGTAGATCAGTAGCATGTCGTCTGTGGTTCGACCACTCGTCAATGATAGTGAATTATATATTGTCAATATATTGTGTTATATTAGTTAGAAAAATTAACAAACCAGAAAATTAAAAGTGCATTATAAGTTTGCATTGAGTAATTTAAATCCTAATAACACGGCGTAAAAACACGTTATCCAGCCTCCCTCAACTGAAATTGTTTATGTTTGAAAAAACGATTTCAGGTAGAATAATGTTCCGATTACCACAAGTAAGTTGAGCTTTCGGATAAGAATTGCATCTACTTGGTAATTTTTTGGCTAATTTTCCTAAATTTTCAATAAATTTTCTTTGGAAGAGAAAAACTACTGAAAAACTAAACAATTCACGAAATCTAATTTTGACAAACTAGTTTTCAAATATTTTTATGATAACTAATGCAATTTTGAATGTAGGGACTTAAAAGATTTTTTGACGTCAGTTATACCGACCCCTCTCATTGAAATTTATTTTTTAAAAATTGAACGTGCCAATAATTAGCACAGAATTAGTCTGAATTTGCACAATTAAAATTAAAATTTAGGGGAGTTCTGTTTCAGAATTATATTGAAAAAATCGTGACTGGCTCCTTGACAAATTTTTATGTATTAATTTGAAACTATGGTCGTACAAATTTTGATGTTAATTATACAAATTATTACAATGGAATACTATAAATATTAGTAAATCATTTGTTAAAAAAAAGAAAACATTTCAGCCATGGGAGGCTGAAGAAACGTGTATTAATTATAGTTTATTTTTAGCCAAGATGGGATAATGCAATAATTTTGTGCCTCGTGATACAAATTCGTACAGAACTAAATGTTGGTTAAGAAATGTGAGGGATGGTGCGGGAAGATAGGGGTATTTATACTTATTTGTACAAGATATTCCCAATGTCGCCGTATATGCCAAGCTTCAACATAATTATTTTGAGTTCTTGAAATATTTTCATAAAAAACAGATCACAATTTGCTCGTGTTGAACACTTCGCATACTAAATTAAAATCAAAATTTAACTACACAGACGATTATATCTTTCACTCATAATGGCAATAGCTATCGCATAATTTATTTATTTTATCGTTATCTTTACTTGTATATGTAATAGTTATATTATTATTATATCAGCATATTTGCTTACATAATACTCATTGGAATCACAACAAGAAAAGCCATAAATATTATTATTTTATTATTACAGTCAATATTTTGATTGTCGACATTTCATATCTGTCGATGTTTTAATTAGTCGAATTTTAATACCTGTTGATTTTCGACCTTCGACATTTTACCCAGTTGACATTATGACTCTCGGCGTTTCAACCGTTTCCCATGTGCAACTTTTTGTACTACTTGAAATTGGACATGCTTGCCAATAAAAATCAAATCAAATTTATCGGGTACCATAATGTTACAAATGTTTTCCTTTCGATTACAAATTGTTACATAATAAATTGCATAATATGAAAAGTATTTGTGGATAAAAATTTACTTGGCAGTTCCAAAGAAATAGACCTCTGAGATGGTTGTACAACTATGAAATCTATTGATTGGAAGTTTTCCGGTTATTTGATAAACCGTAAATAAGTTTTAAGTATATAAAATGATTTAAAGATTTATTTTTTGTACACCAACTTTTCGGTAAACATTCGTTGTTGTTGTTTTGTTAACTGACGCTACGGACCTTTGAAAACCGCTGATGTCGGGTGTAATCATGTCTATAATGCAATATTATTTTATTGTGTCCCGTCGATTTTCGTAAACTAAGGATGGCTGAAAACTTTTTCGTGGGTTCGTGTGGTCCAATCGAATTATTACACGAATATCTTTGATATTTTTATTTATTTATTTATTTCATATTATTTTCCATTGCGATGATTACGGATATTGTATTTTGCGTGTGGAGCTTAACTACGTTATTTGTTCGAGAAAAACGGTGTTTAAGTGTACGACTTACCATCATTTGATTTAATACACAATAATGTGTTACCAGGTTAATGGTGTATAATATAATGGTGATCGAGTGTATATATGAGTATAAACACTATATATAACTTTTGAACGAATCAGCTTCGTGTCTTTTGAACCATCAGAGGTCACTGGCAATGGATGACAACGCATCCTTTAACCGGTGACTCAGGAAATGGTTTATTTTATTTTATAGGTACAAGGTATACATTATTATATGTTTATCGATTTTTTGACATTGAAAGTATATTATGATTATTATTTTTTTACATAAAATATGTTAAATGCGAAGAAAACGCGTGGTCGTAATATCGCTGAGCTGTCGAAAAAAAAATATTAAAAAAAAAATCTGTCATATTATATGAAATGATGAAAAACTTCTCGGCATCGGTGCCGAAGGAAATTAAACAATTTTTATCTAGATTATACAATAAACAGTTTTACGTGGACGCGCATTTACCTAAATAATGTTCAATATCGTTGAGCGTTCGGTTTCCTCGAACGGGAAATAAATCGGATATTCTCGGATTGACAGGTTTTTAATGTATAAATTTTATAAATTTTATACATTATAGTATAATGTTATTGTTATTTTTTTGGAAATAATATTTTATATGGCAATGCCATTGAAATCAACTATGTCGTTAAAAATAATAAGTAACGTTTTCTGTAGTGTTTTTACGATTTTTCGTCAAAATACTTTTAGTTCCAACGAACGTAGAATGTCTACATGTCTATATGTATCAAATTAGATTTCAATCATAAAATTATTATGGTTGTTCAGTATCTTAGATACTCTCAAACTCAAACCATACTCTCAAATTTAAATTTATTATATTTTTATTACAGTGTGTAAATATTTTACTGATTATGCTATTTAAATTCATCGAAAAATATAACCATGTTCATAATAGTTATATTTTATTTTGAACACTACAATCATTAATGCTTAATATTTTATATTTTAATATAAATTAGTATATTTACTAAAATCTACCTTATCTATCTTACCTTACCTTATCTAACCTAACCTAACCTATACTTGTATGAATAATTTTATGTTCTATATTTAGATATATACACAGTATAAATTATGTTCCTCTAAACGGTCATAAGTACGAATAAATATATATACTTGCATTACCGATATTTTGAACAGTAGTACTTTTTACTGTAGATGTTTTGATAGTGGTGGTTTGACTTTTTGATTGTTAAAATATCTGTAATTTATTTTTTAATAAATATTTTATCAATTAGATATGGGAATCTCTCAAAACAATTATTATTTTTAAATTTGATATTAATTATCTTAATGTCCCAAGTTCTATTCTACATACATTTAAATTGTTTACATAGCACTTAAGTTAAATCTAGTGTAGTCTTATTCAATTCGAGTTGAAAGTGAATTTTAATATGTAAAGAATAGAAAGAAAATACAATTATTCATAATTTTATATCGTGTCTATATTTTCGTTGAATAAAAAAGTCAATAATACAATATATTAAAAGTGAAGGAACTTTTTTTATACATCCAAGTTAAGGAATATCCAATTCTAGAGGGAATAGAAGTCATTTCTAGTTATGAATATGACGAATAAAGAGAACTCAAGAACATTTTGGAAATTATAATTTATTAAAATATAGTATAGGAAAAATAACATACTTTCAAAGTTTTTTTATAAAATAATTTAAAATATATTTTAAAGTTTAAATATCTACTATTTAATTTAAATATCCAATAAAATTATAATATATTTAATGCATTATTTTTTTGAGATATTAGATTATATTTTAAAAGTCAAAATTATTTATCTTATGAATATGTATTGAAGAATTATAAAGGTCAAATTTACTTTATATAAGTAAAGTATAATTACTATATTATTATGGGTCAATATTTAGATATTATCACATCTTAATTGTTTAAGATTCTAAAATATAATATGAATTATTGTTATTATTTTAACAGTTTAAATTAAAAAATAAAGTGACATATTTACATTATTTAATATTAAATAATGAAATAATAATAAACACAATTATTGTGTTTAAGTATCTTAGTTAAAATATCATTTTTATACATTACAATGTTAGACGTTCAGAAATTTGGCTTAAATTATAATTACGGAACGATATATTATTTGTTGAGAAGTTATAATAATGTTTGATTTTAAGTTAAATGTTTCCTTTTTTTAGCATAATAAATATATAATATAATATAGGTACCTATCTTATGAAATAAACCTTATGTAAATAAGATTATATGTATAAATTTTACATTTAACAAAATTACCAAGAAAAAATAATATACACATTTTTATATAATACAATTTTAAATGTATTCAACATAATAATATTTTCACAGAATTAACATATTGAATCTGATACTGAAAAAATTAAAATATTAATAATAATAATAAAAAAACGTATTCTCATTGTGCCTATTTCTAATGAAAAATATTGTATACGACGTTACTTACATATTATTATTCGTTATCGAAATTTCGTTATCAAACATAAAGTTTAAAAAATTCATAATTAATTATTTGTGATTATAGACGGAAAATATGTATTATCATATAATAATCGCAATATATAATATATTAATAATGTTAAACGAAATTATTATTGTAAAAACGTACGTTATAAATTAATATTTAACTAACATTATTATTATTAATTAATTAGTATATTATTCCGATTCATATATTATAATATAATTAATATATGAATAAAGTCATAGAATAATATATGAATAAGGTCATTCATTTAAAGGTATATTTTATTATTTTTTAAATTGATTTAATATCAATTAATTATATATTTTTTTTAGTTAAAGTTTCATAATATTTATATTAAATAAAATATACGATATAAAATCGAATACAAGTTTAATATGCTAATTTAACTTAGTTTGACATAATCTTTATTTTTCAATTTTTTTTTTTAGAACGACGATAAAACTTTATAATTTATGGATATAATAAATTATAAGATTTTTAACCTTAATAAAACAAATTATTGATGATTGATTTGTTTCCTTACTGGGTTTATAATCATATTCATTTTTTTTTTTTTTAGCGTTTAAACATAATAAACAATAAAAAATAGCATATATATATATATATATAACATCGTATGAACAGATATAATTTAGAATTGTTTTTAAATTATGTATTAAAAAATAATATATTAATATACTTAAAAAAGAAGTTGTTCACGATTTATAAATTATGTGGTTCCATATTTTATCAACAAAACGTGTCCTCTTTGAGTCTCTAACACCATAACGAATAATTCGTTAATGTGATTCATAAATATAATTTAATTACGTTTTTGCTTATAATAATACTTAGGTACTGCATTCATAATTAGAAACATACATAATAATTGAAGTCAACAGTATGAATATAATAATAACAAATAGGTTATTAAAATGCAAAATACATTTATAATTGCATTTTCAAGATAGCGGTTATTGTTTATGAGAATTTTTAATTTTTATAAACGTTACTGTCTTAAAAAATTGAGCGTGTTTTTGAATAATTTTCATTAGTAATTTAATGTTATCTTGTGAATACAATATCAGTTCCGTATATAAACAAATATTATGTTTAATAATATTAATTATTAATGTTATTATTATTTTTATAAAACATTTACTTAGTTAAATTATAATTGTACTTGTAACTTATAAGTATTAGACATTTTAAATTACGCTACAGATTTAACTTTTAAAAGGATAATTGTATTATAATTTATATTAAATACATACTTGTTAAAGTTTACTTCAACGATAGTATTATATGTATTATTATATTAAATAATGACAAAACCAATATACTTAGGTAGGTACTCTAAAAAGTGTGATTCATAGTTTAAAATCGTGATAAATTGGAAATATAGAATGATTGACAATTATATTTTTATTTTACAGAATGTAATTACTCAAATTGTATTTAATTTTAATAAAAAATTTTAAATCAATTATTTATTACAACACTTTTTCTATGAATTTGTTTACCGGTCCACCGAGATTTTCTCCGTAACTCGTTTGGCCAATACGGTCCCGCTTAGTGCTTAAGGTCTATACAATGTATAATTCATTTTTTAAAATGAAATATTTATTTTATTTATTTCATAATAAATATTGTGTTTTTTTGATATTGTAAAATGATCACCTGAATTTACATTCAATTGTGTAAATATCGATTAATATACGAACACAATATATACAATAATATAAACTTGTCTTTGGACTATTTAAATTATTCAATATTCTTTAACGAGAATGATTAATTATAATGATAGAATATATTTATTTATATCAAATTGATTAAATAATGCAAACACGGCGTGTTCATATAATTATATTAAAAATACAAATTTACAAAGGAATACGTCATTGTCATATTATATATTTATGTATAGGAAGTAATCACTTAAAATACTTAATATCGCATAAGCCTTATTTTACTTTTAACGAATAGCTCACGTGCCCAAGACATTTGAGTTTAATATACAGAGTGATTTGTTCAATGAGAAATTGTATTATATTTTTTGTCATTTACGATATTTTATAAAACATCTCCTGCGGCGTAAAAAACTTCATACACTGGCATTTTCGTTGAAATATTTTTTTATAATTGAATTTGGCTCTTTTGAAATTTGATGTTGTCACTATGTACATGCCTATTGCAATAATATAATAGTCCAAAGGACATTCCCCACATCACAAAGAAATATATATATATTTATAAAACATTTATTTTTAATAATTGTATTTTTTAAATTCCAGAACAGCAAATATTTTATAATGGGCGACGGAAAATATTTAATTTCATTAAAAAGTTTAAAAGTACTGTAAATCAATTTATTGATAATTTGAAATTTCTATTCTTTAATATTTACGTTATGATATATTCTGATTTATCTAATTATATTTATGAATATCTTTAATATCCAATATTGTTGGTAGTTTTTATCGATATTTATCCATTAAACAACATCATAATATAATACTCTATTAAGTATTTATTTATAGTATTTATATAATTTAATGTGTATAGAATTTTAATGAATTTAGTATAAATTTAAAGCTTTTTTTATCAAATTTAAATCACTCAAGAATGAAATTAAAAATAAATTACGTATTTTATTAGTTGCTCCAAAACATTTTAGATTATTTTTTATGTTTTTAATAAGTATAGCTAAAATATAATAACTTTATATTCGCGATTATTTATTTATTTTATAAAAACAACATGTTATTTTATTATTGTAAACTACTACTAAACATTTATTACCTAGTTTAAAACTTCCAAATTTAAAAATAATCATTTAGATGAAATTACTATATATATATATATATTATAATATATAGATACACTTTTCGATTTACACGATAATTATTACTAGTGTATTAAAGATAAAAGGGATTAAGTAAATATAACTTAATGTAAATGTATATTTTATATATGTACTCAATATTCTTGTTTATGTACAATTGCAGAAATCAATTTCACATCTGTTGACTTATGAAACTTTATTATAACTTTTGTGTATATTATCTTTCGTTTAATATAATTCCGAATGGTCAATATAACATTAGGGACTCCATATGAGCCAAATATGAATATGGCTCATACTCAATAATTACTATTCACCAATTTTCCTTATCCATTATAGTTAAAGATAGGTGATTTACAAGTTATTTTTTTTATATAATAATATTTAGCGCAATGAGTTATTATTATTTTTTTTTTTTATATACCAGTTATTTTAGACTTCGATAAATTTTATCACGAAGTAAAGTTAAATAATGTAGTCTTATGGAAAGAAAAAAATATTTTTATTTAACTTAACTTGCAACAATAACGATTTTTTATTTTATTATTTTAAATGTATTAGTATATAGGTATTTAAACAAACATGATACAAATTATAGGTAAAACGAAAACATGTATATATTTTTTAAATAAAGTAAAATAATGTATAAATTATCTACCACTATTATAAAAAAAAATTCTAGGTGCGATCCTGACGGATTCATTTTATCCAGTCAATAATTATTGCGAACATTATGTGTTAATGGGGACACCATTATTATTTTTTTCAGATTCGTTTAAATCCTGTGACTTTTGCAATCAGCTCTATAAAATTCAACGTAATAAATATCGTCATATTCATTTTTGCAGAAATATACGTAAAATTACTTTTTATTTTTTTTCTTGGGTCAACTGGAACGACTGAATAGTATTTAGTACAAAATGCGTTAAGTCCTCTTGATGTACTACGAGGATTTTTAAACAACATAATATTTTACAATTGACATTTTATATATAGTTCTTTTTTTTTTTGTGAAATAAGTGCACCGTGTCATTTTGTAAACATTTATTTATTTATTAAAAAAAATAAGTAGTATTTACGAGCTGTAAATAAAATAGTGATCATCTCGTAAAGTTTAATTTTAAGAATAAAAACACAGTGTTCTCATATTATATATCATGAATTATACAATTTGTAACTATATTATAATTTTGGTGACGCTCAATTAATTATGAACACTTATAAATTGTAAATAATGCGTTTAAATATTGAAAATACGCAACATGTTATAGCTCACGTTATTCGATTATCAGTCAGGCAAAATGTGTCAATTAATCAACCGGACTATTGAGGTAATTACGAAGAATAAATATTATTACACGTCAGTCAACGATTATTGCGGTCGCGATGGCGGTGGACGAATATTTTCGTAAACTCAAAAAATTTGATATATAAAGTTTTATAAGAGTTTTAAGGTCTGCATACCTTGATGCGGTTACCTACGTTTGAGGTTGTGGTTGCGATTGCGGTAAGGGTTGCGGCTGTGGTGAATGTGGTGGTTGCTGTTGTGGTAATAATTGCGGTGGTAGTATTGCCACCAAATTTTAAATCCACCTGTGTCGACTGGGGACTCCAGCAATATCAGATAATGATAATGACCTAACGAAATCTAGAAAATTCGTAGGTTTATTTTGACATAAATTGTTTTTCCAATGTATTAGTGGGCATCGCATATCTATTTGTTTGTTAATTTTCATATAAATAGAAACGTAGCAAATTACAAAAAAAAAAAAAAAAAAAAAAATTGCCCATTAAAATCTATAAAATTCTTATCAATTTTTCAAAACGTATTTTGTTATCTTAGCATAATGTGATTGTGCCAACACTTGGTGTTTAAGAATTCTAATAGGCCGTTACCGGATGCGTATCATAATAACGATGTATACTTGGATAGCGAGTCCTTATGTCGAAATCAAGGATCTGTTCATTAGATACAGAATGATCGGAATATCTTTAAAATTTTCTGACTTTGTTTTCTTATAATTCTAAAAGATATAATAGGGGCGCCATTTCAGTATTTTTATAGAAGAGGTGAAAATTAAAGCAGACCAAATTTTATGCCGATCAGGCCACTTTTGTTCGATACTAAAATTATGTCAATAAATGACAGCTTCATTTGTGATACATTTTTTAGAAATGTACAAAGTTTTTTAGTTATAATATTATTAAACATATATCATTATTCACTGCTAAAAAATCCACAAGATAACAATAATATGTCATTTTATCGATTGTTTAATATGTAAAAATATGCTTTATTCGACGAATAAATCGCAAATAAGTTATTCGGTATTTTTTTTTTTTTTATCATCTAACGAATAAAACTTGATAACAATAATATTTGATCTGTTATCTATTATTATGTGGTGATACAGCAACACCGGTTTCGCCCGTCGGCAACGGCGAGATAAATTTGTATTGAATGAAGCGTATCATAAAATTTCGTTTTATCCGAAAGTATATTGGCTAAATATCTGACGGATAGTTTATCTGGATAAAACCATAATTATACGCTTGACGGACATATCGTAGATAATATATTATTATATAATCGTCACGTGGATTTCCAATATATCATTAAGTTATAATATTAAAATTCTAATATTTAATCGAAATTTATTGAAACGCCATAAGAATCGGAGCGATTGTTTTGCTAAGTAGTTGAACATACGCGGTATCGTTATAAACGGTTTAATAATTAATAATATTTTGTGTACTTACAGTATGAGGTATTTTATAACCTTATACTGTATATATATATATTATATATATAATATTCGTATTTTGTGTGGTATACTTACATAGTACATCGGGATAAGAGGACAAGTGGGTTTAGTATTAGTTTAGTATAATATAATACTGAGCTGTGTGTCGCGGTTTACGATGTTTACGTTTGGTCTAATCGGTACGACGACCACGACCTCGGTAGCGGTAACGGCTAACGGTGGCTATGCATGTACAATAATGATACGCGACGACGACGATGCACGAAACTGTGCATAAACAGAAAGTTAACTAACCGAAAACAAAAGAAAGGGGAAAGTCTCGGGTCATTATCGGGCCGTTAAACTCGTATACGCGGTACCGCGGTTGAGAGGCAACGGCCGAGCATTTAAATCAACGCGCGTTCCAAGTTTTCCGGTCTCGCGGGACCGTTTTCAAAAATTTAACCTAACCTAGCCGAAACGCATTCGTTCCGCTCGACCGCAACGGACCGCATTATTCCGACATTGTTGTACAGCTCATCACCATTTATCACCAAAACTATTATCCGTCGTGCTTTGTTTACACCTTTTCGGATGTATCATACGTAATTATTTTTGGAAGTAGACACTGAAATTGGCGAATTTTTTTTGTTTTTTTTTTTTTGAACATTAATTATTTTTGTTTGTAAAAAAAAAAATTACAAAATTATTATTTTTAGAAGAAAACGACAAAAATTAGCAATAATAAAAATTTAAAAAAAACACGTCACAAATGTGCCTATTCCAACGTACTGGCAATTGAAAGAGAGGCGAAAAGAGTGATCGGAAAAAATGCTAAGACGAAAGGAGAAAATGAAGAAGAATAAAGTGTCTGGATTTATCAAGATTTCAAAACAAGAACTAAGGAAAAGTAGAGACATTCTTCTGTGACAAAAAACACAGTTCGAAGGAGGGATAACAAAATATATTATGTTGTTGAAAATTTTTTAAACAATTTTATGGAAAAATTCGGAAGAAAGAATTTTATGAATCATATGATCATGGTATAAAACAATATATTTTAATAATGGAAAATGGTTTAATATAATAAAGCTCACTAAATTTAGTATTATTTTAAACACAATTAGGTAATCGTGGTTGTTCTTTTTGAAAAGAAAACGTGATTTTGCGATCAAATCGATTACCATAAAAATATTGATTTCGTCATTTCGTATTTATTTTATCTTATAAAATGTCATACGATCTAGTAACGTCAATTAAAAATATTTATAATTGATTTTAGGTAAACGGTTTCTTCTCTGCAATATTTGTCCTTAGGATACATTTTTTTCTGATGGTGTTTATAAACTAAATTCTATGAACATGTTTTTTGGCCACCAAACGGCGTAATATCGGGATAACAACATTAATTTAATAGGTACATTCTCTCTATCTGGTTATCATAAAAAATATACAAAATAATTTTCGATAATTATAAAGAAAAACACTTTAAAAATCAGTCAAATCGACGTATATTTATATTATATAATTTTGTGGAGTGGGTATAGATGATGACTCACAGAACCACCTTCAAGCTATTCAAAATAAGTCATGTATAATATGTGCCGTATATACGAGATTATTCTGAGATATGTACGCGTGATTGACGACCCCTCTGAGTCAATTGAAAATACATATATTTTATACAGCGTGTTTTATACACGTTCAATATTTCGAAAAATATCATTTTTCCACATTTCTACTTTAAATTTTTATTGTAAATATTAAATTACAAGTGAATCGATTTTCGATTTTTAAATGATAACATCCGTTTTTTTTTTTAATTTCAGAAATAAATTATGATGTTGCGTTTAAAATTAATTTAACTTAACATTAATTGCTGTATTTTATGTGATTCATTTGATTCACTTAAATGTAGCAATTTTTAGGGTTATTTTTAAATACTATGGTACCAGTTGTAGCCTATACCGAGATTAAAGTTGAGTATAAAAATACAAAGTACTATTAAATAAAAGTATTATTAATTTTACATTAGTACGTAAAATATAATATGACATAGGGTTTGATTTACACAAAGACACACGTTTAACGATAGGAATGCAAAAAAAAAATATATCTTTTGATCGTGTTTTGAAATGGTAATATATTTTTTTAAATTTATTATTGAAAACTTAATACGAAAATGCGAAAATTAATTTAACAATATTGTTTTATACATTTTCGAAATTAAAAATAGGTGTTGTCATTTAAAAATCGAAAGTCGATACTAAAGGTATCAAATATAGATATAATTGTTAAAATATGATGGAATTCAAATAATTCGATGAATTAAAAAAAGAAAAAAGAAAGTATTAATATATATCGATAAAGCTAGTGTTCAACTTTAATAAATGAATCTCTCTGTATACATATAAAAAAAATATTTGTGTAAAACTTTTTTCGACGAGTTTATTATATGTGTATAATAATTATTTTACGCACTGTCGATGCTCTTGATAACGTGTAATTTTGCAAAGATTATGTTATATTATAATATACAAAATACGTGTCGTCAAATTTCAATAATCTCTCTAATGTTCTCGTCACGCATAACAATTTGAATCGAATATTTTTGTAATTAATCACTGCTCTATCTGGAAAAATCAAAACATACGTAAATCATAATAATAATAAATACACATTTTATTTTACATTAAAACATAAATTATAAATTTAATTTGGACTAGTATTTAAGATGAGATACCTATTTATAAATATTTGGTTTTAGGTTCATTTTAACAAATGATGACAACATTATGATGACGATTTTTATATAAGAAAGTCAAAAGATGTAATTTTCTGACTCCTAAAATTTCCGAATTTCTACAATAGTTAATAATCTAGTAATAATTTAATCACATTATCATATTTTAATTAAAACTAAAAGAGAATCGTGTTATTGTTGTGAATTAGTATGTATATTAAATATTATTATTACAATAATAAGTATTTATAGTTATATAATTTTTAAAATAAATTACTATAAAAATGTTTACCTATAAAATAACACCTAGAAAATGTATATTTGTTACAATATAAAGTATATCCATGAGGAAGGAATGTAGGAGAAGAAACTACTCTGTCTATATTTATACTATTTTGGTCGTTTTTTGGTTTTATTTGAAAACACCTAAATGTAAAATCAACCTACATATAACACTAACTGAAATCGTTAAGAAAATGTACAAAGGCTTTGTGCTCTGTCACATTTCTAATCTTTACATGAGGGTCGGTCAATTTTCTCCAGTTTGTAGAATTTAATATCATTATTTTCAAAATGTTTTTTATGAAAATCGAATTTATAGACTAGAAAGTAGAACCAATCTAGAGTTATCTGGAACAATAAATATTTAATTACGATATAAGACTTATATAAGACGAATGGCTTCGTCGTAGTGTCTAATTATTATTCTATGTTATAATTTGACTTTCGTTGAATTATTAAAGATATAATACTAAGAACTAAGATTAATTTTTACTGATTGTGTCAAAGTAATATCGAACTAATATTGCATAGGTACGAAAATGTGATATAATATTTATTATTGATTTACATATTTTATCAGTATACAGATTTACATATTTTGATGGCCCACCAGATTAATTTTATTTATACTTAATTAATAATTTTATACTCACGTTAAAAATAGATGACGTAAATTAACATTAAATAGTGCTTGTAATTTTAATATAAATTACGGAAGAATGATGGGCCAAACAGACTTATACACATTTTACGTATTAGTTTTTTTCTAAACGAAAAAGTAATTCATATTATTAAAATATTAAAAACGTTATTTGTCTTGTGTAAATTTTATACGATCATTAAAAAAATAATAAAATAATACAATTTGAACGTTCCTTTTTTTTATCTCTTTATATAATCGTTATTATTTGATAGGTATTTGTTTTGTTTTTCTGTTTATAAAACAAATTAAAAACGCATTACTCTTACGTATTAATGTAGATAGGAATTTATGTCCATCTCACGGTATTTCTATAACATTATACGCTTAATGAGGAGTGATTTATAATGTGCATTAATTGATCGAACGATATTTAATTAGTTTATTAGCATAGAACGTGGACGTAAATTAACATATAATATGCCAAATAAATATTAGCTAAACTGCAGTTTGTCAGGCACACTTTTGTTTTATACTAAAATAATGCCAAATAAGATTGAAAACTTTATTTACCTACTTATGTTGTCTAAATATATATTAAATAAATATAAAAAAAAATTATTGGAAATTAAATTTTGTTTTATTTATAAAATATTGAAGTTTCGATTTAACGATAATTAGAGAAAAATTGTATTAATTAACATTCACAGTAATTACACTGTTAATTGTGATTTATGATATTATTATCGAGTTAATAACCATAAAATGTATTTACGTTAGATGTAAAACGCTAAATAGCTAGAGAATGGGATAGATTAATATAATGGTGAAATTTATGTTAACGTTAAAATAAAAAAATATACCAAAATATTTTTTATTAACGTAATTTATTTGATATACATATAGGGAGTAACAAAATACTTTATTTATATTGATAGAATACGTAAAAAACTTATTCAACGAAGAACTTTTGACAAAAATAAATGTTTACTTACAATATTTATTTAAATGAAATGACAGGAAAAACAAACGTGACTAAAAATGTATGTTTTTTTTTTGTTATTATTATTGTTATTTATGTTTATATCATTTTGAATAATACATATATTATTGAGTACTTTTTATAATCATATTTTCTTTAGGTACGTTTTTTCAAACCCGATAAAAGTTTGTATAACTTAATCTTGACGTTGTCTTTCTATTGTTTGTTATAATTATATTATATTACTATTTACCTACTATTGTGTAGTTACTGTTGGTCCATATTTTAAGTCACACATAATAATAATGTCTTACAAATTAAATAAATAAATAATATATAACAACAAGTTTAAGTTATACTATAATTATTGATTGAATGTTTAACAATATTCTGATATAGGTAAATTTTAGGAAAAGTCTTAATAAATTGTTTAATTACGAGAAATAATTTTTAGGACCGGAGAACAATATTAAGTACGACTATATCGCGGTATCTGTGGCTAGATCGGGTCATCGGGAAACAGGGAATGATCGATGTTTATAATTTAATGTACTTACTTTATTATACATTAACATATATACTTAAAAAAAATTGTAAATATGCTCTATAAAATCTTATATTGTTTATAATACTGCATTGTTGCGGTAGTAAAAGTATTGTGATGAGTAATACTATTTTATAGTGACAGTTGGAAATTGAACTAGAACAAATTCAATCATTTTTCGTATGAGAGTTATCTGCAAGATACTGTGAAGTATTAAATATAGTAAATAACTGCAGTTTGTTTGTATTACGTACGTTTGTTTGAACAAAATAACTCGCGGTAGCTTATAAGCTTATAATATTTGACGATTAACCTGTTGAATATTTTTCGGAAGCGGATTGCTCATCGGTTCTGATAATAATTGTTAGACACAAAATTAAGATACGATCACTAAACAAAAAATTGACATTTTTAATTAGGTATATATCAAAATAATGAAGTAATAAAAATATTTTTTTTTTTTTAATAAAACATGATAATATGTATAATACACGACTCGATGTTGTTGATCAATTAATAATTAAAATGTTTTATAATCATATTTTGTACTCGATAACAAACTGAAATGTTATTATACATTTTAAATGCACATTCATTCGGTTCAATAGAGAAAATTACGTAAAATATAAGAATACCTGAATATTATATTTATAATATTTCGGTGATAATCGTATACTAATAATATAATAATCGATTATCGAATGTCATCGAACACCTGATATTGTCTAAAATATTATCTCAACCTTAAAATAATGTGTAAATTATTGCATTTTGTTTTTGTTTTGTTTTTTTTGTTTTTCATCGTACAATATTATGTGAAAGACGCTGTAAATAATATTTCGAGATTTCGTCGTCGCCACCAGCTCGTTCCGGTGGCGGCGAGACGATATAAACAATCTCGGCGAAGAGAACAGGCGTCGTCGCCGAAAAGGCCGCTGCGGCGTGTGGTTTACCGGAAAGAGCAAAGTTGGCAAACGGAGCCACCCACCCAGTAATTCTCCATTAGCCGGAATTGCCATTTTGCCGCCGCCTGTGACGTTCTACACGTAATGTCGTTTGTCTCTTTTCCTCTGCGCGGCCTCAGTCGTTTATTGCGACATTTATTTATTATTAAGGCTTTTTTTCGCACATTTTTTCACTTGTTCACCGTTTTCAAATCACAGACAAAACAACCATACTAAACGCACCGAAAACGAAATTTAATATTATATTTATATACGTGTAGTACAAATCGTAAATATGATGCTTACACAAATAAGCTTTTGTGTGCACTAAAAATAAACAAATACGCAGTAAAAACCATATTAAATATTCATTTTGTTATAAATTACAGACATATAATATGTATTAATAATTGTTTTCCAAAAAAATTGTATAAAATTTTACGTAAATATGATAAAAAAAATGTATATTTTGAGATAAACTTCAATTACATTTTTCATATTACTCTTTTTAATAAAAATAATAATTTTTTTCTTTCCAATCCCTTCTTTGAATTTTATTCTTAATATTCTAAATTTATGTGTTCAGTTACAAAACAAAGAAATATGTCAAAAAGAAAACGTGAAAAGACCAAATATATAAGCTAAAAATGTTGCTCTAAATAAATACAAAATTTACATATACGTTTTCCATGATATTAGAATTAAAACTCTTGGCAATCGAAAAATATATATTATTTAATTACCTATCGAATATAAAGTATGTAATTGTAATGAAATAGTTAAAATAGTAAAATCATGTCATTTAATATAATACTGTTTTTTTAATATTATGAGTAGAATTCGGGACTTAAAATACTTTACATCATTAATGATAACATAAGCATTTAAAACTACACTCAATAAAAAAATATTAAAATAACCAAAAAAAATTATATCTTCAAAAACTTCGACAAGTAGATCACTAAAATAAACACGTGTTATTCTACATATTCCCCGAGTTAGAATACCTCGGATGTTATTATACTCATTGATTAATTAATAAATGCTATGTTGTATTAGAAATAATAATATAACAATGAAATACTATTTATTCTTTGTTCTTGAACGATTTTTATAGACATTTTTTAACGAATTATCTATTTATCAATATATTCTATATGAAAGCGTTTCTCAGAGTTTTGAGTTGACGGCCAATAATTAATTATAATAATCATAATTTTAAAATGGTTTGTGATCAAGTTTGACTTATTTATTTTCGTATTTGACGTGTTTATCAAGCATTAATAATAAATATGGAAAATATTTTACTTTGTTTATGACTTAATACTAATGGAATTTTAATCTTATTTTCGTAAAATGCGCAACAACTAAATAAAGGTAGTCTAAACACATTGAAATTTATATTTAATATCGATTTATTATTTAGATTTATTTTCTTTACTTCAAATCGGTGGTAAAATTTAAGTAAATAATATATTAGGTTGCGTATACTCAACGGTCAAAAACCTCTAAAGGTAAATATTTAGAAGTTCTATGACTTACACTGTAAACGAAAGGTAAATTCTGATTTCGCTGTGCAATAGTTTGATATTGACGATAAATTAAACAAAACGATTTCTTTTCGTTTAATATTTTACTATTAACTATTTTACTTTTATAACTACTATGTAACACACACTGTATCATTACTAAATATTTTACTATATCTGCTGTACGAGAGTGCGACATTCCGAAAACATACTAATCATATAAAAAAAAAAATCAAAGGACATTTTTGACGCTGTTTTTATCGCATTGATTTGTACAAAACACACGTGTTGAAAAGGAGAGATAGACCAGTTTCGAAATATTTTATATGCATTATAGTAGTTTGTACACAGAATGATCAAAATGTTTTATTTCATTCACAGGTATTTATATGAATTTAGGGTCTTATTACAAATATTGATATTTAAATATCTGTGACATAGACATAGATATGATATTTAAATGTTTTTAACTAAATACTCAAAACAACGTTAATTATACATTTATAAATTATAAAAAAGTTTATACCTGTTGCTATTACTTGAACTGATAACAAAATAGTTTAATAAATTAATATATCATTTTTTATTGAAAAAATAGGTAAGGAGGTTTTTCAATTTTTAGCATTGAGGCCTTGAGGAGGAATTATTATTTTATTATTTTAAAGCGATAAAGAGAAATGAGTTCAGGAAAATTGGTAATAAAACGATAGTTTTTTAAAATGCGAAATAGAGTGTATTGTATAACACGAAAAAATTATATTTTTATAATTATAAATAAATACCACTCAAAAGGATTGATATTTTTAAAAGTCACGTGTACGTTAATTGTTGTAATATGAAAATTGATGATCATCCTGTATATACGAAAATAGTATACCTATCTAATATTGAGAAAATAATATACATGTTTTTTGTCTGTTATTTTACGAATGATATCATGATATTGTTCATACAACAAAGAATATACACAAATCTAAAAAAAAAAAAAAAAAAAAAAATGAAATGAAAAAAGAAATGCGTGAAAAAATACTATACAAGTAAAATTGACGTGATTTAAATAAAAAGAAAAAAATATTCTGAAAAATACGATCAGGAAAGGACTTAGTAAATCAAAACTTTCCTTCTCTTTCTTCTTCTACCTCGCTTTACACTTCCAACTATATGAGATCGGCCACCCTAATTATACTATTTTGATCTCCTACCTCTCGTCCATTTACACCAATTATCTAATTAATTAACCAAAATACTCAGTATGTCAAAAGTATAATGTTATAATTAGCATAATATATAACTTAAATGTTTATTTTCGTAAAACATTAAACAAATAGCTATAAAAAGAAGCACTCTATTACATTTTGGAACTATTTGATTTGACTTATAATATAAAAAATAAAGAATTTATATTATGTTATAAGAACAAAATATGATTTTATTTTTCTAGAACATTTTGATAAAACTAGTCGAATTTTACAATGATTGGCGACAAACGAGTATGAAATAACAGATTTTAATAAATCGCATATTAAAGTCTCTACGCGGTACTTGAAATATTGTGTTTTCCAATTGGCGCATCGATTACATATTAATTTTTTTGTGAAACCTTTGTGATATTAGAATGTATGGTAATTGTTGAGAAAATGTGAAATCTATACAAATTATCGTTACTCTTTCTACCACCAATAATATTATTATTATTATTATTATTATATTCGTTTTAGTTATTTATTATTTAAAATTATTTTTTTCAGTTTTTAAAAACCCGCATATCACAGTGCCACTTATTATTATTACGTTGTAATGGAGTGGTGGATGGAGTGGTGAATTTTTGCTTTTTATCCCTACACGCGGTATTTTCAAATGATTTATAATCTTTTAACCGCAAAAAGGGTTACGAACGAAAATCGGTAAGACAGTATTATAAATGGTGACGGGCGGGTAGGGTATAT
This sequence comes from Eriosoma lanigerum, assembly GCA_013282895.1. Taxonomy (NCBI): domain Eukaryota; kingdom Metazoa; phylum Arthropoda; class Insecta; order Hemiptera; family Aphididae; genus Eriosoma; species Eriosoma lanigerum. The sequence goes on from CM023358.1 coordinate 37,864,359, forward strand.
TTTAAATGTTTTAATATTAAATTCGTCCGTCGTGCTGGTACACACTTGTGAAGCAATTACTCGTCCGACGACGGCAAAACAGCAGAAGGCGAATCGCGCGAGCAATTTAAACGGAAAGTTCGTTTTCCAAATGATTTATACACGCCAGCGATTATAATTATTACCGGAGAGAAATTCCTCCGCCGCCGCCAAGTGCGCTTTTGTTTCGGTCGTTTATCATAAAACTACGTCGAAAGAAATGAGTTGGATGTCATTATAAACGATGTAAAAACCGGAACAAGAAGAAAAAAATAATATCATAATAATACAATTGGAAATACAATAATTTAATAATTTAATCTTGTTCATCACTGTCGACGATGACGACGGGTACATATTTTATTGATATACAATCACAATATTATTATAATATTATAATGACGAGTATAGAAAAGTCATAAGACTCTGATATAATCTGACAGGTATGCAAACACATTGTTTTTCCTTAAAACTAATGTATAAATAGAATATCATTGAACACGTAACACGTCATTTTAAATAATAATATTAAATGAAAAAGTTCAATTAGTTAAATTAATTTGTTAAAACACTTAACAATGCATAATGTATAATCTATGAATATTAATCGGGTATACTAATACAGTTTTTTTTGTATTATATCAAACTTCGATAATAATGTTGGCGTTTATAAACAAAAGATTTCGTTAAAATCTCCTCCCCTCGAGTAATAGATAATTATATTTTTAGTTGATTGTTAAAAAAGTCTATTTTTTTCTATATACCTACGTTATGACTAACGGTCAGATTTATATTATCTTCAAAACCTAAAATATAATACATATATATATTATTAAAAAAATTGTATATATCTTATTAATAATTTTAAAACAAATATGATGTTTTATGTCTTTTCAATCACTTTTGGTAGTTATTATTTTTTCAAAGGAAATTTTTGTAGAAATTCAAAAAATGAGCTAAATAATGTACCAACTAGATGCAGATTTTCTACTGAAAGAATACCCTAATTATGTTAATTGGACAGTTATTTCTACCCGAAAAAGTGTCTTCAGGCTTTTAAGAACACAAAAATCAAACATCGTTGTAAAATGTTACAGCTTGAAGACCTATAAAAAAATTAACTTTCAATTTTCAAAATATTTTGTAAATAGTTTAAGTATTATATGAGTAGGCTTCTATAAAATAATTTTCAAGTCCCTATAATCAAAATTCAATAAGTTGTGACGAAAAAAAAAAAATAACAGAAACCGTAATTATGTCGATTTTCCGATATATTTTAGTAGTTATTTGTCTCCCAAGGAAAAACTTTTGAGAAATTTTGAAAATGAGCTTTTAAAGTACCAACTAGATGCAATTTTCTATCGAAAGAATATCGTAATTTTAACTTTAAAAGCTTAAAAAAAATTGTGATTCAGGATTTTAAAAAGATTTTGTAAAAATATTAAGTAGTATATTATTAGGTTTATATAAAATGTTCAAACCGATAAACCCAAAATTGTAGGTAATATTAAACATTTGTCAAAAACTTTTCAAAGCACTATACTAAGTCGGAAAATTAACCAATTCGCTCCAAAATTTTACCAAGTGTGTAAATTATCTAAACTTAAAAATATTTCAAGTCCCTAGGAATCAAAACTCAAATAAAAAAATTTTAAATAACAAAATCAATGATTCTGCCAATTTTCCGCCAATTTTTGATAACTTTTCTTCCCACAAGGAAATCTTTAAAAAAATTCGAAAAATAAGCTAAATAAAGTACCAGCTAGATGCAATCTGGTATAACAAAAACAAACATATTTTGTTAATCTTGCCAAAAAATGTCTTCAAACATGATAAATAAAATATCATTGTAAAACCAAAAATATAATATTTACATTATTTAAAACTAAATAATGTATTTTATTTACGAGATAGTTTATGACTTTTTATAATATTATATTAATTCATAACGAATAACATAATTGTTTGCCTAAGCCCCATTAAAATTTAGTAAAATTAAATGTTGAATGTTGTTTTGCTTGTAAGTTGTCCAGACACCGTATTCAGCCCCCCCTTCAAATACGCCACTAAATACTAGAATCATATAATATAATACCTAAATAAATAATAAACTTTTTATTAGTTACGATTATGTTTATATTTGGTGAATCATGATTATGTATGGAAGTATAAAATAATTTAAAGTTTTATTTTACACTTATAATATTATCGATTTGAAATTTTATTTATTATATTTTGAGGACCAAAGGAAAGGTTGATCTATCGTGACAAATGTTTCTATGGGAATTTGATCTTAGCATCCCACTTAGAAAAATTCTAGATCCGCTACTGCCAGAGAACACGACAATTCCTTATTGTTATTAACATTTTTGAATCTGGAATACACAACATATACTCGTACACAAATTATATTTTTTATTAATTTTATTATTTCTAACTACATTTAAAAATAATATTAAAATTAATCCACACATTTTACTATGCATAAATACAATACTTCAGAAAATAATTTAATAATTAAATAATCGGGTTAGGGATAAGATTCATCATTACTATTTCGATAAAAACTATAATTTAATATGTAAAATACTATCTTTATATTTTTTCAAAAATAAGCTAGAATGGTCGGTGGTCACTTTAAAATAATTAGCGTTTTTCCTATTTATAATTAAAACAAAATTAGAATAATAACAAATAAAAACCGTAAATATTTAATAATGTAATAAAAACTTGTTTGAAAAGTTTCAAGTCTTGGAAATGAAAAATTATTATATTAATATAAATTAATATAAATATAGCTTTAATGTCAGTTACTATAAACTATTAGTGTATACATATATCGTATTATATTATTTTGCTATTCGATGTTATTGATAATTAAATGTAACTACAAGTGATCATTTTATAAAAACTTAACGTAATATTAACACGTCATGATAATTTTCATCAACAATGTCCCACAATTCTTGTTTGGTTAATTTTTTCATAATTTTTTATAGTCCGATATGTAAGCGAAACATAACTCAAAATTGAATACGAACTATTGTTTAGTTTAAATCATTAGTAACGGACAAAAAACATGCGTAAACGGTATTTTAAAAGGCACTTATCAAAGTTGGGTAATATTTTACACATAGTTTTGGCTCTTTAACAAAAATGTTAAAACTAACAAAAACAAAACTGGAATATTTGTGGCGTTGTTTTCTTTGCTAGCTCATTTTTTTAGTTTGAACTTTGTTTAAAAAACTATATTGGTTATGATATTTTTTGAACGATTAATTATAACTTCGATAGGAACTATAGAACACACCATACCGACATAGTTATCATCTGTACACGCAAATTTTCTACAAATATAATTAAATACTGTTATTTTGTCAAAGTATAAATATAATATAACGTTATTGTTAATAATATAATTTCTCTTTATGATATGAATTTTAAAATTATGTTATGTAACATAATATTTTCTTAATGTTAAATACAATGTTTTTCAATCTAAAAATGTATTATGATAATTTTAATAATATCAGGTATTATAATATTAGGACTTTTTCCTTTTCCTATAGTGATATGACAAAAAAAACAATTTTTAATTAGTTTTAATAATGAACGAAATTCCTTTTTTTTTTTTATCAAAACACGTGTAATTTTATTTTTTGTGGACTGTATTAAACCTAATTTTACTTATAAATCGATCGCGTAGTTGCTCGTTATATGAACGAAACTAACCTGTGAAAAATCCCACAACCACCATTATCGGACGGAACATGCCGCCCGACCTGAAACGACGGTTTCAAATAATTGTACAATAGTAATAATATACAATATAGCAATGAAGAATTAATTATAATAATAATAGATAAAGAAATTAATTTTTACATTAACGTTTGGCATTACAAAAATAAACAATACAGAACTAATAATAAATTAATAACAACATATTATGACGTATCATGTGACAAAATAATATAAATAAATCAATATTGAATAAAAAAAAAAAAATTATACATTTATTTTTTTATTTATCGTCTATACGACCTCCTCGATAGGCAATGGACATATCTTTCTCACCAGTCGATATATTGTGTGCGGTGTTGGACTAACATTTTTTTCAATTTTCCAAAACTGTCTCATTACTTCTTCTAATTTATCTCGCTTTTCATATTTTTCGCTCTTTAGTGTACAAGTTATTGTGATTTTTCGATTTGATGTTTCTGACACCACTCCGGTTGCTTCGAAACCAAATTTAGATTATTGATTAGTAGGTCCAATATGACATGATCTCTATTGTTGAACACCGATAATGTCAAAGACATGCGCGGCGCCAATCATTATGTCTATCTTAATAGGTGTATTAAATTCTGGATATGCTAAAGTAATATTTTTCGGTCACGTGTTGTTATCTGTAATCTTAATAATGCTTATCGGTAAGTTGTTCGTTAATTTCGATACAATTAATAAATGTGTGTTTAATTGAAACTCATTTACGCACGATTTTATTATTAGAAAAACTGACGTAATGTCGTCTTGCTTATAGTCTCCCCAATGTCTGTGACTACATGGTTAAATTTTTTTCGTTTTTAAGCCTTTAAGTTTTGTACTAACTCGGTAGATATAAAATTGTTCATAGAAGCTGAGTCTAATATAACACTAGCGCTAAAACAGAATTTCCAGATGTGCTTCCTACCCGCAATACGACAGTGGCTAACAATACACTATTGCAATTATTTGTTTAGGCGTGCGCTGTTATCGAACCTGTCGGCACAACGGTTGACTGCTCGTTAATTTTGATTTCTTCTTGAACTTCTTGATTCTTATCGCTGTCCGACTCCAATGTGATCTTGGATAAATGTAATAATGTGTTATGTGGTTTGTCACATTTAAAACAATACCTTGCTAAATATTTTCCGTCGTGTCTTCGTAAGCATATCATAATTTTAGATTCGTCGCATTTTTTATTCGTTCTTTACTGGACAATGCACCGAATGTCGGACATTTGTATGTAGTACGGGATAGATTACACATAATTCTGATGTAGCTACAAACGACGTCGAAATCGTGTTATTTTTCGTAAATTGGGTTTTTCGATTCGCGTAATAATAATATCCAATAACGTTTTTAGAGATATTAGACAATTTTTTAGACAACTCGATCGCCTTTAATATATAAAATCGTCCTTTTAAAAATTTAATTAACTTGTCAACTTCTTTAATTTCGTCTCTCGAACATTTTGTTCCCCATTCGCTTATAATGACTGAGTCTAATTTAGTACATATTATTTGCATTAGTAACGGCTCGGAAAAGCTCTGATGGACGTTGGTTCAACGCTTTTAATGCCGATATATGATCATGTAGCTTGTCCGAAAACTGTCGTAGACTAATGGACAAACTCGTCTTTATTGTAGATAAATCACATATACTTCATATGTGCGTTTGCCCTCAAAGTTCTTTATTATTGTATCTCGTGATTAGACTGTTTCAAGCATGCTCATAATTTTTGGCGGTAGTTTCTAAATTCTTTGCACAGTTTGCCGCTTCATCCGATAACGACGAACGCATATAGAAAAATGTCTGTATCGTGTTTAAATTGTCATTATCGTAAATTAATGCGGTATACATATCATAAAGCGGCGCCCATTCGGCATATACATGCCTGAAAATATGGGTACGTTCAATGCTGCTAATTTCATTAACGGTACTGCACCGTTCCCTTCTCTCCCACTAATAATTTTCCTTACTACGTGAACGGTGGTGGACGGATTTTCATCCTTCTCTAATTGCTTAAGTCTCTTTTCCACTTCGGTGATTGACTTAAAATATAATTATTCGAATTCTATACGATATTACGTCTGTACCTTCTTCTGTTTCAATTTTCAAAATAAAGTTTGTACTCATTGGAACTCTTGCCAGACTTCGTCAATTTTCGCCCTTCGTATAGGTACCGATTTGCTTAGGATCGTTGTCCAACGTGGACACGTAGTTCCAAAACCGTATTAAAACACCTTAAACTTGTACCCACCGTGAAACTAGATTATTTATTATTTTATCGTTGTGTGACGTCTAACGAGATAAATGCGTGGCAGCGACGGACAATTGATAATTAAAAACGATAACACGATAAAACAAAGTTGTACCTAAATGCCAACCTGTAGTATGATTTTTAACGCTCACCAATATTGCTATTCATAGATAAGATTTTAATTGTACGATTGTCCGTTTTGAATGTTCGTTTAATACGCTGAATTGATATTGTAATTATTCGAAATCGATAATTTTTGAATTTACTTAAAAACCAAACCGTACTCAGCCGAATAAAATCCACCGTAAAGAATTAGGAAAGGAATAGTTGTGAATTTTTTAGACGTATTCTAAAAAATAATAGAAAATAAACTCTCTTACCCTTGGATTAGTCTTCGACTTGATGATCTTGGCATCAGAAATTTGGTCATTTACGCCGTTAACGATATACTCAAATATATTTAAACAAAAAATATAATTTATTTCGACATTTAGACATTATGCCTGATTACGACGTACACTCGCAAATATATAAACGACAATGAATATTTATTCGATACAGTTATAATATTTCTATTATGCCCGTTAACGCATACACACGTGAATATTTTACCGACGTAATAAAAAATTACACAATTATTATCTGATTTCTATCTGGGTCGAATGGACCAATGTTTGGGCTCAGAATTACAGGTATTTTAATAATGATGAATAATTAATAATTTTTCATCTAAACATAAATAATTTTATTTTTTGTGGACTGTATTAAACTTAATTTCACTTATAGATCAATCACGTAGTTGCTGACTATATGAACGCAACTAACTAAAGTGGAAAAAATCTCACTACCGCCATCATCGATTTACAAATTTGCAGATACCAAAATAAAATACAAATAATATCTATATACATAATAGAAAACTTATGTATAGTAATAAAGATGGAACAAATATGATACCTTAATAATTATAATGCCACACCTACCATTGACATATAACTCTGATCAATTGTATTTTCTTATCGTGCGATAGTATTGCATTTCGCTGGTGTACGTGGATATGCATTAAGTATAAATATTTGGACATTTAAAGGGAATTTGTTTTTCGTTTATAGGTGAAATTATGTTTTTTATTACGTTTTTCGAAGTAATTAGGTCACAAATGACGATGTCGTTTTTTCTAATTAATATATTTAGTTTCAATACGTTCCGAGCGAACTGCTTATATTATGTGTACTCGTACGTTTAATACCAAAAGTTATGACAAAAGTGGCAATCTATTATTTGAAATCGCAATGGCAATAAGTTACGGAACGCGTTTAAATAATTTCACTCTCACTGGTAGGTACATATTAATTATATGCACGAGAAAACTTTCGTCGCATCGTCGTCGTCGTCGTAGTAGTAGTAATAGTCGTGGTCGTATCTGCGCTATATTGTGCCCAAATACAATATACTTATATTATAATAATAGCCTATCCGTATAGTTTTGCGTATATTGTCTAATCGGCATTCCCATTCGATCGTTTTTCTCTCGACGCAATCGTTTCGTGCCGGTGCCCAGAGACACGCGAAATGCACAATATTGTTTTCAACCAAAGTTGCTCACATACGTATTGCATACACACATAAAATATTATAATACGCAATATTAACGTGTAAAACAATACATTATCGTTTGATTCACTCGTGTTTGTGCGAATACATAACGTAAATTGTAATAAAATATTAAGTGGTGGAAGACCAAATCCCCCCCTGGAATCATTGTTATTATACCTCTCTGGGTCGTGTTAAAAAATTTCGCGTTGTGATGCATTTGTTCGTATCGAAATGATTTGTTCTTGTCATAAACTCGTAAGCCATGTATGAGTTCTGCAATTCGTTCGCAAAAGATTTTATGTTGAAATTCACCATTTAATGTTTAATATCTATGATAACAGTGTTTTACATTAGTATTATAATATTATTTTTAATAATATCCGCCAAATTGGATAGATTAAACACCTGATTTTTAAATATTGTTTTCTCAGAAAATGCTCTTATATTAGTGCCGATTTTTAAAAATATTTTGTTGGTCGTTAAAGTTGATTTTCTATTTTATTATTTTTCTGTGAAGAATTCAAGTTCTCCCTCAACGTTTCATGCCTCATCGAACACTTTCAATTACACGAGGCACGAACCAATACGAATGTTTGATGACAATTGCCATTACAGATACTTCAGTATTTTTACTAGTTTTACATAACTGGTACTCGTTATTTATTTTTTTGTTCTATTAAAATTTATATGCTTACTCAATAAAATTAACCAAAAAGCTTAGCCTATTTCTTTAATTGTAAATAAATAAATAAACTTACACGCAATTTGAACGTGCAGGAGAGAGATAAATTTTTTGGTGATTTATTCAACTCTGGTAACTTTTGTTACGAGTCGGAAAAATATAGGAAAATAAAAGCTACGAAATAGTTATCAGTATCAGTTATCAGCTGACGTAATATCATTCTCATAAACTTTTGAGCGAATAAAATTTTGATAAGTACTCTAATTTTAATGATTTTATTGTTTGTTATAAATAAATGATTATCAAATACGCGCACGTGGTGGAACACTCGAACTGTTTATGCGACATATTGAAAAATCGATAAAAATATAAAATATTCAATCGCGACTATACACGTGCGTATACGTAAATAGAAGTCTATGAAAAATTACTAAGATGATGTTAGCGCTCGAATTTTAATGTCTGTTATTTCCATTTTGTTTAATATTTACTAAAAAAAGTAAAGGTAATTTGAGTTTTTGATTTTTTTAAATAGCTATAATTTTCTTATGATTCTAAATTTTCTTTAAAACTTAAATCTCTCGAAAACATCGCCTTCATTAATTTTTATTATGAGTGTATTAATAAATTAATTAAAATTTAAAACGTTTAATTTAAATGCAACAAATTTTTGATCTGCGTATTTTTTAATCTGGTACGATTAACCAAACGATAATTAAGCGTAGTGTTGGAATTTCGTTATTGTTATTCAGGATTATCACTACAGATATATAAAACAAGTTATTTTATATCAGTTTTCAGTATATAATCACTGAAAAAAGATCAAGGGGGATCATCCGTCCCTCATATCTTCACTCAAATACGCCGCTGGTAGGGACAGACCGCAGGGGCAGGCAAAAAATCGTGCGCCGACTTCGTTTTACACGATACTCGTATATTATGTATAGTTTTATACACTACGACCACCATTCATAAAACGCGTTTTGAAATATTTCACGCTTCGTTTTATAAAATAATATTATGGTGGACAAATTATATAAACTTCTGCGTTCGATTTGATGAGATTACGGAGATTTACTCCCCCCGCGTTGTACACGCGAGCATAAAATATAATATTATATATAGTATTTATATTTAATACGGGTTTCACTCGCAAAACCGTTAAGGCGCACATACAAACCGCGCGTGCAACATAATATTATAATATAATATATGTGTGTACGATACTGTCTTTTATATTATAATAATAATAATAATAATAATAATATAATGTTCACGTTCAACAACGGAAAAGCACGCAACAGTACCGCAATAATCTTTTAAGCTCATTATGTACAACACTGAATTAATGACGGAACAACTTTTGCGGTTTTAAGATGTGAAACAAAAACAAAACGTGCGTAATAACGTTAGACGGGGAAAAAAATTAAAAATTAACATCAACTACGATTACGAGTTCGACCGCGAACAAATGAAATCATAATAATATGTAAAAAATTTAATTGCTATTATCAGGGATAAATTGTATGTATTTCGATAAATGATTATTGTGTTCATTGATTGCTATAATTATAACCGTTACGTCAACATTTTATGTGTTCTATAAAAGAAAACAATGTACCTATAGTAAGCTATTATTAGATATTAAAATAATAATCGATATTAATAATGATGATGAATATTGTAATATTATAAATGTATAATAAAGTTTACATACCTACCTATTATGTTTATTTTTAGTTTAACGCGGAACGGAAATAATTTGCAAAGGTTATTGAATATAATAAAATACAATAAAAGGAAAAAAAAAATAGTTGTAGAACCAAAATAGTTTTAGTTTAATTTTAAATTGTAATTCAATTTAATATATTATTTTATTATACAATAATTTACAATGGTTTTTAATTCGAATTGGTAAACTTTGAGCCCTAATTACAAAACTAAGAAAAAATATAAGAAAATTATCTTATATTAGACAATTGATATAAATGACTTTACAAGTGTGTGTACTACAAAAATCAAAACATCAATGCGTTATACTTTCGATGTGTTTAGTTCATATCATATAGTACATAAAAATATATTATATTCTTAAAAATAAATTATAATAATAGTAATAAAAATACTTTTGTAAGACTTATACAACCAATTTTGAAGAGCTCGATATTGTAAGTTATTACTGTTGACCGTAATATTATAATATAGCCGATACACAAAGAGAATAAAAGATTTTCGCATCACGTGGCATTCCACAATTTGAGAGAGCAGTGGAATGTATTTTTGTATTCTTATATATTATTCGCAACGACCATGATTAGAAAAAAAGACGCTGAATTATTTCATTTCCGTCACTGAATGGTATTTTTGATTACTATTCAAGCGCAACGAGTGAACCTTCAGAATATTTAAACAAAATATTTTATACATCAAGATTTTAGATAGATATTTATAACTAATAAATCCATTTAGTATTAATAACTGAACAATTATATCAATTAAATAAATAACAATTTGGAAGCTAATAACCAGCAAAAACAATGTAATTTAACTTTTAACTTATATACCTATAATAATTCACGATAAAATATGAATAAAAAATATAAGTATCACTTTAAATATCTTTCAAAACATAATCTAAACCTAACCTAACTTAACTTGATTATAGTTTTTTTCCATTTCCATTTTGGTCAAAGATCATAGTAATTTCTTTACTGTCTCTCAATATCTAACATTATTTTACTACATAGTATATACATGGGCATGGATAGAGCTGTAAATCCATGATATTCATTTTGTCTCAAATTATGTTCTTCAAGTTATGCAACTTTAAACATAAGATTATTTTATGGTTTTCTTCTTACCACCGGTTCATATTTTAATTTCTTTCATAAAAATCGAGGGTTTTTTAACAGAATATTTTTTTTCTTTTCATTGCAATTTTAAAACTTGTTTTAAAAATGTTTAATATTGATTAATATGATATAAACTTTTAAATCACATTATTTTGTCATGCAAGTCCAATATTTTCGTTCGAGAATTAACTCATTATGTAAAAGAAACATAACCCGTACACGTAATGTCTTATATTAAATTATAAAACTCTATTGAAATTACAAAATTATAATTAGAGAGAAATATTAAAAGGTTATGTTGTATAATTACAATAATTTTTAACACATTTTTTTACATACATACAAACATATTCGTCAGTACCTGCCTAAATATTGCAATATTACTATTAGATTGTTAGGAAATTATATAATGTTTTAGAGGTTTACTCAAAAGGTGCAAATAAAAAGCAAAAGTCGAAATGATAAAATTGGATTATTTATAAATTTATATTATAAATGTAACGTTGTTTTTTCGAAAAATCACTGGTACGGACGGGCAATTTAATAGGTTGTCGCGGATTGACGTGATCCCGACGTATAGCTCTAGAGCACGATAAACGTCGGGGCACCGTTTGTAAATCATTATCCACGTCGGAAAAGCGCGAACATGCGGCGGTGGACGCGTACTCAAAAGTCAAAACGATCGTTGACAACAGTGAAACGCATAAATTTTCACGATCCAAAAATAATATTGGTTTTGTATTTTATAGTTGATTACGCAAAAGGAGGTAAAAAATAGTATCAATACTCTTTGTGATACCTGATTGAAAATACAATATTCACAGATAGTGACAATAATCGAGTAGAAAAAATTATAGCTAAATTACGATATTTCGTGCATTTCAAGTAAATAAAATATTTTAATTAGTTGAACATTCTGTGTATTTCCAAAGATTTACGTCAATTACGAAAACTTGGAAAATATAAATATTAAATTTACGATTTAAGTTGAAAAAACTCAACAAATAGTCCTCTAATATAACCCTGTTTTATATTTATGCAATAGATAATTTTTTTTAAAAATAATTAAATATACACGTTCGTTTTCAACCTTAATTACCTTAATTAATGCAATTTTTCGTATCTTTTTAATTTTATTTTGTGACAATTTAATAAATTTTTGTATTTTAAACACTTTTTACTAAAATTATATTTAGGTACTTATTTATTATAATGTTATCATTTTCATTTTGATTTCTTAAAAATAAGTTAATTTACGAGTATGAAATACGACAGTCGAATATAGTACATACAGAGAGAACGTTTGGGAATTAAAACACTCATACAATTTTTAAACGATTACCTTACGATAAACACTCGTGATTATCTTTAATTTTTGGTGGAATAAAGTGGTTTTGATGGGTTTTCAATTGATTTATTGTCGAGGTTTCAATTTATTTAATCCCGTATAACAGTATATATTTAATACAATCGAATCAATATTGAAATAATTGCAATAATATACTCCATTAAGGTAACAAACTCATTATATATTATAATAATATATAATATAACGCAGTTATGGTAGCCATAATAGTTTGTACATTACAAATTTTAATCTAGACGATGATCAATCGTACAAATTATAATTGTTTAACCTTTAAATTGTACCTGAAAATAAAACAAACATATCACTTAACTTAATCTATAAAATTTGAATAAATATCTGACAGTGTGAATGCCTAAACGCCGATAATAGTATATTTCTCATCGTCATTTTAATAATTATACTTTTTCGACTTCATTATGTGTGCGATTAATTTTATTCGAGTTTGTTTTTTAAACGAAATATTGCTTCCGTATTCATTGGCCGATATCGATAAACTTTGGAATCGTGATTTAACTTTAAACACGCGCAAGTAAATTTAATAAGACTGGTGGCCTCTTATGTGTTTAGGACATAAGTTTTTATTTGATGCAATATCATATTCCCAGGTGTCGTTTATGTCCAGTATTTTAAATATTCAAATAGAACAGATATTGCGATCTATTTACTTTATTTTGTAAAGAAATCGAATATTTCGTATTTATTTCTGTTTCGGTTTCTATATCAATACGCGGAATGTTTGTATTGAAATTCAACTACCAATACTGTTTCATTTTTTTCAAATTTACGCGAACATTTTTTTATGCCTAGGATACGCAATACTATTACGTCAAGTTTGTTTCAATAACCAATCCGGATATAAAGTTCTTATTATAAATTTATTTTTTATCTCGATGAAAATAATGTCTGTATGAGATAGTATATTATTATAGTATTTAAAATAGTTGAAACAATATTGAAACAATTGTAAAAATCGTACTTTGATGGATTTAATGCGTTTTATGCGTTTCCCCATTGGTCGTGTTGTTGTTTTTAAGTCTCATTTTTTCAACAGCTAGAAGAAACGATTCAATTAAACCCAAGACTAATTGAATTTGTTTTTATCATTATAGGCATACATATATTAGGCTTTATAGACTTTGTAATTTCTTTATATAAATATATATATATTTTTAATTATAATAGATTTATAGTAATTTTATACATAATATATCAGTTTTTAGTAGTTTATTATAAGTAATATACATTAATCATTATTGATGATATTGATAATTTAAATTTATCCTAATAAATCAAAAATCCTTTTAGATTCTGAATAAGGTGAGGAATGTATTAGTTTTACAAGTATGTTATTTTTGCCTGAAAACACTTTTTCGGGTAGAAATAGGTCCATAAGGTACATCAATTAAGATATGTTTTCGGTAAAGTATTGTATCTAATTGGTTTTTTATAGTTTATTTCTCAATAGTTTTTTCTTGAGATAAGAAAAACTACCAACAAATTGTTGAAATCTGCAAAATTCTCAAAACTGGAATTTTACAAAATCGATTTTAAATATTTTATGTTAAGTTATATTGGGACTTGAAAACTTTTTTCTCGTAGGTCAATCAATGGTAACATTTTGGAATGATTTTCAATCTAAATATGGATTTAGTTAAATGCAATATTACTTGCATTCATATCTCAATTATAATAAATTACTAATTTCTACGAGGGCCGAAGGAACGAATGAGAAACGATGACCGGAATCGACTTTCACACTTTTTTAAATTGTTTTTGCGCGCACACTTTTTAAAATTCTTCACCGTCAACGTCAAGTGTCGACTATCTTAGAAAAAGTAACCCAGTCGTCATATATGAATGCATACAGTCATTATAATATTTCAATAATATCAAAATGTTATCTCGCGTTCGATTTGCGCGCGTAATGTAAACTGACAAATGTGCGTGCGTAGTAAAAGTCGAGATACGCGCGAAAGCATAATAATATATTATATAATATATTTAAGTGCCGGCGGCGTACCGATAAGCACCGTAAGTATAAATTCGTGTGGCGGCGGCTATAAGGCATGTCAATTTCTCTAAATGGAGATATTGTTTGTCGGGGAAATCTTATACACTCGCGTATATTTTATGCCATTAAATCGTACCGTTTATCATTGCCGTGATTTCGGCGGAAAACGCAAATATGAAACACATATATACGAGCCGCGTCCAGAAAATAAGTTCCGTTTAGCAATTAAAACAAATACACTGTACTATGTTTTTTTTAAACAAACATTATTGAAAACAAAAAGGCTCATTGGTGAAAATATGAGGAGTGGTTGTGGAGGGAGTTATTTGGGTCATGCGAACATCCTAAATAAATACAAATCACTACTAAAAAAATCATAAGATATTTAATAGGTCCGGGCACGGTTTGCCCAGAAGAGCTACTGAGAAAATATTGGCGGGTCGGTAAGAAAATTCATAGGAAAAGCGAGTTATAATAAATAATTGAAAATACAAATATTAATGTTATGCGCCAATCATGAATTAAAAACAAAATTATTTAATACAATTTAAGTATGTTAAGATAAAAATTTTTGAATGGTTGGTTAATAACCTTTAAATATTACCGAGAGATATGATATTGATAAAAAAAAAAAAAAATTAATATTATTTTATGATACTATACAAATATAATAAACAAGATTGACATGTGGATTTAACATTGTAAATCAAGTACACATAAATTTAATTTTAATGTAATATGACTTATTCTAGAAATTATTATATTTATTATTTATTTCTGATATTCAAGGCAATTATATTAATTTTTATTATTTAGAAAACAAATTAAGTATAATAAAAAAACGATCAAAGTTTGCTTTCATAACTTTTATTATTTGAATAAAAACCTGGAGTTCAAACAACTCGCTCTTCAAATGTCTAGTCTTAGTATTTCTTTATTATAAATTTATAAAAATATTGCAATTATGCCGCAGGATTTTTTATTTCAGTTTGTTCGTTTTAAACATTCACCGCGTGATGTATTTACGATTATATACGCGATATACTCACTATAGTTTGAAAATAGGATTTGTATGCGTTTTTTGATAAGTCAATAAAAATATAATAAAAAATGTGCAAAATTGCAATAATAAAAACCAAAATTATTCTTTGAACGTAATATATACAAAGTGTTTCATGCGGATTTAACATTTTTGCATTGATACTACACTGGACAATTCCAAATTCTTGTGATACAGTCGCTGTATATTGTAAAACAAAAATAATAACAATAATAATTCGAAATATATTTTGAACCCTCTTTGTACATTGATAGTATGGTAGTATACTAGTTTAAAATAAGATGAGAAATATTTTAAATATGTAAAGAAAAACGATAATAGAGTATGTACCGTGAACTATACGAGCATTTAACATAAAGGAAAATTTAGAAAATAATAACAAATATTTGCATAGAATTTAATATATTGTACTTATTTTTTTCTGGAACACAATTATTAAGTACGAATCCTTATAGTGCGAGTTTTATTATTTTTCCAAACAATAAAAAATATACATAATAAAGTAAAATAAAATTGTATTATGTATCGATTTTTAAATTAAATACATCATCACGTTTTCCCTAATAATTATCATACAATTAATATTTAGCTAACCTAAATTTTGTCATTTTTACTTTCTATGCAGAAATGCAAATTTATAATGAAAAAAACAGACATTATTAAAATTAGCTTATTATTCAATTTGTATATTAACATTCAGTTTTTACTTTTTAAAAAGAACAATATAATGATTACTATTTAAACATTTATATCGTTCTTATTCATTTGCTTAGCTAAATTAATTATTAAAAAATTAAAAACTCAATATAGTTTTTTAATGCGGAAAATGTACTTTGTCATCAAATTTAAGAATACAAAAATATACAAGATATATTGTACTCAAGATGAATTAATTTATACATAATTAAGCATATATTAATTTAACACTCTGTTCCTTATTGAATAATTAAGAAACTTTTAAAAGAATTATTTTACCTAAAATCTTGAGAAATAAATGTTTTCAATAAACTTTTATAATTAGGTATATCATTGTATGTTTTATGAATGTACGATTGATAAAAAAACAATAACATGTAAAATTCCATATTTCAGGTACATTGGCATTTTAAATTACA
Source organism: Eriosoma lanigerum (assembly GCA_013282895.1). Lineage (NCBI taxonomy): Eukaryota > Metazoa > Arthropoda > Insecta > Hemiptera > Aphididae > Eriosoma > Eriosoma lanigerum. Next base: position 37,881,084 of record CM023358.1, read on the forward strand.
ATTAAATTAACTAAAAAAGTAAACATAAAGTAGGTAGTAAAGCTTTAATAACGAATAATTTTATAAATTCATAATGAATTATTCAGACATGATTATTGGTGTACATATTTTTGTAATCGTATTAAATTTTATATGTTCGGTTATTAGAATATGATAACTTAGTCTTTATTATATTACGTATACTATTATAGTTTAATATATATTTAGGACAGGAGTCCTCGAGATCAATTTGGATATTTTTTAACAAAACAGAAAAATAAACATTTCTACTCGTATGAAAACAAAAATACGTTTTTTCTCAGAAACTATTTCTAATATTTAACCATTTTTATGTACAAGGGTAGAAAAATATTTCCTTAGGAAAACATACATTTTTATATTTTTAAAATAAACGGATTTAAATAAACTATTAGTTTTAATTTCAAGTTTTGATACATATTTGTATATATTATATTTGTTGAATTGCAATAAAAATTTCTGATATTATGTCCACCTATACCGTTACGTATCGATATTGCCTATACAATACGCCGGTTTAAAAATATTTATTTACTATAGGAATTCAATATAGGCAATTGAAAAAATATATAAACAATTTAAAATGGAGTCGGTAAAAAAGTGCTTAAAAAATATTTAAGATAAAGTTTTAGGAAACTCTTATTCTGTTAATTGTAAATTATTAATTTAATTAAATAACAGTAATATAAAAACTTTCTGGGAAACTAGCCAACAAATATTTCTATACTACCTCTTTATCGTAAAATTAAACACATGTTCTTAAAGGGAGATACAGATTAAAAAAAGTCTGTAAGAACATTAAATTAAATAATTAGGTATATTTTTTGATAATGTGATAAAAAAATAATAATAAAATTGGCATTAACGTGTAAAAACGTTAAGTTATAGGTATAATGATTTTGTTTTAAGTTTTAACATTAAACTAAACGAATTAATTTTTTTCTAAAATACTAAACTATTTTTTGTTTAATTCTTTTTTTTATAATGTTTAATTAAATAATATACTTTTTTAATAGGAACATGTTTTTTATATTCAATTTAACTTAACAATAATTTCAACAATAACGTCTAATATTTTAATAATTTTAAATTTCATTAATATATAGATAAATACTTAAAATTATAAAATAAAAATTGAAGTTAAAATAAACATATACGTATTATATTAATTTTTAAAAATGAATATATTCCACTTTTTAATTAAGTTTAATTACTTTTATTTTCATTTTACTTCAACTTTTTTAAGTTAATTAAAATTAAAAGTAACTTTTAACTTTTAATATAACTCATTTCTAGAATAACTTCATTTACCAAAATAAAAAAATTAATTCACTTGTTAACTAACACCTGCTGTACTTACACTCTATAATAACTCGTGTGCCATGGTTCGATAGCGTATGATAATATAAAATATAAACTCGTAATATAACCTCACATAAATGGCGAGGTGAATTAACTTAATAAACGGTGCACGTTATTATAATTTTAATGTACTTATAAATATGTATTATATGTTTTATCATACTCGAATTATGTAAGAAAAACGAACTTTTATAAATTATTGTATGTATCAGTTGGGGGTGTTTTGCTTCAAACAATATCATGTAACAAGCTATCCATTTATATTGTCTTCTTACTATGATTCCGATATTATCAATGTCATTTATTTTATTTCTGATATTGAATCCGAAGTTTCAATACATACTAGGTATAATAAGTACTAGGTAATAATTATGTTAAATTAACTGTGTAATTTTTTTTATGATTTTATTATTCGATCATATTTTAGTTTCTAAGCGAAGCGAGGAATGTATTGGTTTTACAAAGATGTTTTTTTTATGTCTGAAAGCACGATTTTGGGTAGAAATAATGGTCCAATTATCACAAGTAGAGAATGATTTTAGTAGAAAATTGCGTCTAGTTGATAATTTATTTAGCTCATATTTCGAATTTCTCAAACTTTTTTGATGATTTCGTAACTTTGATGAAATTGATTTTAGATTTTTCATGATAACTAATGCAATTTTGAAAGTAGATACTTTACATTTTTTTTTTTTTTTTTGCATTATCTTATAGGTAGTTTACATACGTGGTAAACTTATGGACCGACATATCAATATATTATATTGTATTACATTGAATTTCGTTCAGAATCGTATTTGCAAATGCAATATCAATGCATTCAAATCGTAATTATAATAAACAACTAATTTTTCCGAGGAGCGAAGGGACGAAAGAGGAACGTTCAAAATCGACCTTCCACTTTATTCATAACATTGCAATATCCTAAAGATAAATAGTTTAAAAACAAAAAAATAACATACATCCTATGGTAATAATGTCAATGGTTTATGATGATACGAATTTATATGCGTACTTTGGATAATTTTTTTTTTTAAATTTCTAAAATCAAATTACCGTTATTTTTCTTATGATATACGGTTTATCGTAAACAGGTGAATGACGAGACATTGTGTATACGTGAACGGGAATAATTGCGCGCGCACTTTTATCCCTCGTACTTATATATATATACGATTTTCACCCTAAACGCCATCGCCCTCCTCGTCCCATTGAGTCCCATTGAACTCGGTTTATTATTATTATTATTATTATTATTATTATTATTATTATTGTTCTTGTAATACCTTAGAGGTGGCCTGCGAAAACGCGAACTGTTTAAATTATTATCCCGCTTCCGGCGTTTTAAGTGTTCCAACCGCGACTGCCACTACGCCGCCGTCGCCCGGCAGCAGTCGTCTAAAGTTGAATAATTCATTTTGGCGGGATGTAAACCGAACCCATTGTCTATTTATATACGTTATATACAACAATGTAATAATATTTATATATATATATACGTTTTATACCGCCAAGAACCGTAACCGTGGTGGAGACGCGTACGTATATAACTATCGCGCGCCATATTATTATCATTACCGGTAGATTACGAGTCAATATTTGACGCTAAAAATTAATTTCTCGTGACGAATTATTAATGACTGACCTTACTTAATTCGCAAACGGTCGGCCGGTATGTCGATCTCCCTAGTATTTTTCTCCATATATAACAACCCGGCCGTCTATGCCGATCTATGAGTAGACCAGTTATATACCTAAACTAACCAGTAACCATAGTGCCAAAGGTGACAGTATTCGGTAACACGCGCTTTACATATTCTCTCTTAAAATTAAATAATTCGTAACAAAAAAAAACTTGCTCCCGAATACATGATAGATTGGTATTCAATTAAATTTTAGATCAATTTTTAATTTTTGTCTTTTCTTGTCTTGATTGTTATTAAAATCAATTAAAACGTATATATGTATTTATCAATGATTTTATCCAGAATATTAAATTATTTATATTATATTATATATTATTATGGTGTTTGAACTCCCATATAAAAATTTCGGTTGCAAAACTTTAAATAAAAACTATAGAATAAAAAATGTTTGTTTATATTAACAAAAATTGTTAGTGTTTTAGTTAAATATAAACTTAAATGAATGTTTAGTTATAGTGTTTATAATAGTGCTTTTTTATTACAAGACGAAAAATTATTTGTCTCCGTAGTTTCTTAACGGCCCACAGTAAATATTTCCACTAGTTGTGTTTTTCATTAAGATATCAATCTTATGCTCTTCGACACACTTTATCAATATTATTCTTTGAAAAATATGTAAAATTGTATCAAATATACTTTGAATACGTACAGAATGAAACATTATTTGGAAAAATTATTTAAAATAATTCATATTCATTTTCGATAACATCTTCATTATTTTTGTAATACGATATTTTTATCATCCTAGTTAAAATTTTCGTATGCCGTTTATGACGTAGAATTACGTTCATTAAATTTTTAGTTTAAGTTACCGAGTTATAATATTTTTTATTAAATTTAAAACTCTTGATAACTTAGTAAATCCAATATTTTTTTTTTATACTTATATTTATATAGAACCAAAATTATGCATTCAAGTATATTAGTATATTTATAAATTATTAGAGTATATAAATAAATAAATAAAAAGAAACTGAACATCTTATGTTTCGATATACGTTATGATAATAAATTTCAAATTCAATATTAAACGCATTTTTTGTCCCTGTGTTTTGCAAATATGATATTCGAATTGTCGCAAATTCATTTTTTTATACAATACAATAAAAGTTTATTTATTTAAATTTATATATTTTCAAAGTTCGCACAGAGAGTATTGACCTGCAGTCTAGACAGGACAGGGACGGTTTTTTATTATATATACTTGTAGGTACAATATTTTTGAAGAAAGACAAAAGTATTTTTAAAAACTGTTCACGTTTCGTGGAAAAATCTGATCACGAGTCACCCTGTATATACATAGTATGCCATATACCGTATACTGTAAAGATTTCGTAAACAATATAAATATAATATACCTACACAGTAATATGTTTGTTACTCGACATCTAGTGTTTGGGTTGTACGAGTATATTACCTGTGCCCGGCGGCCGCGTACAAGAGAAAACACCGTAGGCCTAAAAAAGTCGCCGACGAGACGTTACTAAGTTTACAATGCAACGAAAACAACACCGGTGGTAAGTTCGCGAGTGATGGTTTAACAATGAACGGTTTATGCGGCGTAGAGAGGAGTATAATAGACGCATAATATTTTGTCTCGCCAAAGAAAATACAAATAATTTGCATTGTCGCCTTACGGCCATGTATATAGTTGGTCGGTGGATACATAACGATACACACAGTGTCAGTTACGATTTCACAAAACTTTTCCCCGGCAAGCAACGAGCTAAAACTATAGGAAAAACGGAAAATAATTTTAAATTTTCACCAACACAACGGTACAATATTACAAACCGCATGGTATTTATAATAAAATATGTATTAAATTACTCGGGATCGTTCTGTGTCACTCGGACTTCATTACTTTGTGTTGAAACGTTTGACACAAAGATGTTCGAAATCAGACGATAGAAAAAGCGATAGAGATAAACGAAAAAAAACTTGATCGGTAAACACGAACACGGAACACACGCAAAAACATTAATTTATACACCGTCGCAAAATCTCGGATCATAGAATATTATGTATTATAATACGGGCGTTAGTATTATTATATTACGATTTAAATTACAAAATGCGATTATGATAATAATTTGGTTCCGGTCCGGCGTACAACCTACGCCGGTTTAATTGATATGTAATTATCCATAATACGCCGGTGGTTACGACGAGACTTAACTGAACCAATTACAAATTCCGACAACCCAATTTTGTCCACCAAAACCGAACCTAAATCATAATAATAATTAAAATAGTAATAAAAAATCAGCTTAGATTATAAAATAATAACCATATAAGATAATATTATACAACTAGTATGTGAATGGAGCACTAAATACACTGCACGCAAGTTTTAACACAATATAAATGAAACATTCGAAACGTAAATAGTTTTAATTTTATAATTAAAATTCATTAAATTATAACGATAATCATAAAATAATAATACTTACTTTGTTTTGTGTTGTACAGTACTTACAAGTGGTATAGTTAGTCATCACATTTCTTCTTCTGAAAAACATAACCAGCAACTATATTGTGGTCCGAAAAAACTTTTGAGGTCAACATTCAAAACACGATTGGGTCATTTCCGTATTTATGACAATTTCCAACTTACAATGTAGTCTAGTGAGTTGTGAATTCAATTTCACATCAGTAGATAGTATATTATTAGTATATACTAGTAAGTTTACTTGAGATGTTTATTAAATTATTTTTGAAAGCCAATTTATAATAAATAATAATTTAAATATAAAACAAATATATGATTAAAATGTAAAATAATAGTAATATATAAATAGACTTTTTTATTGTCTTAAATATAAAATAATTTAATTAATTTAAACAAATAACAAATGACAATGTAATAAAAAAAAAAAATACACATTATAACTAGTAGAGAACTTCAACATTAATACATTTGTTTTACATAGTCACCAAAATAACCGAAAAAAAAAATTCGTATTATGTTTGAACGAAGTAATATATTATGTTATTTTATTTTATTTTCACAGGAAATGAGTATTTTAGATTATTTTTACTTTTGGTCATATATTTCACTTTTTAAACTTTATGTTATATATTTTATAAATTCAAAAAAAAATTTGTATATATATTATATTGTCTATAAACTCTTTGTTTTTTATTATTAACATTTTTTAATTTAATTTTAAGCGCTATAAAAATAATAAGATGAAAAATCTGTTTAAAATATTTAATTGTATTATTAGAACTTTTTATTAATTAACAAAACATCGTTAAAAATTAATTTTTAGTGCTTCTTTCAAATGCATATTTTTAGGTTCTTAAATGCATCTATGCTATCCTATTTTGTGATTTATTTTAGAGCTACAAATCATTATCCTTAATATTATAACATATACAGATATTTTTGTATAAAGAAATGTAATATTAATTTGAGTTTTATCAAATTTTAAAAGCATATTTTCTCTGTAAATATCATATTTCATATATATTTTTCATATTGTTTTATTAGCATAAATAAATTTGAAACCATCTAATGCAAAGCTCAATATGAAATTAGTTAAAACATAAATTAAATATTTAGAATCTAGATTATAATAATGTAAAGCCAAAAGATTAAAATATTAATTATCTAGAGAACTAGGTTATCGGCTATCGTCATTTGCCATAAGTTCAAGTAAAGTTTTGTTGTAGTAATATTAAATAGATAAATTCATTGATTTAGCTTATAAAATAATTTAAAAGTGGTTTATAAATTAACGATTATCGATATAATTTATTTGATAAAAAATAAAACGAAATTTGTATTTTCTTATAATATTATTAAATTGTAAATTATAAGTATTTATTGAAATACTACACAAATTAATTAATTTATAAAATTATTAGTTAATATATTTAATCATATTATAGTATTAAACTTAATTGTTTATACAATAATTGATTCGATGTCTATTATAGAATAATATAAATATGTACGGTCTGATTAATTTATTTCATAGTTCATGTTAATTTTTAAGTAATTGGTAAAATATGCTTGTTTATTTTTGCATTTTCTATCAAATATTAATTGTTTCTGTAGATTATTATTTTAGAGTTAGTCATTATAATAAAATATTTTTCAATATAAACCATGTTTTACGTTAAATTATAAATAAATCTTCTTTAATTATTTATTTGTGTGTTAGTTTATTATTACTTAATTATTTGAATCGTTAACAATGTTATCAAATATTACAAATATTTTAACAATAAAACTAAACAGAATACTTCATATTTATATTAAATTTATAATTTTATATTGTAATCTTGAATAATTATTACGATTTTTTTAAACTGCATTTTTATAATACGATTTTCTTGCTGATTAAAAAACTGGCATATAAAAGAAAAACAATTATTTGTTTATACGATAATAAAACGCAGCTTTTATTTTTCGAATCTTTAGGACAGCAGGTAGTTTATACATAAAATTTAATAATATTAATTTTAACATGTATTATTTCGAATTATTTATACATATATGATAGAATTTGGTTTGTATCAATAAATAAATTGTTTATTTGAATTATTAAAAAATAACAAATTTGTAGTAGAACGAAAATATTATATTGTATAAAGTCTTGATTCGCTCGAATTATCGACCGTGTTGCATTAAATAAAGACACCCCGAGGAACACATATAAACCTCTAATTTATAAATACCTAACTGAAGTCTTGAGAAGTGAACGGTATTAAGGACCAATACTATTTGAAAAAAATGTACTGTAAAAGGTTTTACCTGTTTCTCGTTGGTACGTGTTGCATAAAAATCTAAAAAACAGACTTTATTTTTCTAGAATTTCTCTATATATCTTCTTCTTGATGAACATCAGACATGATCGTACTTAATGGAAATATAATATTTTTCAAGTTATTCGTAATAACTTCGTATGTTGTTCATTTTTAAAGACTAAGAGAAATATTGTAACAATTTTATCAACTATATCAAAGTAGTAAACTATAATGAAATAAAATACTATCAATTTTCACATGTATTTATAAGTTTTATGCAATTAGACATTTAAAAACAATGTTGATTTTATCAATACAGAAGTTACCAATTTGATGCCAAATACAGCTAAAGTCTTTTATTAAAGACTTAAACAAACATTGAATTTCGTCTTTCATATGGACTAACTTTAAAACTTAAAATTTAAATTCAATATTTATAATAAAATTAATAATATATATTGATATTTGATTTAGGATTATATTTTAATTGAAATGTTATTGTTTTTTTAGATAACTTATTTATTAATGCCGTGAAAAATAAGAAACGATGAATGGAATAATAATTAAATACAAAATAATTAACACATATTATAATAATAATAATTAATTTTACAATAATATACAAACTTAACAAATTATAAGAAGTGACTAAAAACACATTTTGTCTAGAAAAAAAAAAATAATAATAAAATAGACCAGGGGATCTATTATTGGGCTAAACAGTTTAAAATCTATATATTTTAATGTAGATAAATTGGTTTCAGAAAAAAATCATATAATACTTGTATAATGTGATTATTATAAAAAACAAAAATAATATTGGTTATGTTATTTATTATTATCAATTGCCCTTGAAGTATTATTTCGAGAGAATAATATAATTGGATATTTTATTGTTCACTTGAAACATGAACACGTCATCGTCGTCTTGTTACGTTCATTCGTCTCATCGACTCGTATGTACAAAACAATCGGAATTATCTAAATCAACTAATGTACATATACATACGTATGAGATAAATTTTTAAAAATGTAATTTCGTAATTATTTCCCTTTCGCGCGCTCTTTCTCTTTCTCTATAACATATTTATACATAATAACTAAATGCGAATGACAACGTGTAATCAACTATACATTATATTTTATAAGGTAGTTACACAAGTGACGATTATGTCATTGACGCATCGACTCGATTGATTTTGTCATACCCGCCTGCGCGCAATTGATAAACCGATAATAATTTAACGTTTTAATATACAATGATTAATAGTAATTGATAATAGTAATTAGGTTAGAATACGTAGCTTCCGCCGTGTATCCGCTATATTATATAATATAAATATATTATTATTATTATTATTATAATTGCATTATTTGGTGCCGAGCTCACCGGAGGGCGAAATTGCGACTGGTCCAGTTTGTAGCAGCAGGTGACAGCGCATGCAGTTGTAAAGTTATTAAATTCGCCAGACATCGTCCGCATAATCTGACCCGGTATTGTGTTCTGTTGATATAAGTTTTGTTTAGATATTTTTCTTTCGATGGGGTTCGGTTGTCCAGAGGGATAGGTCGTCGTCGTCGTATTATTATATTGTTACCGTGACGGGGAAGGAAACGGGCGAGGAAGTTGAGCTTACATTAATAATTATCATATAATATACCATTTTCTTGTTGTTGATTTTTTTTTAACATATTTTTTTTTTTTTTATAGTTCTTCGCAAATAGTATCTATAATATTATTATACGTCATTTACATTAGACATCACCCGCGCGTGGATAACAGCCGAACGGCGGCGGCGGCGGTCGTCAACACCAGCGCAGCGACGGCGGTCGGAATCAGTCTTGGGGTCGAATCTGAAAATAAAAATATCGAGATATAAAACACGGATTAGTACTCCGATCACGTAATCGACGGTATTCTAATAATAAAAATAAATATAAATACGGTCCACAATCACAATATGATATCGATTTATTTCTCGACTATTACAAAATCTGTCGTACCTATAAGTATATTCCTTGCGGGTGCAAGGGAGTTTAAAGCAAATATTTTACCGTATTGCAGAAATTTTCAAAAGACGAATATAAATGAAAATGTATTAGGTATTAATATTAATAATAATAATATTTACCATCGATGCTTTAGTCAACATAATATAGTATAAATATATATATATATATATAATGATAGATCTTCTCTAAAGCTGATGGCTGTACGAGAGGAGAGAGATTCTAAACTAAACTAAAGTTAAAGAAAACATAAAGCTTTTCCATTATTATAGATAATAGAGATTTAGATTCTAATCTCAGATATAAGAACAACAAAATTGAATATTATAAAATATTATTTTAAAATAACAAATTAACTAACCTATAACAAAATGTCAACAAATCTTTTGTGTCTTTAAAATTATTAAAAGTACCTATATTTAAATTATAACCGCAATATTTTATAAATGTATATTTAGGACAGTGTTTTCCAAAATCTGTTTTCATTTTAGGTACAATAACATTACAATACATTTTTTAAATATAAATATTTTAAGTTTATAATATTTAATTCTTTTTAAAACTTAAAAATGGGATACATATTTTGGCATATTGAATATGAATTTAAATAAAGAATTTAAAATTATTTCAACATTACTAAGGTGAATATGGTATATTCCGTCCCAAAATAATATTTTATAGGTAATAATTGATTTGATTAGTACGTTAATCTTCTTAGTTTAAAATTTAATATATATTTAATTGATTTATAAATGTAAAATAATTTTTAAGTGTATTATTCATATAATTTATATGGACATTCCATTTCAGGTTTTCAATAATTTGGATACTTATTAACTAGATATTTTAATGAAGTGACTTTATTTAATATTTTACAATTCAAAGTAAAGGTTTTTAATCTCAAAATGAATATTTTATACATATTTATTTTCAATGAATTATTGTCTTGCCAATTCATTAATTCATTACAATAGAAAAATGTTCTTCTTCTATTTTATATAATTCGTCTAAGCAATGATTTTTTTAGTAATATAACGGTATATTATTTTAACAGTATAATTAGTAGACGATATTCTATTATCACCGACGAGAAACAATATTGTGTTTGCGTGACATGATTTTCGTAACATTATAATGTATATTATATTGTATAATACCTACTTAATATAAGAATTTTATAACTATTGTAAAAGTATACACAAATCGTTTATACAGTTTGTAAATATGGCATTCGTACGATATGAGTTTTATACGTGGTACGTGTTCTCCATTTTAAACGAATATATAATTTTTTATTAATATGAACTATTCCAAGAGGACGCGTCAGTGCATCATATGCAGTCTCCGTCCATTATATTTATAGGGTCAATAATATAATACAACAAAATAATCATACTTAGATTATAAATCTTAGCGTTTAACATACATTTAGAACTTACTACTGCAATTAAAGATAGTAACGTTTTCGAGAGATAGACATATAATTTCTATAATTTTTTACTGAAAAAGAAGCTACGACAGTTTAACAGCAAAACTTCATTGTAACAATATTTTATAAAATGTATAGTTATCAAAAATATTATTTTATCTAAAATTGATAATAGGCGTTCAAGCTTTGATTTTACCATATTATACATCATAATTTTTGTTTTGCGTATGATTGTTTTGTTATACTTTACGGACAGAAAGAGAAACGCAAAGAGAACGCATACGCAAATATTAATATTTTATAATAATCGTAGATAGCTTTTAAATTATAAATTATAATTATTATATTACACTAAAGAAAATAATTCAGCAAACAATTTGTAGAAAAGCGCAAATTTTTATAAACATTTAAAAATCATGATATTCAATGAGCTGTACTTTTTACCGGTAGGTTAAAAAAAAATATTCCATGGTTCAAAAATTAAGAGTAATCATGTGGGTGCATATTCCAAAGAACCATTATTAAAACATGATAAGGCGCTGCAGATTACCGATCCCTGTTAAAGAGCAATAAATAATTGTTCGTATTTGGTAAATTATTACGACTTAAGCCAATAATGGATAATTTTGGACGGTGATTGTCCTTTTTTTTATAAATAATATATTTTTCTTGCACCTATAGATTTATAAAAAAATAATTACATTTATCATTATAGTAAATGAATAAAATGTCCAAAAAACAAACACCGAAAACTGTTTCGAAAAGTTTTATGAAGTATTTTACTTTATAAATCTCGTCAAGGGACTGTCTATTATACGAAAATGTATAACGGATTTAGAGGGTTGCAAACTCTTTAAAGTACAAAGTTCTGGGTCAGTTTGGCGTATATCAATGTGTCAAATATCCACTCAAAGATTATATTACTTGAAAACTATATTATTTTTGTCAACTCGCAGTAAATGGTCTTATTGATCAAATTGACAAAAGTATATTATACGCATCACCTATAGTTACGGTTAATTTAATTGTCGTATAATTTGATCGACGAAGCAATATGTTTGTCTATATTGAGTTTAAAGTATACTTTTAATTGATTTGATTTATTTTTACGTCATTGTTATTAATTTATCATTTTTTTAAAAAAATAAAATACTATATATTATACGTGTAAATATAAAACAGAGACGTTACGGATAAAATATAATAATAACATTTTTCACCTTTTCATTTTTTTTATAAATGTATTATCATATATTTATATAAAACAATATAGAAAGAAATCGAAAATTAAATAAATAAATCTTAGTCAGTTCAGTATAAATTGAAAAGTAGGTACAAATAACAGCCGCCATGTCTGGAGAAACATTACAATATTATTATTATTATTATTGTTATATTATTATGTCTAGCCAAATCACGGGGTCGCCTGCAACTGCTGTAACCTTATTATTTAATCTGAGACAAACTTTGTACTGCCCTACATATTTATGCACCATTATCGAACAATTGTGGGCGATGGAAACTTTGAGATAAGGTATACCCCATAACCAATTTAAAAGGACAATAGTGAAATTACAAAATCACAATTATAGGTCTTATTAATATTATATTGAAATTAGTGCATTGTTTTAAAATTTGAACATACAATATTATTACTTTTATTACTAAAAAGTGGTTAGACAATGACTCTTTGTTTTCAACTTCACTTCGCAAGACTCCAACGTATTAAAACGTATAATTATAATAATAATAATTATGCTCACGTTATTATGGGGTTTGGTTTATTGTGATTTTATTACTTTAGCATTTCAACTTAATAATTATTCAAATATTGAATGGGTTTTAAAACATGACTAATCATTTGATTTCTATGTATTTTTAACACATTATTAAGATTATATTAACAAAATTAATCATTTTTTTAATATAAGTAATTATTTTAATGTCACAATTTAATTTGTTGATGGGATGTCAACATGAAAACAATGTGAATACGAATAGGAATACTTATATATAAATATATGTTTATAATACAATTATTTTTTTTAACAATTTTCATTAAAAAACTATAATTTTATAGCTAAATCAAAATTATAATACTTAATTTTATTTATCAAATTATCATTTATTCACTTCTTATATTATAACAAAATATTGACAGTACTAGTGTTGCTTTAATATAAGTTATAACTACTATTAATTGATTATTTTGGATTTATTTCTATATATTATTATTATAAACAATATCACAGTTTAAAATTAATTTCTGAATTTTTAATTAAACGCATTTATTATTAAATATTTATATTTTATATTATTATTTTATTGATAATAGTGAAGACGTGAAGTAAGATTGTACATATTAACATTATATATATTCAACTTAAAAATATTGTTATAAAAGTAGCATATAAAAGTAAAATTGTATTTATATTAATAAAAAATAATATTATAATATACCGATTTTCAAAGTTTAAATGTTTTAGAATAATGTTTTTCACGTGGCGATATTTTCATATTTTTATAATACAGTTATAAATAAATATTTCATGTAAATATAATTTATGTATCTATGTTTGAAACTCTATATAACTATTTTGGTCGTGACCCACAGATAAATATTTGAAAAACATTGCTTTATAACTCAACACATAAAGTTTTAATGATATGGAAATGGTAATGTGAACTGCGTGTACTCAAAGAATGGGTAGTGATCTAAAAAAAGACCCGGGTGCGCCACTGGGTTTAAATGTTTCAAATTATTATTTTTTATTTATTTATTATTTTAAAATCAACATCGTAATTATAATATTATTATAGTTTCATAATATTCATATACGAAATGGACGTAACCAATAATATTATATTACTATTCGTTTATTTATCGCACAGAATAATTATTTATACTTTAAGGTTTTTTTTTACATCGTCACGCGTGTGCGATTTAAAAATAAAACTATCCGAGTCTATACAGAGTGAATAAAAAAACGTATAAATTATTTTCATTTAATTTGTAACACGATGAACTAATCACCCCGTATACCCGACTGCGTAATCCTTTGACCACAGATTAACGTGAATTTTTACTAGGGTCGTAGCTCGAATGACATTTTGTCATGACGTGGCGTGATCCATTATATCGGATACACAGAGCCGGAAAATTATAGTCCGTAGCCGCTTAGCCGGGAAAATTGATATGAATTCGCGTGCCGGTCTCGGCGGATGTAATTCGTTTTGAAAGGACGTCCGTTTATATTTTATACACTGACACCTGTTATTGGCCGAGAAAATTTTTAATGAAACTATTAAAAATATATTAAAGCGTATTCCCCGTGGAATAGATCTTTTTTTAAAATAATTTATAAATTAACATAATTATATTTAATAGTATTAATAAACATTATTGACGTAAACATGTAAAATTATCACTTGAATAAATGTATTTTTGTGTTTAACTTTACTCTATATCAAAAATGAGAGCATAAAATAGTAAAATACACAAAAATTAAAATATTACATGAATAAATAACTAATATTTTCGTTAGGTTAGATTAGGTTATATATATACATATATTATATATTTTTACTTAATTAATTTTAAAAGTTATGAATTATCTATGCCACTAATAAATTAATTTATGTAAAATAAAAAAAATTATTATAGTATTTTTTTAAATAGACGCAAGTTCAAATTCCCATTCCAGTGCTCATTCAACAGATTTTAATGTTTTTATGTATTTAGGACTTTTTGATTGGTTAAATATTAACTAAATATTTCTAAATTAAAAATGTATAAATTTGCATTTTGATTTCAGACAATACACTAGGTATTGAAAAATTTAAATATAATATATATTTAATTTAAAATAAAATACGTAATATACTTAGTAGGTAGTATCCACATTATTTTTCATTCATATAGTTATCAATGAATCATTAAATTAATTTAAATACTCTATTTCTTAGAATTATATATAAGAAAAAATATTTAATATGTAATGCAAAATTAAGAATATAATATTTTTTAATAACGAATATAAGATAAATGAATTTAAAAAAATATATCACGTTATTATACAAAAATGTCAATTAAAAGCTTAATAATAATTACATGGTTATTAGAAACCATTTTATTATTGTTTATCAAAGTAGGGTTTTAAAGTTGTTTTTGTTATTAATATTAATTATTATTATATTTTTAAGAATAAAAAGTTTTTTAGTTAGACAATTCGTTTAAAAAAATAACACTAATCAATATTTGTTTTATCATATAACAGAAATATGTAAAATATGTAAAATTTAATATTTAAAAAGGTAATTCAAAAAGTTTTTAAAAAATACTTAAAAGGTACTCGAGCGGTAATTTTATCGAATTAATATTTTAATTTTTTATAAACGCTCGAATTCTCTCAATTTAGGTATGTCATTTCATTTTTTGATATTAAATAACAACTTTCAACTTAAATATCTGTTGGTAATAAAAGTTG
Source organism: Eriosoma lanigerum (assembly GCA_013282895.1). Taxonomy (NCBI): domain Eukaryota; kingdom Metazoa; phylum Arthropoda; class Insecta; order Hemiptera; family Aphididae; genus Eriosoma; species Eriosoma lanigerum. The sequence continues at coordinate 37,896,854 of CM023358.1, forward strand.
TTTTCTTATTTTTGTTTCAACATATTTTGTATATGAAATATGAATAAGTACATTATAGTACAAATAGTATATTTAAATAAAATATCATATTTTATACAACTATTAAATTGCATGTGATATATTTTTTAAATTATTGTAATTGAATATAGATATTTATATTTTAGAATAAAACATATAAATTTGATACTTGAAATTTTTTAAAGTAAAAATACATTATGTTCCATCGTCATATGTGTAAATAGTTTATAAATATTAAAGAAATGTTCTTTAAAAGAAGATTAAAAAATTAAGCTATTATTATAAGTATCTACCAATAAATAATAATTAAGTTGTGATGAAAAAAAAATATATATATAAATGTTATTTAAAATAAAAAAATCGTATAAGAATATCTAACATATTTTTTTTTCAAAAGAATTTAAAATATTGTGCATGAAAAATTATATTCTATTATTATTACATTATATTAAATTTATAGCATTATATATATATATAAATGTTTAACACTTTTTTTTTTATTTTATTAGATTTTGATCATAATAGTAAAATGAAATTAATTAACATTTTTAATAAATATAATTTTTTTAGGCTCTTAATTGATTCTTTAATAAAGTTCATCAGTATACATGAAGATAATTATTTTATATTTCACAAACAAATAATCGTCATCCATTGTATGAACAAATAATAATTAAAAATAATATATCATAATATAATTGTGTGGATTTTAAGCTAAAATATTTAAGACAAGTAAGAATCATCAATCTTCAAATAACTCTAATAAACTTTAACAATTTTCTACAAATGATCTGTGGGAGTGTTATTATAACTGTATTAAATAAATTGTAAAATGGTAGAGGTTATTTAATTCAAAAGTAGTAATTTTATGAATAATAATAATATTTGCATTAACAATTAATATTGATTTTTAAAAGTAATGTGACACAACGTTTATAATTATCACTGTTAAATGTTATATTTCTTTGATTTTATTTTGATAAATTCATAAATCATAATGGTTTTTTGTTGTTAACTATAAATTAATTACTGACATGATCTTATTATATGAATAATTACGTTTTATCTAATTAATGCACTTTGCCGTTTGACAATAATTATAACAAATGATACTTTATCAAATTATTTAGCGATTTTCCTTTTTTTAAATTTTATTATCTCGTCCCACGGGGAACAGTGTTATTTAATTCATTGCTACACTGTAACAATACGAGTGGTTTGCCAGTAGATATAATATTATTATATATATATATATATATAATGCATAACGAATTTGTACTACAAAATGACATAAAACAATATTAATTATTTTGTACTTTAATTTGTAAATGTGCCTATATAACTATTCGTATATACAAGTATATACCTACACCAATTTAAATAATAAATATTTATAGTTAATTTTTTTTCTTTTTTGTGTTTTTGATTTATCGTATATTAATTTTAGAATTTGACATTTAAAGTGCTTGTTTTAAAACCACTACAAAAACGTGTTTGTCAACTACACGAATAAACTGAATGTAAAATAACATTGATTATTCATTCGAAATTGGATAACTTGAATATAATTCTCTGCGATTTTCAATTGTTATATGATTATACTCTGTATTAAACGAGATGTACCAATACACGCTATATACTTACGTATATGTAATACAATCAGGGACTATTTTAAACATTCTAAAGGAGGAGAAATTTCATTTAACATAAAACGTTTAAACATTTTTGTAATTTATGTAAAATAAATAAATGTGAAAAAAATTAATACACAATTTCACAATATCATATAATATATCAAAAATCAATATTATCCTTTTCCGCGATGAGAAATTATTTGAATCTCTTACGCATCAATATCTATTTTGTTATGTACTGTACCTGTACGTAATATTATCATGCATATAATATAATATTGTAAAATATAATATTTGCGCTTATTAAATAAACATAATAATAGTAATATTCGGATAATTTATAATAATATGTATTAGGTATTAGTAGGTTTAAACGATATGTCTTACTTGTTGAGGTGTCTTGCGATTTGTACACGACGGAATTTTTTGTTTTCTTGTATATTTGTCCGGAACCAGCGATCCCGTTCAAAATTGAATTATCGTCTGAAAAAAAAACACGCGACTGCTGTTGTAATACTGTTGAAAATTGTACATCGAAATGGTAGGAGAGAAGGGGAGAGGACGTGTTACATAATATAAAGGCTGAAAATTAACGAGTTAAAAACTAAAATTAAGTTATATAACGTGTAATTTTTAACGAGAACCTATTAACTCTTTTTAACATAATGAGTTAAATTAATTCTAAAATGCCAAGTTATTTATTAGTAAACTATTTTTTTATTAAGTAAAGTTAAATAACATACTTTTATAGAAAAGAAAATGTTTTTATATTTAATTTAACATGCAACAACAACAATTTTATAATTTAGATTCTTGAAAAATATGAAAAATAAATTGAAGGTAAAACGAAAATATATATTTTCAAAATTAAATTATGTTATAATATATTTATTTATAAAAATAAAAATATTTAATTTTTTAAAACTAAGTTAAGCTTCTTTTATTTTCAGTTCGCTATAAATTTTTTAAAATTGAAAAATAAATTAAAAGTCACTTGTAATTTTTAAATTTTACTTTTAGATTTCTAAAAAGTTAAAAAAATTAGTTCACTTGCCCGGTCTTGTATAATATTATTATAAAAGTACACAACACGTTACAGATTGGAAAGGTCGTCGTCGCGATCGCCCCGACGAATCTGTCAATAGGTGGGTTTCAGTTATACGGGATATACGCGTATAACGTTACAAATAATTTCCCCATCGGACGCGTTTCGCGAGCGATTCGACGAGCGATTTATTTTTATTTTTGCCGGCTGCGGTCAATAAAAAGTAAACGTTTAACGCACGTGGTTCGGGGATGAGGAAAAATTATTATTATATGTACAGAGACGGAGATAGAATATGCCAATCGCACCCCTTCCCCAGGAGTCTCACCCGTCAGTCCACGTGTGACGGTCCAACGGAGAGGGCGCTAAAGGGTACCGTGTAAGAGCAACGAGCTTGATGGTCCTGGTGGTATTATATTTAAGGGAGGGAAAGGAGTTGTGTTTCCATAATCGAATGTCGAAGGTTTTACCCGAAGGGTTGTTCTCTCTCCCTTTGCTATATTATAATGAACGCAACATCTGTCGACCGTGTGTCCCTTATATAATATTATTACATGTATAATATATTTATGTATATACGTTCGACATTTTCAACATCGTCGTTGAATGTCTACCGATACAACTTCCATCGGCTCGTGGCCGTCAGAGTGTGGCTACGTCGCGATGATATCGTCCTCTTGCTCTCTCACTCTCTCTCTCTCTCTCTCTCTCTCTCTCTTTATAAATAATATGATATATATATATATATATATATATATAGTAAAAAGTATTATAAACCAACTACATGGCCGTAGTTTATATTATTATTACCTTTTTTCCCTCCTTTTCTATTCATGTCGTCGTTCGACGTACCGTTTTCTAAATCATTATTTCCATCGGTCGTCCATTGTGGACCTGAAACATTTCAAAAAAACACAATCGACATGGCTATCAAAACGTTATTATTTAATACAAAAATGGTAAAAAAATGCAATTCGATAGGATTCAGATATATAAAAAAGTATAACTATCTCTTTTTCCATTTTTTTTAAATATTATATATTTGCATATTTATGTGAATTCACAACCTGTTGAACCTAATTTCCTTAATTATTATTATTATAATATAATTGTTTTTTTGTTCTTCTTAAGAAATAATATTATACATATTTCATAGTTATAAATTTATTTTAGTAACTTATAAAATTTAAATTAATTTAATTTAATATTTTTTTATATTAAATTGAGGAATAGAATTCTACTTAATACGAATTTTTATGAAAACAATAATTTATTTATTTATTCTTAATGTATTGACATTATATCGTACAATTATAATATATTAAGTAAGTAAGTAATAATTTATTTGATTTTTATCATTCTTCTGATTTTATTAAATTAAAATTCTTACTTTTTGTCAATTTTTGAATTTTTAAAAGTAATTTCTTAATATCTATAATTTACTATAACTTTATTATAAAAATAATTAGTTATTCTTTTGGAGATATTTGCTACGAATCACGATAATATTTTTAGTTAGAATAAAAACTGAACAACGTATAAATATGCGTATAAAAATATTATAAAGGGTCAGAATATAAAAAAGTCACAGAGATTTAAATGAAAATGTTTAAATTTCTCACAATAAAATATGCAGCCTCTATATTCATAATAAGTTCCCCTTATTGAAAAAAAAAAAACATTTTTAAACCAAATTACAATGCTGGAATTTAATTTAATATAATAGAAAAATAATATATTTTGTGGTTATTTACTAAAAAATAATGTAGTTAACAATATAGTTCTAGAAATAATAAAATATAGATGTTATTATATCAAGAAAGATTTGTTTTTGATAGAATAACATGTTGGCTCTTAATTTAAATGACACATGATTGAATTTATATAATTACACTTTATAATATTATTTAAAACATTAGCATAATATTTGATTATATATTTAAATTATACAATAATACGATATGCATATATTATACCAACCAAATGTATTGTTATTATATTATCTAATATCGTCGTATAATAAAAGCAGGTAAAACGATATTATCCGTCTTACCTAAAGCTGGGATGCCAGAAGGGGAGGGATTCTCCGTGCGCTGAAGTTCTGGTGCCAGAGTGGGTGGGTGTGAAGCTTTGCAACAGATAGACAAGAATATAATATAGTGTTAGACAGGAGTAACAGTGCTAGAAACGTTTAATTTAATTTTATATGGTTTTTTTATTGTCATGCACACGTTAGTATAATGTTTCTAAATTAGTGGCGTTATTTCAGTTGTTTCTAAGTTGAACAAAATTTTCAAATATTAAAATATACGCTTATCAGAACGTTAATAAATGGTAAATCCTACTCAAATGACGCCACAGAATTTATTAAACATTAAAATATTTAAATAAAACATGCTATAGTTTATTTTATCAACTTAAATAATAATAATAATAATAATATATTATTATATGTTTGCAACATTTATTTATAGATAAAGTAAAGAATACATTTAAGTATATAAATAATGATAGTCGTGCGGTTAAAAGGCTACGTACGCCACGATAAAAGGACTTGTCTGAAATTTGTAAAAATTTTTTTTTTTTTTATACTAATAAGTATTTATCATATCTACGAAAAGAAACGAAATATTATTTAATATTTTACGTAAAAAAATCAAATAGACATTTTGACAAAATGTTTAGTGAGTAAAATTAATTGTGTTATTTCCATGCATTAGTTTCTAGAATCTAGATATAAAACTACTACGTTTTATAAGATAACGTCAAAAAAAAAAAAAAAAACAATTAAATACAATTAAATACAATGTATAAATAATGTTAATAAAATAAATAAATACTATATCTAATTATTAAATATTAATCGAAAATTTTCATATTGTATAACATTTTTTTTTTTTTATGTTATAAAAATGTTACATTATTTAATTTATCGCATCACGAATAAACATTTATAAAATATAATATTGTGGAAATTAATTACAAAGAAATATGTCTGTGCAAATAAGAAAATATTTTATTATGTTATTATAAATATTTCGAATTCTGACAACCCCTATATAAAATATACGCAATATTAAACGTAATCATTATTGTTTAAACATTAAAAGTCCGTCTTGGACAAAATACGGAATATTTCATTTTTCGTCGTTCCCGGACATATTTTTGAAAGCAATCACACCGTAGTCCACCATAATCTCGTTCAACCGTTTTTTTTTTTAAATTTAAAATATTTTTATCGTACCTAGATTAAACTGAAAATACTAATTTAACATGATGTCGATATTTTAGTCGTTATTTTATGCTAAAATAATACAATAAAACAACGTAAACGAATACGATGCGCATGTGCTCGTTAATCGGAACAAACCGATTTCTTGTTTAAACATTAATATAATATAGGTACCTAATAGCATTATACGAGAAAGACTTGGAACGGTTTCCGATGAGCCCGGAGGACAATCCTTTTACGAAATTGCTCATTACCGGTGTGGTCGTTGAAATTAATTATTTCAACATCCGTTTCCGGATGGATATCACATCGGCGGTCAACCGCATGTATTGCCACGGGCAGCATGTTAATTACAATTCAGACCACACATATTATTATTATTATTATTATACACATACGACCATGTATGTGTGTTTAACCGCGTTTTCTGCGAGAATATATAATATACGGTATAAAATAATATACCGGTAACTGGCGGTTTCGTAACGTCAAATACGGACTCGCATTATATATTATACAATATGACACTGTAGCGTTTCTCGCCGATTCCTTCAAAGACCAATCAAAAACCCTTTTGCCCGTGGTGTATGCATAATACTAAAATACATTTATACGTGAATACTGAATATAAATTCAATTGTTACGTCTGTTAAAATGTCCTCAAGTATGCGTTTCGTTTTAGACCTCATAATTTAAACGTTAAAAGCTCTAAATATAAACGATGAAACGTGGCGACTGAAAATCTATTAAATATTTTCTCAAGGAAAACAATTTGAAAGATAAAAAATTTGTATTGATATTTGTGCCTAAATTTATTATTTTCATAAAAAAAAACATGATTATCATAAAACGTGTCCTAATGCCAAATTAATTTTCATTTGCTGAATAACATCTTACGCCATTGAATTTTTAATTATTTTTTTTAGGTTTTTAATAGAATTCATTTTAACTCAATATTTAGTTAAAAATAATAATATTCTAGAAGTAATATTATCAAATAAACCTACGTTTGAAGTGTGATATTATGGAAAATTTAAATCTATTACCTAGAAGTTTAGCATATAATGTTAAGTAATGTTACACAGGTATTATTATTATGATTTATGGGCCTCTTAGATAATCGTTTTATATTAATGGTTAAAATAAAATAAAATGTATCAAATTTAAAAATGTGCGTCTTCTTTTATGTAAATAATTTATACGAATATAATGTAATAACCTCAGTCTTGTTTACTTAGAAAAATCTATGAGAGGTATAGTTTTTTTTGTTTTTCTTAATATTTTCATACGTATAAAATGCAATAATTACATATATACAACTATGTAAAAACATAAATATTATGTGGTTATGGGTAAAAAATGTATTCTCAAGTATGTCTTTCATTACTCCACCGCTTATACTACGTTATATGGATGATTTACACTTGAGCAGCGGTTTTATATGACCACGATAATAATATACGTATAGTCGTATAACAACACATAACCACAATGACGAATTACGATAGCGTAGTCATTTGGAAGTCATCGTCTACGATTTGCGAGAACGTAAATATAAATCGATTGCCCAATTGAAATTCCACTTTCGAAAGATCACAGGACTGTATTCATTACCATAGTCGAATGAACGTGATATTAATTAATTGTGGCGTGGGAGCATGCATTTCGAACAAACCCTTATTGAATTATACGAAATTGAATCGATGAGTGAAATCATTATACACTACTTACAATAAAATAAATAGTGTTTGATAAATACAGTTTTGAACAAAAATCCGATTTTGTAATATATTTTAAAATAGCTTTCAATTTTTTTGTTTTAAATTAGATATTAAGAATTTACGATACACGTTCACATGTGTAGTTTATTCTTTTGTAGATTAGTTAAACTAGCAAAATATTAAGATTTGTCTTTAGTTAAAAAAAAAAAATATATATATATATATAATAATTTTATTAAACATAATGGATTGGAACTATATTTAAGATGGAGAAAATCCATTTTATATAAATACAAATGGCCACATATGTGATTAAATTAATGGACACAGAAAAGTAAATGAAAACGAACAAACATAAAATCTATCCAAACTCTCGACCCGGGTCATGTTAAGTATCGGATAGTCAGATGTAATCTGTTTCTATTAATAGGTATCAGTTGTGTCGAAGTAATTTTATATACCTACTAAAAATAATTATTTTAAGTTAAAGGATTTTGGCCTAAACTATAATGACTTATATACACTTAAGAGTAGATTTAAACATGACGATAAAATGGACCGATAGCTATGTAAAAAAAAATAATACCTGACAAAACCGTTTGTTATTTTTAAATTATTATTTTAAGGTTACATTATATATATATAACATACATTTTTTATAAACAAAAATCTTTCATAATATAAATTAAACTTTTTGTATTTAAACTCAACATTTAATTGATGTGTACGAAATACGTTTATTTTATATAATATAGTTAAGTTAAATTGACGTACTGCTTTTCTAGTATTTCAACAAGCAACTTTTTAATTCTAAAAATTAAGTATCTGGTATGCTAATACTCGAAATAATATATACTATAATATTCTTTGAACAAATAATTATTTTAAACTTTAAACCCAACGATGATAGTTTCTGTTTTATTTAAGTACTGTTTTTATTTTTTTATTTTAAAATAATTAGTAAATGAACCCTTTGAAAACCAAAAAACACGAGCAATTTATAAAACAATAAAAATATCGATACTTCTAAAATAAATAACAACGAATACCATATTATAATCAAAATATTAAATATTGCAAGAAACATGAAAATATCATAAATTGTTTACGATCGTCTTTCATCTTGTTAAATTCGTAATAGATAGAAAACTATCAAAAATAATAGAGATAAAAATAAAAAAACGAAAATTCTTACAACGTTGAAATGCGAGTATTTTACATATTTTGATTTCACTTTAAGAGAAAAAAAAATTAAAAGGATTTTACTACTAAAAAGACAAAAGGATTGGCTAATTGTATATAACATTGATATTATAATATGAGTATATTCATAGTAACCAATGGCGTAGACAGGAATTTTCATTTGGGGATATTATTATTTACAACACAATATTCGACACACAACCATATTTATATACTATACAATTTGTTTAAATAATATTATTTTTTTTTATATTACTAAAATATTGTAAATTTTTCATGAAAATGATGAAATGCTAATTATAATATTATCACAAAACATATTCTGTAATAATCCGTATAATTTATGTCATGATAATATATATATATATATTAATCCATCGTTATTAGGTATAAACTATATTAATTCAAAAAACAACCTAATAAAAATATCATAAAATAGAGACATGCAGGGATCCATTTCCTCATAACTAACCACCATGTAAGCCGATTATAGGTATATAATGAATTCATGATATATGATACTAACATACAAATCATATGGAATGAATTTTGTGATCTGTTCTCCCAAGCATTAAAAACGCAATGCTAATACCTGGTATACGGTTAGAGTAAACACATCATAAACAAAAAAAAAACCGATAGACGGTACCAAGAAAAATGGAAATGAAATAATAATGTTTTTAATTAAATAAAAATCATTAAATGAATAAATATATATATATATATATATATATATATATATGAATGGTTATATCGTCTATTAAAATTAGCTTTGTAGGCTTGTGACATTTAATAATGTAAAAATATACTACAAAACGGTGAAATTATAATTTATAGCGGATTGAAATAATTGGATTTTTTTTCTATTAAAACATATTCAGTTAATTAAAAATGTAAAACTCGTGAAATTATTTCAAATCAAAGCGTATCGAAAATTCAAATTAGCGGGCTTGAGTGAAAAACGTCAACAAAGTAATCCAAAAACTATACTGTTAATATTTCAAAGGAAATCTATGGCCATCATCGCGTGCGTAATTAGTATACGGGTTGGATGGGGGGAGTTGGGTACCTCAGCCAGCTATAGTTAGTTAGACCGGTCAGCGTTGCTAACCAAGGTAGGCACCGGAAACGTATGCACGTTGGTGACCTTAACCGTGGTACGCGCACAAATGCAATGCTCGACACTGGGTAACGACAATATTTCGCATGCGATAATTTTAGTTTACTGGACCGATAACTCACTGTACAGACGGATCGTGCCGTCGGTCTCGCCGCGCGAATTTTTCGCCACGCACTTGTACACGCCGTAATCCGTCTGCGACACATCCACGATGGTCAGTTTCATTTGCACTTTGTACGACGGATTGCCACCGATGGACACCGCCTTGTATTTGCCGTTGTCGTGCAACATCTGCCCATTGTCCCTCGTCCAATAGTGCAACGAAGTGGGATGCGCTTCGGTGTTGCACTCCAACGTTACGTTGTAGCCGAGCGGCACTCCGACTAGCTGATGCGGTATCCACAACATCGGCGGGACTGCGGAAAAATTTTTAAAAAACCAATATTTATTTATTTATGACACGGGACGACAAAAAAAAAAAATATTAATATTAAAAGTAAAACGCGGGATTAAAAATGGCTTATGAGACCATGCGTTACAACAGTTGGTAAGTACGTGAAAGTTCATCGAAGATGTTATAAAAGAAAAATTACATATTTTATTGGATTATTATTTGAATTTTATTATTATTATTATTTAATATTTGGATTATACACCAAAAAAAAAAAAAAAAAATACTGTAAAATAATTGTATTTGTCACGATATTTAAACGACAACAATCAATTTATATATAAAATAATATAATTACAATTTCTAGATATCATATTATATAAAGTTAGGTAGCGGAAAATTTTTACCTTTTAAAATAAATTTTAAACAGACTCTAGTGGATGCATAATAATTAATAATAGAGGCTACTATAGTCTATAGTACGATTGCGGAAATATAATATCATGATTTTATCCCGGACGGATTTGAAATGCATTTATCGATATTTGATTCGTATTTGAATTGCGGTAACATAAACGTTTCGTAAAACGTTCGCATAATTTTATCACAACTCAATACGGTATCCAATGTAGATAAAGACTTCCTATTTTATATTCAGACAGCAAGTTCGGCATATTAAAAATGAACAACTGCACCATAAACAAATTTCTGATAAAAAACAAATAACTATTAACCATTATGAAATATTGCTACAAAAAAATAATGTCATTATTATAATATTTTAAAAGCAAGTTGTGGTTCGATCATACGTATATTTTACAATACATAATTGCATTTGGTTATGTGTTATTAAAATTTAATCACTTTATTTCGAAATTTATAATATTTTAATGACAAACTCTTTCAGTACCTATGTAATTTTATGTCAATTTATTAGTAATACAATTTGAATTTGTGGGAATTTAAGTCATAAATTCGAACCACCGATATATCAATACTTAGAACTAATAATTTTTACGACTTTTATATAATTTAATACTATATTTCCATATTAAGTTTTATATAACATCACGGTTTGTTTCATAGAATTAGTTTTAATTTTGTTTTATGTTCAATTAAAGATTTAAATTTAAATAAAAATAATTTTATGTTATACTCTTATGAGTATGTGATCTTGCTATATGAACTCGCTTCTAGAAGGGAAAAAAATATTTTCATACTATATAAGTTCCGCCAAACAAATATTAAAACAACTTAGTAGCAACTTAAAAAAAATGTGAAGAAAAAATTGTATTAAAAAAAAGAAAATATACGTATATTATATTTCCTTAATAAAATAACGACGTCCATAATTATAGAAATACATAGATTGACGGTATGATAACCAAAATAATAATATCACATTTGTGTTTAAAACTAAACAATATTTACATACGTCATATTAAATTACTATTAATATTAACAATAATTATTGAAAAACGATTTGTTTCAAGTGTGGTATGAATCAATAATTATATGTATTCGGTAATATTGTCTGTAAGCATTTTTCGTCGAGATTAAAATTTAAAAAACCGCGAAATAGCAAAAGTTACGCCTTTTGTCTAATTCATCTAAAATGCAATTACTACTTACGAGCGCGTCGTACTAGACTAACACATAATAGGATAAATTGGTAATACCTTTGTACATAATACATCAGTAAAGTAAAACTTATATTATCGATGTTATCTGATTTGCTTCCGACGCATTTTCGGTACAAAAACTTTGACCGGTTTTCGAAAACAACCGTTTAGCGAACGATAGCTAATCACCAAGCACACCAATTAGGAGATAAAGAACAAGTTTTTAAAAGGTATTACGGTAAATGAACCATTTAGAACGAAATTCGCGTAAATGTATTTGGCTGATCTGTTCATACTTTTAAAGTAATGGTGACGTGTTTCTTCCCTTCCCGTACGATTTCCAAAGCATATCTCCAGACATCTGTTTTTCTTTTTATAACCCATCTATTTATCTAGAACGTATTACGAGCGCGAAACAAAATAATTTTAACTTAACGCGCTGATAAAAAAAAACATAAAAATGTATTAATATTAATGAATATGCACTTATATAATAATTTTATTGTTATATACATATTACATATTCATTATAGATCCATTAATTTGTCTTTGAAGATTTTAAATAGCGTATTACGCGTTTAAAATGTATTCTACATAACATGATTTATTATATTATAATCATCTTCGTCCGTAATAACTATCAATCTGTTTTCTTGTTACTATAATAAACCGTTATAAATTATATAGATATTTATGGGCATTTTGTATTTTTCATTATAATAAATTAATAATATTATATATACTACTCTTCTAACAGTAGTGCATCATACTTGTAATTTATATATATTTGGTATATAATACTTATAATTAATAATATGTATTATTAATGTGTATAATAATTTACTAAATGTGAACATGACTGGAATAATTATTATAGACTCTTTTGTTTTAGTTACTCATTGATTTGACCGATCCAAGTTATCACAAAATAATAAAGTTTAACCATGTACAAACTTATAGTTTACTAATATAAGTTATGACTTATGGACGCGTATCCTATTATCATATTACAAACAAGTCTCTAATTTTTAAGCTGTCAAAACAATTTTTATTAAACCTAACCTAATCAAAATGCAATTAATAAAAAATATCATATGAATATTATATATTATAATTTATGTGAAATTATTTTAAAGAAATCAATATTAAACATTAATAACTATAATTGCATTAATTAACTAATATATAGCAATCATCGACTAAATATTTTAAAATCGATTTAAAATCGAGATTAATGATTTGTCATAAATTATATTGTTATTATATTTCGATGGATATTATATTTCTCGAAAAATACTCAAGTTAAATTTAAAATTATTACCTATAATAATAGAAAATGAGATCTTAATTTTTGTACTTGTATACAGAAACGTGTAGGTATAATCAGTTATAGGTAGTTAACTAACTGTAAAATTTACTAAAAAAACATGGCCTCATTTTACCAAAATTTTATTATTTTGATTTGATTTTATTATGAAATATTTGACAAAATGACAGCTTAGTACTGAATATTTCAAAAATTAAATATAAACAAAATAGTATACACGTATAACAAACATATTATAGTATAACAAGTGAATTAAATAATAATTAAAAAATACATTAAAAATGAACATTTTAATTTATATAAATAATATATTATTTGATAGAGTGTTCAAATTTCGTGTTAAAAAAAAGTTGAGAGTTACATAAAACATCATTATTTCTATTATTTTTTTTAACACACGATTTAGACGACCCTGTATTATACACTATGAAATGTATATTATATTTGAAACATTTATAATTTCGTTTGTATTACGAGAAATATTACAACAATAATGTTTTAACATAGTCATAAAGTGCGTTTTAGCGTGTGACGACACGTGTCAAAGTAATTCAACAAACGGTAATACGAGTGAACAATGTGTTATTGTATGATTTCATTTTTACGGAATTTAAAAAACAAAAAAAAGATCATCTAGTGTTAAAATTCAAAAGTCGCCGGTCGTTATATATGCGTATAATATCGTGATTACTATTTCCACCCACCCCGCGAATTTTTTTACAATCAAAACAATTGCACAGTAATGGATGTGATAATTATTATTATTTTCTCCGCAACAATAAGGACAATAGCAGAATGACTAAATGACGTCATCGGTCGGTGGCGTGTATAAATATATATTTTATTATAATATGTATATAAAAAACTTAAAAAAATAATAATTATAATAATAAAAAATTAGAATCCCTGTGGCGCGCGTAGGGCCCGTCTCGTCGACTCGTTGACGCCATAGCTATTTAACCGATGATTAATTATCCCTTTGTTGTCGACGGGTCGCGGCGTTTTATGTGACGTCGCCATCACCGGTAATACCTGACGATCCCGAAGATATTTGCATAACGTCACATCTTTTATAATATTATATAATAATAATAATAATACATACAACACTCGCGCACGTGTATATTACTATTATTATTATAAATATTATATTTTACCGGCACAAACACCTTTTAATGATTATTAATGGACGCTTTTGTCTTTGTAATACAATAATAATAGCAATATAAGGTTCTCGTGTGCGCCGTCATCAGTTGCACCCCTCGCCGGGTCAGTTTTTAGACGCGGATGTATGGGCATACGACGAAAACTGATATTATATTATTATTGTGTAGATAAACGCGTTTTTACAAATTCAAAATATAAAACTCTGTTTATCAGACAATTCGAGTTACATCGATTGTACCAATATATTATTATATTGTTAGGACATAAACTAATGTGGCATATATTATAATATATTGTTAGTTTGGATTAAGAATTTTGTTTATTATCCCAAACAACTATTCTACCACAATACCATAACCATAATTATAACATAATTCTATGACTTTTGGATATTCATGTATTTACTATCTATTATAACATTGATAATCTAACACTGAATTTCCTAAACTAAGTTCGCGAGTGTACTTGAGTGGGTTTGCGAACACGTCTTTAAATTATTTAAAAATTAATATAACTGTCAATGTAATATGTTTGATTATATTCAATATCATATTGTTAAATATAAGTTTTAAAAACGGCACAAGAAAATCAATTAATAGACATATCGTGTGATTATAATATTTAATAAGGAATTTCAATGAATCGTATTGTTTTCTTTTAGGTTTAGTTTAAGACAAGGTTATACAGAAATGTAATATTCGAGCAGCCATAAAAACCCTTGATGATTTGTTTAACAATATTTCTCTATAAAAAAGGATATTCTACTTTAAGTAGAAATAGATTTACTAATCAAATATAGATCCTAATTTATACAATTTGATTTAGAATAAACAATATCACCTATTATACTGATTTTTTAAATAATTAATAAATTTAATATTATAAATTATAATATAAATATTAAATTAAAAAAAATAGAGTTATTAGTGTAATATTTTTATTTTTTTATTTTACTATTGTTATATGGCCCACAAACATTTTTCCTGTCTGTAAGAAATCCGTTGAAAGAAAAGTTTGAAAACTATTGTCTAAACATAAAATATACAAACACAATGGCCTAATTGGAAATATTCAACCAAACATAATAGTTTACAATAGGTATTAATGCATTATTCCATTTCTATTGTACCCACACATTAATAAAATAACAGTGCGGAATGAAATAATATTATAAAACATAAGATCTAACGTTTAAAATATATTGTATTTCTTTTTTTCTTTTTATGTAATTATCAATCATTTATAATATAAATAAAATCAAGCACTTTATAAAATTAATTTGTTGTTTTTTTTTTTTTATATATAACGTAAGATATTTAAATTAATGCTCGTTTATTATGCAGTGTTAAACGGCGCTATTCGTTAGACTTACGAGAAAACTTTGATAATACACACTCCAAAAGGTATGATAATAAAATTAATGATAGAGACAGAATACGATAAAAACAACCACTCCGTAAATTAATAACATCCAAGTAGAAAAAATAAAATAAATAAACAAACAAATGGTATTATTATAGTTAATGTTTTTGTTATATTTCTGGATAGTTCTATCGCGCGTAATTCATAAATAATGGAAGTGCATTAACATTTTTAATGTAATACTGGAAACTGTAGATCAAATGACATTGTAAATAAAAAATAAAAGAAGAAAAAAATACCTGGACAAATTGTGTCGGATACTATAGTGGAAGTGACTTTGGTTCTCTCTTTTATTTAATTTATATTTTTTAGCAATATATTTCATCGTGCGGAATTCTGTATATGTTTATAGCTACAGTAAAATTAACATCCGGTATTCCGGTATAAACGGCGGTTAACAGAATTATTCATGTGCGGTAGACATTTTGTGGCTAATCTATAGGTTAATGGAACAAAATGCGATTATAGCAAATTCACGTCAATGGTCGTCAACAAAATATCGGATGAAAGGGGGTGGAGGATAAACATACATAAACCGCAAAAAACTAACTTTTTTGTGTATTATCTAACATCAGGTAGACAAAAAAAAAATCAGTAATAATATAAATATTTAATCGAAACAAATTAAACAGAGAAAAGAGCTATTTATAATGAAACTGATTTTATATAAATGTATAATAGACTAAAATAATTGTATTTACGATAATATTAAGTGTCCCAGATTTATTTACTAATTGCAATATCTTTGCGAAAAATTCAAATTTTTTAATGCAGTTTTTTTTAAATTATTATTTAGGCAATGGACAATTATAGTTACTTTTATTATTTGTTTGAAAAATTCGTCTCATAAGTAAATAAAATAATAAACTCATTATTTTTTAAGATATGTAAAATTTGAAGATGGCCATTTTAAAGATATATATTAAAGAAATATATTCATATGATAATTTTGACGTGTCAATCTCTTAATTTAATCAAAATGTCAACTTTAAGAAATTTTTTTAATTTATTGATAAAAGCATATTTCTGACGTCATTATTATAGCGTAGGTTATTATGATATTTTTGCAGCTATAAAATTCATAAATAATAAAGATATAATTACGTATGATAACATTTTGTAAGCACCACGAATTAAGATTATACAAATTTTACGTGAAATATTAAATTATTAAAAATAATGACATCAGAATATTATTTCTCCAATAAATTAAAAAAAAATCTCTAAAAATCAACATCTTGATTAAATTAAGAGATCGACAAGTCAAAATTTTCATATAACTTTATAATTATACTCTTTAAAATGGCTATCTTAAAATTTTACATAGCTTAAAAAATTTTTTATTTTTTATTTTTTTTATGGGACTTATTTTTTTAAACAAGTAATATAAGTAATATTATAATCCATTGCTTAAATAATAATTGGCGAAAAAACTGCATACAAAATATTATATTTTTTCGGAGGTATTGCAATTAGTAAATAGATGTGGGACACCCTGTACATGTTTTACGTATTTTTAAACTAAAAAAAATATAAATAAAATGTGTTATATATATAAATACCTAATAAAGTAATATAGGCGTAGTTTCTAACAGAGTGTGTTAAACATTATATTATTAAAACTTTTGTCAAAGGAAATGTTTAATTTGAGTTCAAAATGACCGAAAATTTGGGAAAATACTATAAAAATAATTTTTATTTAATCATGAAAAATTAAAAAAAAGAAACAATTGACAAATAAATGAATGTAAAACAAATTTTATATAGTAATACATATTTGACATTTTATAATAAAATTTAATAATATTAAAATTTATGTAAATGTATTAATTTAAAACAATAATAATTATAATGTATTTTTGATAATTATTGTTAATATTGTATAATATAATATGTTCTATACAATTATTATTTTTCCAGAATTGTTCCTATTTTTCAAGAGAAAAAATATTTTTTTCAGATTTTCAAATATTGGTAAATTTAATAGAAATATCTTAAAACGCAATAGCAAAAGTTCTTCCTCTCTTTCAATTATTTGTTAAAAGATGCAAGATGAAAGTTTCACTTTTAAAATAAATATCTGTTACATAGATTAAATTATGTGGAATGCATTTCCCTAAATATAATTTAATATATTTAATCAGAACCTGAAAATTATTAATATTGATAATTAATAAATTAAATACATAAAAGGTTAAAATACTTGACACAATTAATAATATAATTAAAAATACTATGTATTATATACATACATATATATACATAGTATAGATTATACTACATAGAATGATGAAAATATTATTTTTCATAAATAAATGAGATGACATAAAAAACGTAATCATTTTTAAAACAAGAAATTATAATTTCGCGGTATGTTATAATACGCGTGCATGATGTATAAATTACCATTAATAGAATGTGTTAATGAATGAATCATGTTCAAATAATTTCGTTAGTTTCAGGGGTTTTTAGAAGCCAATTTATGTACTCCTTATACCCAGTGGCGTATCTAAACAATAAATTTTCGGATGTAGATGGGGGTGATATAAATTTAGAACTCTTGAAATCCTTAACATATTTGTAAATAAGTTGTAATACATCACATATATTTATATTAAAAATCATGTATTCAATGCGTCTTATAAGGGCGAATACCTCCATTGCCATCCCTTTCACAGGTACACCACTGTAATTCTATTAAAAAACTATAATTAGCATCTCATCTTATTTGAAAAAATTATTATAATATAATTTCAACGTGTTACCAATAAATGTGTCGATGGAATATTTAAATAGTCCAGGCTGCAATAAAGGATTATTTTACAACTCGTAGAGAATTGTTACCCCTCTCGAGTATCATAAAATTAATAACCCTTGTAAAGTGATTTTCTTCGTGTTGAAATTTCGTAACTCCGTCTCAATTATACCTATTGACTTTCTTCTTGACTTTTGTGCAGATTTTTGTAATTGCGAAAATTCATACTTTATATTTTTTAAATCATTTACTTGTACAAAATGTTTATTATTTAGAGAATTAAATAAATTAATAAATGCACCCCAAAAATAAAAATACGATTTATAGCTATTAAAATACAATATCAATTAATGAAATATATTATAATATTTCTGATATAGTTTTAGAAGTCAAAATAATAGCAAAAATAAATTAATATATACGTGAAAATTAATTATATATTATATTTCATAGTTATATAAAATTATTACGAATAAAATTAATTTATTGGTATGATTTCTAGACAAACTTGAGACATTTGTTTTACTAATTACAATTTTCTTTGAAACATAGAAAGAACTCTTGTGAAATCGAGCGGAAGTGTTTCATATGATGAAGTTTCAAGTGCAAATTCGCACAACGATGATAAAACCTTTTATCATGGACGGCTGCGGAAAGTTTACGACTATGAAAAACTTAAATGGTGGTTTAAAAAAACTTTAAAGCCAGTGGCTAAATTAATGGAATTGAAGTAACCCAATTAAGTAATTACATATTTTGCTGTGTCGATACAAAATATATAATATAATTATTATCGACCGAAAACTACAACCAACACTTATATATTTAATATATACGAAAAAAAGTGTATAATAAATACTCATAAATACGTTCATAGTGACTCTATTATACACAATACACATACGGAACACGGCAATATAATAATGTAATGAAATTTAAAAATATAATTTGTGTTCACTTACGGTCTACTAAGTTACCCCGACCAAATGGCAAAAAGTTGCCGAAACCTCTTATAAGTGTTTCCACTCTCACTAAAATATTTTCATAATAACTGACTTATGGGCCGCTACTGTCACTTGATGATACCGAAAGACATTTTAAACGAAAACGGTTTAGTTGATACATGACTAAAAGTTAAAACCAACTAATCACGCCAAAAGTATACCTACTATTAACGGATGGCCTCTTCAATTCAAAACCATATACCATCTTTCACTGATTATTGTTAGTGCTATATAGGTATTGTAAAAAATATTTAAAAAATACGTTTACTTACAGTCTACGCTGACTTTGATCCGTTTGCTGACCGACGGAGGTACTGAATTGGTCGCGATGCACAGATAAGCGCCCATGGACAACCGGCTGATCCGATGTAATTCCAACGTGGGCTCCGCCCATTCAGACACTGTTTACAATAAACACGAAAACAAAACCACGGTCGTGGTATAACAACTCAATCGGATAGGAATAAGTATTATATGATATACGCGCTTACGTTTGTTATACACGTAAAACTTATTTCGCGCGGCACTCGAACCATGATCGGGGTGAAAGTGGTACAACGGTGATTGGTACATTATACGTATTATAGATAACCACGGTTGTTGCGGTGAATCTTATACGCGAATTGTATACAACTTATATAATAATATAAATGCCAGTAGATCGAAACGACGGCGAATGTATAGTGAGTATATATATATATATTATGTAGGAGAAGAGGGTTTTACGTGAGGCGAACTTTTGCGGGACCGCGTTTGAAAAGTTTTCGGATTCCTTTGTGTACAACAGGAGTTGGACTACACTGTCAATGATTCATTGCTACCAATAAGGATTGTCGCTATTAAAATTTCGCACCGCACTCACCCGGAATCGTAGGCAGTATTATTGTTCCAATTAAATCTGGGGTTCGGGAAACGAATAAGACAAATTCTCTCTATTTATATATATATATATTCGCGTTGTCCCGATCCCTTTCTCACGGAGGAAAACATAATATATATATATATATAACTGCGGGGACGATATAATTATCGTTGTTATAACGTTTAATATTTCCATTTGTTTCCGCGTTAGCGACACGGGTCGGCGGGACGGTGCAACCGAAACTTTTGACCGCCAAAGGGACCGCCGGTTATTGCCATTGTTCCTATGCATATTATATGCGCATACGCAGGGATTTCGTCTACACGCGTACATTTGTACATAATAAGAATTACACGATCTACTCTATATACGCCATATATACGGCAGGTAGTTACACAACGCGAACACATCATAATCGTTTAACACACGCGATTTCGATCGTTATCATCTAGAACAATACGCACCGTTTAGGGTCTTGTTGATTTGGATGGAAGCGCCGTCGTCGCGTTTCCATTTGATTTCTGGTTTCGGGTAACCGTCCACGTGGCATGTTAGTGACACGTTCGCTCCTTCCCGAACTATTGCGTCCGAACTGCTCAACGAGTCGGAAATTGAAGGCGGTACTGTTAAAAATAAAACAGAATTTCGATCGTCATCAACTCATCAACAATAATAATAATTTATTAACAACTATCAGTATTGTAAGTTTCGATATAAGTTTATATTAAAGTATAATAAATTAATATTATACACACTAGTTTTTTTATAAATATATTGTTCTAAGACCTTCATTCCTAAAGTGTTAAAGACAATACAAAAAACGGTGTATGATAATCGTATGAACCTACATAATAATATCTTAGCACATGGAACATTTTAAATATTATATTTGCAATACGATATAAATCATTAAGGGTATAGTCAAGGGGGACAAAGAGGGGCAACTGCCCCCTATTAATAATCAGTTTTGTTTTTATTTGTTTTTAAAATATAATTTGTAATAACATTTTTCTATATAATTGTTTAAACATGTACCTATAATATAATTTATTTTACATTAAAACTAAACTTTGAATCACCAATACAGGCCTCATATTCAATATGATAAAAATAAAAATAAAATTTAAATATTTATTTCTCCTCCCTCCCTCCCCCCATCTAATAAAAATCATGGCTACGCCCTTGGAGCTAATGATTTTTGTACCTGTGTATAAAATACTTTTTGTTAAACTAAATAAATACCTTTATTAGGAATACTGATTTTGACACTAAACAATGTTTTTTCAGTGTGATATTTTGATCATAAAAAGTTAATGCTGTTTTTTGGCGTGAATTTACGAAAAGTAATGAATGAATGGCCACCAAATGTACAGTTTTGAAGATATTTTAAATTGCTCAAAATTTGATCAGGGAAATATTCAATATTTTATCTTAATTATACGATAAAATAATATGACAATAATATTGGCTACTTTGGTTGCATGATAATATATTACAAAATATATCATAGCATTATATTTCTTAGTACTTAGAGTAATTTTGTAATAATATTTCTCAAACATTTAATAAACATATTAGGTATGTCACCATCGTTCGTAAAACTGTATACACGTGATAATAACAAAGTCACATACGATACATAGTAATAAGCCTTTTAGCGATTTAATTAAAAAGGTAACTTGTTTTTCTTCTGGTCAATACACATTTTCAACAATTTAATAAACACACATATTGTGTCATCGTCCTTTACTATACGCCATTATTGTGTAAACTGTATTATAACAATATTATTTAATTTGAGAAATGTGTGATGCTCTTTTTAATTCGATTTCATTTAATTTAAAAATATTATATTAAGGTCAGTCTCAGTAGTCACATTTAGCTTTTCATGGTTTGCCGTTAGTATTGCGATGGCAAAATATCCGGATTATTCGGTGGCCGCAAATAATATTTTTGTTTTTACAGTATAATTGAGTTTAAAACAAAAATTTATATAAAAAATCCTGCACACAGATCTATCGGTGTTACTATAGACTATGGAGTATATAGGTACCTACATCATGTACGAACAATTTTATTGTTTTTCAATTTTCGCCGAATAATGAAAATACGGTTTTGATATACGCGAATTCAAACTATATACTCATGTATTATGGTCAGGTCGCGTATATTTGGACAAAATATGTGTCGTTCGGGAAAATAATTAATATTACATATTGGCAGTGTAAGCAGCGTTAGCAATACAGATTAGCGATGTGTCATATATTCTCTTCGCCGTTTTTTCCACCCCTCCCGCTCCAAAGGTCAGAAACCGTAGAGAGACGTGTGCGATAAGACGTGTGCACACACACGCACACACGCACATACCAGATGGCGAGAAGTAGCTTAGAGACGGCGGCGGTTACCTCTCCTTCGCCCCCATCAAAAGTGCGCACCCTTCCGCCGCCGCACGGTCGGTCATAATGCAAAACGTGCCTCACTTACTAATCTATTTTTTATTCCCCCTTTATCGTCCTTTATTACTACTGGCCTCTGGACTTTTACACGTCGACCGTCGACCCGCACAGCATATTCGTCTAAATGTGTACAAAAATAAGAAGAAAAAAAAAAATCGACCAAAATACATTTTCGCAATATTCCTGTGTTTTGATATCTCACGTGTATATGATATGTCTTTACCACGACCGAAATATGCCAGAGAAAAATAAAATGTTGAAAATTAATGTTGAAAGATAGAGAGAGAGTGAGAAAGAGAGAGCGAATGATGAACAGACAGACCCCATACAGTTTTCGGAAGTTGAAACAGAATAGAAACCGCCTAGGAATTATTTGAACAGAAATTATATTACTTTTACATTGACGTATTTCATTTGACGATATTATATCTATCTGAACATTTTTAACTAATATAAAATGTATTAATATGTATGTTCTTATTTGAAAATATAGTACTAAATATTATCAATTTAAACTTTGACAATATTGTTCGATAGCAATATTTAGTTTAGTCGGTAGTTTCTACAAAAATATTTTATTTTATAAATTATATTCATATTTATACTAGATGTTTATAATAAAATAATAATAATTAATATAAAAATTACATATTAAATAACAACTAAACAAATATTAATAATAATATTATGTAATTCGCTTGAACGTATGTAAATTATTAAATTTATCTTGTCTCTGCATTAAATGTCTCCTATTGTGATTATTGTAACATCAAAGCGGAATAAGTACATAATAAATAATGATATATCAATATTATAATGTAACTGCAAAAAAAAAGTATAATTTATTATTAGGTATGTACAACAATTTAACATTAAATATGCAACATTCTATACTAATAGAATTGGGTTAGGTTAAGTTAACTTTGAATTATTAAATTGTATATAATATTTAAATTTGAAAAAAAAATCTCAAATAATATTGGTTTAAATTTAATTACATACTCCATATTTAAGTGTATTTAATGTACGTCTATAACTCTATAAATATGCTTTACAGATTAGGGTATAAATTAAATTATTATTATAATATTAATATGATTTGATTAAAATGACAAATCGCTTCTCTTATATTATAGCCTCTTTAATTTTATCAAAATAATAAACTAATATAGCATTATCCTTTAAATCTATTACAATATTGTATATTTAACGATTTTGTTAAAATTTCCGTTGAAAAATAGTAATTTTGTTTGGACCTGATATTGAACAATAAATATTATAAAATAAACAAATGTTAATATGTAATGTATTAAAGGCGCTACGAATCATGTAAATAATTCAATAATCTATATTATACGTATAAACATAGCATACTTCTACATTCTACATCTAAAAATGTGTCTATTTTTATAGTATTTATATGATTATAAAGCCCTACTGAAGACATAAATGGAAATTAATTAATTGAAAATTTAATTTCGGACGTATTGTATAAAATTGATTTATTTTGTAAAAAGAAAAACTATTGAATCTGGCCGTAATAATTAAAGAAATCTTATTTTTACTTTGAAGAAATAAAAATCGCGCATCCTCGTCATTTTATCGGAGTATAAATAATAACTGCAGGGTGAACATTGAACAGGCTATTATAGATAGGTACAATCATCGAAGCATATCAAGTGCCCACCCAAAACTTAACTTCTGAATGATAATGATGCATTTTCCTTTTTGAGTGTCCTTTATTTGTATTTGTTATATTCATACTGTATGTATATAATATAATATTATGAATATGTTGATGATAACGAACAGTAGGTAGTCTGAAGAGCCTTGAAATGTTGTTTTTGTACCCAATGTACTTTCCCATTTGTATAGGATTATATTCAATATTCATTCGATTAACCGGTGCGTAAGAAATCGTGAAAAATATCTATAAGTTTAACTTTATAAATAGGCAGTGGAGTTGATTTTAGTATATAGTCACGGGGAGTATGTATACCGGAGTATATCTAAGTATTTTCTTTTAAAACACTCCAAATAACGGTGAAATAATTAATTTATTCACTTAAATATATATTTTTCGTTATAAGACTTTTAAAAATATAATATTAATTTAATAATTCAAGGAATACATAACTCCAGAAATAAAAAAAGATCATAATTAGATAATGTGGAACAAACGGCTTAAAATGAAAAACATTTTGTTATTGTCTAAAACGAAATGAAATAAAATGAAATATGTTTAAACAATGCTAAATTTAAAATTACATTTTATTATAATATTATTTGTGTATTTCTTTGTAAACAGAAAATAAGTAAAATTCATAATAGTTGTTGTTTAATAAAATATAATAAAATATAATACAATCGACAATTTGAAGTTTATAATATGTTACTGTAAAAGTAAAATTCTGTTTTTATATTTTATATAAACTAATTTTTAACTTAATAAGACTTGCAGTATCAATTGTTCTAATTTTTCTTTGTGAATTGCTTAAATGAATAGCTTATTATTTTATAAGTGTACAAAAATCAATTTCTACCAAGGGATATAAAATGTCGTCGGTTTAGATAAAAAATAATGAATGATTTTAACACATGAATATAATATATAACAATTTAATATATATTGTGCACTAACTTTACTATTTGTATTTGGATAATATGCAAATGTAGATAATAATGCGATGTACCTCAAAGCATGGTAGTGCGAGACAATATTTACTTGGAAACAATTCTCACATTTCTTTGTTACCATAACTTCAAAGTGCATAATATCGCGACTGTTGATATACAAATGAACTATAATATATGCAAACCAAATTATCCATTTAGTAAACATTCTTTATTTACCCCCGTGAAAACACCTGATTATACGTATAAAGCTCATCACAAACTATGAAATATTTATTTTTATAGTATATTATTCTGTAAAACTATTTTATTTATGTATAATCTTTATAATACAGATTTCAAAGTAAACATATGTTTAAAAACAAACAAAAATTAATCCACATATACAATATAATTTATAATTTATATTTTACACTGTACTTGGGTATGTACACTATAAATACAAAGAATGAAGAATACATGATAGTTTATGTTTGAATATCTATGATATGGTCATTGATAAATGTTTATGCAACACCTAAATGTAAAAATTAATAATTACTTGAAAAAATTATGCAAACTATTTATGTTTATAAGTAATGACTAATGTATTTAAGCACGTATTAATTATTGTGAGTTTGAAATACATATTACCACAATTATTATATTATTGTTTACAAACATAATTGGTGATAATTTATTATAACTGTTATCTTATAAGTACTTCTTAGATAAGGTAACTTAAACTATTCAGTAAATATTTTTATTATATAAGTATCAGCTATAGATTATTGGTGACTTAATGATCATTAATATAATAATAGACACACATATAAACTTCTCAAAATACTAGATAACTATATAAGTAAAATAAAAAATACAGAAGTTTGAAAAATAGTTTCTAAAACTGTGATATTTTTATTTTATCGCTAAGATATCTTGAATAATAAATAAAAAAAGTTTAAGAATTTCCATTTCTCAATCTTTTAATTATTACTATTATTTTTTATTTATCTGATAAAAATTATTGCCATCAAAGTTACGAATTACATCTTAAAGGAACAAATTAATCGAACTTTCAAAACTTTTTCGGATTTATGTCATATTATCAATATTCATTTTTCAATAAAATTGTATTACACAACGTATAATGTAAAATAAAAGATAAATTCAAAACAGTTATAATACTTTTCTTGAAACACAATGCATAAAATGATAATTATAATAATATAAAAACAAATATTGTAATAGGCTTTTATTTAGAAATAAAAATGATTAAGGAATATGAATTTTAGTGTAGGTATTATTTTGTTTGGAATTCATTAGATTTAAAATTAGATAAAAAAAATATACAAAATTAATTTTCAAACTATTTATAACATTTCTTCTAATACTGACTGCAACTAAACCTTTAACATTTTGAAAATACATATTTTTTTAGTTTATAGAATGTTCAAAATTGTATAGGGTTCATATTCATTTTAACATTTTATGTCTCTCATTAAGTCTTGGGTATGCCGTTGTAGTCCTTGCTTAGTCTTTAAAGCGCAATATTGTTTTTTTATTTAAAATACATTATTTTTAATTAATTTTTTTAAAAAGCCAATAACTTATAATCAAGAATATTGTCAAACAATGATTTACCTAATTAACTTATTGGCTTAACTAAAAAAAAAATATTTCTATTTAGAATAAAAAATAAGGCTATATCAGTTAAAAATTAATATTACCTAGAACCTTTTCATACTATTAATTTATATCATCATATAGTATTTCTCGTGGTCTGTAAAAATAATTTGTTTTATTACCTATATTATTTCATTGTCTATATAATTGGTCTCAACATCACACTATACTAACGTTTTCATTCTAAATACATAATAATTATTATTACGTTAAATTTTCTTACCCTAATTTGTTTATTTAATATGAAAAGATTCAATATGGTTCTGAAATTTTACTCATGGAAAGGTTTACTATTTAATGATTTTCATTATCATAAAACCTTTTCACTTTCTGTATTTTCTTAAATAATTGAATTATAAATTTCGTTTTTGAATTAAAATGTGCGTCTTAAAAAATGTTACTTCTGTAATATAATGTTAAAATAATTAAAAAATAGTATATTTAAAAAAAAAAATTGATTAAGTACTCTTTTATTCTAAGCCAGTGAATTAAATATAATACGTTCTTCATAGTATACTAATAAAAATATATGATGTCCAATTATAAAAATATGTTTTAATTATGTCCGTATACTTACGTACATTATAGTATTGTGTTCTAAAATGTGATATTCTTCCGAAACGTTAAAAACTTTGTTAGTCTACTTATTATTTATTAATTAATATTTATGTTATTTGAATATTTTATCGAAGAAAATAATATAATTATATTTCTAACATGATATTGTGAAAAACAGTAAAATATTATGAAATATCGCGAAATGTAATGAAATCGAGTTGACACAAAAATAAATATTATCAAATGTTTAATGTATACGTGTACAATATTATATAATAGGTCTTTCAGAATGACAAACTATATTTTGAAATATTATGATGTATCGTGGCTCACATTTTTTGTGTTCCATTATCACAGGCCCAGTCTCGGAGTCAAACAAATATACCTACACTTTTAGATACGAGTGACACATCAGTGGCTGGAAAATTTGAGTCTCTCGAGAAATGTGACTTTTGTCTTCTCTTGTCGGTAATGTAATATACTGACCGGATAGATTTGTATTTTTACCTTTAGTCCAGTCACCGGGATAACGATACCCAATTTATTTATGAATCGCATCAAAGGACCCTTAGTATCTATAACACAAACTAACGCGAATTCCTTTTAAAAGCTATACCGTGTATCTCATACATGTCACAAGAACTAAAATAGATTTTGTAACAATATTCGTTATATTAAGAGCTACCGGACAAGTTATAATGCAATTTTAGATAAATACGTTATACTCTGGTTAATTTTATAAAATAGGTATAATATATATATATATATATATATATATGAAGTTACACATATTAAATTATCTAACAAAAACCAGATATATGAAATAGGTAATACTAAAAGAGATAACCGGGTCGATTCCGAAAAAAAAATTTACATTACAATATTATTATAAATTTTAATGTAAGCACTGAAAATAAAAAACAACGTTATTTTATTAAGTTTTTAGTATACGTGTTTTTTCATGTTTTATACAATTTTTCAAATTGATGATTCAAAACTCTCAATTTGTGTAATTTTTTATATTAATTGTATTAATTTTTGTAATCTATAAATATTAACACTTTTATACAACAAATAATAAAAATTATAAATTATAATTTACAATTTACAATTAGTAGGTAATAATAATAAACACATTAAATAATAATAAAAAACCGAATGAATATCTTCAGATAGTAAAAGTATACATTTTTTTGAGGAAATATTTCTAAAACAAGCAGTAAAATATTTTGTTTGATATAAATATATAATAAAGAATATTACATACAGAGACTCATGTTAGCAGATGAAGTATCTAACAGTTGTATTGAGAAATGGAAAATGTAATGAAAAAGAAACATGAATGATAAATGATAGTATTAATAATGAATTCCACAGAAGTGTGAAAAGGGCTATAGGTACACTCACATAATATTGCTTCCAAGAAACATCTTAAAATACGAATCTCAGTAATGTAGCGCTTTGTATTAATTTTATAACTTTGGTATAATATAAAATTTATTTTATTAATTTAATAATAATTTTGTTATCATAATAGTTATGTGTTATATAGAAAATAAAAATTTATTAATATTGTTCAGTAAATATTTAAAATAATATGCAGTTAATAAAATTTAATACGCCTACTTACATATTACATACCGATTTAAGTGTTAATAAACATATTAAAAATGTAAACATAAATTTAATTTTGAAATATAAACATACAAATAATTGAGCTTCCATATAATTTTTCAAATAATCATTAATAAAGTTATTTTTATATGAATATAATAATATTATATAAATATTATACCTAAAGATTTATAGTAAATAAATAATCAGAAATCATAATAAAATTTATAAAAATAATATTTTCATTTAAATATTCACGAAATAATAATATTTTTAATATTATTTTATCGGTATGTATTGAAAGTACATTAGATTCCAAATCAAAAACTATAGAAATAATAATAATAATAGTAAAATATAATTAATTTTTGTTCAGAATTAATTGTCTAAAATAAAAAACTCAATTTTAATATAATTTATAATAACAACAAAATTAATGAAAATCATATTATAATTTATTATGTGTACATAAAAATGCAATAAATAATGTATATTATTATATGCGATGTTCATTGTGTTAGTATTTTATTATCTATGTATTTCTACATTGATATCCTGAAAAAAAATGAACATTCAACTAATCAGCTTTAATAATGTTCCAATGATAATATATATTTTATTTTTCATTTTCATTAGGTGTAGTTGAAATGAATCTTTTAAAATATAAATTGGCTATACAATTCAACAGATGAATGTGTATCGAAAGCTAATAAACCCATTTTATTATTGTAACAATATGTGTTAAAAATGTTATTCGTAAGATAACTCATTCATGTCACGTAATATCTACTGTTGAATTCATTTCCTATCTTTGTAGGCACCTCCGGTTGCTGACTGTATATCGTCAAAAATAATATCATATATTATATATGTATATGTGTACCGTCTATAAATATTATACCTAAATTTAATGTTATATTTACTATCAAATATTTGTTATTAAACAATGAAGTATAGTAGGTATTTACTAAAAACACGAAAATAAAAATTAGTAATACAATATTATTGATCAATTTTTACAGGTTACGTAATCTGTAACGCGGTTAAAAAAAATACAATTTCTAAAAAAATAATATTTAAAATATTAAATGAATATACTTTTATCATTTTAAAAAATCTATGATAAAACTATGAAATACCTATCAATAATGATATTATTATTTAATATAATAAACGTATAAATATTGATAAGATCATTAAAATATAGCTGTACTATATTAAGAAAAATAATTATTTTATTACGATTTTCTTAATTAGAGATACATTACACGTGTCCACAATGATTTGCGACATAAGCGTGTTGTCGTGCCGTTTAGTATTTAACCACAACATTTTTGACAGACATTTTACTTTGTTATAGCTTTGTAAAAAAAAATATAAAAATATCAGTATTGTATTTCGGTCTTTCAACAATTCCAATACTATTTATGATAAACATATATATATATATATATATATATATATATATATATTACTATAATCATATTCTAATTTTTATAACCATTTTCATAATGAAAATACCAAAAAATTTAAAAATGTTAATTATTAATATAAAAATCACAATTCAATAACTATTGATTCGATATATTATACAACGTATAGTATGGTGAAACTACCGAGTATAAATGAAAAAACTAAGCAAACAAATTATTAAAATTATAAATCCGCTTTTAAATAAAAAAAAAAAATAAAAATAAAAAATGTCTTGAAACAAAATATAATTTCATAACAAAATTGAATTTACTACAAGTAAATAATTCAATCGAATATCGGGAGGAAGGTGTAATAATTTGTTTTCGGATTAGCTATTGGCAATGGATAAAAAATAAAATGAATCCTGGTCAGGCCTATATGTTCGCGATGGATTTTGCCAAAATCAAATTCGACGTCAAAACTGACATTGGCAATCAATCGGTGTGCCAATGCGAAATTCTCGAAGCGAAAACACGTCGTCCTTGATAATTTGGAAAGCTCGCCGTTTACGGTGATCGTTTTTGCTACCCATAATACGGCCTCGCGCGGCGCATATGCGATTTCGCACGTTTTGCAGACGGTGCGGTCGCACAGACATTATTAAAGATTACACGCGTTACGTACGCGTATATAAATTATACATATATTTATTACATACGTCGTGACATAAATGATCATCGGATCGCGCCGCGAGCACGGTGTAGACGGGCGCGGTCGTGTTTTCGCGGCGGCGGCAGTGCGGTTCCCAGGTGGTAGATAGGCAGGTACGGGTTGTCAACGCGGCGAATGATATATCACGCGCGGACGGTGACAAGCAATCAATTCAAAGTTAGAATCCCGTCGTCCCCGAAACCCGCCCGCGACGATCGCGGCGGCGGCGGCGGCGGCCGAAAGCGAATTATGAATTAATAGACGCGCGGCACCGGGCGGACGATTGGAGGTGAAGGGATATTTACAAGTGCCGAACTTTTACGCGCGGCGTTACGCGACGCTGAAATATCAACGCCAATTGAGGGGACGCGACGGCTACCGTTGGCGGCGGCGGCGGCGTCCCGGTTATTTATGGCGCGACGTGACCGGCGGTCTTTATTTTTCGGTCACGAACGGGCTACCGGCACCGACGACAACGTGTACATTTGTTCCGGTCTCTCTCGTCCCACGACGATAATATATTATATAATTATAATATCGCATACGCAACACGCGTGTAACGATAACAATAAACGTAATAATCATTAACCAGTGATTCTCAACCTGTGGGTTTCGCGATTTTTTTCCAATCGTTTTTTTCCTTGTTGTCGCCACGCGATAAAGCTTGAATAACACTACGATAATGTTACTGTGAATGCCGATAACCTATAAATTGTCGTTTAGACACGTGTGTAAATTTATTAATTGTAGCAAGAAAAAAAAATAAATATTATTTAAAACAAATATTTTAAAATTATTATGTTCTAAAAATAAATGCAGAAATCAATTTTTAGTAAATTTACTCATTGTGACGAAACAAACGTTTGTGAAATTTTGTATTACACAAGTTACACTCTTTTTTTTTTGTAATTTCATAGAGTAGATTTAAGTTAGAAGTAAAAGCTATTGCCTTAATGAAGTATGTTGGTAAATTGAAATCTCATAGATTGATATTAAATTTTCTTTGTGCGCCAAAAACCAATTTCTGGTGTATAAATTGATTTATAACATCGTTTTTGATAACTAATTAATATAAAAAAAAAAATCTTTTAATAAAATTAGTTAGTTAAACTTATCGAATAAATAAATAATGTATACTATAATATTATAATTATTAAATTCGATAATACCAATATTCACCTATATAAAATCACTAATTGATTATAAATAAATGACGACATTCACTAAGGTAGTTAGTTAATTACTGTGCAATTTTAATCAATATATCAACCAAATGCAGTTACAACAATAATTATAATATAAAATCGATTTTGAATCAAAATCAGAAAAATAAAATTTCATTATGATATTAATCGTCTTATTGTAATATTGTATTTTAAATTTTATATAATATTATATGCATTAAATGAAATAACTGTGATGCCTATTTTTTTTATTTTATTCCCTTCTGAGAATGATATTAAATTAATTTGGTGATATTTTCGAAAGTAACGAAACCGAAATTAATCTCCAGGGAACTATATTATGTAAAATAATTATTATTTTCAATGAATAAGATGAAACGATTTTGTGATGATATCAATTTTCCAGAGAATCCGCTGAGTTTATATTATATTATTATACTGTAATTATATCCTCTTCAGGTCATTCCTTCTGAACTGTATCAAAAAACTATAATATGGTCAACACCGTACGAACGCGGCAAAGCGTGTTATACGCCAAAGGTTACCATTGCATTACTATAATAGTTGGTCGGATTTGTCGGAATAGATTAATTTTTTTTTATCATGATTCAACGAATATCTTTGAAAATACTATAAATCTTACTCTATATTCTTTCATAAAGTTTTTAAAAAATGTTTAGAAATGCTAACATTTTATTTTAATATTATTTTTTATGAAAATTTACACTTTCTGATTTTTAAATTCAATGAATATTTCCTAAGTAAAAAGAAAAAAAACGGTTATAATTAAATATGGACTAGGAGAGTAGGGAATTAAATTATGTCGATACCTATTTAAATGATATCAT
Organism: Eriosoma lanigerum; assembly: GCA_013282895.1. Lineage (NCBI taxonomy): Eukaryota > Metazoa > Arthropoda > Insecta > Hemiptera > Aphididae > Eriosoma > Eriosoma lanigerum. The sequence goes on from CM023358.1 coordinate 37,930,460, forward strand.
ATATCGATATTTGGATTCATTAATGTTCATATCACTTATTTTTTGATCATATAATTTATAATCCATTTATCCTACTATACATAATATTAGTTTTATACATTTTAATGGAATCAATTTCATTTTAATATCAAATACCTTTCTCGACAATTTAAAATGTAAATTACTTGGGAAATACTCATCGGATTTTAATAACTAAGTTATTATAATGTAAATATATTATATGTTAAGCACATTTGTTAAATAAATAAATCTTTATAAATATATTATTGAATATCAGTATTACTAATTAAAAATACAAAATGTATACAACGTTATCAATTAATGAAAGAAGGCGTGAATATTAAAATTATTCAAACATATTGAATAGAATGTATAAAACAATAAATTATTTAACAAATTTAACAAAAATAATTTAATGAAAATTCAGATGGGTCATGATAATAAAAACATTACGTATATTCTAAATTGTTATTTGATGGTGACACCTATGAAAGATTAGGTCAAAATAACCCAATCTATAGACATTTAATGGAAAATAATTAAAAATTCAATTTTTAAATAAAAATTTTAAAAATGTACATAAAAATTGTAATATTATTTTATTATAATTGTACTATATTGTTATACCTAATGATGTAAAGCGAATCTAATTTAATAATTTAAAAATCAATGACAAATTAATATCATAAATCAACCATGGTTTTGATGGTTTATCTAACCGAATAGTAATCACTAGGGATATGTTATTCTAATATTATATAAATTGCAGTCAATATAGTAAACGACCATCATCAATTCAATCATAAAATCTACATTATATTATTTAATAGTTTACAATCTAGTTTATAGATGGGATCCGTACACTATCGAATCATTTACACTTTAGAATAAATATTTACATATATTGTACCTATAGCGTTTTTTTACTACAACTTTTCTTGGAAATACGATTCATTTTAGAGCTCAGAAGATAATTTTTTGGGGCATATCATTTTTTCTAACGTCAAATTCCTCCAAAAAATATGATGTAGAGATTTAAGGATCTTCAATTATTTTATGGGAATAAAAGATAAGATCTACTGACTATTGTATGCAAAATATCATTTATCTTTGATTTCATAGAGAAAAATAAATTACTAATTTTTAATATATTCGTCTTACAAATAAGATTAAGTACAAAAATTTCATTTGTAAAATATATTTTTATTCTAAGTATAATTATGCAAAAATTCGAAAATATATAGAAAAAGCGTACTACACAAGTGTTTATTTATTGAAACGGATAAAATTTACCTTAGGAATATTAAATATAAAAAAATCAACCACTTTTTTAAATACAATAATTAACAATAAAATAACATGTTTTTTTTATATTATAATTGCACACATATGTAGATACTCGTAAAATATATTTATATATATGAATATAGTACTCACCAACAACATTTAGATATCCAATCTGAGTTTTAGCAGTGATCGTATTTATTTGACACATGTATCTGCCTCGATCTTCTTGCTGTACGTTGTTTATATGTAAAAACCATGTGCGATGCTTATCGTGTGAAACAGTTATTCTCGGATTTCTTGTAATCACGTGACTATTCACAGTCAATATGGCAGACTGTTCAAAGTGCATCCAAGCTACCTGTTGAAATGCATACAAAAATATTTTAATTATAAATCACAATTTTCGACATTAAAAACTGTTAAAATATTTGTTCTAAGATGTTTTAAAATGCATTGACGAGTAATCATTTTTCGGTTCAGTGCGTTTATTTGGAAATTTTAAAAATAATGAGATAACTTTTTTTTTTACTTTTAGAAGAGTGTAATAATGACAAAATATGATATTAATAGTTATTTGAGTGTGAAAAGAGGATGTTTTAAGGGTAGTAATTGGTGATTTTTAGATTATTTTGAATAACTTATGAGCGATAGCTCATTAGTTTCTTATAGGACTTTCACATTTTTCCGATAAATAATTGCCTATCATTAAATACAATCAAAAGTTATGAAATGTCCTCTGAGAATAATATCATATCATTAAAAAGAGAAACACGGCCTGCAGATCTATCTATAATATGAAAAAGCACGATTTCCTGCGTCAATCAACCGCTATAGTTTGGTTAGTGTCAGTACTAAGTAGAATTTTAAAAATGTAATTTAAGTTAAATCAGATAACACATATTGATTTATAAAACATTTTATTGTAAAATTTTTAATATAAAAATCGTTTGCACAAAAGTTAGTCGGTTACTGTCTGAATAGAATAATTAATTATAAATTACAAATACACTGAAATATTTCCTTGTTTATATTTAATTAATACAATGTATATTATATGCCATATATTAAGTAATAATAATATACAAATCATATTATCGAATATGTAATATTTTTTTAAGCAAAAAGAAAACAAAATTATATGTTAATTATTAATTATAAATATTTTAAATAATTAATAAAGTATCAAAACTTTAAAATATTCTATTAAACCATAAACTAAAAATGAAAGGTTACAGCATTAGATTTTACATATATATTATTTTATTTTTAACTATAGCTTGTATGTAGAGCGAATGAATGAAGAATAATATATGCATTTTTGAAAAATTTTACTTTCAACTCATTTCTCAAATAGCAATAATAACAAAATTTTTAAAATTTTAAATAAATATTTTTAAAATATTCATTAGAAATAACTTAGATTAAGAATTGTATTTATAAAAAGAAAAAAATTTGTAAAAGGATTTATGTTATTAATGGGTATCTAACAAATAACAATAAATAAAAATCTCAAATATTTTTTTCTTAAAATATTATCTTTGATATTTTTAATATTAATTGAATTTCTACATTATAGCAGTGTTTTAATAATTATAAAATGATAGAAACTAAGTAGTATACCAACCTTTAAATTAATACGTTCCTGTCGATATTATTTAGAAACAATAATTGGGATATACCAATTTAATGATTTAAGTTTCATTATAATATATTTCAAATTAGTCGTATTATTATTTAAAAATGATATACCTAAGTAGTTACTTACTACTTATATTATTAATTTATCTTAGTTCGAATTCCATAGTCAAATTTTGCATTTTATTTTACAAGATAATCTCTATATTATAATATTTTTTATTAATTACATTTAAACGTGTTATATTTAAATTATACTAGTTTAAATAATTTTATTGATACAAGTGAACTAAGAAATTTAGGATGTATTTTTTCACTTACAAATAATCACTGAAGAATATAGAGATGATTGAACCCATAATACAAAGAAATAGAAAAGGATCCAAACCGTGTAAGACTTAAAGTAAATAATTAATTCTCTGTATAATATATTATCTGTTATGTATACGAAAGATAAAAAATTCAAAGAAATAAAAAATCATAGGAAAACAACAAACTACCAATACCAAATTCAATATAACAAAGATATTGTAGTCAAGGCCTTATTATTACTATAATGCATAATAAGTTCATAAATGAATAATTGATATTTCGTTTTATACATTTGAAATTCTAAGTTTGATCATATTTGATCTTATTATTGATATATAATTTCAATAATTTTCGTTTTTATTTTATACTTCAAAAAATATTAATAATAAAGAATTTTAGAGACAATAATGTGACAATATGTTTTTTATTATATTAAAAAAGAAATTTTTAAACTGTAAAAATAGATACAATTTAAAAAAAATCTAATATGATATAACATTATTATAAAATTAATAACATTAAATTGTCCATAATTGTAAAATCAATACGTATTATAAATTATAATGTAGGTGTTGTATTTTTGATTTTATATAAATGGATATTTGTATACAAAATAAAATATATATTTTAAACGATGGTACAATTTGTTTATTATAATTAATTTAAAAGAAAACGATAGTATTAAAAATTTACGGTTCAAAAATATAAGGGATTTTCACACATGACACGTACATTATTTATCGACTTCTTATAAAATATTTACAAAACGAATAAATGACACATATTGACGAATATAAATCTATCCAGTGGGAAACATATTATAAAATGTTTATTGAAATACAAAGGGGAGAAAGATTTCAAAATATTTTATCTCATAAAAAATTTAAATCATTTTTGTACACATGGTGTCAAATATTGTAATTCTCTAACAAATTTTTCGGAACAATATTTGGTATTCCTTTAGTAAATTAATAAATAACTACTATAAACTTAATAGCAGATTGAAATTAAAGCTAATATGACTTAAAACCCAACTTTTGGAAAATTAAAGGAAATTTGTTTATTTTTTTGTATTTAAATAAAAAAATATATCTTTAAAATTTATGTATAGTCAATGGTCAATGGAAGTATCTTACTTCAACATTTTAAAATATGAAATAATTATAATCAATACTTTTCAGCTACAAAATGACTATCTCAGTTTTTTTCGTAGTTTTAGAATTTTATCTTTTTTTTCCATTCGACTGCTCAACTGTAAGTATCTACGTAGAACACTTGGTGAATAGATTTTACCTATACAATTAAAAAATAAAATAAAATTTAAAAAGATAAAAATCTTTAGATTTCTGGTTTTACAATAGGTATTGTTATAATTTTATCTTTATATTATCATTATTATTATTTATTATTATTATTATTATTATTATTATTATTATTATTATTATTATTATTATTATTATT
>CM023358.1:37935164-37981182 GCA_013282895.1 Eriosoma lanigerum
TTATTATTATTATTATTATTATTATTATTATTATTATTATTATTATTGTTGTTGTAGTTGTTATTATTTACTATTTATAATTATTATTATTACTATATTATCATTATTACAATAGAATGGACGGAGTTGTTTAAGGAATAGTACTTAAGATAAAGTAAGTAAAAGAGGGTTAGAAATTGGTTGGTTGAATTAATGCACGACGCCTGCGGTCTCTTACTACCAAAAATAATAATCAAAAAAATACAAGGAAACGCCAGCCAAATTGGCCAATTACTCTCAGGTGGTGCACCTCTCTACCATAATACCGTAACTTTTGCATAGTCTTTACGATATTGAATCGGTTAGTTTGTTGTCCTACGCTAGTGGAAAACTTGAACGCTTCAAATATGAGAAAAGTATAGTTATTAGTAGTATAATATAGTAAAGTCTGTCGTCAACAATACTTTGGGTAACCATGAGAAAACAGCATATTATATTTTGGTAAAATGTAAAAATATAATTAAATACGGATTCGTTACTTTCAATTTAACGCGTACAACGTTAATCAATTATTTAATTCTTAAAGTATAATCCATATCGAACCTAATCTGTTAATATATTATTATATAGTATTATTTATAGTTATAATAATTAATGATTTTTTATAATTTTTATAATTTTATAATAACAGTTATGAAACAAACCAAATGACTATCGGACACAAAATTGTATATTTTTACCTAAAGTCTCTCCGTAAAAATATATACATTCAGTCTATCATATAGAACAGTGTTATATACTGATTTACAAATAAAGGTAATTTTTAGATTTAACTCTGTATACCGATAGTTTGCAGTACAAAATAATTTCGCTTATTTTATTACCCAATTTCTTTAGTTCATATTTAATATACTTATTAGAAGTGGTTGAAAATTTGCAAAAGTAGTCCATTGCATGAGTTCAGTGAGAAACCATTTACAGTAAACAAACGACAAATATACATTACTTTCCAAATTCACTCGTTGATAATAATGTTTCGAAAATACTTCGTATAAAAATGTAAATAAATATATTATAAATAATGTAATAATTATAAATCTATAACGAATACACCCAGGTATATAAAGACACGTATTTTGTTAAACATTTAAACTTATATGAAAATAAAAATGATATTAAATAAAAATTGATGATCGTAGTATAAGTTCGCTTAGTTATTTGAGTCGTGTTGTAAGGAGATTACCCATATACAAATGGGAGGCTATACTCAATGTTTAAATTCGACACACGTGCGTTATGCTAGACAAGAATTATACATCTGTGCAAAACAGAATGAATACTTCTAGCATCTTAGAACGGATTTTTCGCCCTTATAGAGCGAGTCGAATTGCTATTTTTCTGGCACACGCATCAAATGTTCACCGCGTTTATGCATAATACCGACTTTGGTTTTCCAAATGCAAACATCCACAACGTGACACTCGAGAAAAATATCCATATATGCATAAATATGAGTGTGTTTATATTTTGGGATCAAAGGCCTCGAGACCTCAGAAATAGAATACGTATTGAAGTATAAACTCATGACAAAGGTGAGAATAACGCTTTGCAAATTTAACAAAAGCAAGAAGTATTTAAAAAAACTGTTTTACTATGACATATATTATACTGTAGAAAAATTGTATAAGTAATTTGAAATATATTTACTTGATGTACTATAGTACTATATATATAATATTTCAGAGTATAATAAAAGTTATAAAATTAAACACAGAAATAAAAATATTTTGCCAAAAGTTATTCATTAAGTTTTAAAATAAATAATTAATACTTATTTTCTTCAAATTTAAATTTCGGCTAAAAATAAACGATAAATGTTGATAATTTCATTGTTCCCAAAATTTATCAGCGAATATTTTTATTATTTATGTTTTTTTATTTAATATTATTATTAACTATTTATAAAAAAGTAATTTATAATAAAATTTACCAAACTATAGAGTAGAGTAGTATACATACATTAAATAGGTTCATAAATTGTTCGATATATGCTTACATACCTATATTTGGTTTATATTACATAGAAAGTTAATTAGTGTAACACTAATATTTTTCTTATGAACTAGCTACATAAACTCATATTTTTATTTTTATATCTATTTGAAGTTATTAACTAAATATCATATGTGAGAAATTCATGTAATTTTTGTAAATATATATTAAAATTACATAAAAAAATTAAATATCTAGTAAGGGAATATCACATTAGAATTTAGTCACCAAATTATAATTCATTCGCACGAAACAAACTGCAGTAAGAAATGAAAATAGTTATTTTTCTTCATCTCTACACCGTTAATAAATAAGGCCTCTATGGTTCGAGACGGGCGTCGAGAGAAAATACAAAAACTAATTAAACTTAATGTTAAAACAAACATTTAAACTTAGTATAATACTAACAACTGGCAAAGCCACGAGTGAACCGACGAGTAATGTAATTTATTGTTTTCATTCTGCGATAAGAAATCTAAACAGAGTTCACCGATCATGTAGAAGAAAAGAACCAACCGAGGTCTGCGAAATTAGAAATCTCGTCTTATTTATGATGCCTATTATCTATACAGTATAGTATACGATTATTATTGATAAATACCTGTTTTAAATACGTATATATTTTTAAATGCGTTCATTGCTAAGCGTGGAAGACAAAATTATAATAAAACTTTAACGATAAAATAGTAATTATTATCTTACAGAAATAAACCTTTAAATTACTACAGAACATATTTATAGTAATTTTAACATTATTAAGTACATTTATAAGCTTTGAAGTTAAATTATAATGTTTGTTTTTTTTTTACCACTAATTATTAAGAATAAACGAATATTTGTTCATTAAAAATGTCTATCCTTTCGCATAAATAAATTTATTATTACCTGTCTGTAGCTCCATTCTTATATGCAGAGTCATTAGAATTCCATGTTTCAAAAATAATGCAAATTACATACTTATGTTTGAAGATTTTAAATATGTTATGTCCATTATTTTTTAAACATTAATTGTTAATCACTAGCAATATATAATATTTATCAATAATATTATGATTGTTACGTAATTTTAAAAAATGCAATCAAACAAAAAACACAAAATAACAAATATTCACTATTTACGCCTTTAGCACATTTGAATTATCAATCGTATTCTATAATAATGATTAATATTTGATATCTTAAAAAAAGGAATATCTAAGGGATATAATATTTTTTTTTAAATATGTAGTATTTATAAATAATTATATTTTTTTAAATAATACAGTCCAGAAGAAATATATATAAAAAAGCATGCACCTTTTAGCTACAATTGTAAGAAATTAATTTTAGAATTATTAATAGGAATTAACTATCTTAAAGATAAATAATAAATGTATTGTAATACATCAAATATTTAAAATAAAAATTAATGAAATTTACCGTCTATACCTATACTTATCTCTTATATTAAGTTTAAATTATAAATCTAAAAATTTTTTAAATTATATTTTATTTGAATATACTTCAAACAATTATGTTTTCTCTGAATTAGAGTAATTAAATAAATATAATATTATCTACAACAAAGATATAACATCATATTTATCGTATTTTAGTTTCGCGACGAAATATATTTTTTCTGATATAGTATAAATTTGATTGAAATATTACTTCCCTAGCGAAAAATAACATACTCAGTTGATTCACCAAATCCAGATAATGTGACAGTGTGTGAAGAGAGTGTTTTGCTCCCGAGGTTCAATCAAAATAATGGATTCTGGTTGCAGTATACGAAAGAAATAAAAGTATATATTTATATGTGTGTGTGTGTGTGTGTGTGTGTACGATTTTAATATTAAGCACGTATTCGATTTCCTATAGAAAAAATAATAATATCAAACCTTGTATGATCCCAGATTTCTTACGGAGCATCCTAGCTTTACACTACGTCCTGCGGGCACTGTCACGTTCTCTATGGGTTCTGTAAACTCTGGATCATCTGTAATCACTAGAACAACCATAAATAATATTATTATATTTATTATACTAATTATGAAAATATTTCAAGTGTGTCGTATTCACAACGGTTAAATATTATTTCCAACAAATGGTTTACAAAAAAGAAGACAGTATTATACGAGTCACAACAATGCAATAAAATTTGATTTTTATTATTACCACGATTTATATATTTGTTATTCGATAAACTTTATAATAGTATAAATATTGTTCATATTTCGAAGAAAAAGCGAACACACTGAGTAAATTAAATTAATAGCTAAATACCTATTTTATATTTCCAGAAATATATTTGTTGCTTTTATTATATCAACTATTTTTTAAGATAATAAATTTTAAAGTTATTTCAATAAATATGAATATGATTCTTCTCATATGAATAGTTATGCTGTAATATATGAATATTCTTAAGAACATGTGAACTAGACAAATAAAGTTGACATTAAAAAAAGTAATTGAAATACCTAAAATTTATATTTAATGAATGATTCAAGTAAATAACTGCAACAACAAACTATAACGAACTCGAACATAACAAAATTATAACTGAATACAACTTTTCTACATATATTGGTACAATAGAATTACGTGTTAGTAATATATACGACGTAATTTTATACTATAAGAAAACAAACTTTAAATACAAACAGAAAAGTTTTTTTTTTTTTTTCAAAATTAGGTTTTAAAAAAATTATTTTTGTATTGTTACTTAATCATGAAATGAAAAGGACTTTATTAAAACTATTACACAGGATTATTTTACCTATAAAAGAATTCAATGAATAATAATAACCCATGAATTGTTTATTCATGATGTTTATTTTTTTTAAAAACTTAAAAAAGTAGATGACAGGAAGTAATAAAATACTAGACCAGCATAATTAATAAACTATAAAATACCAAAATTATTAAATTATTTAACAATATAGAAAAAAAAATGAAATATCTTATGACTTTATAAACAATTACACTTTTTGAAATATTCGATTTTATTTAACCAAAATTAAACTATAGATTATTTGATTTTACATTATTATATTATTTGATTATTTTGTATGATTTATGCATTTATTTTTAAAAGTAAAAGTTAGGTTAGGTTTATACACGTAAAGAATTGATCATAGATCTGAAGTATTTTTGAAAATTAAAAGTGAATGTTTATTCGTACATACATTTTTTATGACTACTTCATAACTTATTAATGTATTATAAATACTAAATAATACAATGAAACACATACAATATAAGTAATAAAATATTATATAAACCTAGCTTTGGTTAGTTTGGAATATGGTAAAAAAATATAAAATGTTATACGAAAAACGTCCAAATACGAGTATAAGTAGGTTTAAAATCAATAAATTATATATATATAATATGTTTTAATTTAATTTTTTTTAAACGAATTCATTTAATCTCACATTTTGGTTAGCTATGCATTATGATATAATAAAACAAATGTATTTAATTTGTAAAAAATATTATTTGAATTGTTAAACGTTTAAGCATGAATTCATTCAATTTTATCCTCGGGAATGTATAGGAAATATTGTGTAAATTTGATGAATTTAAACCCATTAGCTGTATTCGAAACAATATGGATATAATATCATTAGTGTGAGACGTTCTGCGCGATTTGATGAATATCCATATTATTATTATTTCGACATATTATACATTACTCAATAATATTATAATGACGGTTAGAACGTCAACACGACATTATACTATAATGAGACAAATGTGTAAAACATGGATTTTAAAATAATGTTACATGGTTTTGACGACGATGGAAAAGGAGTTAGGGAAAAATAATCGCCCGAGAAAGAAAACGTTAATAACGCGAAAGGGAGAGAAAATATGTTTTGCATATTTTAATAACAACGACGATTCGTGTGTGTGTGTGTGTGTGGTATTAGGTATGAGTACTACAGATGCACACGTGTGACAGATGCATCAATCTCGTATACATGGACCCTAAAATGAGGAGAGGACTTTTCTTCTCTCGAGGAAAACAGAGAAAAATCCCGCGTAACAACATTTGCGTTATAATCCTACTCTTGTCTCTCTCCTACATGATCTCTACTCGCGTCCCCATATGTCACCCTATGCCATTCCGTCTTGTTGATTCGTCTCGGTTTAATATTGTATTCAAATAATAATAATAATAATAATAATAATAGTAAAATAACAAAAGTAAAAGAAAATATAAATCGTCAATATATTGAGACAACATACACAGCAGGCGCGACGGCGTTTTGTAATCGATTTTTCGTTTGCATATATTGTTATTTATTTTATACACATTTTGTTTTCTCAGAAATACATTTATTCCACAGTATAACCGACGCTTATGTTTTATATTTATATGAACACACGGAAAGTTAACGACAATTTTGTTGGTGAATATATACCTACTTAAGACATAAAAAATACACAACATGATATGACAGAGTTTACGGACAATACAACAATTTTAGAAGCAATCCAAAGAATGTAAGAAAGTTTTCATGCCGCGTGAAACTTTAAACTTATCTGTTTTATGTTTATTTTTCATTCATTAATTACTATATTGACTATATTCATTATATACTACTATATATTCTATACTCATTAACTACCTATTTCGGGACATGATTCATGATATTCATGATTTTCATAATATTACACTCGTATGATTATAATATCATAATATATTATGATGTCTAAAAGTATGCGAGAAAAATATTCTTAACCCAAAATCAAGGCTGTGTATATTAACGAGTTAAACAATTTAAGTTAAGTCACTTTTAATTAAGTTACACAAGTAATTACTTTTTTAAGTTATAACTTGAACTTGACGAGTTAATTTTTTTCTCTAAAATACCGAGTTATTACTCAGTTCATTATATGTTTATGGAGTTAAATAATATAGTTTTATTGAAAATAAAATTCACAAATAATAAAAATTCTAAATTTGTCCGGTAGGTACTTAAAAAATATAACAAAAATTTTAGGTAAAACAAAAATATTTTTAAATTTAATTATAATATAACTTAGTTGAGTTTGAATGAAAAAAATGTGTTAGCCCAACTCAAAACTAAATAAACATGGCCTGTACGATAACGTAATGGTGGTTCTGTGTCGGTTGTTAAGACGCCGAACACACAAAACCGATTTATTAGCGTGTGTATTAATAATAATAATAATAATAATAGGGGTCGGACGTATAATGTGTATCTAGCCGATATGAGACTATACGCTCTGACCGCACGGGTCGCCCTCGTCCGTCCTATGACCGTACTCGTGCGACGGCGAATCCGCGGACAATATCATCGGGTCGGGTACACGGTTTGCACGTGATTTATCCCGAGGTTCGATTTAATATCGGGTCGAAACGTTTGTCTTTCGGCTAGCCTATAAAATATGCAATAATGATAATAATAATACGTATATAAGACGAGCGACCCGCGGAGAAGAGTTTTACTACGTCCCGCGAAATCCTCCTTCGAACTTTGTACGCAGTCGGAGCTGATATTATCACTACGGGGCCGAAATTTAACATTTAACTATCGCGTGTCGGGTATCTAACGCGAGAAATAGACGGACAGAGCGAGAGAGAAAGACAGACTAGTTATTTAACCGTACTATATATATATATATATATATATATATATATATACCGGTAGTGGTATTACGAGAGAAACCGCAGTTTAATATCTCTCATCGCCACCGATCTAGACTTGTAAGTGAGAAGTATTGATAATGGAAAAAACAACAGCGACCGGATATCCGCCGACGGCAATCATAACGCGATATTAAATTGGCAGATTCGATAGCTGCTGACGATGGCGGACGGATGCCGGATGTTTCTCATCATTACGAACATCAACATGTACCTGCATAATATTATTATATAGGTATTTTTTTATTTATTTTTTTTTATTTTACTTTATATTCATAACAAATTATTGTTTCATATTAATTTTTTTAATATCGCTCTATAATAATATACATTTTGGTTTTTAATGGTCTTAAAATTAAACTAACTAAAAGTAAAATCAAATATTAAGATTTAATGTTAATTAGTAAAATTGATTCAACTGTAATACATAACTTAAGTTATCATGGCTTAAATCAGTTTAGATGTTTTAAGAAACGTGAAAACTAAAGTTTTATGAATTAACCGTCTATATAAAATCAAATACAACTTCATCAAGAACTTCACATCATTAACACCAATAGGATCTCACTGTTAAGGTTTAGTCAATAACTTTAAAATTATCACAAATTATAACTTAATATAAACGAAGTAACTAATAACTTCCTGTTTTAATTTACGATTTCTGACTAAATATATACAAAAATTTATTTTTATAAGATTTCAGATATCTATTAATCTATTTTTACTACAACAATACCTCATATTTTTTTAAATGTTTTAGATATTTTATGTTTTTATTATTTATAAATATTTTATTTTAAAAATTAAGTATTAGTTTTGAAAATAATGAGTTTAATTAAATTAATATTTTATTGGTACATTTTTAAATTTTCGTTCCAAAGTATTACAGTAAAAATAATGTAGTATACCCAATATTAGGTCTATTAATTTTTTAAAAACTTTAAATGTTCTTAAAATATTATAAAAATTCTATGTTACAAAGTTACAAAGATATTGACTAAAGTAAATACTGTGAAAAGAACTGTGTGCTTCTATTTTATGAACTATAATGATAAAAATTATTTAATAAAATATAAACCAAAAGAAGAAAATATCATAAAATTGATATATAATATATAAATATTAACCATCTATATAGGTAGGTAAATAAAATAAATATTTATATGACGTCAAAAATCAACATTATGCAAATAGTACTAAGTAAACTTCAATATTAAATTAATATTCATATAATAAAATTAATTATTTAAATATTATGCACTATAATTCTGATTTTACTTGGTTTGTTTAATCATTGCATTCGACTATTTATCGATTAATACTTAATATTATTTACTATTTACTATTATTCATTGAGTTCAGTAAATAATAACATAATGACGTAATTTTCGGACTCTAAGGTTTCATTGATTGTGTTTGTACTATTGCAAAATCGGTGCACGATTGTAATTGAATTCCTTATAAAGATCAAAAGCTTATCCCATTATTTCCAGGTCCCCAATGGAATATTATATTATGACGATTCAAAGCTGGGAATTCTCAGTGAAAATTGTACAAGAACAGCCTGAGGCTTCCTGCAACTGATACGGTAGAATATAATGTTGTGACTTATGATGCAGTTCAAAACCTTCATTTCTTAAGTAAATTTGATTATGATATGAATAAATTTTAGTGTTATTATATAAGCTAGCCTATTAATCATAACAATGCAATTAATACACGTATATTTGATAATAAAATAATTTTTAATTTAATAACTATATAAAAACTTTGAAAACTCATTCTTAATACAATATTTGTATGATAATTATATAAATAATGATTTCGTATTTAATGCATAATATCTTTAATTTCGTGTGCAAAATACAAAAAATCTAAAACATAATCTTTTCAGCATTCACGTATAACATATAATGTATAACAGCTTGGGGCGTATCTACGGGAGAATAAGGTGGAACATCTATAAGAAACTTTTGTTTATTTACAATTAAAATAGTAATAATAATGTAATATACATTAAATAAACATTATACATTATATTGTAATATAATTATATTATTGTGAAATATTTAAAATAGTATTTAATATTATATTATAATTCAGTACAATTATAAATTAATTTTTGAGGGTTACCATAACAATTTTTTAAAAAAAAAAAACGTGAATATTTAATTTATACGAATAAAAAAATGTCTATTCCTCCGCCAATAATAAATTCAGTCGTTGATAAATACAGTGACTGGTGAAAGCCTAGTGTAAAACATTTTTTTTTTTTTTCGTTATCTATATATACATATATATTATATAACTATTATTCTAAATTCAATTTTATTAAAAAATTATAAAATGTACGCAATTCTTATACGGGTTGAGTAACAATAAAATAGGGATAGAAATAATAAAACACTGTAACAGCAGTGTAAGACTAAAATCAGTGTACGATGAAAATCATCATTGCATTTACGTATATTATATTATGCACAACGTTATTATTCACGTTTTATTTATGTATATATATATATTACAAACACAATGTTGCTGGAGGGGAAAAAAATGGTTTCATTTCGTACTATATCGCATGCCGTTCTCTTCGAAATAATGGCGTTACAGCCGATCGCCCTAAGAGATCCAATATAACGCCGGAAATTAAAATCGATTACTCATCCAGTCAGTAAATTCTGCATACGCTAAAATAATATAATAATATATAAAGGTAATAGTATATAGCATGGTGGTATTTCCATGCATTTGTGTTTCATAGTGGACCATATTCCTGTAATATACGTGTGTATGTTTAAGGAATTCGATATGAGTGCGGATAACAATATTAATTTACAACTTGTTTACCCCTCGCGACAAAATTGAAATCGTGGAAAAAAATTAATATAACGTTTTAAAAAAAGGACGCTTTATTGCAACGTAATCAGCTAGCGCACGTTATAATGTATTACTTTAAATAAAATATATTATATATAATATCATGTAAAACGCACATCATTCCGTAGAAATAAGTAAAGAAAACAATTTGAATTCGGACGTTTGAATACGCATTTAATGAATTTGTAATAATTAAATATATTGTACATATTTCGAAATTTATATCTGACACGCTTTTAAAAACATAATATTTCATATTATCTTCCTTTGACAATATTTAAGAAATTTATATCAAAATTCATAACTCGAAATACTTTAAAATACACATTTCGCTAGAATTCATTATTAAAAAAGGGTTCCAACTTTACATTCTCAATAGTCTTAAGCTAAAACTATACTGAGAGAAAATAGTAAAAATTCTAAGAAAATTAAATACCTACGTCACTACTTCTAAATTTCATTTCATTTTTCCATATATTATTTAACTAAATATAGACTATACAAAAAATTTAAATATTTTACTCAAGAGCAACAAAATGTATTAACTTATATCCATAAGCTAAGTGGATAATCTATAAAATATTATACTAACGTTAACACTACTATTACTTACTATTATGGTAAAAAAAAAAAAAGGTGAAAATTTGTGTTTTGATAATATTACAAAACACCATCATTTTTAAAAATAGTATATTATTAATTAAACTATTATATTTATATTTTCAAATTATATTATTAAATTAAAAACAATGATTATTGTAAATTTTTACTTTTTTAAAATAAATTGTTTCAAAATCAATCAATTTACATTTTTGTAATATTTCACCTAATATTGTTGTTGTAGATTCAATTTATTATTTTGAGTATCAAATAACTTATATTTGATTTATTTTTCGATATCATTTTCCCCCCTTTTATTTGACAAGAACTTTGAACCAATATGGCAGGTAGTTGCCTGTAATACAGTGTCAATGATTTTTTATTGTTATTGAATGAATAATAACAGAAAACAATGTATTATTTAATATAATATACAACTTTTTTTTTTTTAAATAAATTTGAAGTTATGTTATTTCTTACTTTTTTACAAATAAAATTGATGTATAACATTAATAAAACATTTAAAAATCCAACAATGATATTTTCCTCGATCGAACGTATAGGTTGTTAAATTTATTTTAATTGTCTGGTTTGAAAAATAATTATAAAGTTTCCTAGTACATAGAACAATATATAATATACAAGTGTAAGTATTGAAATTCATTCCAATGGTTCGAATAAAATAAAATATGTCGTGAAAACCACCACTCTGAAGATCTCGTTTATTGTCCAAAGTCATTTATGAACATTTATGCCACGACAGTTAGGGTATATCAAACAAGGAAAAGAAAGAATGAAGGTGATACATTTCTGATGATATCAAAAATAAAGACCATTCGTCGCGCGAAACAAAACGTGAAAATAATAAAAAATCGATGATTTACGCATAAAACAATCGTTTTTGGACGTAAAAGAATATATATAATTCTTTATTTATAATATATTATATCGATATTTATTATTAATATAATAACTCTTACACACACTCGATATGTTATTCTTTGAAACTCTCTCGGCCACCAAAAGTCCCCGCAAACGCATATAGTGTGTACTCGTAAAGTCCCATTGTCGACTGTGCGGAAGAGGACACGAAACCCTTTCATCCCTACCACCACCGGCACCACCACCGTCCTATAACGATGTACGCCGTGCGTAGTATATATATATTATAATATTACGTAATACGCGCGTTATTGTTATCGTTGTTGTTGTCGTCGCCGTCGTCGTCGTCGTTGTTGTTGTTGTTGTTAGTTCGGTCGGTCGTAGCCGGAATCGCCGGTTTGGCGGTGAGTGGAATAGGTGATTGTGGGCGAACGGGCGACGATCTGAATATCGCTACTGCGTCGTACTATGCAGTATCATCAACCCCTAGCGCGTTCGTTTTACACGCGCACGACGCGTAGTCGTAGCGACTGCTGTGGCGGATGCGTCGCGTCATCGACGGTGCAAAAAGAGGGAAGCGATTTCAATTATGCAAATCACCGGTGTCGTGGTTCGCTCTCACTCTTACCGCGATACCCTCTCGCTCGAGGTCCTTTGCGCGGCCGCGACCCCATACACTACGCTCACGAACGTTGGTTACGCGGAAATTATTTTAAAAAAAATTTTACACGCGACTCGAAACTTTCTCATCATCACGATTGGACATTTTAAGTTTAACCGAGGAAAAATATCACCAGCGCCGAAAAAATTCAAAAAGTTCAACGTCGTAGCCCATAATTTTTAATGTTGAATACATTAAAAATGTGTTCGTCATAAATATGTAATTTCAATTTATACGTTTATAACAATCGAATAATTTCCATGGATCGTGAATGATAAAAGTAAATTTAATTTTAAATATTTGCCCAAGATCAACAAAATGCAACTTTATTAAAATAACATTTTTTTAAATATTTTGTTAAAAACTTTTTTCTTATTATATTTATTCGTTTCTTAAATTTACGAAAAACAATATTTCGTTCACAATTTCATAAATAATTAGAACTATTGGTTTTAATAGCATGGATAAGAGTATTAAAGTTGTTTTATTTACTTAAACTATACGAATTACTATGTTTTTTAGTATACCTACATTGGTTAATTATTAGGACATGTTGATATTGTAGTTCAAATCTATAATTTAATATGTACATATGGACATATATTATAAAAAGTTCGTACAGAATTATCAATAATATAAGCAAGTAATGTGATTGGTATATAAAAATGAATAATCACATTCGATGATAAAGAAAATAAAGTAATTTGCGCAATATAAAAATAATAATTATACCTTCTTCGTCGACATTTTTATATAAATCATAATAAAACAAATATTTATTACAGTTCCAAATAAAATATTCACGACTAAAAATCCTGATATGACTACTAATGAACCATAGACATAACATCAAAGGAAATTATTTTAGTATATTATATCATACAGTGAATCGATAGCCAACATTTCAATATATATAATATATAGCCTGTAGGCTACTTTCAAAAGCGATTTGTCCAAATATGACGCAAGAACAAGTGTCACATAAATCATTCATTTTCTTACATTGCATTAAAAAAATATATTGTGTATAAAAAACAGTAGTTTCCTTAAAAAATTTAAAGTCGCTTCCATTTTCAACTCTGAAGCGAATAACGCTAATTCTCACAGTATCTCGTTAATCACAGGGCCGGAAAAATCCTGCTTAAATCTCAGGGTGAAAATATACAAGAAGGGATGAATACAATGATAGTTTTATCCCTTAGTGTGGGGTAATTTTGTAATAGCAAGGGAGACAAAAAAAAGTCTGAGCGGGAAGAAGGGAGGATGTCATTTGTTCGACAAAACATAAACGACGTGCTTTTCCCGTGTTAGTCATGTACCATAATTAATGGTGTCAACAACTCCTTAAAATAAAATAATAATAATACCAAAAAAAATAGTCTAAACAAGCAAAAATATTACCTTAGCATGTTTTAGAGTGGCTTTTAAAACGATTATAAGGAATAAAAGCTTTTTAAACTAATTTTTACATAATTATATCGTTATTCATTGGAAAATAAACATAACTATAGTTGTGATACTAATGCCATAATGACGCATAATTTATTTTGGAAGTTCATTAATTTAAATTTTATGGTTTGTATCCTTATTATAGGTATACATGTGTTGATTTACGTAAAATATGACAAATTAAAACTAAATAGTGTTCTATAAGAATATCCAATAAAACAAACCATATAATTGTTAATTTGATATATTTTGTATTTTGTTAGTTTATTATCTTATATAGCTAATTTATCTGCCTATTTTTGATTGCCTGGTATAATAATTTCTTTATCAAACAGAAAAAACGTGAACTGACAAATAAAAGATAAACAATTAAAACTATATAAAAATATATACTTATAGGAATCCAATAAATGTGTAAAAAAATAAATAATATTAACTGGTATAATCGTTTTTTAAATAAGGCCAAGTCATTGAAGTCAAATAAACCAATTCATATATAAAATCCATAAATCAGCTTGCGGATAGAATATATCTAAAAATCCATTAAAAAGACAATAATTTTAAAACCTATAATATTCTAATATAGTTCTATATAAACAGAATAGTCTGAAATTGGAAAAAAATCTTATAAACAAAATCAATGCAGGAGGTATATTATTAATTAATTATTATTATTCGTTTAATATATATTTTCTAAAAATAATATCTAAATGAATTAAATTTAGATAAGTTTAAAATAATATTTTAAAATAGAATCCATTTGTTTCTACGAACTTTAAACTATGACGTTGAAATACGGAAAATGTGTAGACGATGAAATCTTAAAAGAAAAAAACATTATGATTAAAATACGTCTGACAATAAAAATCAAAAACGATCTAAATACCTCAAGCGCCTTGACGGATCCGCATATCCTGCAAACTGTTACTTGGTTAGTAAATAATGTTATTTGTTTTTTCTAACACCACTGTTATTTGCCGCACGGACAAACACATAAAAATCGCATTTTGCCTCGAGGAAAGGCCTCGTGTTAAATAAAACAGTACTCGAGTTTTGATTAAAATCTACCGTGCACCAACATGGCTGATACTGTATATAAAATTAACACCCAGCTGCGTGTAGAAAGTTTCGTTTTTGACGCATTCCACCGCAACACCGAACATCCGGATGAGTCTTAATACGCAATATTACCCATATTTTTCAAAATGAACGTACTTCAAAAACGAATAAATGAAATTCTACATCAATGAAAAATATTTGAAAAAACAATAAATGCACTTTGTGATGTTGAGAAAAAAATCCTTCAATAAACGTCCGTCGACTGGAAACGAACGAAGGGATACTTTTTGGCGGCAATAGAGCAGATCATCAATCTTTCGCGAGCGCGTTGTGCATGCCGATGCAACAACCGTCGCAATGTGGCGAATAATCCCTAAGATCGACAATAATAAGAAGTCTCCGAACATACTTTAACCGTATACTGACGATAATAATGTGGATAAATTATTATTTTTATATTAAACATTTTCTATTAAAATCATCATTAAAACAAAATTCAACTTAATATAAATATAAAATATTGATTGTCAATGATAAAACTAAAAAACTAATAAGTCTACAATAAGCTATTTGTAACGATAAAGTTCTAAAACTGTACACTACTGTTGTAATATGTTCACTAAAATAAATAATAATTCAAAAACGAATATCTCTCCCAAAGTTTTATGATTTACTAATGTACTTCAAAAATAATTTGATATCGTATAATATCAACGGAAAATAAACATAATATGACCTTCTAAGCTATTCTTTTAAAAAAGCACTACATTTAAGAAAAGAAAGATTACATTTTAGAAAACAAAATGTTAAATAAGATTTTATGGCCTATGTATAAAATTTGGATGCTGCCATTATGATGATAACTGCGATTCATTGCGATACATTAATCCCCACGAATTTCCATAAAATTGGGAAAAACAAACTATAATTAATGGGAACCCCGAGTAATCGGGATAATATTATTTATTATAGATAAGATGTTTTCAACGATTATTTATATTGGTATTTCATAAACGTGATGTAATTTAAAAAAAAAAATAAAAAATTACGAGGACAGGGATTTTAAGCGTTTAATAATATTATGTCCGTCGGTCATTATAATGATATGGTCTACAATATTAAAAAATAACTCCTCTCTGAAGGGTAAAATGGCAATTTATAAGGAAAATAACCGTCTGGTATTTGGATAGAGACAAAGTGACACGATCGTGTCGCATTCTCGTAGGTTTTCTTTTTCTCGAGCACGGCCGTAAAAACTCGGCCGCCGCCGACTCTATTGAAATTCAATATGCACCCGGATCATCACGCGAAAGGGATGCAGGTTAAGGGTTGATAACACGGTTATGGATAACCAAGTGGAGCCAATACATCATTCTACCTACAACTGGCACGCGCGTTTATTTATTTTCGTTTGTCTCCGCGGTCTTGGCTCGCGGAAATTGTGGTCCGACTATATACTGCATATAAATATATATATAAATATATATATATATATACAGTCCCTGTCCCTAACACGGCGTTTCTCGAAATTTACGAGCCCTTTTACGGGTCAAACATTACATATTATTATTATTATTATTATTATTATTATTATTATTATTGGAACTCAAATAATGCATATCAATCGTTCCTGGGCGGAGAGTAGCGAGTGGACGGTACGTGTGCCGCGCGAGTTGTCCCAAATGTACGATTCATCAAAGCGAAAAACGCAATCCCGGACGACCGCCATACACTCGCACACCCGCCGGGAGTGTATCTGATGATGTATCTGTTGCCAGTGAACCCTTCACCTCACCGCCACCCAGCTGAAAACTGCTCAGCGGACATCATTTTCGAACTATGTGTGTGTGTGTGTGTGTGTGTGTGTGTGTGTGTATGTGTGTGGACCCTAATGAGAATGACCTTTTCCGCAATAGTGACACAACGATGTGGTTTTGCACGTTTTTGGTAAACGTCGGTAGATATAAGTACATATTACGTCTATATCACAAGAGTACACCCGACGGAAAAACTGCAATATTTAAAAAAAAAAATTTTTAAAAATTTGACATTTTATCGACTGATCGTTTTCGGATTCTAGGTAAATAAAATATTAATATATAATATAATATAAAATTTCCATACGTAATTGTATCAATCAAACAGATAACGTTATCGTATTTAATTTTCAAATACAAGTACAGTTAGCAAAAAAATATCGATAAACTTGATGGATAAATAAATATATATTAAAAGTACTATTAATACTATATTAATAAATTAACTTATTACATCACGTTTTTCATAAAATAATACTTATAAAAAGGTCGTGTAATGAAATATTTTAAAATGTTAAATAACCCGAGAACTTATTAAAACTTATTTTCAACTAATTTAGTTAACACCGTAAACAATTTATAATAAAAATACACAAAAATTTAGTTTATATTATAATATAATAATGTATTATATTTGTAAAATATCATAATAAATATATAAAACCAAATAAAAATAAATACGATTAAAAAATAACTCTAATAGTTATAATAACTTAAATAAATATGAATAATACCTAACTGATAAAATAGATGATACCTTTTAACCGTTTTTATTTTAGCTTCATATTGAAAATAATATATACTCATAAACCACATTTATTTTCAACTATTATACTTTTATACTTCATATAGGTAGTTATAATTTGTAATATTAAAATAATAAGTTTCGAATTTAAATTTATCGAGTTATTATAAGAAATTTCCTTGGTACATAATCCAATAATTGTTGAAATATTATTATATTTAATATTATTTTCATAATATTTTTCTAAACTTGTGGAATATTAACTACAAATATTTTTACTATTTATATTACATTACCCGGATCACTATTTTCACTCTCAAATTTAAAATGTTAAAAGCTAAAAATTTTTCGCGTTATGTCGTTTGTGCGTAAAACAATATTTCCAGTTTGATGAAAAATAAGGGAGAAAATATCGTTTGTAAAAATATTACATTATAAAAATTCAAATTTTAAAATATATTGTTTACTCACTACATTGCAACTTATGGGAAAATGAGAAGTTTAAATATGTATACATATTTCTTATTTTTCAAACACTACACCTTCTGTACACTCTTAATCTTCTGACACTTGCATTCTCTTTGTAAAGTAAATACGTAGAAGCTGTGCTGTAAAAAAAACATATTGAGTGCATGTTTTTTTTAATATTTACTTTATGACTAGATATCGACAAATGGCAATTGAATATTTTACAAACTTAAAAAAACATTGCCTTTAAATGTGTTATTCAAGACTGACAAGCACTATAACTCATCAGTAATAAAATATAACAATCATTTTTCAGAATATAATTTCCATCCAAATATTTATAAATAATTACTCACAAATATTAAATTACTAACATTTTATTATAGTTAAGCTGTTAAAAAAACCTAAATTTATTGAAAAAAAAAATATATTTCAAAAGCAACAAATGTAAAAATTGTTTAAATATTCCCGAAAATCTTTATATACATGTTTATAACATGAAAAAAACCTTTTATTTGTATAATAATAAAATAAAACTACACACTGATAAAAAATTATATAAATAATTTTTTAATTAAAGTAGGTAAGGTAGGTAAGTATTAAAGTATATATATTTTATTTTATCTTATATTTCAGATTTAGCGTTTCAAAATGTGTTGAAATTTGCATATTTAGATTAAAAGTTATTCAAAAACAAATATATAGTCACTGGTGTAGACACTGGTTACAACTTCATTAATCACCAGTATATAGTAATCCTACTTTATGCATAAATGGAAATGGATATGGGTAAAAATTATCATATAAGTACCTATCGAGCAAAACATAGTTCAGAGTGAAAAAAATCGAAATCACCAAAACAGTCGTCTCTCGGGACTCGGTTTCAAACAGCTTTTTGATCCCCACCCATTCCCCGAATATTACAATTTTTGATTAATAGTACCTATTGGCTTATAGAACAAATGTGCCTTTGAAATGTAAATTTCGACTGGCCAAAAGCGGAATATCTACTAACGCTTATTCAATTCCCCAAGGGGTTCAAGTTTATATTGTTACTAGCCACCACTGTTAAACTTGTTAACAATGAAATGCCTGACGAACCGATAATTTGGACTAAAATTGGTTAGATTGAAATCGGAAATACTAACTTGCACCGAGTTAACATGAAAAATGATATTAATTATCGGAAATTCTAGAGTTTTAACTACTTTTAACTAATTGATGTAGTTATTTTTTACACTTTTAAATAAGTTTTATGAAAATTCAAATTAACGTAATATTCTACTTACGTGGTATCAAATAACTTTGAAGAATAATGATTTACTCTTTTTTACGATCCAATCGTCATAATAGAACCAATTACTCCCACATTTTAATATTACTATTATGTTACAAATTCATATAAAATATGTAATATAAATATTCATCAGATCGGATCACCAACGTTAACAATAAGGATAATGAAAAATGAATATTTTTTTAAACAAATAAATCGGATAACTTGAGATTTGTTTAATTTTGAAAATAACTGGTGTTATTTCTCTGTATATTTTATCGCAATACTCCTTCCATTCTACAACAAAATAACGATTTCATTTACACTTACACTTTAGTCTATCATAAGATTTAATAATAAAATTATATTGTACCAATTATTTGGAATTATTTTATATAAAAAAACCCGTACTCATATAATTTGGAAAATCATATTTATTAGAATTGTTGTAACAAGATTTTTATAGAAGAAATAAAATTAAAATAAGAAAACTGTATGACTACGATATAGTACAACTATAATTGTTTATTTAGCTCAGACTACATTATGACGTGATATTTATTTAATTTCATATTGCTATTTTTTCATAAAAAGAAAATAATTTATTTTTCTGTAATTCTTTGAGTAAAACAAAAATACAATTGTAACCTATTTTAATTTATATTATTATTAGTATTAATATTAATATATATATATATATATTATATATATAATATATATATATATAATTTAGATATTTTAATTACAACTTTTTACTGTATGCAAAAATCTAATACAATCTATCGGCAGTATTTCATTAATAAAATGTGTAATATCTTATATAAAATATATAATATAATAATATAATAATAAAGTAGCTTAAACTATAAATTAAGATTTATCTGTGGAAAGATACCGGTATAAGTATAAGTTTTTATAAATATTATCTCTAAAAAGTTCTAAGGTATGAAAATAGTTGAAATATATTATATTTTAAAAAACCAGCGTAAAGAAACTAAAATAATATATAGTATTCATTTCTTTCTGAATTGAATTTATTCTCGTTTAGAAATTAACAAAAGGACGACTAGAAATGTTAAATAAATTTAAAACAATATGATTTTTTATATTATTATCAGTGGTCAAATTATTAATTAACACGTTATGGTAAATAAAACTTTCTGATGTATTTTAATGAATTATACGATTAATAGACCTCTATCTCTGTATGCTCGAACTATATAAAATACCAAGTTATTGGCTAATTTTCCAATACTTATAACTGAAATAATATGTACATATATAAATATATACACGTTAATATGTGATAAATAATAATAATCAGCGTCCGATTCTCTGAGTAATTTTAAATTTTAAATCTTCAATAATTATATTACCTACCTATTATATAAAAATTTAGATTTTTCGATAATGTGTATTCTTTCACGTTCTAAACATCGCATTAGGTGTTAACCCTTTTATTAAACCGTGTAACCGCATCTCGTGCATGGTATTACATGCGTATTTTAGTAAATTTCATTGTTAATCCTACAGGAAACGGGTTGGTTGGGAAGGCATTATATTACATTCTGATGGCGTATTGCACTTAAAGCCGATTATATAGTAATATATATATATACTAAATAATCCGTCACTATTTCATACTTCATTAAACAGCATTATCACAAAAGCAAATAACATAATTTGACAGATTAATAAATGGACTCCAAAAGAGGATGGACAGGGTCGTAATAACAACTGGAAGGGTGAAAAACATATTTAATTGGCATGTATATTTTCTCTACCTAAAAGTTCTAGCATATTGTCTAAACACATTATACAATATTATTATATTATTACAATATTAATTTCACACACGGCGAACCGGTTAAGCAATTATACGAGATTATACGTACGTTCTAATATACTCGTATTAACATAATTATATATTACTATTTATAATTATTTTAATAAATTTATAGTTCAATATAATATTAACAATGACATTATGTAGATGTATTGTAGTATGATTTTGTTTTTATCATTAATAAAACAAATACTATAAATCACGCATAATAGTCATTATAGACAATTATTTTGTAATTCAATGATAAGAAACTGAGGTAATTCTTATTTTCCTATTATGAGATAGATACTCCTTATTTCATGTGGAGATTATATAATAGGTCTTTAGATATATAATTATAATTATATTTTATAATTTCATTCTAATTAATTAGCTATGTACGCAGTAAGACACTGTTTTAGATAAAAAATAATTACTGGATTACTTTTTTTGAAGTCGGCTTCTGATAGAAAGTTTTGTCTACTTTAATTCTACTATTTTTACGTTTTTTTTTTTTTAATTTCACTATAGTTTTTTAGACGATAGGATAAATCACCCAAAAGTTACAAACAATTATAAAAAGCCAGACAGTCGAATCTGAAAGTTACCTCTTCGTCATTTCGGTTCTCGGAGAAATTATTGGTGAAATATTATTGTGTTATATTATATTCAAGGTTTGAATGAAATAATACTGCATTCGAAAAAATGATTCTGTGTAAAACCTAGTCTGAAATATAATATATCATATTTATTTTTATAAATTGTCTTTGTTTATTAAATAATAATATTAAATTATAACTGAAATATTAGTGATCATAGAATAATGAAATTCAAATTCGCCAAAAACATAGATTCCGCGAATTTCGTAGATTTCTGTCATTATTTATGGTTTTCACCGTTTTATTAGATAAATATTGTAAACTTCAAAAAATTTCCTATTTAAAATACCAACAAGACAAAATTATAAAATTCTTTACCAAAGACATATCCTAATTTTGGTATTTCTACCATTATTTCTACCCGAAACATTTCTTCATTCATAAAAAAGTACATATCATAATACATTATAAATATCACTTCACTAGTTCGTTTATAATGAAATTGATTTTAGGATTTATTTTTATTTATATTAAAAAATAAAAATTAAAAAATTTTAAATTTATTTATCTAAATTGTATAAACGTGTTAAAATGTTACATAGTACAGTATATATTATAGTTTATATACAATATACTGACATTTATAATTTATACAAATTATGATATTTTAATAAAATCCATAGTTTTAAATTATACATATAAAAAATTATATAGATTCAATACACACAATTTAATATTTAAATAAAATTTTATTATTCTAAATTTTACAAATCAGATGGTTCGGAATTTTTAATACAAATAACATATGATGTCATATTAACATTAACATCATATGTTATTTGTATTTAGCCGGTAAAACTTGTAACAACGAAAGGTTACAAAAATTAAATTCAGAATTAAAATATAACAACATTTTTACCCTCTACCTATACATAGAATTCCATCCGGAAAGCTAGTACCTACCCACCAAAAAAGTGGTTTTATGTTATTTATACACTGGGCGACGAATGAATATTCATGTAATACTATTCAACCGTCATGCCCGTGCATATTATATATAATCTTCGTCATCATCATATCATATCACAATATATACATAAATATTTTTATTCACAAAACAACTACCTTTTTGTAGAAAAGATAGAATGAGAATAAGCAGAAAAAATATATTATATATACACACAGAGATGTAGTATTACCGGCAAAGCAATGTTTAACATTTGTTGCATATCGTTAATCTTTAAAGGGATGATTCGACATACATAATCGTCAGAGGCGGATTTCTAAATAGGCACTTGCTTAGGGCGGCAATATGTTTAGTGCTTAATGTTTATTTAATTATATTATTTAAATAACTGAAAAAATTGCATTGTGTAAAACTTGAACATATTGTATGCGATTCCTGTAGATAATGTCTAGCGCGAGCGTTGGACTGTTGGCTATGCTATTATACTGGTATACTTGGTTTACCTACTACCAAATTCCTAATAAATGAAAGGAAGTGTCAAGTTTCGAGTTAACATAATTGTATACAACTCACAAAATAAATTAGCAGATAGATGAAATGCGTACTTTTTTTTATAATTCACATTTTTTTCCCCTCTGTATGTTGACCAAGTACTCGTACAATATAGTTGAAGTTATAGAATTCGTAAAAAAATTACAAAAAATAAACTGCAAAGAATATTTTTAAAATTAAAATATATTAATTATATATTCATATATTAATGTTCAATATTCATCATCATTAAAATCAATAAAATGGGTCAATTATTCAATGTAGTGCATGGCTTAAAAAAAATGGATTTATATGAAATATATCCTAACAATATAAATATTATATTTAATATAATATTCTTTTTTCGTATTTAAAACGAATAAAAACCTACTTGCGATCCCAAATAAATGAGGAATGGATACATTAATAACAGTTATCAATTTTAACAATTAAATTTAATCTTTTATAATCACTGTAACATTGCAATGTTAATGATATAATAAAATCATTTGCCCCTCAAAAAGCAAGATAACCAATTTTTAAAATACAAATATTTAATTTGTACATAACTTTTGTGTAGGTACGAATTTTATATTTATATCCTAAAAAAAACTTCAAAACTTTACACTTTTATTCGAACAGGTAGAACATTTTTAAAATCATCGCTATTAAAAAAAAAAAATTATTTTAGTTATATTACTAATAAACAGAACATTATACCTAACTTTTTTCTGGGCTGACATTAAAGTTTTTATTTTATATAGAAATTATATTAAAATCGTACCATTTAAATCATATGACGAGTGTTGATTGTTAAGTTAGTTTACTGATATCTATTATATAATATGGCTATTTATTATTTTCAAATTTACAAATTCAAACAATTTAAAATGTATTGACATATATAATTATCCATAGTATAATGAATAGAGTGCTGTTATGAATAATAGTTATTTGTGTGCTTAAGTGTGTAGTCTTATTTTTATTTAATTTCTAATTGTCGGTTATAAGCTCAAATATTCAATCATATTAAAAATCGTTTTTAATTATTTATTTTACATATTAAAAATTTAAATTTAAATATTTAAAATAATATGCATTAGACTTTTATAGTGTCACTTATTTATTTGTGTATACATTATAACTCGTATACCATTATAACTATACCAAAAATAAATTATACGATTAAGTTGTTTTTTTTTTCAATAAAATTAATAATACTTCATATTATTATTTTGTGTCTTTTTTTTTTTTTTTAATCTCTTTACAATGATTCAATGGATTTTTATTTTGAGTTGAGAATGAAAAAAAATATATATAAACACTCTAAATACTATAGGATAAATATTTAAAGTAAATAGATAAAAACTGTGTAGTCATAACAAATTCTTTTAACACTCTGGATGCATATGTCGGTGAGTAGGTTTTCCAATAAATGGTAAAGCGTATAAACATTTTCGGTCCACTGGAAGTAATCCCAATATAAATCTTATAAGACCCTTGTTAGTTTTGACTATTTCCTAGTAGACTTTTATTATTGTTATAGTTTTCAGTTCCATCAGGTATACAACGATCACAATAATGGCAAATAATATATTTAGATTCCACCTCTGTAATATTGTGTTCTTAAATATAAATTGTACAGTAAATTCTTAATAAAATATCGTGTTAATATGAACAACCATTATACGGTATGTGGGGTCTAATTGACTCCATCAAAAATAAAATTTATATATTACAAAAAATACAAATTGTATATATTTCTATATTTAGAAGATAATTTGTATAATAACATTTAATCGATTTTCATATATTAAAAAGTTTTAAGACATCTTTTAAAGCTTCAAAATAGTCATCAAAATGGTTTGCTCATATTTACACCCACGCGAGTTGTACCGTTGTATTTTTGTAATAATATATGCAGGATGTTACACGTAAATTCAATATAAAAATATGATTTCAATTGAATAGTTGTCATTCCCACCTATAAATAAAAAATTTACTATTCAGACTTGAAACTAGGTTACTAGCAATATACAGAAATTGGAAAATTCAGTAAAAATTATACAGTGACTAACATTATGCTGTTTATACTTAATACTTCAAGAAAAAACAATAATATGTATGAATATGTACGTTATAATATACCTTTTATATCTAGATACGAATATATCTACTTAAACAAGTTTTATAAATACGTTAATGTTTTAGACATTTTTAGGAAAAAATAAAATTTTTAAATATTTTTTAAGCGATTTATACACAATTATAAAAAAATCGCCAAATCGTAATTAAATTTCTTCAATTAGTATAATTTATTATAACACAGATTCCATTAAGAGTAATTATGTTAAATTATAAATAGTTAAATTAACTTAACCATTCAATCAATATTCAAATTCAAATTATCAAAACTCGAATATAACTACTACATTAATTTAGTTTTGCAAAAATTAATGAAACATTATAGTATATTAAATAAAGTTTTAAATAATTAATAAATACATATTTTCAGAACTAAGGATATTATGAAGAAAAACAAAAATAAGAAAAAATACTATAGCTAATAAAAACAATTTAAATATTAAAAATAATTGAATTTCATATAATGTAATAAAATTTTTTTTATTATTTATGACACACAAATACAAATAATTATTAAAAACGGAATACTCGTTTATAATAAATAGTTATAACTATTTTCTTGATTAATAAAGATATATGTAAATAAATTATCTGTAAAAGGTTTACAGGAAATAAATAAAAGGTTTAAATTAAAATAATTTTGTTATGTGATATCTATAAATATTTCAAAAAAATTACAAATAATTAAATATTGTTTTTTATATATTTTAACAATTAATAATTTTAAATAGGCGGATTATAAATAGAAATTTTTTCTAACACATCCTTAAATACATTTTATTATTAACATTGCTGTGAAAATGTTTAAAAAAAAATATGTTTTTTGATCAAATCTATTAGTTGAATTAGCTATTAAAACAACTGAATCGTTTTCTTTATTTTTCATACCATGACTATAATGATACAGTACAGATGCGTTAAATTATAATTGTTTATAAAAGTTACAATAATTTTAAATAAAAAATTATTACGTCAAGTATAATTATCCCTCTTATATGTATTATTACGATTAGAAAGATAACATAATATTCAATTCGTAAAATATATTTTAAAAATATTGATGTCCAAAAATGGTGGAAAAATTATTATTATGTCTTGGGTATAAAATGTACCACCTATAGATAAATTGATTGATCATATTTTTATGAGAGTTTATGGTAATTCTAAGCACGTCACCATACACGTGGTTTGGCCAGTCAAAAATTTCCGGTAAAACATCACTACTAGAGCACTGGGTATTATATCAATTGACTCGTACTTATTTCAGAGAAACAGAACTCATTCGTGGAATAATATGTATAATCTAATCGTAAAACACAATATTATTATACTTTTATAGAATATTTTTATATCCCATAAGTATATGATATTTTGTTAGATTTGAATGGTTTGTATAAAAGTTTTCGATCGGTATTACGGTTCGAATGAAACGGGGGGAAAAAAAAAAAAATGAATCTAAATTACACATTATGAACAATATTAATATAATTAAAGTTTGAGATTATCGGCAAATATTATACTTCCGAGAAAGTTAACAATATCGTATGTATCGTGTTTAAAACGTTGGGATTATTATGTAAAAAAAAAAATATTTAATTTCTACGTAATCGTAGTAACGGTGAGATTTAATCAAATATAAAATACGAAATATTTCAATTAGACGCCACTGACCTGGTGACGAGGCGGCCGCAGCGGCTAACTCGCATAGCAATCCGACCGTTAAAAACGCTTTGCACCACATCGGTGTGCGGCGACCACGCGGCCTCATCGTCGCATCACAGTCCGCGGCCAACAGTTTACCGGCAAACGTGCTCGCGGCGTGAACTCGCGTTATGAAATGACGGCCGGCGTCGCGCGGTCGAATAGTCGCGCGGGCACGTCGTGTCGTCCACGTCCCCCCAGCGGCACGCGACTAACGGACCCGCCGTGGCAGTCCGCGGGCAACGTGCCCCGCCGCCGACCCACGCCGCGCCGCCACATTTACCGAAACCGCCGCGGGCCCGCGCGTGTCGCCCCACGGGCAGCTAAACCAATTACAGGCGACAAACGTGGTGCGCAAACGTCGCGTGGGCGTGGCCTACGTAAGTATATCTTATAGCCGACGACGAGACGGATACCGCGGTGGACAACGGTAACGGTATTATATTTTCGCTGTTCTTCGGAATAAAAAAAAAGGGGAAATCAACAGGGGAAAAAAAAATTCTGCACTGGTTTCGTCCTCTGTCCCATATTATAATAATATACGTATATTATTATTATTATTATTATTATTATATATCAGATAGTTCGTAACCGGATTCCGCACGTGTTATTTTTATTTTTATTTTTTCCTTTACGCTCTTAATGAGTTCGGATATTTGTTATTACGTATTTTTGTTTATTTTTTTTTTTTTTCTACCTAAACGTCAAACTTTAAAAAAAATGCTGTCAACCCCATTTACTGGCTGCTATTTTTTTACCGAAACTAAAGTAGAAACCAATAGACGACTTAATCAGAGTTTAATCAAGATTTATTCATCATTTTATACGCTATTAAAATTAAAAGCACGTACACTACAAATAATAATAATAATAATACCGCAGGTATTTATGTATGGTAAAAGGTATATAACATACCAATCAATACTATGTATTCTATTACTCTTAAGTCTTTTCAATACATGCCATACGTATTTTAAACGTACCAACAAATAATTACTTATCAGTTTATCACTTTATCAGCTACCAATATTATGTTTTAATTTTAAAGATACTATACCAATTAGACGATAATTTAACAATATTTTGTTTTTCAGCACACGTAGGTATAGCTTATAAGCTATAGGTTTATAAACTTTAAAACTTAAAATTCACGAAAATTTTATTTTAAAATTAATAAATTATAATTTTAAAAATGTATTTTTATTATTATTCATTTAATTTGTAATTAAAAAAATAAAATATTATGGAACATATAGATCTAAATTTTTTCAAAAATCTTTATTCATGATAAATCTAATATTTTATAAAATTGTTTGATGTGACTAATATAATTAGATATAAAATTGATGATCAAGTATTTAATTAGTTATATTAACGAAATATGCATGTATATATATTTAACTATTAATTAAAAACATAACTGAAAAAATTATTAAGTCAAAAGTAAATAACTTTGAAATAAATTAAGAATGATTTTCCTATAGAACTTATACTAAGTTTGAGTAGGTACTTAGTAAAATGTCTTTTGAATTTCTTAATTTGTATAATTAAAATGTATTAATTTTATAAATGAAATCATTTTGAAATAAAACGTAGCTACATTATTGTATATACAATATAAAAATGAGAATTCAATTTTAAAAAAAATTGTTATTAATTTTTTGTAGACCAAATTCAAAATGACCAACAATTTCCA
Source organism: Eriosoma lanigerum (assembly GCA_013282895.1). Lineage (NCBI taxonomy): Eukaryota > Metazoa > Arthropoda > Insecta > Hemiptera > Aphididae > Eriosoma > Eriosoma lanigerum. The sequence goes on from CM023358.1 coordinate 37,964,156, forward strand.
AGTAAATTTAAAAAAAATACTAGAAAAAAACAGTTGTTTGCCATAAGGTTCATTAAAATATTTTTAAAAATCGTATATAATAAATACTAAATAGTAATGAACATTTTATATTTTGCTATAGTATCCATGTGTAAGAAAAAGTTAATTGCAAATGTGAGGAATGTAATTTATGTTACGTAAAAAAAAACAAAAAATTTACTACAACAACTTAAGTATTACACAAAAATTGTAAAACTATACTACATTACTTAATTATTGCAACACAACATATGGATCATATTAACACTACCTACCTATAATTCTATCTATAAATACAATTTAAAATTTCTGTCCGTGAACTTGGCTCACCGATTTATCACTACTAAATTCCAACTTGTATGTTGTTACTCTAATGTTTGCTAATAATTAACAAGAATTTTTAAGTAGATATTTTCCCAAATCTTTATTATAACACCATGAATGAACTTTAAAAGTTTAGAAGATGGCCTACCTATTATTATTATAAAGATATTTTTCTTTTGACAATTCTTTAAACATTTTTAACTTACTATCAAAAATGGGTGAACAACTTTTAAACTTTAAATGATTGTTCATGATATTATATAGACTATGTATTGTTACGGATCTAGATCCTTTACCAAGCCACCACACTTTAAAAACAATATATTTTAAATAAATTGTATTTAATTTAATAATAATTTAACCATGAGTATTTCCGTTAGAATAATATACTATTGATAAACAAACTAGGAAATAGGATAACCACATTTGTGATATCATAGGATTATATGTATAAAAAGTCACACAGTAATAATTGTTAACGATAGAATATCGAGAATAGGCTGACCGACAAGTTATTATAAGCTCCCACGAAATGATTAATGTAAATAATATTAAACTATCTATTCGAATACGAAAAGGACAATCTGTTTTCTACGAATTATAATTACAACGGAAGGCAGATAGGAATAGATACATCCCATGAAAACAACCACAGGAAGGCAGATAGGAACCGATACATTCCATGAAAACAACAACAGGAAGACAGAAGTATTATATAAGGGAGCCAAACACCAAGCCAAAACAGACGACTGGAAGCAACGTACTGAACACCACCACAGACGACTGGGCATCGACGTACTGACAACATCACAGATGACTACACAAGAACGAGTCGTAATACGTCAGATATTTGTGCTTTATTATAACTTTGTTTCTCTGAGTAAATTAAAATTGAATAAATAGTATACTGTTAAAATCTTTGAGTTAACTTTATTCATTCTAATACGGATCAAGTTGATCAGGGTTGGCACGCAACAGTATTTACAAATTTTAGTAATGTTATCAATAGTACCTTATAATTTAATTACATATTAGAACTACAGATATAAAATAATTCATAAGTAACAGTTTTATGCTGATATCAATTTAATTATTCATTATAATTACCTATATATACCTATAAATTTTAAATTTTCGATAAAAATTACACTATTTAAAATCGCATATCTAAATAACCAATCCAAACAACCAAACTTGTATTGAGATTGACAAATATAATAATTTTTGTATCAAATTCATTATTTAAGTACTCTTAATTATTTACAATCTTTACTCCTCGCTAATATAAATTATAATTAGCTATTAAATAGATAGTAAAGAAGTTTAACAATAATGCTGTTAAATATTTATGTTTCGTTTGACAAGCTAATATATACATAAGCATTGGTTTTAGCAATAACAAAGAAAACTCAATGATGAAAATATATATTGGCTATATTTTCAGTATAGATTAAGATAAATCGGGTGGTAAGCTATTACAACTGAGCCTGCAATCATTGATCCCAGATGTGCGAAATTTGATCTGAGACAATGACGTAAGCGTGACACCATTAGAAAGGAACGCCATCAGAATGGAACAAATAGTACCGATTTGTCCTTATTTGTATTTTATGTTGAAAAATAGAATTCGGTGTCGAGGTTTTCATTTTTCACAAATAGAATAATATAATAATAGGTATTTTGACGTAGAAAATTCCAAATTTACAACTAGTAATATTTTTATTTATGTGATATTTCATAATATATATTATTGTAGTTAATATATAAATAATTTTATAAACAAATAATATTTTTCTTACAAACATAGATAATTTTATTATTAAGCAAATGTTAAGTATTTTTTCTTATATTATCAAAATATCAATACAAATAGAGTATTAAGTAATAATCTACCTACGAGTTTAATTTACATTTTTTAATACTTTATGTCATATTGAAAAAAGATAAGTCAAATAATGTACTTTATTAAACTTAAATAATTTAATATGCATATTATGGCTGAATATTATAACATTTATCTAATCTGTGTTATAACAAAACAGTTAATTTACTCTAAACAAAATTTTAAAATTAGTTTTAAATTTTCCATTGAGAGTTGTGTTTTAATTATTAACACAGAAGTCGATATCAATTTAGTAAGTAAAGATTTCTATAATTTATAGACTTTAAAAGTTTACATATTTCAAATTCAAAATTGAAGATTCCTAATTAAATTCATTATCTTCATTTAAAATAATAGATTTGACACCAAATATATAAAAATAATGTATTTAACTAAATATAAATTTTTATGAATTTATGATAGATACAAAAATAAATAAACCTACTAAATATTTTATAATAATTAACATCCATGATATATAACTGATAAAATATAATATATCTTTATAGGATAACCAAATCAATTATGAATGAAGAATTAATATGCATCATCGATTATTGAAATTTAATCGTTTAATAATCGACGGATACCTATCAGTTTTTACTCCACTGAATTATAACTTATGTTTCGTTTATCTCATAACGTTCACGTTAGCTATTAACATGCCCAAAATGTGCTGAATTTGTTAGAATCGATTTAAAGCATTAAACTGATATAATAATTTATCATAAGTTATTCTATTTAATGTATAAATGTATATAGTAATATATTTAACAAAGTAATCAAGTGGAAAATATGTTTGCCGTTTATTATATACAAAAGCATTGTAAATGCTTACGACTACGAAGAAAATTATTTGAAATGTATATAATTAATATCAACAAAAATTAAATTAATACATTACACGAAACCGCTTTGTTTGTACATTGTTTTTATAAAAATTGATTATACGAACAACTTTAATGATTACAAAATGAAAATAGGTATCTATAATATGAATCTCGTATCGGACCGTTCTGAATGTAGAGAAAAGAATGGAATACGCTCTCAATCAAGCACCCTCTCAACAATAAAACGTTATTCATTTGTCGAGGTGTTTGGGTGTATTGTATAAAATCGAAAACCGGCGATAGTTGTAAGTACTTAAAGTCGATTAGTTACTGCAGACGTTGAGTACCGTAATGAAAAATGCACCCGTCGGTCGTTCATTAGCCAATACAGACGAGCGCGATGAGGCCATATAGGAGGGGGATATGCGAACGGCAGCACCCACGTTAATACCCCGCGGACAGGCAATTTATCAAGGAACCAAGATTGCCGAATCAATCTTGCCAGGTAACTTCTGGCAGATTTTTGGACAAATATCAGTTGGCAGGAAAAAAAAAAAAAAATGAAAATGAAAATGAAAAATATATCGATTTCGTCTTTGCTGCGACGACCGCGCGGGTGAGATGAGGTTTAGGACCCGCCAAGATTTGTGTACACACACGCGATCGGAATGACAAATGCGATACCGTCGCCGCAGTTATAGCTATACGGCTTAAGGAGCCGCAAAGTAAAATATATATATATATACGATGCGTATTCACCGTTCCCACGCACGGATGACGATATCTGTTCCGTCTGTTTTTCTAATACGCGAGCGGAGCCCGTGATTCCACGTGATAATATGGCCGCCCCCGTGTACACGCGGACGCGGATTGTTTTCTTGGTGACGGTGTGTAATACTGCTAACCTACAACCAGCAGCGTATTGGCGATGAAAGTTAAAACGGTCTCGGCGGAAGAAAGTTTGGCCGCTCCCGGGCGGTTTGATTGTGCCCCGGTGCTCCGTTGAATACGAAAACGGCGAAAACGACGGGCAAAATAGCGCCTCCGGAAGACAAGAGTACTGTAATGTACAACAGACCGGTATAACGGCAGAGCAAGACGTTCCAGTCCCGCCAATCAAGTCGTGCGTTTCCCTTCGCCGTCCCGTTCATCCCGTTGCACACAAACAGACGCGCGCGAAATCCGTGGACTGCTTACTAAATCAATTGTATATAATACGTGTGTGTGTGTGTTTGTCGCGTCGTCGTCATACTGAACATAGTATATCGTATATTAGAAATGGTGTAGGTATAGATGTAAGCCTCCTCCTAATCAGCAGTAATCCTGTTAACTATACACCGGACCCACGATTCTCCCGGTAATTATTGGACTTGCACGTGTTTCACGGTACTGCTGCTGCGAGACCTTAATTATTTCTACGCGCACGACGCGTGTATTCGAGAACTATGCGAAAGTGTAAACACGTGTCATCGTCATCGCTGTAAACGTATACATTTTCACGATGAATAAATGAAAAATTGCATTCTTCTCAATAGCATTTAATCTACCTATAAATAATAACGTGACTGCAATAATATCGATACATCCAACGAAAAAGATAGTAACTCCATTTTGTCGATTGTTCGGGGGAGGAGCAAAATAAAATTCAAAGTTAATTTTGTATTCTATTTTGTATTTTTTTTTTTTAATATTATTTTATTATCTCTTTGGGATAGATGGAAATACAATCATTTCTGTGGTCGATAAAGAAAAAAATCCTTTATCAGAATGCAGTGTTAAATATCGTAACTCAAAAACGAAAAAAATTGAATTACTACTTTTTTCGTTGGATGTATCGATATTATAATGACTATATTAAATATACCCATGGCCGAATTAAGAAGGGGGGTCTAGCCGGAGCGGAAGCCCTGGAACCCACTCAAGTACAAATGGGTCCATATAATTATAAACTGATATACATTTTATGTGATTTATATTTTACCTATATTTTTAAAATAACAATTTTTTCTTCGATAAAAACAACTAAATAGTACAAAAGTTGAAAAGATGCATTTTACTATTATTTTTATTTTATATTATCAATATTTATATCAATATTATTTATACCCTGTAATACTGTCAGTTTTTGTGGAATAGTTGGAAAAATTTATTTTCTTGCAAGCGGCTTTATAAAACATGCTTTTTCATGTTTTGTCCGTATGAAATTTCAAATCCGGGGCCCAATAGGTCCTTAATCCGGTCTTGAATATGCCTAACACGTATTGTCGACTAGTATTTAAAATAAAGTCATATTGTGATAACAATACCTCACAGACAAATTAATTTAATAACATTTTATATAAAAATCCTATGATAAGTCAAACTGAAATATATAACTTGTCTATAATACGAAATATGATTGATAGTCGTAACATAGTAATTTATAAAGTTGTATCTAAAAATTTTTTTAGAATAGTTTGAAATCAATAGTTGTTTTCATGACACTGAAATTTAAAAAATTATAATTTACACTATTTACATAATAACACTTGAAAACGCATTATTGTCTTAATTTATTTCGCATGTTTATTAAATTATTAAAATTAATTAGATATACTTATTCTATTTAATTAATATATTGAACTTCCTAAATATAAATAAATAGTAGTTACCTATAATCGTCATAATCCATACAATTAAAAAAATAACTGCACTAATTTCTTAAAAATTAGGGTACAATTTATTCAACCTTCAAGGAAATATTTTGTATTTTAGAATTTAAACAATTTACCTAAAGTTTATATGAAATATACACTTCGTATAACTTTAAAGCATATATATTAATTATAGTATTCACTAGGTAATAATAAGTATAAATTGATTTAAGTTGTGAAAACGTTTGTTGTAAACTTGTAACAATGTTTGTTTGTAAATATAAAATTTACATACAAAATACATTTTATACATCTAATATTTGTTCAAATATATATCTTTAAGAATTTACATTAATTAAATAAATAAATTATATTTACCTAATTAAAAATAATTAACATTCCAAATAAACGCACGTTTTTTTTATTATAAAATTAATTTTATTAAATTTAAAAAATATACTTCACTTGATTCTGAATATTGTTTTTATAATTTATATAATACATTAAGTGTGCTTTAATTCATTATATACCTGATAAATAAGATGATGTCAAATTTAATATTTTATAATATTCATTAAACTAATGTTTATATCAATTTAATTACCTAACATAATATTATGTTAATTATTCAATTATAATAAAATATAATTCTACTGAAAAAAAAAATATAGTACCTCATTTGTTTTTATATTAAAGAAGTTTATAGTAGGTAAATATATTTTTTTTATTAAAATAGTTTTGAATAACTTTGTAAAATTAACTTTATCATATAGCAGCTACATGATTGGTGGATTTATATTTATTTACTGTTTATTCAAAAATGTTTATTCAAATTTATTATGGAAATTCAGTTTAAATTATTTAAACATAATTAATATTTTATATTACTATATACACGTGATACAATTTTCAAAAAAACACTATTTAATTGTTTTGTAAAACTATGAAACAGTAAAGTCAACCCTTGTCAGTTTTGTTATAGATAGAAGTTAGGGTCTATAAAAAAGTTCCCTATATCAAAAATTCACACTTTTTAATTGATTATCGGAAATATGAACAAGATAAAAATTTAAACTACCTTACGAGGTAGTTTAAAAAATCTCATAGATATAGAATATTCTTATTTACATACAAATTTCATAGTATTTTTATGGCATTCATAGCATTTATATAAAATATAATCATATTTTCATATTTATTTTTATATAAATTTAACTTACTGAAGATATATGTATATAGATTATAGATATATTAAAAATAAATAATAATTTTAGATTCTGAGCGAAGCGTGGAATGTATTGGTTTTACAAATGTTTTTTTTATGACTGAAGACATTTTTCGGATAGAAATGATGATCCTATTACCATAATAGAATATGATTTCGGTAGAGAATTGAATCTAGTTGGTATCTAGTTTAATTAATTCATTTTTCGAATTTCTTAATAGTTTTTCTTCAGAATAAGAAAAACTATGAAAAAAGTGGATAAAAAACATTATAGCGCACAAAAACAGTAATTTCAACGAACTAGTATTTAGTTATTTTATGATAACTAATTTTTCTGTTGTACATTATTTGATAAATAATTATAAATTATAAAAAGTAATATTGTCAGTAAATATATTGTATATCTGACTGAGTTTCGTTTAGAGTCGTATTTTCAAATTCAATATAAATTTAAATCATAACTATAATAAACCACTAATTTCTGCGAGGACCAAAGGAACGAAGGACCAACGCCAAAAATCGACTTCCCCGTATTTTTTATTTATAAAAGAAAGAATATTATATCTTTACAAACAAATTTTCAAAGTAACCGATATTATTTTGTACTTTCAATTCATACAAAACATGTTTTCCTTATTTTGTGCAAAATTTTTTTTTAATTTTTAAATTATTAGTTGAAAAAAAGTATATCCTATACTTTCTACCATGTTTATTAAAAGATATATAGATACAGTTATGTAATTTATTAATTAGTCAGAATGTATATTAAAAATTATAATAATAGGATAAAATTATACGTTTTCACTAAACTAAAAACAATGATGATACCTATATAATATATATTAATATACTATGATGTTTTAAAATATGATTCTATTGAAATTAATCTACGTAATGTATTTTCCATATACTTTATTAGTCTTGAAAAAAATTGTTGTTGTAACTTTTATTATGAATTATGATTTAATAATATGTTAATAACTAATATAATGTTTTAATTTTTCAAGACAATAATTTAATACTATCATATTATTTTTAACAAAATATACACATGGAATATTTTAACAGTTATTATAAAATACAATATTTTATATTCCATAATAATTCAACATTATTCGTTGTTTTTCTAATTAAATTATGAATTTATTAAGTATACACTTTTTATTGGGTCATCCACATTCAATATATATTTATATATTACTTATTTCTTTCGCATAAAATTTACATAATAACTCCACCAAAATGTTACGAAAATTGTCTTTTATAATAATGGAATGCGCTATCTCACGTGCAGATTAAACTACCACGCCGCGACAGACCATATTATAGTTTTATCGCTTCCTGCGTCTATACTGCCTCCCAAACACCATCACCGCCACCACTAACAACGATCAATCACCAAGAACCACTGTCGCTACACGATTACGAACACCGACAAAACGGCCCTCGCAACGGTCGCGGTCGCAACAACGAGGGCGAGTTATTACCACAACTTTGGTTAGATACTAGACCAAATTTTTTGGCACCGCCATCTCGTCGATGCCGATACAATGCCCGTGACAAAATACGTAACGTATGTTATAAGCGTGCTGCCAACCGCGTGCGGCCTTCCGTACCGCAGTGGTAATTGTTTCACTGCCAAACCGGCGCCGTTAAAATTTATGTGGATCCTATACCGGAAAACAATTACTACCGAAAAAAAAAAAAAATTACACGGTTAAAAACTAAAGACAGGAAAAGAACGAAACACATTTGTGAAATACAAAGCGCGCTTTTGGTGTTAACTACCTATTTTTCAAAATAGGTTATTTTCTACTGTGAATTAAATTTTTGATAATATTCATGATGACTGACAGTTTTTTTATTGTACGAATATCTCTAATTACATTTATTCCTACAAAGCATAGTTTTTTTTTTAAATATTGAATTCTATTAAAACGTATTATTTCCGACTATTTACATTATAAACGGTACGATTTTGAATAAAATGGAAATAGTACGTTTCGGCCACATTTTTATATTAATTCCATTGCGAAAACATTAAAAATATTACATCAACTAAAAATATCAAAAATGTATTTTGTATAAGAAATATTACGTTTTATATCATCACCCTAAAGTTAAGTTGGGAGGATTTGTAGGTCAAGGGTGAGGAAGAAATGACTTTACCGTAATTCACCGGGATACATTTTATTGTGCTGTAACGGACAATGACAATAATATAATATTATATTATATTGGGGGAGGTTGCAATCCGACGCGAAGTAAATATCATCTTATAATATTGTACAACAAATGGTGCAGTTTCGTGTTCCATACGACGGCGATATACTTAAATATATATATACAGGGTAGCGTTAGTTTCACTGAAACAGCTAATTAAAAAAATAAAAGATTTTCTTAATAATAGTTTAAGATTTAAGATAAGAATATTCACTAAATATTATTAGGTAGTTTAAACACAACACGCCATTTAAAATGATGTGATAAACAATGATCTTTTGCGATAAAATTGTATTACAAAAGTAACAACATATATTACGTGGTTGCTTTGCTGCTCAGCGTTCATTTTTTGTTCATTTCTACATTATACGTTGAACTTTATGAAAACGTTATGAACCCGCACCTTATACCCTATGGTTATTTTGTAGAAATTTTTAAGAAATAAATTATTATGCCATAAAAAAAAGTGAAAGAAAAAAAATCCTTACACCTGAAGACATCGCTGCTCTAAAGACCAACTTTCATAGAGTCCATGATACTTAATGCGGAAACAATCACTATCGTTGAAATTATTTTGTGTAGCTATTTTTAGTATCTCACCCTGTATCATTTAATAATACTACGGCCGTGGGACAATGAAATTTACGGACATAATTTAATTATTATATACGGTCTCGCGACAAAATCCACCGCCACCGTGGTCGTCACGACATTAGTATGGATAACAGAGCACGCGGTGGCGGAACAAAAGTTGTACAACACCCGAACCCCTTTGTCGTCGCGTATACAAAACCCGAGAGGAGTTTTTGCGGGCTGACAAAAAGGGTCGGTCGTCAGTAGTGCCGTCTTATCGTTCTCGTTGCAGTCGCCGATATGAACATTAGAAAATTAGATTAAAAACTTCAACGAAAGGAACATGTGAGGAACAATTGCAAATATGGAGTGACGAGCACATGGTCTTCCGCACGACAGCCGGATCGATAGATAGACAGATACAATATGCCAGAGGACTAAATCGCAATATATACAGTATAAATCAATACGTATCGTCTAAGATTGACATTATAATAACTGGCTTATTATAACCTTCAGTGGAGTAATCGAAAAAAAAACATTTTTTTATATGATCCCTATTAAATTTTGAGCAACGATAATCGAATAATCATAACAAACAATTATTGGTTTTTGATATCACCAATGGTAATTTATCACATAAATATCAACTAAAATTTGGTAAAAATTACATTCACAATCATATTAGAACGTCATTAATATATATATATTATGTAAGATTTTGTTATAATATCAACGTCAATAATTATCGTTACAATATACCGATCATAATAACGTATAAGAATAATATTATAACATTCACATTTAAATTGGTATATAGGTACAAAATACAAATTTGTTACTTGCTTTTCGCGATCGTCGGGAGTGTAGTATGCGCCGCATCATATAAGATATTATTGTATACACATATAGTTTTGTATTTTCATCTGTATTTTAACTAATTATAATTATTTTTCGATGTCGATTTTTAAATATCAGATATCTTTATATTTCCTACCATTTCATGTGTGCGTCCATACTGCCACCATTATTTTATTGTAAATCATTATCAATATTATACACAGACAAGATATCCAATCAGTCAGGTCATACCTTTTATCCTAATTTATTTTTTATTCTACATTGTATGTTATTACGCTTTATGAGATTAGTATACTTTGTTCCTTTTATTAATCTTAAGTTTATTTTACCGTTCGAATTTCGTATAAGATGAGATTGTATTGTTAAAGAAACACAGTCTATTAATTAGGTAATTAATACATTAATTTTCAGCGCATACGACACAAACCTTCATGATATTTAATGTTTTTCTTACTTGTTTTTAAAACTTTATTTTAAACATATTTTATCTAACATTTCAAAAATTAAGTATAATAATATATTTTATATAAATACATAATATTTAAATATGATTCTATTTATTTTGATTGTTTAAAATTCAATATTGTTATCTATACTTTCAAATATCAAATTTTGCAATAATTAATAGAATACTAGAATATGATGTACCTACACAAAATAAATATAAATAATACAATCATAAATATGAGTTTAATAAATAGTTTTCTTTCTTTATTTAACATTTAGTTGATTTTAGATCTTGTAATTATTTTAAAGTAAATTATTTAATATTTCGCCTTTACCGCTCGAAAATGTTTTATGAGTAGAGGTACATCACTAAATATATTTTTAAAATTATAACCTGTTTATGTAACAACACGTGTTTTTATATACAAAATAATAATTACTTATTAACAAGCAGCAATTTAATATAATATAGTATTAAATTAATTAATTTTGATTATTTAGACACATTTTTTCGGTTGTCTAACAAAAATATAATATGTATTTTAAATTTATAGTACAATTTTACATAAAATACGTTATTATTACCTATTTAATGTTATGTAAAATATACTTACATAATATTATGATATAAAAAATATAATCAGATCAGAATCTAAAAACGATTTTTAACGATTTACTATCATAAGTAACCATAATTAATATCGATTCAATTTCCGTACCTGAATACGCCTTAACATATTCTATTAACATAGAATTAACAGAGCGTAAAATAAATATGATATACATATAATATATATAATATAATAGTAAGGTATCAAAAATTTTTGTTTCCATTTATGTAATTATATCCAATGTATTTTAATTTGTAATAGGTAGTTATAACAACAAAGTAAGTAGTAACGTACCTATAATAAAATATAAATTATAAAATATCAACAAGTTTATAAATTATAATTATATAAACTTAAAGTTTGTTACTCTAGTGGAAAATCTATTATTTTTAAATCCCAAAATCTTGTTTTTTTTTTTTTGTTTTATTTTTTTTTTTTTTTGTTCGTGAAACACCTATAACTCACTATTTGTAATTTTAAAATTGTTTCCCCATATGTCATCCGTATTAGTATTTTAATTAGATAAAAATTTTAAATTCATAAATTTAATTAAAAAAATAGTGTTAACGTCGTACATTGAAGAAGATAAAATAAATAAATTTAAGATTAATATTATCATGTTACGAGTATATTTGAACTTATTTATTTTTCAAAAACAAATTTTACAGATTAAATAGTTGTAAAAAAAAACATATTATATGGTATATCCTTTTCGTTTTAATTAATTATAATTAAATATATATAAATATATATATTGCAGATACATTACATACATTTAAGTATTATATTTTATATGGTTGGATTTTTAATTAATCGGAATTTACTACGACTTTAGATATAATAATCAATAAAACATAAATTTTGGTATTTTTATTTTTATTTAAATTTAACTTGTTTTTACTTTTTTAAGGCCAGAAAGTTATACGTAAGTTCTTGCTATACGAAATAAAACTATGCACACTGTGGTATGTACGATAGCCGGAAAATGTGAACGTAATATAACAATAAAAACGGTTCTGATAAAAGGTTTCGCGTTTATACTGCTGTGTGTTTAAAATAAATTCAAAACTTTTGCAAGGATTTACCTATTTGTGTGAGAACCAGTCAAATCGTTTCCTTCATCTCGTACTCGGTTTACGATTATACGTACAACAATGGTGAGATATTAATTGAAAGACCGTTCGCGTTTGTTTGGCGTAGCCGCGCCGCGAATATAACAATAAAAATACGTTGTAACAATATAAATAATTCGATATTGTGCGGCGGTATAAGTACTATAAACTTTATAATACGTTAATACGTATAATATAATATGCAAACGTATACATAATAATGTTTACTGTTTAGTGTTTACGTATATATTATTATAAACCACCGTTGTGTTGAAGGCGTCTATAAGGGGGTTGTGCGAGTATGTTTCGATAGTATAAACCAGACGGAGTAAGGTGACCGTCCCGGCGTTTAAAACTTTGTGAGCGCGATTAAAAGTAGTTTATATAGCAAAATAATATAAAATTTATTAAATACAATAGTCCGTTCGACTTTCGCGAGAAATAATTTATCAGCGATTACCTTGAGACTCGACGACGTCGTTTACGCGGATCGAGTAGATTTTATTTAAATATCCACTTTGACTCGACGATGAACGCCTCTCGCGTGAGAGGACAATAATACAATATTATATTTACCTGTTTGTTGAAAAAATAACTATCGTCATGTTACAATGTTCATCCGACAATGAAACCAACATAATATCAGGTACCTAACTGAAAAATAATACAGAACATTTTTTTTGTACCAGAAACATTGGGACTCCAAAAAATTATCCTCGCGTGGCTATTTGTATTTTACGATATACCGTATACGGTTAATAGTTATTAATAATATACATAATTATATAACTGTATTTAAATATATATTAACATGTAATTATACTATTAACGATAGTTATATTATGCGGAAAAGAGCGTCACATACGATTAGAAAATAATATTTTAATATTCGCCAACGAATGGGCATCGTTGTTACAATCGTAACCACCGTATTCTCGACACTTGATATTTAAAGAATGAAACATTTAACGTAAAACAATTATTTTATCAGACTAAATGTATATTAACTTTTTCTCTTTGAATATTTTTAAATTTAATTAATTTTATCGCATTTAAATATTTTTAACATTTTAAGTCTTGTGAATTTATGTTGACTAAGTACACGCTTTCGATCTTAAAAAAGCAACATTCATATGCATTCAATTTTCAATTAATCAGTTAATCTGTGATGTAAAAAATGAGTGTACAATTGTTGAAAAATCATTAGTAATTATACTTAGTTTGTGCGAATAAAAAAAGGATAAAAATATAAAAATAATTCAATTAAAAAATATATATATATTTAATTAAAAATGTCCAAGTAGAAAAAGTTGAAAAAATGTAATAACTTATCGATTTATTGAGTGTTTTATGTTAAATGGATCACCCTGTATAGACATACACCTCTAGGTACCCTCTCGCACCCTCGCCGACGTGTATAACCACTACGCGCGACCGTCAACAGCTTATTATTAAATTGGATTTAGACGCTTTGGATTTACGTGTGTATAAGGACCCAAAACTCGACACGCGCGCATGCGCACACATAACAGTGCTCTTTTGTGCACGAAAAATCGGTTAATGGAACATACAGCTTTTCAACGGTATTTTGCGGCGGCGACGAATCTCCCGAGAGGGTTATATGTGTCGATATATAATATAATATATATTTATATATATACATATATATGTGCTTTTCGTGTACGTGGTGCGTTGGTCATTGAAGCGTCGGTAGTCGAAAGAGAAAGAGAAAAAGCGACTTAAAAAATCACATCACACTCTCGGCGTGTATAACACAATATTACGATTCGTCGTTATAATCAAATGGCGACATTGCTCGTCAAGACTAAAGTTAAAACATTTTATTGTAGGTATAATCATTAGTATTATACGGTCAACGAAAGACGAGTATTTAAGATTGGGTGGACGAAGTTGGCTGTAAGTTTAAAGTATTTATGATACGTTTTTACGGAAACACGGAAGAAGAGTACACGAATAAATAACGAGTATTTTGTCTGCCAAACCTATAGCAAAGGTTAATTTTTAATGTTAACTTTCCGTTATATGCGGAATAAGAGGATGTTAAACTCCAACATGCACACATGATAGCCCTTCACTGTTGTACTTATCATAATGTTGAGCAATAAATAAAAAGATAAAACAGAAGTTCGGTTATTAACCTTAATTATTTTGGTTACACTTTATTACTTGAGATGAAAATACAGAAAATAAAATTATATATGATTAATTAATATAATGTATCTTATATTATACGTTTATAGAAGCATAATATGTATTTATAAACATAAACAATTAAAAATAAACTATATTTCAATAATAACGATTATATTAATCCTATTCAAAGATATATCTTGATAACTATATTAAACTTTTGTAAACCGCAAAATAATCCCTTTATCATCTAATAGTTAAATAGAAAATAAATTATAATCTATTTATATATGTATATATTATAATTTATAAACCAAATAAGACAACATTGCAAATCTATATAAGTCCAACTAATAAACTTATTGATAAACATCAACTAATAATATAAGTACATAATCTATTTTGTGAATTTGATATAAATAGAAATATAAAGTATTTTGACCCTATTAATGACCATTCAAGATTTAGGAACATTGAGTCTGGAACTTCCAAAAAATGATGAAATTTTAATTGAAGCGAATTTTGATTTTAACTTTTTTTTTGTAATATAATACACATCAATGAATCTTGGAAGCTTTAATGACGAGGAATAAAAACAATTATTTAACCTTTAAAGTAAAATAATAACAGATAAAATTATATTGAGACAAGCACCATTAATTTAATGTTTTTCACAACAAATAAAATATATATCTTCGCTCTTTCTTCTCATCTATTGTCAATTTATCACCATGTAAAACCAAGATCGATATCAAAATATTTTTTACACATCTTATTTGGCCAACAAGAAGTATAAATAATATATTCTAGTTTAATAAAATTTAAAAACCTTATTACCTACCTATTTTATACTTACATAAAATCCAAAGACAAATAAAATTCTATAAAGAAATGTAGTTAAGAAATATTACAAGAAACATATTTAATATTATTTACATTTATCACGATCCACACGATATAATTATTATTATCGTCAACAGAATTCTTCACCGAAATACCTTATGAATTATTTATAAATATTGCGCCTAACTATGCCTAACTATATGCGTTATATTTTCATAATATTTCGTAATTCAGCTAAATAAATATTCAATACTATGCACATAACTACGTTCCTACGTCTTTATATACATGAGGATCATAATGTACCTACACGATGCGTTGAAGATACTCTACGTTTTACTTTAATTTAATATTACGATAAAAAAAATATTTTATTCAAATACTTCGAGTAAAAAAATTATTATAATGTATAACGAACATAGATGGTAAATTTACTACATAATTGAGTCATGTTCACGTTGTAAATGTTTTCTCGATGTAGAAATTATGATTCAATACTTGATTGATAATTAACAGAATTAAAATTAAAACTTTATAATTATGGTTAGATATTCAATCCTTTTCAAAGAGGCCGTTTTGGACTTTTGGTCATCGAGTTTTTGACTTATATAGGTTTTGCGAATCAGTAAGAGTAATATGTATCGTTTCAGCGCAGAGTTCATAGTATTCAATGAATTTGTATCCAACTCATATTCAAGTCTCCGCAAAAATGTGTATAAAAAAAATTCACAAAACTCCCTAAACTCAAGTGTTAGATGTTAAATTCTCCATCTGAATGTAACACATACAATTTGCATGATATATTATTTACCACTCCTAATATCTCGCGTGCAGGCCCGGCTCAAGGGGTAGGCGACATAGGCCCACGCCTGGGTATTATTCAGGGGTGGCAATTCAAATTATATGACGTAGGATTAACGTCGCATTTATGTGTTAAGGGCGGCAAAACTTAAGTTTACCTTGGTGTGTTTGAAAGCATCAGCCGGACCTGCACGAGTGTATAACCATATTATCTTATCGTATATAATCGACTTTCCTATAATATATCGTCCGAAACAAAACTACTCTTATCGCATTTCATTATAAGGTTATCGCGATGTAGAACGGGAAACTCTTCAGTGACGTGTAAAACGTTTAAGTAGATTATGAGTTTTGCCGTTAAATGTTTTATGCAACATTGACGAACGTCGACGACACATTGGCACGTTTGTTCGGAAGTACACCGACGACGGGAAATGTTTACGACATGTGTGTGTGTGTGTGTGTGTGTGTGTGTGTGTGTGTGTGTGTGTGT
>CM023358.1:37981192-38103261 GCA_013282895.1 Eriosoma lanigerum
TGTGTGTGTGTGTGTGTGTGTGTGTGTGTGTGTGTGTGTGTGTGTGTATCTGTTGACGTACCGAATGAACGGTGTCGGAGACGAGAGACGAAGAAAACGCGTGTGTACGTATAATAATTATTATTATGCTGCGGTTTCCCCGAGGGATACGGTTTCTCTCCGATGGGTCTGTGCGGGCCGAAAAGAAGAGGGCAAAAATAACCTCTACCAGAGATCATCATGAATAATGTAACACCGAATGTACAACACTACACCGCCGACCACGACCATCGTCCCTCCGACAAACCCCTTGACACCCGATCACCGCACCAAACGCGTATATATACTAGTTACACGGCTGCGAATCTAATTTAAAACGCAGTCATCGAGCCAGTTCGACATCTCTCCCAACTATATATCGCGTATGGCGTATGTGTATTATACACACACAATATCGTCGTGGTGATATGTGTGCGTGGTTATAGGTATAATATATGCGCCTTGTCAGAGTCCCGCAACTCGCGTTCGGTAATGAAAACAAAAAACGAAAACATACGAGCATAAATCATAAATTTGAATTTCTAAGTATAAATAAAGTTAGACAAACGTTCGCAAAACATGGCGACTCGTCTTTTTCTGTTATATATATTATATATATATATATATCCACCAAATCATCGCGGAGCTATTAGGCGGTTAAGAGACCTTGGACACTTTGCCAAATTTTCAAAATGTTCGTAGGACTTTTAATTTAATTAAAGTTTGTTCGCAACTACACAGCATTGGCTACATTGAAAATAATCAGCAAATGAAAAAAAAAATAGATAAATTAATTAATACTGACATGTCTTATATATATATAAATATAACATATATACATAAAATATATACACGAGTATTCGTATTCAACAATACGAAATAATACATATATCAACAAAAAATATTATCAACAACGCGAAAATAGACATAGTTGATAATATAATTTTTTCTTTTTATTACAAATATATTATGGTCTATATCAAGAACTAATAAATAAGGAATAAATAAAGATAATTCCAAGGAGCTAAATAATTTGTTTGATGGATTTATTATTTCTAAGAATAGTGAAGGTAAAATATAATATATTATATACCCTTGTGAAATTTAAATTGTCCTATTCTATTTAATTTATGCAACTATCATTTATCAATAGGTGTCAAAAGGTATGGAAATTTTTAAATTTCTAATAGGATGAAAAATGCATGTTTATATAAAATATATTATAAAATTTAGCTATTGTACGTCTGTACATAAATCAGACAGTAATGACTAATGACTAATTGACTATAGTTAATATTTAAAATGGTAGTCAACTACATTATAGCAATATTTCAAGTATACTAAGTATATTAAGTAATAAGGTACGCATACAAATTTAAATTTTAAATACAATCACTTTATATTTAATTACCCTATATAAAATTTTTATATTATACCTATTATATTTATATCGTTCACTTAGACATAATATAATTTAAAATTATTGTTAAAGAAATAATCAAAAAATGTTTATAAGTTTAGACAGTTAATAATCTTATGCATATTCATAATATATACAATATATGCTGAAAACTTCATGACTTTAGGTAGTATTAATATTATAAATAATAAAAAAAATATTTCACGTATTATTAATAATATATATCTTTAAATATATTTAATTTTACAAAATTATAACTTTATTTTAATAGAAGGATATTCAATGCAATAAGTATATAATTAAGACACCGACAAAAGCATTATTAAATATAAAGTTGCGCGTAGTTAACGAGATAGGTATAGAACTGTATTATTCGTTCATATCTATAGGATTATAATTATATATTCTATTTTGGTTTGTTATATTTACCTATTACCAGTACACTACTAGTCCCATAGGGTACATTCTATATACGGCGTATACTCTCAAGCTTTTATTAAATAATCATTGGTATACTACGTATACTCTCAAATTCTCAAGCAAATCGCATAACACAAATAAATATTTGAAGATTTGTTAGATGTTTTAGTGATTACACATGGAATTTTACACTGTTATATTTTTATATAGTAATTCATAGTGTTTGGTGACTTGTACCTACCTATATTTTATAATTACCAATTATATAATTGTCATTCACAGAAATTTGACGTAGGTGGCTAATAGGAGATAGGAAATATACTTGAAAAATATAAATTAAATATTTGTAATTATTAAATAAGACACCCTCCATAATTTTTTTTGTATATTATTGGATTTGTAGCCTTCATTGTTTTCTTTGCACTTAGTTTACTCTCATAGAAATTAGTGGGAACATCTCACATCTTATCCTATTACCATAAGAATGAAGAAGAGCATCAATCACGTTGGAATTAATATAATTATTTCTATGTAACTTTTAACAATTAAAATATACACATAAAAAAATAAACATGAAATAAACTAAAAAGTAAAAAATGTTAACAATATATATATGTCTTAATTATAAATTGTAAACATAATAATAAAAATAAATTTGAAGTATTTATAAATTACAAATCACTGGAAACACTATTGAGTTAATTGGGGTTAAAATATTTTTTCACGCAGGCTTTTGATGACACGCAAACTTTTTTTTTACATTTTCAGAGTTTTGCCCAGAAACCTTTTTTTCCCTCCATAAGACGAATATATATTATTGAAGTTAGAAAACTGAAGTCTACATGGAAAGAAAGAGGGGAAAACTTTCCGCCGCGGGTGAAAAAAAATAGCAATGATAAAGGGAAAAAACGGAACGACACTATTGAACACTTGCAGAATACATTATTAGTTGGGACATAGTATTTATAAAATATCTAACACATTCTCCGTACAGAATTCTTACTGTAACTTTTTTTTCATCATATTATTATTCGGTTTTATTTTGTTGTCGTCGTTGCCGCCACTGTCAAACTTTTGTGCGACCAACCCCCAGAAAATAGCAGTAACGTTCATATAACTTAATCATTTCCCAACAAGAAAAAAAATTATCATATAGATTTAACTTGAACGCTGTACGGTTTTTAATCATTTTGATTCATTTCGAAGATAAATTATTAACATCATTTGTCGGAACATATTTGTTATAAAGTCGTGACCATAATATTATAATCTAATATGTCCATCTACGCAGTGGCGCTCATATACATTTTTAAGTATATTGCAATAATTTAAAAATGTATTGCGATATATTCTATTATTTTATATGAGACCTAATACAATATAGTATATACGTACCGCATTAAAAATATGTACCTCATAAAATTGATATTGTCATATCACAATAGTCTTTGACATAATAGCTTATTAATTAATAAAAAATATACAAGGTGAGATGTAATGTTTATAGTGTCAGTGGCAGAGAGTCCAAAAAAAGGGAATGAGTGATTTCAATAATGGAAAAGAACGCTTGAATAGAATGGACTAATAATCAGTAGAAGTAAATCAGAGACAATAGTGTATGATTTTAAAAAAAGTGACCAGGTAATATATAGAGCAAGGCGCCAAGGCATATAATGAAGATAAATGATAATTATGAATAGAAAATTGTAATGTAGTATTTGAGACAGAAAGATTTAAGTACTTGAGTTCATTAGTATAAAATATAGAAATGGAAATAATGGTTAGTCTGGGGACATGCCTCCCCCAAATTTTCGTAGAGAAGATAACACAAAGATAAAAACTTATAACAATTTATAAACATATACTGCGGTGTATATTATACACTATGTATAAAATATATACAATCAAAAAATGTTGATGTAAATTTAAGATATATCATAAATACATACATATGTATTTATGTACAGATATATCATACATACATATGAGCATTGAGCATGTAAAAGTTTTGTTAGATTTAAGATTTAAGTATTGAACCTGTAGCCCCCCAGAAAATTTATCTTAGTTCTACCTATGATAAAAAAAAATGGTATTTCTGAGGAGGACATGAAAAATAGAATAAAATGTAAATGGATGAATTGGAAGGAGGCGTCAAATGCTTTATGTGATAGGAGAATACTGATAAGATGGAAAAGTAGTTATTATAAAGCAGTAATGAAGCCAGTAATATTATATGGATAGGAATACTTATTGGGCATTGAAAAAAATGAAACAGAGGATGAGTGTAGCGTGTAGCGGAGATGAAAATGCTAAAATGGATGTGTGGAGTAGCTAAAGAGGATGAGAAATTAATACATAAAAGATAGTGTAAGAGTTTCATCAATCGTGGGAAAAATGAGAGAGAATAGGCAGAGATGGTTGAACATGTAATGGAGATGGATGATTTAGTAGCAATAAAAATTCCTTTGAGAATGATTGTAAAGGGAAAGAGGGAGGGGACATAACAGAAAAAAAGGTGGATATAGATAAAATAAAGAGTGACATAAAATAAAGATAATATAAAGATAGCTGGTATGAATGGACGAGAAGTAGGAAATCGAATTCTATGGACGTGTAGGACTAGTACTTGGCCGACTTTATCTAGTTTGGAGACTAAGTCGAGATAGAAGAATATTATCATATAATACTGAGTGATCAAAATAATATATGACATAAATAAAGGAGATTATATGTAAAACAAATTCAATTTCCATCATTTTTGTTACATAATATGCTGATCACTCTGCATTATTAAATTAATTATGTAAAATTAAGTCCACTTAAACAGTTGTGTTGTTATGTTAATACGTTGTCTTAAATATAATATAATAATAAATATGTTTAAATTATTTATTTTTATATTAGATGTATAAAGAAAAATAGTTTAAAACAATTTTAATTATGATAAATAATTAAATTAATAATAAGAATTTATCACTCATTATTCTTTCATTTTGAAAAACTAGAAATTGAACGAATTATTTTTAATAAACCTTCCTAATGCTATCCATAAGAAATACATAATCATGGAAACCCGGCTTAAAACAATCCACGACAAATTATTATTATTTCTTCAGACTACGATATAAACAAATTTTAATTGGTAATTAATTGGTGGAGAGGGGCATTTTGATTATTTAATATTATTTTGTAAGGATTCGATCTCTCATTTGAAATATAATACAAATTGTATATTTAATCTATTAGTTTTAAAGATAAACACAAGGGTACCTACTTAGAAACCACCATGATTTTCCTTCCAAAATATAAATTAAAGGTAACTTGTGTATAGGTACCGTATAATACAAGTACATCATTATTTTACCTAATTTATGCATACGCCTATAAAATCTTAATTTTAAAAACCAAAACACAACAGAATTTAATAACATCAACAGACATTCACGTTATAAGATTAAATTATGAACAAAAAATTATTCGACAGAAAAATATCTTTTTTATTGGAAAATAATAAATTCTTCTAGAATGTTACAGTATCTTTTAGTAATACCTAGAATATAATTAATTAATGAATATAATTATATTATAATAATATTGTTATAAAATGTATAATGTTGATAATAGTGTGATAATACTTAATATTTATTAAGTATTTATTTTTTTTTAACACCTGTAAGTTCTTTTTCAGACGATAGTTAACAAAATTAAAATTATATTTTTTCCAAAATATTTTTCTCTAACTTGCGTATACATATTTATACCCCAAGTTTAACCTTAACGATACAATTAATGTTCTGCGCTGTTGTAATTTTGCTATATTCCCGTTTCATTGACAATGACAAAATCATTGGCACACATACGGGGATACCGCAGGTGTTTAGAACCCTAAATTTATGATAAACTAATATAGTAATACACATTGATAATTTTCTATTAATAATTTTCATCAATGCGCTGAATTAAAATTGGTTGCAGACGAGTATGGTGTAAAAATAGATTTACAAATTTATCAACTCTCTATATTTATCTCTCTAAAATTATAAGTTTTTTGATAAAATATATTATTTCAGCATATTTAATGACATAAAATAAATAAACCGGGCAGTCAATTCAGAACGTTTCTCCTTCGTCTGTTCGGCCATCGGAGAATTTAATGGTGGAATATAATTGTGTATTAATATATTTACGCTTTAAAATAACAATAATATTACATTCGAAAAGGCGATTCTGAGCAAAATTCAGTCAGATATATAATAATGATTATACTGATAATATTAGACTTTCTAATTTATATTTATTTATCCAATAATATGCAACAGAAAAATAAGTTATCATCATTGATTAATTATACTAATTCATCAATGTTATCATAGAATAATGAAATTAAGATATGCTAAAATTACAGTTTTAGCAAATTTTGTAGTTTTTCTTATCCCAAAGTAAACATTTTAGAAGTTCAAAAAATAAGCTAAAGAAATTAAGTCAAATTTGAAAAATTACCTAAATTATTTTTATAATTAATTTTTCTAATGATTAATACCCATATTTTTTAGATTCTGAGCGAAACGAGGAATATATATATATGTTTTACAGAATTTTTTTTATAATATATAAAAACATTTTTTCGGGTAGAAATAATGGTCCGATTACCACATATAGAGTACCCTTTCTGTACCAAATATGATCTAATTGGTACTTTATTTACCTCATTTTTTGAATTTCTTAAAAGTTTTTCCTTAAACAAAAATAAAATGGCGGAAATCGGAAAAATTATAGTTTCAGTTATCTAAATTTATTTCGTAATAACTAATTGAGTTTTAATCGTAAAGACTTGAAATTTTTTTGAGTACTCACATAGGTTAAAATACAAACATGGTAAAATTTTGGAATGGATTGGTTAATTTTCTTGCTAAATATAGAACTTTGAAATTGTTTCCAAAAATGTTTAATATTACACGCAATTTTGAGTTTAATGGTTTGATAATTTTATTGAAGCCTACTCATATACTAGGTACTTAATATATTTACAAAATATTATGAATATAGTAAATAAATTTTTAAAAGTAAGTAAACTTTTTAAGTTAAAATTTTTAGCAAAGTTGAATATGTGTTTTTAATAGTCTCAAAACATATATTATCGGATGGATTATCACAAATATGGAATGCTTTCGATAGAATATTGCATCTAATTGATACTTTACTTGGTTCTTTTTTTGAATTTCACAAAACATTTTCCTTGGGTGAGGAGAAACTACCAAAAAATTACAAAAAACAGAAAAATGCAAGGAAATCGTAACGTTGACGGAATTGATTTTAAATTTTTTATGATAACCAGTAAAATTTTGATATAGGGACTTGAATTTTTTTTTGTGTATTCTCATTGATAGGCTTCATACATAATAAAACTATTGGAATAGATAGGTATATTTTCTGACTAAATATAGTCCTTTGAAAAAGGTTTAACGATTTGACAATTTTACGCAAGCATAGGTAATCATATCACAACTTAATCTATTTACAAAATATTTTGAAAATCGTAATTCACAATTTTTTTTATAAATTTTTAAATTTATAATCTTTTGTAGTATTGAATATTATGATACTTTATGGGTTTTTAATAGTCTGAAATCATTTTTTTGGGTGTAATTAATGGTCGAATTACCACGAATAGCGTATGCTTTTGGTATCAAATTGCATCTAGTTAGTACTTTATTTAGCTCATTTTTCGAATTTCTTAAAAGTTTTTCTTTAAGAGATAAAAAACTACCAAAAAATGACTGAAAATCGGCAAAATTACGGTTTTCGTTATTTTAATTTTTTTTATTTCACGATGACTTCTTGAGATTTGATCGTAAGGACTTTAACAATTTTTCGAGTACTAACATAGGTAGTTTGCACACGTGGTAAATTTTTGGAATGGATTATCAGTATAAAATATTGTAATATTTTGAGTTTCGTTCAGAATCCTATTTTCTAACACAAAAAAATAATTGGATTCAAATATTAATTATAATAAACCACTAATTTCTCCGAGGACCGAAGAGACGAAGGAAGAACGTCCAGAATCGACCTTCCCGCTCTTTTAAACATATTAAGGATATTTAAGAAAAGTATTAATCCAGTACCTATGGTAACTCTTAGGTCCTACCATTGTTTTGATTATAGAATGTCTATTAATTACCTATTAATTTTTTATCGCTAGTTTTAATAATATATTGATATTTTATATGCAATTAATAATTTTTGTTTTCTATTTTTTACATATTTCAACGTTTTAGTGATTATATAAATAAATACATATTTAAAGGTTTTTAAAGCATATTTAGTTAGTTTTTAGTGCATAAAAATCCGGGATCTAAATGTTTTCAAGAAAAAATATTTGTTGATAATTGGTATAACGCTATCTCTCGGCGACCCGAATAAATATAATTTTAGTCGCCAAATATCTGTCCATTAAAAAATCAATGAGAATACTGCTATCTAGTATTATTAATAATTTGTGGCATGAAATCACACATGATTTATGTGCATTTCCTTAAGAATCACAACGACCATGGTAGCGGTATATTAGGGAAGTACATCATACCACAGATTATATGGAACCTATAATTTCATAATATAATCTGTATGTTTCATATAATCTGTGGTCATATTAATAGACATTTATTTTAATCATAACAAAATATGTTATATTGTCTATAATTATTTTTTGAAAAATGTTTTGAAATTAATAACTATAATAAATTATATTATATTATGATTGATAATAATCATAAAAAAATTATGATAACTATCACTTTTAAACATTTCTTATCTTTTGTAACTCTACCACGGTTATTAAAGTTTAAAATTGACATTGCCTTTGAATTCCTACCAATTGAACGTTTCAAACACTGGTAATTATATGTACAACCATTGATTATAGAATAGAATTGATTATAGAATATTCTATAATCAATGGTACAACGTTTTCCACTGATCGAATTTGTTTATATCATTAACTACTATCTTTAGTGATAAATTGATAACGGCCAATGACCATTTAAATTTGAAACCAGTATCCTATCATAGTTCGTGTTTGAATGTTAGTTTACACTTTACAGTTTTACGTATTTTACTTTGAAATATTAAATAATATATTGTAATAATAATAATATATTGAATATCATTTTTAGAAATACTATACGGTATAAAATGTTAATTTTGGGAACAGCTGAAATCCAAAACATAGTTAACCCACAAGAGAGAAGACGTAAATTAAGATCATGTATTTTAAGTAAAAAAGTGAACGACCAATACTATTTGAGCATTAAAAATACTATGTATCCACAATGTATAGATTACAAAATAAGCAATTTGAAAATGATGTTCACCAAATTTATCAATATAGGAAAGTTGGGACTGCTATTCACACAACCTGCACACCAGATTTTGTTCCATGCTGATGAGCCAAGAATGGTTTTAATGCTTTTACGTCAAATTGAAGACATTCAAAAAGGGAAAAATGTTATTATTGCTACACGGAAAATGCCTAAAACCATACCTGCTAAACAATGCCCGATTAACTCTAATCCTTTTGACCCAATGAATGTAGAATTTACAGCTATTAATCATTTTGACTGTCGTGTGTTGAATATGAAGCATTTACAAAAACTTGTTATAGAAAACTGTACTTTACAATCACTACCTATGGAGTTGGGCAATTTACCTATTACATATCTTAGTTTATCAAATAGTGTACTGGGCACAACTCAAAGTGCCCGAGATACTCGGTGGGATTTATTCACATTGGATCCAATTTGTCAAACATTATCCATTTTAAATATGGACTCCATTAGTTTATATACATTACCATTTGAAATATTGAACTTAAAGAAATTATATTGCTTGTCTGTTGCAGATACCAAATTGGTAATTTGTTATACAATTTCAATAATTTAATTTTCATATAATCAATAATTCACAAAATTAAAATCTATTTGTAATAAAAAGTAATATTTTATTTAAAAATATTTAATTAATGATATCTTATATTATATTACTTAAATTACTTACATTTATATATTTGTTTTATTCCAAAAATAATTTTTTTTTTTTCCAGACATATTTACTTCCGATCATAGGAAATCTATCAATGCTCACACAATTAAACGTTTCTAACAACAGTTTAAGATATTTACCTGATACTTTAAGATCAAGATTCTTTCAAAATCTAGACATCTCACAAAATGCATTTCATCATGATTCATTATCTACGGATCACATAAATACATATAGTGAAACATGTAATATAGATAAGGCTTTTGTAAAAAAATTAAGTCACTTAGCTTTTTGTAGTATAGTTGAAAATGGTGTTAAATTTAAGAGGAAGGATATACCTCGTACACTATGGCATTATTTTAATGTTATTGGTCAATGTGTAATATGTCAAAAATATAAACTACCTCCATTTAATGTTATAAAACATGCTACATATAACCCTAATGCACACAAAATAATTAGAAATAGCAGTTCAACTCAAGTACCATGGCAAATATTACAATGCTGTAGAAATTAATAATTATCATAAAAAGTAATTTAAGGCATATAAATATATTTAGAATACGGCCCTTATATTATAATATAAAGTTAATTAAAAATATTTATCAAAACTTGTACCTATTTTATATAAAAATGTATTATTTATAATTATTAAAAAACATAACATATTTAATTTATGTTTGATTGAAAGACATATAATTATTTGAGTGCTTATAATAGTACTTTTTTTACATACTAGTATTTTTTAATTATCTTATTAATATTATAAGGCAACTTATTCAATAAGAATTATATGAATTCATAACTTAATACAATTTTTGATCAATTTAAATATAAACTATTATTACAGATTACAACTATAACTATTATGAATTATGAATTGTTAGGTACTGAAATTAATTAAAATAATAAATTTGGCTAAGTACCTATTACAAGAAACTTAATTTCCCATCTATAAAAACCAAAATCTGTTCATTAATACATTTATTTGAATAACATGAACAAACTTCTGAATTATTACCACCACTTATACATTGGTTAGAATTACATTCTGTTCTTACAGAATACAGCTTAACATAATTTTATTATTTTTTAATTTTCTAATATTATTCTTGATATCATTAACGGCGATCTGTTTTATTTGGTTTTTTATAACTTTGGTTTTTGTACTGGCACTAGTATTTATTTACATGGAATTTTGATGTGGTTTTTATTCACCATAAAAATAAAAATTTTCAATTAATAATTTATACAAATTAAAAATATTTAATCAAAATTAATATACTTATAAGTTGTAATCCTATAAACTTGTATACTTCCACTTTGATAACTTCTTCTTGTACCTGATTCTCATTTTCTTGGCTACCCATCATGTACACGTGTGTCCCCAACCCCACCACATTTAAAAAATCATATTTTTTTTACACAAATAATTAGCATGAATCTGCATGGATTTAGTTTAAAAGTTATATGAACTATTCAGTGGGGTGAGTGGGCGACTGGAGACATATATCCCCACACCTTAATAAAATGTATTTTTAAAATAATTATATGGCATTACTTAACTCGTTTACAGTTCGCTCGTTATTACTTTCCATGTAAAAACCGATAATGCAATTTGCGAATATCCATAATATTTTTATTACTTAAATATATAGCATTTATTATAAAATAATTGCACAACAAATTTAGGGGAAAAGAGGTTGTAACAGATTTAAAATTGTTAATTTTTATGCAATACTATTTGCACTCATTGTTATTTACTTACTTATTTTATTATTAATTTAAGTTAAATAGTATCAATAAAAACACATCCCCTTGTCTTAGACAAGTCTCTACTAGTTGTGGCACCAATGTATATTTAGTTAGGTACCTAGTACTGTATAAGAACACTAACTATAATTATATGTAACTAATAGGCAATAGCCATTAATTTAAACTATTTATATAATGAGCAGAAAATTAATTTACAAATTAATACTTATTAAATTTTATACATACTAAAATGAAGATAATTTCATAATATGTAGTCGGTGAGAATATGATTAACCTATGGTCCGTATATTAATATTTTTATTTTTAAAGTAATAGCTTAAATTTTAATAGGAAGTATAACTGATGAAGTCTTTAGTATAGTAATTTTATTTTTATTTTAATGTGAATTAATTTAGGTTAGACATTAATTTTTAAATGCCAAAATATTTATCAAATATTTTACTTAAGTATATAATACAATGTATTTATGTTACACTAATATTATATACAGAGTGTCCAACAAGGATATAATATAACTAAACTATAGTATGAACAATAATACATTAAATTACAAATAGGTAAGTAAGAAACACTTCGATAAAAATATAAAAACATATTAGGCTATTAAATAAACATATTTACCCAACCTAATCTAAGCTAAACAATATATAAAATTCATGTATGTTTATTATTTCAAATACAATTAAAAATAGATGTAGAAATTACAATATATTTTTTTTACTTATCTACTTTTCTTTATAAACATTTGAAGATCTGCAGATCGCCAGAATATACATAAAATGATCAATAAATTGTTTCTAAGTATAATATTGATAAACCTTCTAAATTATTTATTCTTTTTATGAAGAATCTGTAAACTGTAGATAATAAAATAATATTATTATATACAAATTTTAAAAATATATAACAATAATATTCTTTCGAAATTTCATGAATTTATGATTTAATATTATGTTAACCCAATAATAATTATTAAACGAAAACAAAATGTTGACATACACATCGATTTTAAATATCAATAAAACATAATAAGTAACTTATTATTATAAAATTATAATCACCTGTATATCATACAGTAGCGTACACAAGAATGTTTATTGTGGGGGGGCGATCTCTGATATATATTTATAATTTATAAAATAAGCCCCAGTGGTAATGCCTCTACCCACTTAAGGTCTTAACATATGATCCGATGACCGATTACTCGACTTATATGAAATTCATAGAAAATTATTTTTAATTAAATTAAATTTTAAATATTCTACATTATTACATTAAAAAAATTACGAGGGAGTAGTAGGTAAAAACGTTTTAATGATTTGAATGAAGAAAAAAAATTATTTTTTTTAATTTTAAAATAATATTAATTATTTATTGGATATATTATAGGAAGAGAGATAAATGTTTATATATTTTGTAGGACCTCAAAAATTTCGAAAAAAGTTTTAAGAAGGGGGTAGTACGTAAAAAACGTTTAAACAATTTTGGTGAAGACAAAGAAAAGTATTTTTAATTTTCATTAATTTTAAAATATTCTATATTATTTTACTGAAAAATTATCGGAGGGGAGCGAAATTTTATTATTTTCTTTCAATCGAAACCAATAATGCTAAAAAAAAATTGAGAAGGGGGTAGTACGTAAATACATTTTTATGATTTAGGTGAAGACTAAAGAAAAATTTATTTTTATTTTTATTAATTTGAAATACCTAGTATATAATAATATGACAAATTTTAGGGAGGAAAGCATATTATTTGATTATTTTGAAGGATCCTAAAATTTCCGAAAAAAATTTTGTGAGTGGGTAGTGCGTGAAACCATTTTAATGATTTAGGTGAAGCTAAAATTTTCATTAATTTTAAAGAAGTGTTTAATATTAAAGAGAAAAGAAAAATTACGGAAGATTTTTTATTCGTTTATTTTGAAGGGTCATTATTTTACGAAAACAATTTTGCGAGGGGATAGTACGTAAAACTGTTATTAAAATTTGGGAGAAAACAAAAAAAAAAAATTTATAAATTTTCTTTAATTTTAAAATAGTCTTTACTATTATATGGAAAATTTAAGGGAGAGGATTAAAAAAATGTTATTTTATTATGAAGGTTTATTATAATTTAGAAAGTTTACGTAGTACGTAAAAACATTTTAATGATTTGGGTGAAGACAAAAAAAAAACAACAAATTTTCATTAATTTCAACAAAGTGTTTATAATTATTCTCAATATACTCCGATAATCGTATATAGTTTCGGTATTATTCAGATTGTATAACCTATATATATATATAGGTTGTTATCTCTATTTATAAAAGCCTCGAGTACCTATAACATATATTCCAATAATCATACATATTTATATAATTTGTTTGGTTGTTCTCTTGGCGATTATGCATAATATTTGCAGATAATGTATTGAGAATTCAGCGAAAGTGGATGAGAAGCTTTAATAGTGAAAATCAGCATTTAATGAATAATGGTAAATATTACACTTAGTAAATAATGGTACTAAGAATTGGTAGGTATATTATGAGGTATTCCTTTATGATTTAATAAAAAGTTGATGAAAGTGAAAAATGAATCACTGTTATCATCTAATATTTGGAAATTACAATTATCAAAAGCTATAGTACTGCTACTCAGGCTGCTACTGGATGTTTGTAAATTAGTTATCTTAAAAAATACAATTTAACATTTAATCAATGAAATATAGTTTATAAACAAATATTAAATGAAAAACTTTATCTACATTAATAATCAAATACTAAAATTAAATCTATTAGGTAGGTATATTTTTCAAACTGGCATAAAAAAGGAGATACCTTTACCAAATATTATATTGAAATGAATACATAATAATTAAACTAATAGGAAATATTTTAAGTTAGTAACTTTAAAGTTAGATATGAGTTTGACATGGCGCAGAAAAAATTAAAATTAATTAATTCTAAGTATATTACCTACTTAATTGAACTTTTTCAATATCAGTAATAAAATAGTAGGTACTTTTACATTTTTGAAAGAAATTCATAGTGTACTTTGCAACCCCGTATAATTACATGGGAGTGTAATTGTTCTCTCTTAACCCTTTCACCGTCAGCCACCTATGATTAAAACCTTTAATTATAATTTAATGACAAAAAAAATTAAAATATTAAATTAAATAAATAATATATAACCATTAAATACTACACGAAATATAAATTCATGATGAAAAAAAATTACATCAGCTACTCACAAGTTACCTAAATTGTAAAAAAAACATTTTATTTCCATAGTCTTGTCCATAGCATTACAAACACATATATTTTCACTATTAGATTAAACTAAATCTATTTGGAAAAAACAATATAGATATTAACATATTTTTATATTAGGTAAATTTAATTTTGGTCACTGGTTGTAATTAAGAAGACGCCATACTGCAGAATTTTTTTAACGAAATGAATCACTTTGCGCGAAAATGAATTACTAAGGGCACAATGGTATTTAAGACACACAATTTTTATACCAGATTGACAACAAGTTTATCCGTGCACCTACAGGGCCCATTTTTTAAAATGTTGTATAGTTTAAAAGTTATTAATTTATTAAATTCTCTATTTTATCCTTTTTTTTTTTCTTTTTTTTAATGTTATAGCGATAAAAGTATTTGTATTATCGAAAACCAGACTCTGTTTGTACACACATAATGTTTTCATCTATATCATATGTATAAAGCTATAAATAATATATATATTAATGTCTTAATCGATGTCTTAGCATATCGCACGGTCACTTGGTTATATATAATAATTTATCATTATAAAGATATTATTATTATTATTTTGTATTTGGTATATTGATACAGCGACAACTTAGTTCGATTATAATATTATTATATGAACTAATATATTATATAGAAATTTTATCCGAATCAAATATTTAAGTAGGTAGGTGAAATGAGTAGGTCGGGATAGCGGGCTATTAACGTTCGATTGACTGGCAGAAAGGTATTTGGATGGCAAATAGTGGAAGGGTTAGAGTAGGTGTATTCTTAAGTTAAATATAATTAATTGTTGTTTATATTTTATTGTAAGACGCATATTAAATATAGCTCTATAATTGTATGCCGATAGCGAAATATCACTATGTAATAGATATAAAGCGGGGTTGTAGTATGTTGCTAGTAACGATGATATATGGTATACTATACATAGAAAAATTATTGTAAGTGTTCGATTGATGATCGAATGACGGAAGGGTGATTGGTTGATAAAAAATATAGTGGAAGAGTGCTCATAGGTTAAGTAGTCATCATAAAAGTGAAAGATCGAACAAATAATCATAGATAAGAAAAAATGGGAGGGGTTAAAATAATCATAAGTTACGTAGTCGTTATAAAAGTGAAAGGAACTATGCCGCCTAGGATGCGGGATGGTGCCGAGTTATTGTGTGGAGCTATGAAGGATGCGGTGGAGCTATGGTGTGGAGCTATAAAGGAGCGGGGCCAGAACCCTCCAAATTATCCTATTTACTACCTATGTTAGCACTCAAAAAACTTTTCAAGTCCCTACGATCAAAACTCAATTTAGAAAATTTAGAAAAAGTTAGCAATTAATTTTTTACATTACTGGTCCATATTTTTTTTTTTTAGAAAATATAATAATAGTTTAGGTAAATAAAAATAAACTAAAAATTCAGACTACACATTCGTATTAGATATATAATGGATTTACATTAAAATTACATTAAAACATGGGGGGATAATGTATGCCTCATTCAATATTGTAATAATTATTAGAATGAATAATCTAGAATTTTTTTTGTAAAATATAATTATAAAATATAATCAAATACAGATTCATTAAAACACGAATGCTAATTATGTTATTTATTATTAAAATAATAAAAAAAAGACGTGTTAAAAGTGTCAACTTACGAATTGCAGTAATTTGCAGTCTCTTCAATATGTCTAATTTAGTAAATATTTAACAAAATGTATAATATATAACCAATCTTTCTAAAATATTATTTTCTTTAAATTTTATAATAAACTTTATAATATAAATGTATCCTAAACTCCATAATGATTTTTCTGCATATGGAAATTTTGCGTGTTAAGGATACGAAGGCTGGGCAAGTTAATGCAATTTTTAACTGAGTTTGACATGTATAAGAAAAAAAATTACAGTTAATAGTAAATAAAATATTTTAATAGTTAATAGTTTAGTCTAAAAATTATATTAATTTATTAGCTTTAGTTAAGCTAATTTTTATTTTTTTAAGTATGATTACATTTATATATATATATATATATATATATATTTTTAATAACATTTAAAAAATAATGAATAACCTAACTTAATTTATTTTTTATACTAAACTGTTAACTTATCTGAGATGAAATATTTCATTAACTATAAACTTTTTCTAATAAATTATATATTAAAATCGGTTCTTATCATTTCATCAGGGAGCCACAGATCAATCATATTGTCCGTACTTCGGAACTTATTCACATATGATATATTATTACAATAAAACGTTATCGTAAAATTACGTTGTACACTATTATGAGTTATGATGTAGCTATACTTATAACACAATAAATGTATAAAATAAATAAAATGATTATACCAATTATATAGGTAGTTAAACTGGCAAGTTATATCAATGGAAATTATATTAAATCTACGGATCCAATTTAATTAATACTACTATACCAATATCTTATTTTATATTTTATCATCATTACAGGTTTAAAATTTGATCTATAATTCAATTAAATCTATTTGGTATGAATTTGAGTAAAACTACTTAAAATGTACGATTGTTTTTGTGAAATAATCCAATAAATTATAGTTCATTTAACGATTATATTATACATATTATATGTCCCAAAAGTTTTCGACATCGTTCATAATTCCATGTTAGTCTTTGTTATCATCATCGGGCTTATGGAATCTTTCAAAGTGGTTGCCATTCAACACCTCGTAAGTCAATTACTTTACTTAACTCAATTAAAACAATGCATAATCCTTCCCAGTCTTGAGAATATCTAGGTACACATCTTAACGTGCAAAATTTTAAAAGACCATAAGCAGAACACTAATTATGGAGTTTATTTTATTTTTTTATTGGTAATTTTTTACCATAAACGACTATTATGAAAATTAAAGAAAATAATATTTTTGAAAGAGTGACTTATTATATATTTTATTAAATATTTACTCTATATATACCGACTGCAGATCTTGCAAATTATGTGCTTGAATCCTTTTAAACATGGACACTTCTAACATTTTATTTTTTTAAATTCTGTAGTTGATTTTTCTTTAATATTTTCTTTTGTTTTCTAGTTGTCTGATTTTATTGTAATGTTGTACACGATTTCATGTTTAGAAGTATTATTGCCTTTAACTTTTCGTTTCATGTTATACTGCTTTCTACATTTAAATGTTGATGTCATTTCTTCCTTTGATTTAGTTATTAGATCATTATGATTTTCTGAAAGTATTGTATTTTCGTTTAATTTCATCGAATTAACCCATTCAGGAGTTAGTTGAGACAGAAGAAAATCACAAATCGTATGTTTATAGCGATGTAATTTTTTGGTTTTTTTCGAATTCTGGAACATTTATATCATTATTTGTTTCAACTAATGTATTTGATTTAGAAATTTCATTTATATTATTATCTAGGGTTATTTTGAATGAACTATCACGTGGTTTAATGTATTCGTGATTTAATTTTAAAAACTGGCATTAAGTAATATTGTCGTTGTTTATTTTTTTCAAATCACTGCTATTTTATTTTCTAATTTCCATATTAGTCTTTTTATTATCTATTAAATTACAAACACAATTTTTTTTATAACAAGTATCATTATTTGTATCCATTATCGTAGTATTTTCTTGAGGTTGAATTTGTTCAATGCGATTTAATTCATATTGGATATTTTATATCATCATTTATTTTTACTTTTTGATTTTTATTGCATTCAATATTAAAATATATATTAGGATTTGTTGTAATTAATTTTTCCAGATTGCACGTTAATGCCTCTATCTTATCTTCATTCAAATTAATTTTATTTTCTAGTTTAGTCAAACTAGCTAAGATTTCAGATTTTTTACTTCTTTGTGTAGTTAAAAAATGTTTTAACATTGACTCCAAATTAGCAACAGAATTATTCAATTGATCATATGAAATTTCCTACTTATTTTCAACAGTTGTACTTGAATTATTTTCTAGTGTACGATTTCCATTTTTCGATTTATTAGAATTAATATGTTTATCAATAAATTTAATTGTTGATATATTCCGACTTGGTTAAATTCTGTGATAACGATTTTATTTTTTCATTTGATTTATTTGTTAATTTTTGATGAATGTAAATATAATGTTTTTCTAGAATTTAAAGTTGAATATGAGTTAGCTGTAAAAGTGTATTTAGATATTATTTCACCATTAAGTTTTTGTTTGTCAGATATATTTATATGTGATACCTAAAAAATTTAACTCATTAAAAATATATTTTTGCACACAAAATAATTGCTTGATAGTCAGTAGGTCAACAGGTTGAGTCCAATAATATAATTATTTATCGGCCGAGACTGTTCTGTTAGCTCGGATCGTCCGCAGATCCACAGTCCGATGTGCTCTAGTCGTGACTTTCCGATTCTTCGCGTTTTGGTGCCCGAATCGGAGCTGCGTATACTATTTTGCTATTGACGACGGTCCCCATCATTGCCCGTTTTGCTTGAGAAGGTCCCAGTCTTGTAAAGTATTCGAATAAAATTATTTGAATAATAGTATTTAAATACATTTTGAAGTATTTTTAGGTATTTTAAATACATTTTAAAAGTATTCTATACGAAAAAAAATACTTGTATTAAAATAGGCACCGAAAATTTTTTCTTTGCATTTTATTTTTATACGTTATAAAATTAAGCTATTATGAAAAATTCATAATTTTTACAAATTTCCTTGCCATTTTTTAGTAATGTACATCAGGACTGAAGGTTATGAAAATAACAAGTATTTTTCATGTAAAGTAACTATTAGTTATATTCAATTGGGTAAACTTAGTAGATATATTTTATTTTTTTAAACACTAGTTAACATATTTAATATTGACGAAAGAGTATTTTTACTCAGATACTTTAAAATTTTGAAAGTATTTATAAAATACTTTTCTTTAAGTATTTTAAAAGTATTTAGAATACAAATTTATTCCAATTTAAATATTAGTATTAAAATACTTTTTCAAAAGTATTTTTTACAAGACTGGAAGGACCATACAGTTGTTGGTCATCAGCTTGCCGAGAGCTCGTGATGCCTCGACCGCCTTTTACATACCCTTGTTATGTTATTTGGCTTTCGTAGTCGGCTAATAACTACTAGCTTGAAGTATAATTCCTGTATTGATTCATTCCATCCGTTCGTAATTATTTGGAAAATAATAATAAATAATAAACGAGGAAAACATTTAAGGAATATAGCCTTTACAAATATATCAATTTATACGTTACTGGTATGTTGTTGTCAAAAATATATTGTACATTATTACAGGCCAACATTGAAATATTAAATAAAGAAATATTTAGTAAGTACGTAATTTTTATTAAATTTTTTAATTGATCTTTGTTTTTTTTTTTATTTATTTTACACGTTTTGTGTAAGTATGATATTTTTAAGATCTTTTTAAGAAGTTTGTTTAAATATTAAAATTAATTGGCTTGTTTTTTTCCAAATTTTTTATTTGTTTTAATTATAACGAGAATCGTTTCAAATACTGATGGTTTTGCAATTGTTTAGGTATATTTTGTAAATTCTATATACATATATTTATTAAGATTAAAATTTTATTCATATTTATTGCTTATATACGTATAGGTTTTCAAAAGCTTTCATAAATATGTCTTGTTTTATACTGGTTTTGGAGAATATTTCACTAATTTTGAAGTGGACAAGTTGTTTTTGTTTTTTATATTAGTTTCTCGTAAAAGTTTTTAAGCTAGGTTATTATCTATATTCTGTTAGATATAATTTAATTTGACTTTAATGCTATTCTCAAGAATTTATTTTGGACAGTTTATAATTTTGTGATGTTTTTGGAATGATCTTATTATTGAACTCGTATATAATAAGAGGAATCATTTCTTTTATAATTTTAAGATATATTTTAAAAATATATACGATTTTAATCCTTATCCGGTTAAGTTTATTTTTCGTTGTGAATTTTTCTGGTTAAACTTTCATCCAAGTGTAGCTATAATTATTTTACTGAGCTGTTATTGTTTTCAAATGGATTTTTTTATTATTGACTTTTAGTATAAAGATGTAATTTATGAATTTTTACAAAGTAAATCTATACTAAGTAAATATCTTTAAATCACATTTTATACAGTTTAAGATGAGTCTTATCTAAAAAATAAATTAAATCTTACTCGTTCAAGTACCTCAGTCTTTGTACGTGATTTCTCATAAAAAACTTCATGAAATTAAACAGTCAATAATCTCCTCTTAGGTAAATAATTTTAACTTAATAATAAAATCATGTTCGCTATATGCAATATGGTAATTGATAATAAAAATAATAGTCTTATACTCTTAACGTAGTATTTACCGTTTTTAATTTCTAAAATTATATATTCTATTTTCGTGTTCCATTGTTATTTTTGGAAATGTATGAGGTCAAGATTATCGTTTACTTATTCCAACAGGTTGAACGGAACATTCAATTTTCCACTTTTATATATGGGTAATTATTTATAATTATAATAATAAAAACATTCAGCCTTATTCGGTCGAATTTGTCGTTCATGTATTCAACCAAGTATCAATATTGCCTACATATTACGCCGTCACAATCATGGATAAATATATACTTAGCCATAGTCACAATAATGTAACATTTAATTAAAAAAAGCGGGAAGGTTGATTCCGGACGTTCCTTCTTCGAAATATTTAAATAATTTGTATAGTATAGTAATATTTTGTTCCAAA
This sequence comes from Eriosoma lanigerum, assembly GCA_013282895.1. Classification (NCBI taxonomy): domain Eukaryota; kingdom Metazoa; phylum Arthropoda; class Insecta; order Hemiptera; family Aphididae; genus Eriosoma; species Eriosoma lanigerum. The sequence continues at coordinate 38,002,856 of CM023358.1, forward strand.
ATAATTACTAGTTAGGTTAGGTTAGGTTAGGTAGATATTATTTATTCAATAAATATCTTCCTTTCTTGCACCTCAAAAAACAATTTTTGTAAATACTTAAAAATTTAATATTATAATATATAAATTCTTTTAAACTCAAATGATTATTTAAAATCATTTAGAAGATTTGAAGTAGGAATACAAGTTAATAACGAAGTGGAATACTACTTCAAATACACTTAAAGTAATGTTAAAATCGTGAATACCATTTTTTTCCTAAAAACAATTTTATATTTAAATTTGAATTTTAAACAAGCTTTATATCATAAACATTTACAAGGTGACATTTTAATAAGTAGTAATACTTACATCATATAATATAGGAGTTATGCTCCAAATTTTGATGTACATATTTGCATTGCTCACTGAGAAATAAACACTACGTATGCACAATACGAATTTTCGTGTATTTATCCATTAACTGCATAAAAAACAAGTTATCTAAACTTTCCAGTAATTATGGATAAATATATATGATTGTTTGATTTAGCTAAATGCAAATTTAATATATAATTTAGAAACCCTATAGCTATGGGTATAGGCAATGACTCAACATTGTGTGTAATACCAAATCAGTTATGAGTAATACGAAATGATATAGTGACGAAAGGAGTAATTTTTTTTTTACTATGAATTTATGGGTTAAATATAATGTGTAAAACGAAATACTATAAAAAATAGTCATCGAGTAGTATAAATGTATAATAATAGACACATTGAAAATTGGTACTAATAATGAATATTACTATACCTTTAATCAAAACTTAAAAAATCATAAAACAAAATAATGATTAGAATTTTTAAATTAGGTATTTATTTTTATTAATTTTTGTAATATTGTTACCTATACCCATAAAATTAATCTTTTAAGTGTACATAAAAAACGATGCTTGTAAGCCCACACCTATTCCGTTCATCACATCCCTTTTCTTACTCCTTACTTAATTCAATATTCTTTTTTATTAGGTCAATTAACATCTCATATTTTAAACTGCGTTTTAGTTTCTTGGAGCAATAATTTTTTTTGAATCATTATTAGAATAAAACTTACAAACTAACACAGCACCTGTCATATGTTACACATAAACATATAAAATACATTTTTATTTTTATTATATACTATAAAAGTATAACATAAATTTAAAACTACAGCAGCGAGATAAATCTCACCATTTCGGGTATGAAAAGACGAAAAATATGTTGCATATGACAAAATAATCTCGTTGTATAATTGAATATAGTTTGTAGTTTATGAATAGGTGTTTTAGTTGTTTAACACAATCCTATGAAAATTGTCTCATGCGAGTTTCGTGAATCGAATCCCAATACATAGACTATAACAGAAGTAAATTGTATATAAATACAAGATCCTAAATATAAATGTTTAAAATTAATAAAAACAATGATGAGGATAATAAATTATATATTTAACACACATTGTTTGTAATTAACTAGACTAAAATATTATACAATTATATATAATTTATATAAAAAAAGAATCATATAATAATATTACACCACTCTATAAATATGTAAGAAGATTAATATATAATATACAGAATTTTCTATATTCCCTTTACTAATAGAAAAAAAAATTAACAAATAAAACAGATTTTTACAAGTTATTTGTAAAATAAAACAAACTACTGTCAATTCCACGCAAGACAAATTATATTGCACAACCAAAATATCTAGTAGTCAAAACAAATCTTTATTAAGTAAATAATATGTAAAACAAATAATACATAATATTATATTATTATGTTCCCACATATAAAGATTGCAATAATATAAAATACAATATATTCCAGGAATATGGCAGTATAAATAATTATTGTATAGTCCAATTATTAAAAGTTTATAGTAAAATACAAAATTATTAATATATTGTTACTGTATTTTAAAAAAAGTATTTTAGTTATGTGTTCAACATAATTGAACATATTTGAATACAGTCAATTAATTAAAAAATTAAAACTGCTGAGCACACTCCGTCTGTATAATAATATTGATTACTTAATTAACTCAATATTTAATAATAAATACAATATAATATAATGGTTTACAGTTTAATATTATTTACAAAATACAAATTATTAGATGAAGAGTTAAATTACATTTTGAGACTAGTCTGTATCAAACTAATTAACTCCTATATTAAAACAAAAAATTATTTAATAATTTAAAAAAAAGATCACAAGAATACCTTTAAACTAAAAACTAACACAATCTATCATAGAAATATTCAAATTATAAATTAAATAAATTTATAGTTTATAAATAATACATAATATAACTAAGTATATATAAACATATTAACAATGCATTTTGATAAAAATATAAGAAAAAATACAATAATTGTCACTCATCCCAATCATCTGTTGCTACACAAATTACAGACAAAAATTTAGAAATGCACACAAATTAAGATTATAATACAGAACTTGGCAGTGACTTGTTTTTGGTCAAAGTCTTAATAATAAATAACACATATACTGAGCGTCTGTCATAACATATAAGATTTTTTATTTAATAATTCACATATTTAGTTAAGCAGTCTTATGAATTGTTTGAGACTAATATATTATTATTCGTCAAATATATCATTAAGAATTAAATCACAAAAAACAAAATAAAATATTAGAAAAATGCATTGTGGCATGAATAATTGTGCAAAAAATTGTATTATAAAATTATCTTAATTTGATATCACTTAAAAATTTTAATGAATGCATGTAACAACAGATATTACACATCCTGTCACTCAAATAGGTAACACTTTTACATTTACAATTTAATGTTTTTTGCTAACATTAATATAATGAATATAACAAAACAAAATTATAAGAGAATAATTGGTGGTTTTAGAGTCTTAATATTTATAAGCGCTCTATATATTCTTAAATATAACAAAATAATGATAAATAATAAAATTAATATAAAATACATAATATTTATTCGTTGGAGCCATCATCAAGTGCAGCAAATTTATTAGTAGTCTATAAAAAAAAAAAAAAATTGATCCAATCATTCATATAAAGAGATAGAAAAAGATCAATATAATTGGCAACGAATAAGGTGTCATGGTGCGTGAGACTATTTCACTATTATATGATCAATGTAATTGTACCCATTATTCCACTTGTATTGCATTTTTATTATGTTAACAGATGGGTTTCAAGCATAGACATAACTAGGTTTTTTAGTTAAAAGGACTTTAGCCCAATATACATATAATTTTTAGTAATCACACATATAAAAACCAAAAATTTTATAATATTTTAGGGAAGGTTAAAAATGGTTTAGATAGGGCATCTCTAGTTACATACATGGTTTCAAGTCCTGTAAATTTTATTCTAACGTAATGGAAGAGTTGCAGTGATTAGTTAATTTGTCAATTATGAAATTGCATAGACCATTCAAAATATATCTAATTAAATATATACTTACAGATTTCTTTTGTTCCTTGGTAAAAATAGGATCTCTGTAAATAAAATTTAAATTAACAATTATGATAAATATAGAAGAATAAACATTTTAACATACTTCTTTTTTACTTCTATTTCTGGTAGTCGTTTAGCAACTTTAGGTTTTTTTTTTGCTTTATCTAAAAATATTTTTAATCATTTAATAATTATATTTTTTCATAATATAAAATAATTTCATAAATAAAAATTACTTTTGTCAGAACTATTTTTACATTCAATGAACCCAGAGTCATTAATATCTACTTCAGCAACAGATGGTTGATCTTTTACTACTATATCAGGTTCACAAGATTGGCCATCGGGGTCAGTTCTTATATCACTTGGAGTTTCTACAACTACAGTTTCAATAATTTCTGATCCATCTGCTGCCCTATCTGGAACCACCACTGGTTCTACAGGAGCTGCTTTTTTACGTAAATTTGGTGGAATGTAAACATTAGGTTTAAATTTATCATCTTCTCCTCTAAAAATAAAAGTAGATTAAATGTAATATTTAAATTTTACAAGTTATTGGTTTATATAAAATATAATTACTCTGCTGGCTGTGCTTCACCATTGCACACTTTTTCATCAGGAAGAACAGATGATTCTTTATTTACAACAGAATGTTTATCCCATGCATTTTCTCTTGGTGGAGGAGCTTCTTCGTATCTAGGATTTCGATCAGGAGAAACTCTTCTTCGCGGTGGACGATCATCATCGTTTTGTCGGCGAGGACTTCTCCTCCTCCACGTTTCAACAGGTTTAGGTTGGGCTAATGGTTTAATTTGTGTTTCTTCTTCTTGAATTCTAAAAAAAATAAATCAAATTAAATTAAGCAAAATATAGCAGTACAAAAATACATATATATATATATATATATAAAATTTAGTATTTAATTATCGAGCAAATTGGAGGTCAGCTAAATAGAATTAAATTTAGTTGGTACTATGATCACTCGTTTAATTTTGGCTGAATGCTCATTCCAGATAATACAGTACTATTTCTGGTCTATCAAAAATCAGCCAGTTCCAAGACATAAATATTAAATTGGTAGATATTTCAAACATTGAAGTTTTATAATTTATTAACAATAATTAAAAATCACCAAGTTTAGACGTTTATTTATAATTCAGAAACTAAAAGAAAGTTTATTTTCATTTATACTCGTTCAAGTTAAGAAACATAGTCAGTGACCAGTTTTCGATGACAATAGTCTGGTAACAGTTTAAGTATCAGTTTCTTCGACTAAATAAACCACATGCTTGCATTGATTAAGGTTGAATTTAATTTAAATCAATATTTACAAACTTATTCTTCTATAGTTTGGTTTGGGTTTGATGCAATTTTTAAAGTTTGATTCAACTTCAAAAATGAATTTTTAATATTAGTCATATTAATTAAATTTAATGATAAGTAGTTATAAATATATTCTTTAAATTTGTTATTTTTTTTATTTCAGATATATGCCAGACATTTAAGCCCGATTTTTCAATCACCCAGTTAGTCGTCAGATAAAACATAGAACTATCAGTCAGATTAACTTATTTAGTGAATAATGATACATATTTTACAATACAAATATATCTATTAAACGGTTATTCGACAAAAAAGACTATTATTAGATAAACTAAGATAAATAATGGTTACTACTCTAGGGAAATAATAATGAATTGTGGGACACAAATTCATATTTATTTAATTACCATTGGTCAAAATCATTATCGGTATAATTACAAAGATAAGATTTCTACAACAATATAAAATAACATAACGGTTAAAATTAATTATTATGGCATAATAGAAACAAAAAATATTGTTATTAAGACTTATTCATACTCTTTTTTTGATAAAAAGTGATTAAAACATTAATAAATTATTCCACTTACTTGGTATCCATTTCATTTAAACTAGTTACTGAAGAGGCAGCAGACATTTGAGGTTTTGATTCATTTTTAGCTAAAAGTTTTTCTTCAATTTCTCTCTCTTTAGCTGCTGTATCAACTGGTTTAGCCCCGCCAAATATTGATGATGCTATAGAACTTTCTGTCTCAGTCTTTGATGAATTAGAATCAACAGTCTTTGGTTTAAGTATAAGCTTTGGGCGTTCTTGTGGTAATGAAGTATTATCTCCAGCTAAGAATAATTGTTTAAATTTGAATACATGTTTAAACTCATTAAAACTTTATATTAATTATAAAATTAGCTATTATCATTATTAAATATTTGCATCAAAATATTTAATTTTTATAAATAAAATAATTTAAAAATTTAAATAATTACCTGTTTCGGGTAATTCTTCATCTCGTTTAAAACCGAAGCCTCGTCTAGATTCTCCAAATGGCTTACGCCCACCCTCAATATCATCACGACGTTCACCGAAAGGTCTTCTACTATCAAAATCATCATGGCGTCTATCACCAAATGGTCTTCTACCACCTTCAGAGTCATCATTTCGACGATCACTAAAATGTCTTCTACCACCTTCAGAATCATCATTTCGCCGATCACTAAAAGGTCGTCTACCACTTTCAGAGTCATCGTAACGTCGATCACTGAATGGTTTGCGCCCTACATCATCATCATTACGCCTGCTTCCTCTCCAGGGACCACTATCTCGCTCACTGTCATGATCTTTATCAAATGCACCACCATCTCTTCTTCGAGTAAATCCTATAAAATATTATATTAAAATAAAATGATAAAAATCATAAATAAAATTGTGGTTAACGTTTAAATACCTCCTCTATCATCAGTAGAAGTCCGATTAGTTGATCGCCAATCACCAGGTTCATCACTTTTAAAGTCCATACCCATCCGACTACCTCTACCAAAAGCATTTCTAGAATCTTGCATACCACTTGCCAGTTCAACTCTCACCCGACGCCCACGAATCTAAATTAATAAATGTTTATTAAAACAATAAAAAAACACCAAACATTTAATATTAAATTAAAATATTGCAAATGAATGTAACACACTGGATTGAAAAAATTGATTTGATTAATCAATCTTCCACTAAGAATGTAGTATACTATACTTCCGTTGACAACCAATATAATTATTAGAAATATATTAGTGCTTTTTTAGAAGATTATTTTTCAATTTTTTTTAAAAATTACCAAATTTTCCATTCCAAGTGCTGTAATTAATTCCTTTCGCTCTTCAAACTCCACATATCCATATCCTTTATTACGGCCATTATCATTACGAGGTAATTTTATATTCTCAATCTAATATAAAAATCATAATAAAAAAAATTATAACTTAAATTAAAATAATAACTACACAATAATATATCAGAAACATTAAAATTATATACATAACATTGGTTCGACTAACACAATTGTGCAAGGAACTCCACATGTTCATATTCGCCTTTAATTCATCATTAAAACATAATTAATAAAAATTGTATTGCATTCATTTAAAATTTATTATCTATATATATATATTTATATATACTTTATGATCAAGAAATTGATAGAACAAGACATATAATAGCATACATATTTGTCATAATAGTATGCGTGTCTGATAGGTTCAAGTACTTAGGATCAGTATTGCAAAAGAATGGTAAATCTGGAAATGTCATGAAAATTAGGATAGCGTGGATGGAGATGTTATGAAGAAAGCGATGCATGATTCAACGATTCAGAGGCAGTGAGAATTGTTATGGAAATTAATGTACAATGTAAGAGGTGGATAGACGGAATTAAAGGTGATATAAAAATAGCTAGTATGAATGGATGAAATGTAAGCGATTGAAATCTATAGAGATGTAGGACTACAGACCCCATATATTAAGGAGGTATGGCAAAGATATATTGTTTTAGTAAAATAATATCGATTGTTAAATAATAACATTTGAGTATAGTATTAAAATGAAAGTTAATAATATGTATTTGTAATTATACTAAAAAATAAGATAATATATGATTGATACACATTGATAACAATTTTTGAAATATTATCTGTATTATGCTTTATGTTCATTATAAGCATTTATATTAGCTGAAAATAGTATCAAAAGAATATTTAATGTAGCACAGTTTCTGCAAAATACTTATTAACAACAAAAAGATTATCAACTCTGTGTATTTTGACAATTTTAATCAAATTTTTTAATATAATATCTTAAAATAAAAATAAAATATTCAACTATTGTATTTTGCTTTGCGACCATTTTAAGTATTTATCAACAGTAAAATAGTGTCTAAAGAAAAATTAATATAGCATAGTTTCTGCAAAAACATATTGATAGCAATATGATTATCAACTCTATGCATTTAACTTAATTATGACATTTCTATTATGATAAAAACATAAAAATAATATTATACGTAAGTATGAATATGTTCATAGAAAAAAATGTATATTAAAATGTTTATTTAAAATTTAAATAGTAACAAAATATTGTCCTATGGTTAATAATATATAAAATTAAAATGCTAGTTATAATTTTTATAATAATCAATATACCTTTAGTCCTTTAAAATAATTTGTAATATCATCTTCATCAATTTCAAATTGTAAATTAGACATATGAACTAAAAATGGTCCTTCTTGAGGTACAGTCGACTCATCAATAATAGATTCACAAGCTGCTCTTGGTGCCTTTGGAAGATTTAGGGGTTTGGCTTCAAAACCACCATAACCACCATAACCACCAAAACCTATATTTTTGTTAACATTCAAATTATTTATATATATATTTATATACATTATAAAAATTAAAAAAAATAGAATTTAGATAATATGAATTATCCACGGTTAATTTATTTTACAAATAAAAATGGCCCTCAGATTTAGAAATAAACAGTCAACAAGAGATTAGTCTGAATTGAGTTATACTAGTTAAACTAGAACCTTGCAAATTGAACTTAAAATGCGAATCACAGGAGGTTCCAACAGCATATAAGATTATAGTCTCAGCCAGTGGCGTCTCAGACCCAAAAATCTTAAATCTGGACCAATTTCTGGTTCTCCTGCCCAACTTTGTCAAGAAGGTCCCCGGCTAGAGGATTAATGAATTTATCTCAGACCTTCCCGAGGTTATATAAGTAACAATGTACTCAGTGTGTGAACCCCTGAAGCAAGATTCTTGTTGACTGATATAAATCTTGTTTAAAAGCTTTAATCCTCAAAGTAATTTAAGCAAGCTTCAAAACATTCATCATAAGGCATTACTATCATAATACCAATAAACTATATAATATTGAGTAATAAGTTCCTAATTTAATATTAATACCATTCTGTTCTTTTTCTACTTCATCAGCCCAAGATGTTCCGCTAGCAATTGAAATTACTTCAGTTTCTATTGGCTTCCATTTTTGCTTTTTAGACTTCTTAGCTATATGAAAAAGAAAGTAAATTAAGAAATAATATATATTACAATTTAATAAAATAATAAAGAACAAAGAAGTAGTAGATGAAAAAAATACTATTTTTTATCAATTTGAAAACATCACATTAATAAAAATTATTAGAATGAAATAGAATCAATCTTACGATTATGTTACTTTCTGGATTCTCTCTCACTATTTTAATTTACTTACATTTGATGGCCAAAATAATAATATATAATATGCATTTTAGTGCTTTCAGGGAAAATAATTTCAAAACTGTGGTAAATCATACCAGTTGACAATACAAATAGCTTAATTATATTCAGTCAAGAACCAGTTTTCATGTGAAACGAATAATAATTGAATATGATGTTAGTTTACCTACCAAATGTAATTAAAATAATTTGAACTAAGAATTTAAACAGTTAAATCTAAATATGTAAATCAAATTTAATTTATACCTAATAATATTTGATGGTTTATATTACGTAATAAAAAAAAGATGGAAATGAAATATATTCTGCAATTCAATAACTATTTTTCAAATTTTCAAAAATAGTAAAACAGTATTAATTTTTGTGAATAAAAACAATTAGACAATAAAACCAAACAAGGTAACATTAATGTGTACTATAAAACATAATATGATATTTACATATTATATACACATAGTACTTGAAATTAGAAAAATACTTTTAATGTCTTGAAATGATTAAATTTAACCCAACAAAAATTAGAGATACTATTAAATAAAATTGCATGGCTTAGCCGAAACCAATGCCTAGTTTAGACTACAATGACGTCAATTGTACAAGGTTAGGTTAGATACAATTTCTAAAATATTTTTATTGTAGTACTATTGATTTTAGAAAAAAACTAATATGCGGTGGTGTAGATACATTTAACAACCAACATATTTTGTTAATGAATTTTCAATTTGTATAGAATACAGAAGATAATATGTTTTCTCAGAAAACAACGAGCTATGTTGTTGCTGGTGAGATATTTAGCTTAAATATTTTCTATGACTAGCCATTACCAGTCAGTACTCTTCCTATCATTCTTTAACAAGGTGCCCCAACCCTAGATGTCCTGAAACATGTTTGACAGCAAGTGCTGATGATGCTACATAGCGATTAACAGTTTATCTGTTTCATTCTAAAATTAATATTCATACTAATAGTTTTTAAATATGAAACAATGTTTATAAAAGGTACTTATGTAGGTACTAAACTAAATAACAAAATATGCCTAATTCTAAAAGGAAATATAATAAAATAGTATTATAATGAAAAATGTAACATTCCGGATTGATGGACTAATCAGTATAAACTAGTCCCTCACTAAAGAAAGTCATATTTTAATATACTTCCATTTGACGGCCAAAATGACAAAAAAAGTACAATTTGGTGCTTTTAGGAAGATACTTTCTAAATTTCCTAATTTTAAATAAAATTCTAAATTTCTATTTCTTAAGCATAAATTTTTAATTAAACACCTATATTTATAATAACAGCACATTTTTATTTTTAAATGAAAATGTAGGTACCAGGTAGATATAAATATAACCTAGGTTATATTATATAGGTTGGTAAGCATAGAATAATATACAGGTACTTTATGATTATTATAAAATTGTTTTAACATTTAATTACCAACTATAGATACCCAGAAGTACATATTATGTTATACACACTATACTTATTTACCCAGTATATCCACCAATAATTTCTTAATGTTTTAAGTCAAGTAAGGAATTGGATTGATTTTATAACAAAAATGATTGTTTAAAAAATGTACAATAACTAATATCCATACATAGGCACATTTACTATCTAATTATCTACTAATTATTCCATTACACAACAGAAAATATTTTAAAAATGGAACAGATAACAGGCTACAAAAAAATTACAGTTGACAGATATATTTTATTTACATAGACCAGGAAAATTTTAAAAAACGTATGATTTAAAAATCATATTTCAATATAATTGTCATAATTGGCTGTTTATAAGATTTTAATGTATTAAATCAACAATAGGAATTTAAATATAATTACAACTTCTTATACGATTAATTAAATGAATTAATAAAATTCAAAAAGATAACCTTAAACCTACATAATTATTATGATACAATTTGGCTAACCTAGAACAAAAAATATTGAACGGCATGTTCAGTTAATGATTAGTGTATGCAATTATGAGTCTAAAGTGTAACCATTAATTAAAAACAATGAGCATACCTATTATAATATATTTTTAGAAAAATAAAATATCAGAGCAATAATAGTACATTGATAGGTAGTAAATTAAATAACTAATAACTCAATATCAAATGCATAATAAATAAATCAAAATAATGCTCATACAAGTACGGTTGGTAACGTAATTAAAATAAAACGTTTATGAATGTAAAATTACTATAATATAGTTAAAATGAGGAATAATATAAATATAGTAAAATAAATATTAGAATGATTGGAGATTATGGTAATGTTTATAGTTTCAGTTACATTTATATATGTAAGACGTTGGCGAAAATTTACAACAATTTATTTCAAACGAAAATGGCGAGTGCAAAAATGTCGGAACAGAATATTTGAGATCTCGTTAAGATTGTCAGGGGGGCGAGTGATGTGGATGGGTGAACGAAGTGTGCGGTCGTGGAAGCCATTGACCCGTTATCATCAAACGGTTGATAAAAGGGGAGAAACAACGGACGATGCATGTAAAACACGTGAACGATCCCATAGATCGCCGCCGTCGAACGACTCCACGAAAGACGTGGGCCCATGCATGTGTGGGCCTCGACGATGGGGGAGCGAGCGCAAGGCCATTTGATGAAACGTGGTCACGGTCACATCAAGTTTTTAATTGTACGACGACCAACACAAACGTAAAGCGTGTGACAAATAATAACGATAAAAATGTAGTCTTCTACATATAAAATGTCAAAAATAAAGATTGAATACTCACTCGACATCGTTGCAATGTGGATGGGTAAAAATTCGATGACCAAATTACAAGAACTGAAGAACAGCGATGAGAAATTATAATTTGAAACGTCCACGCTAATGAAGCGTTCTCACCGCAGTACACGATTGCCGCGTACGGACGTACGATGGAAATGAACGAGAATCAGTGTGTCATCAAGCAGTTGGTATCAGAGCGGCAGAGCGTTCGTGCGCTGTGCGGTGGTAAATTGGTGACGCACCTTAATCAAGTGGTGAAATAACTAACTGGTGGGGGTATCTAGTCATTGTGCAATGAGAAAACACGGTACACGGATCTGAATCATCGTATGTTATTTAACGTATTTGCAGAGACCAAAGAGGTTCCGTATTTTCCATTGATAACTCTCTTTGACTATACTTTACTACCAAGGTCAAAGTAACTAACCATACCAACGGTTTGTCCATATCGTTTATTTTATGTCCGTGTACTGTGTTTAAGAATTTAAGATTTAGGAATTTATTAATTTAATATTTATGACATGATAATATAATAGTAAACTTTTTATTTCAACAATATACATTATACATTTAATTATACATTTAATAAAGAATGTAATACATGTAACAACTAATAATTAATTGTATTTTTTGATATTGTTGTAATAAATCGCGAACTAAGGTATATCTTAATTCGCGAATAAATAATTTTATTTATTTATCAAATGTTTAATAAAAAAAACATATTTTGATATTAATTAATATCTTTATTAACCACCATATATATTAATAAAAACATTTTTAATTCAACTCGTAAATTTATTGATTTTACATAGTTTTTACATTCAAGAAACTAAAATTTAAATTTGCTATAAAAAGATACTCCTTTAAAAATATCATTAATAAAGTTAAAATGATTCAACAGAAACAAAATATCACAATATTGTATAATATTATAATATTGTTTATTTCAAACGAAAACAGTCACGATTATTTTAGAATGGCGCTACACATAAGCGTAACAATAAGTAGGCATTCACATGAACTATAGCTAAAAAGTTAAAACTACGAGAAATAACTTATAATTAAAATTCAATTAAGTTAGTTCATACATAGTTTATATATAAGTATTTGAAAACATTTGGATAATATTAAAATAGTTTGTACTAATCATTATTTTGTTTACCTATATATTTTATTTTGAAATAAATAAAATATAAACACACTCTCACACGTTTGTTATTGTATTAATAATAATATAAAAAAAAAAGTGGTAAGGCTGATTGTAGACGTTCCTCCTTCGTTCCTTCGGTCTTCTGAGAAATTATTGGTTCATTATATTTATTTAGATTTGAATGCAATGATATTGCATTAGAAAATATGATTCTGAGCAATATATTATACTGATAATCCATTTCAAAATTTACCACGAATATAAATTACATATGTAAATATGCAAAATAAATTTCAAATCCCTAAGATCAATATTCAAGGAGTTATCATTCCTTTTCAAGGAAAAACTTATGGGAAATTCAAAAATTGAGTTAAATAAAGTACCAACTTGATGAAATTCGCTATAAAAAGGGTATCCTATTTGTGATAATTGGACCATTATTTCTACCCGAAAAAATATTTTCATATATCAGAAAAAAACCTATAAAAATTGCCGATTTTCCGCTTTTTAAGGTAAAACTTTTGGGAAATTCGAAAAATGAGCTGAATAAAGTAACAAGAGGACACGATTTGCTACTCAAAGCATATCTCACTGTGATAATCGGACCATTATTTCTACCCATATAAATGTTTTCATACATCAGAAAAAAAAATATAATAAAAAAACCTATAAAAAATTGTCAATTTTCCGCTTCTCAAGGAAAAAATTTTGGGAAATTTGAAAAATGTGCTAAATAAAGTACCAACTAAATGAAATTTGGTATAGAAAGGGTACCTTATTTGTGATAATCAGACATTATTTCTACCCGAAAAATGGTTTTCATACATCAGAAAAATTTGCCCGTTTAGATTTTCAAAATATTTTGTAAAAAGATTAAGTAATATAGTATTGGATTTCTATAAAATTTTCAAACAAATAATCCCAAAATTGTAGGTAATATTAATTTTTTTGGGAAAACATTCAAAGCTCTATATTTTTCCAAATAATTAACAGTTCCGTTCCAAAATTTTACCACGCTTGTAAATAACCTATGTTAGTACTCAAAAAAATTTTCATGTCCCTACTATTAAAACTTAATAAGAAATCACGAAAAAAAAAAATATAATAAAAAGTGTATAAAAATTGCCAATTTTCTGCTTCTTAAGGAAAAACTTTTGGGAAATTCGAAAAATGAGCTTAATAAAGTACCAAGTAGACAACATTTGCAAGCGAAGCATATGCTTGCGTGATAATCGGACCATTATTTCTACCCGAAAAAATGTTTTTATACATAAAAAAAAAAAAAACATTTTCGTAGAATCAATAATACATTCCTCGCTCCACTCAGAATCTAAAATTTAATAAATTATTGATTTTATTTAATTTATTAGAGTTAAAAATGTTATTACTATACAAACCATTTCTTTATTGCATAATATATTAAAATATAAATTTCGACTGTTTGATATAAACAAAAACTACCTACTATTATATTGTAGGCATGGGGCCAGTATTTTGTTATGTGTTCGTGTATTATAATGTATAGGAGCAAACTTGCGATGTCTACTGTACTTGATGAGTCAACGTTGTAACTTCTTATAAGTAACCTAACCTTATTAACTACTTATAAGTAATTTAGTATTCATCGCAAAATATTAAAAAAATAATACATTTAGTAGGTAATAAATCTCCTTGTAATACCACAGAATAGATTAAACACGTAATATTAATTATCATCATTATATTATTAATTATATCTATTATTACTAACATTAATTATAATTATTATTTATTAGTATTTTTAATTAATGTTATTATATAAATATATAATGTACAGAGAGACCAAATAAATACGATATAAAAAGTCGGGCAGTCACTGATTTCAGACGTTCCTCCTTTGATCATCGGAGAGTTTAGAGCATAAGTGTCGAACGGGGGTGCTTAGCCCCACCCCACTTAACCAGGAATTAAAATGAGGTTAAAGCCATCAGATATCACTGTCAATTATTTTTAGCCCCCTCCCCCAAAATTTATTCAAATCTCCCAGAAGTGTTTTTAATTTAATAATTTGTTTGTATAATTTGCAGCTAGTTGGTACTCTATAAGTTCATTTTTTGGATTTCTCAAAGTTTTTTCTAGTAAAAAAAATAATAATAAACTGCCAAAAAATGACGGAAAAATCGGTAAAATAACGCTTTGAGATTACTCACTCAAAAAAATGTTCAAGTCCCTACGATAAAAATAGAATTAGTTATTATAAAATATTTAAATTAATAAAAAGCGTAATTTTACAGATTGGCGATTTTTCTTCATTTTTGTGGTAGTTATTCATCTCCCAAAGTAAAACTTTTCGATTTGTGGTAATCGGACATTTATACTCGAAAAACGTTTTAAAACTTAGAAACACATAAAATATCATAATATTCCATTTCACTAAAGCCTATTACTTTAGAAGCTTCTAAAAAAAAAAATTGTGACTTACGATTATCGAAATACTTTGTGAATAGATTAAGTATTATATGATTATGCTTCTATACAATTTTTAAATCATTAAATCTAAAATTACTGGTAATATTAAATATTTTTGTATAAATATCAAAGGTCTATAATTAGTCAGAAAATAAACCTATACGTTCTAAAATTGTATTACGTACGAAGACTACCTATGAGAACAATCAAAAAAATTTTCAAGTCCTTTTGTTCAAAATTTCATTAGTTGTCATGAAAAATCTAATATCAATTTCCATGAATTTTGCCGTTTTTCGTAATTGGTAATTTTTCCTCGCCCAAGGAAAAACTTTTGATAAATATATTATGACCATAATTGATTACCCAATTATAAATAATAATTTTGCATAAATATTAGTATATTATCGACTTATATTACCACGCGAGTAAAATATTTTTTTAACAAACACAAAAAAAAGGGCATCAATTTTATTTCTGCACCCCAGTCAAATAAGACATAGAGCCAGTACTGCTAAGAAAATCAATTTTTAAAATTCACTACTTAATATTGAATTAGGTAGTAGTTTTTTCATAATAATATATTACAATAATACTAATTGGTATTCAGTAAGATAATATTCTATAACTTGATAATACTATAGCAAGTTACTAATAAAGAATAATAAAGATTTTATTTAATAATTTACAAATGCAAAAATATAATAATCTATTATACATTACTAATCGCTATAATTTTTTTTTTAGATTCTAAACGAAGTGAGGAATAAATTAGTTATACATTTACATAACTAATGCACATTTGAATGTAAGGACTTGGAAATTGTTTTGAGTATTGTCATAGGAAGTCTACACATTTGGTAAAGTTTGGAACGGATTATCAGTATAATACAAAATTCTGAGTTTTACTCAGAATCGTTTTTTCGAATGCATTAATTATAATAAATCACTAATTTCTCCGAGAACCGAAGAGAAATGTCAGTAAATGACTGAATCAATAAAAAAACCACATAATCAATAACATATTGATATGCACAATATAACAAGATATTTATAATGGTAGAAAATAGCAATTTGTTAATTTTACAAATTTACAATATTGTGCTTTATTATTGTATTGAAATACTGCTGTTGTTTAATGAATTCTATATAAATTAAATATATATTTCAAAATTAACTAATATAAAATATGTTTTTATATCAATGACAGTTAAAGCAATAAGACAATTATAATATTTGTATTTTATTTTTCACAGTAGTTTTATTAGTTCCCTGAATATTTTAATTGAAAAGTTCCTTAGGCAAATCATTTTTTAAAGGAAAACTTTTTTGTGTTCCTTTGAATTGTACTGTTTTTGTAGCTACAATGCATGCTCTTTTAATTTTTTCATACAAATTTAAATTTGGTTTATGGATATAAAAATAAGCCAAAGTTCCTAAAAAAGCGTCTCCAGCTCCCTAAAATCATATACATCAGATACATAAATAAAATTCATAAAAATTATAGTCAAGAAAAGACCAACAGAAAAAAAAAGTTTTGATATTAGGATAGAAAATAAACTAAACAAAAAACAAATAGAGTAAAAATAAATGGCATTAACTGATTTTTAACTTGTTATTGCCTAGCTTTAATGACATTAAATAATTTATAAACTTATGTTTAAAAGGATAAAATTAAATTTTTTTTAACATTGTTTTAATTTGTATTTCATTTAGTAGCATTTTACCTTTTTTCTGTTGGTATCTATTAATTTGTGTTTTTATTAATTTTTTCAGTGATTCTATAAAATTACTTACAGAAGTATCAACAGGATTTTCAACTATTGGTACTTGTACCCACTGTGGTTTTGGTTCATCTAAGGATGCAAAAATAGCACCTAGAGGCCCTAAAGTAATAATTACTGTTTTACAGCCTTGCTCTAAAAGCAATAATAAAACTTGATTAGCTGATTCGATGCAATCAATTTTGATTATGTTATTAGTGTAAATTTCTGCTTCAGATTCATTAACACAAAATATATCAGCTAATTTAAGTATATTTTGATGGTAATTTGTACAAGCAGGAGCACCATTCACAATTTTACAGCCTATAAAATATATGTATTGTTAAATAAATTATTAAAGTTATTAAAACTGTTCAATATTAATTATATCAAATCAATCTATATAATATAATTAGAACAATTAAATTATTTCTTATTATTACTATAAACTGTAAATTTCAATCAGCGGCGGTAACTAAGCGGTATGTTAACAAGTAGCCGTTTTCAAAACTTTAAAATAAACTATTTCTTTTATATTTGTTTTTTCTCTTTTAACAACATATGGTTCTGAGTTAAATAAAACATAAAATTTTAGTTACAACTTTTTTTTTCTGTTTAAAGAGAGACGGGAAGGAACAAAATGATAAAGATTTTGAATAATTTTGGTTGAATTGCTCCAAAGTCTATACCTAATGCATATAATGAATATTTTTAAGAGTAAAATTTCTAAAAAAACTATAAAGTTTTATTGTTTTTTATTTTGCCTTCTTGATATTATATTAACAGAGTATGATAATAAGTATGAGTAATGTGATATTTTATGTCCCAAATTATAAATATTGGTTAAAAAAAATTGTTCTTTTTAATTATCATAGTAAATTTGGTTTATGTACATTGCAAATACAATTTAGCGTAAAGTGTAAATTATGGTCATTATTAAAATTTGACATCAACAAATTAAAGATTACTTACAGGAAATGTTTGAAAAACAATTTTCATAATTTTCATTAATATATAACAACACAATAAATAATAAGTTTTAGCATTTGAGCAAAATTAAAAATGAATTTAAATTTTACTCGTTAATTATTTTTAATATAAAAATAAAATAAAGTAATAATAAGAAATAAAAATGTGTTTTCAAATTATATCTATTAAGTTATACCCAAGCCTGTACTAAAGTTTTGATTTTTCATAGATACGACTTTGTTGTAATGGGAGAATTATCATTTGTGATAGCATTTATTTTATTTACATTTACTATTGGCTGCAGTAAGTTTATTAAGTAAATATTCTGTTGTTTCCAAAGGAGTTTCAAATTGAAATAGTACAACACCCGTTTCATTTAATAATAAATTATCTGCTTTATCCACATCCTCTTTTTGTAATGTTCCATTTGCTCCAGCAACAATAATTATATAATTTTCTCCTATGTTATAAAAAAAAAAAATATATATATATAACACTATTATAGTTATTATAGTTATTTTATATTTAAGTATATTATATTAATTTTAATTATGTTACCATTATCAGTAACATTAATTTGAGCAACTCCTGTATCAATTGATTTTTTTGTTATAAATTGAGTGTCTACTCCACATCGTTCAAAATTACTTATAATATTTCTACCAAAAATATCTGAACCTATCTAGATAAAAAAAAGAAATTAATCAATTAAAAATGAAATTTAAGATATAATTCATGGTATTTTACACATCCAATAAATACAGTTTCAGCTCCAAGTTTCTGAGCAGCAACACATTGATTAGCTCCTTTACCTCCAAAATCTATAGAAAATTGTTTACCATTTATGGTTTGCCCAGGATTAGGTAACTTTGATGTATAACTGTAAATACATCGCCAAGTATGAAAATTTGTCAATAATTGAAATTTATAAGTAGGTAACAAATTAAATATAGCTAAAGATTTTTATATTACCATAAAAAGTATATCTTATTTATTTTGTTAGTTAGGTTAATAGATATAAAAAGAAAAAAACATATATAAAAAGTTGCTTTAAAATCTTGAAAAAATTAATTATAAATTGAAGTTCATAAACACTAAGGTAGTATCTATATGTATAATGTCAGTTTTATACAAGATAACTAAGTAGCTAGGTATTTAGTATTTTAATTCATTTGAATTCAGGCGCGGATACAAGGGAGTGCCATAGGAGCGATGGCCCCTCCAAATCCGAAAAAAAAAATAAAAATGTTAACCTTATTTTAGATTATAATTTTTAAAATAAAATAAAAAATAAAATATATATAATACATTTACAATGTTATTTAAAATAATACACATTAAGTAAAAATAGTGTATAGTTTTTTTTTATTGTTTAACATTTTTATATTATTTTAATATTTTGTGAATATTCATATAAATTCAACCTTAGCTACTCAACTATTATTTCTATTAATAAATATTTTAGATGTCTGATTAAATAAAGAGTATCATATTCAATGTATAGAATTTTTTAAATTGTTAGTTGAAAATTTGAAATTGAATTTATTTATAGTACCCAACTATGAAATAATATGAATCGTACCAACTATATATTATTAATGGGAAATGGCTCCCCTTTAATAAATACCTTGGATCCGCACCTGTTTGTATTTAATGTATTTTGCAATTAATATAAATCATTAATGGAAATTAAAAATTGTAATTTTATAAATAAAAATACAAATCACAAACTTATATTATAAGATATTGAAGCGAACAAACAAAGTGACGTTTTCTGTACATACCTATCCACATTTATTGTCTTAAAATGTATTATATTATTTTATTTATTTAATTTTAAATTGCCTATAAGAAATTATTGCAATTTAAATGACAAAAAATTGAAAACAATTTGTTGATATTAGTGTATTATCTACTTAATAGTTAATACATTATTAGATGCCTATTTTGAAATATTGGAAAATACTTACAAAAACAAATCAGTACTGCAAGAACCAACCACAACAATTTTTGACATTTTTAACACTTTTCTTTAAGAAGCTTAAATATTACCTATTTTATATTAAAAATTCACAATATATTATAAATAATAATAACAATTGTAGTTGTTTATAGGTAAGTGTATACCTAAAATTATAAACTTAAAAACTAAATAACAAATTATAAAAATTATTATCTAGCAAATATATAACAATTAACAGTAGTCAGTACCTATTGATAGTTTTTGTTAGATAATAAAAATTGATTATAGAATAGACCACATGACATATTATATTCTATAATCAATGGACAATAACAGTACCTATATCATATATATAGAAATATATTTAGATACATACTTAAAAAAATTAACGAAAAATGAGATAATTACGATTTACGAGCAACAATTTTAATTTTATAGAATTTTAATCTACTATATTCGCTCAGATCATATTTTTAAGTTTCATACGGTTATACGCCGTATTCTCAATCCATTATAATTATTAATTAGGTACCTTATCTATTGACTATTATACAAAATGGTAATGTCCAATCACAGATTATATTATGAAAATAATTTAATAATAATTATATTTCAATATAATCTGTAGTCCAACAGTCCAATAATAATTATATACTTATTTATACATTTAGAAATTAGATCATTAATTAATTGATAATATAATATCATGATTTATAAATATTATAATAATATATAATATTATGTACTATATAGGTAGGTACCAGTGGCTAATTTTTCTGATTTTCCGTAGTGCACATTTTCCATGGTGTACTTATTGGGAGAATCCCCCCCACTCATGGCTCGTATACTATATTGTGTGAAATGTGCATTGTTAATGTGGATAAGTGTTCAAAATTATAAAAAAGGAGGAAATTAAATTTCTTACCCCTCCCATAAAAGAAAAGCCTATTTACTCCTCTATAATTTTTTTTACAATTTTATTAATTTCCATATATTTTATCGTATGTGCATATATTTTATTATTAAAAAAAATCTTATTTTTGATTCATGTTTTAATATATCGTTTTCATCTTTCTAAGTATTAGAAAAACCGAAAAACACTTTGAAACTATCTTTGCTTACAGTAGTTATTGGTTGTACCTTATTAATTAATATATTGTACTTATAAAAATACAAGTGCACACTTTTATTTTTGGTAGTGCACATTTATGTTTTCGTAATGTACATAGTGTGTCGTAATACACACAAAAATAGCCACTGGTAGGTTAAGATGAGCGTCTCTAGACTTGTCCCCGCAAATAACTTTTGATCTACCTATTATATATTTTTAAAATCTATTTATGTATAAATAAAGCACATTTTCTATTATTATATATATATATATATATATATATTTTAGAGTAGGTACTTAAAATAAAAATAAAAATGAAAAAAAACTACCTATGAGAATATTCAAGAAAATGTAAAAGTCCCTACGTTTAAAATTGAATTAGTTATCATGAAAATCTGAAATCAATTTCGTCAAAATTACGATTTCCGTGAATTTTGTTACATTTCCGTTATTTTTTTATATAATAATTATATTATTATAAATTTATAACTAATTGAATTATACAGTTATTATTATAGTGAACTCAAAAAAAAAAAAATCAAACAATTATATAATGAATAAATGAATTTTTTTTTTTTTTCGTGATAACTAATTGAGTTTTGATCGTAGGAACTTGAAATTTTCTTTGAGTATCAATATAGGACATAGGTGTTCTAGATTGGAGAAAAAAAAATTGGAAACTATTAGTTGATTTTCTGACTAAGTATTGAGCTTTGATCTTTTTTCCAAAATTAAATTAATAAAAACACATGAACGATCATCAAAATAGCATAATATAGTATATGGCTATTGTTATTTTTTTCGTTTCGAACACAAACATAAGTTTAAAGTTTGAAATATAACGTGATGCGAGCAATTATCACCAAGGTAATCATTTAAAATTATGTTTTTCTATTATAAGAAAATATTCTGTACTTTCAATTGTAATCCCTTTTTATTTTATTAAATCAAATACGTTATTCATATACCTATATTATAATATTAATATTATTAATATTTTATAATAAAATATTAAGAGTAATAATTATTTCGATGACATTTTTATAGTGGCGTAACTATAAATTTGGGTCCCCGGGCAGTATTAAGTGTTGGCTTATGCTACCAAAATTTAAAAAAAAAAACAATATTTATTATTTATTATAGTTTATTAATATTAGGTATATAAGAGTACAAAACTACAAAGTATTTTTTTTAAAAGTTTTTTTTTCTAGCTTTCAGTTCGGAAAATGTTTTTATTAGTTCTTTTATGTCCATTTTCTCTGCTTCTTCAGCTTCTATGACTGAGATTGCTAAATCGCTAAGGCGTTCCTGTTCTTGGGTGCTTCTTCAATAATTTTTTATTAATTTCAATTTTGAAAATGATCTTTCGGCATTGGCTAATGTTACTGGTAATGTTAAAAATAATATTAAAGCGGTTGCTATACTTCTGGAACACTTGAAGTTAGTAATGGTTGTTTTATTAAAAACTCTAAAAATTATTTTAATGAGTTTAACTTGGCTAACTCTTCTTTTATAGTAGTCATTGAAACTAGCATAACTAATTGTAGGGGAAATTCAGCTGATAAATCGTTACTATATTTTAATTAAATCTTTTGTGAATATTCCATTATATCTTTTTCTGGAAGAGAAATTAATACACTAGGGCTCATAAAATTAAATAAATTACACACTTCATTCATTCCTACAAAATGATTATGAAAAATAAAATAAAATATAAAAAATAAAATAGGCTTTAGAATTATAACGGGAGGAATAAAATGGGCAAATTTGTCTATATCATCTATGTTCTAGGCTCATTGAAAATATACCTACGGGCTACGTGTTATTCAATCGTTGAAATAGATTCTGTTTGAGTTTTTTAATATCGTTAAAGATAACGTCATTAAAAGGAATCAGGCAGCTAATAGCTACCTACCAGGTGGCATATTACCAAACCCTATACAGCCCCAGTGCTAGACCTAAATACGCCATTGAATTTGACTCTTGAAACTATACCTTGGGTAGGTAACAGTAATGATTATGATATATTATTTCATAATAAAAGTTAAAAACGGATAGGTCAGCGGAGGTCCGGAGTTGGATCGGGCATTGTCCCATCGGTCCTCGGACTGGATAGTGTATTATTATTATATTAGATTCAAAAAATATTAATTTTCCAATTTTCATAATTTTTATTGATATGCCGATTTTTTAAAAAAAAAATTTTTATTAGTATTAGTATGTAATTTTTTTTTTTACGCACCTTTTTACGATGGTCGAAGGCCTCTTCAAGTCCATGACCCCGGAGCATTGCCGTTCCTTACTATCCCGTAGTTACACCACTGCATTTTCATCAATTGATTTACATGGTAAATGAAATCGCGGATCGATGGTCACTCAATTATCAACAATATTTTCGACGAGTGCGACTGCATCGGGTATGATAGTTTGAGCAAACCACTAAACACCATTACTTATATAACTACCGCCAATAAAAGTACGCGAAAATCTATACAAATCAAGAATAAACCGCAATAAACAGTCGCTGAACGACGAAGAGTAGTTGAAATGCAAATCATAAACGCATATAACACCAGTAAACTCAATCCTATCAAAAATACGAAGTCTACAATAAGTCGATTCTCTGGGTTTGGAACACGACTATCCATTGATTTATTGATCCGCGATTCCATTTACCATGTAAATCAATTGATGAAAGTACCATTGAAATAATTATTAATCTTAATATTTTATTAAATATATGAATAACGTATTTGATTTAATAAAATAAAAATGGATTTCAATTGAAGGTATAAAATATTTTCTTATAATACAAAAACATAATTTAAAATGATTACCTTGGTGATATAATTACTTGCATCACACTATATTTCAAACTTTAAACATATGTTGTTTGTGTTCGAAACGAAAAAAAATAACAATAGCCATATACTATATTATGCTATTTTGATGATTGTTCATGTGTTTTTATTAATTTATTTTTGAAAAAAAGTTCAAAGCTTAATATTTGGTCAGAAAATCATTTTTTTCTTTAATCTAGAACACCCTATGTCCTATGTTCATACTTAAAAAAAATTTTAAGTTCCTACGATCAAAACTCAATTAGTTATTATAAAATAGAAAAAAATTTAAATAATATAAACCGTAATTTTGCCGATTTCCGCCATTTTTGGTAGATTTTCTTCTCCAAAAGGGAAAACTTTAAAGAAATTCGAAAAATGAGCTAAATAAAGTACCAACTAGACGCAATTTACTACCGAAAGTATAACCTACTTGTTGTAATCGGACCATTGTTGTAATGTCTACCTAAAAAAGTGTCTTTAGACACAAAAAAAAAAAATAAAACATCATACTAAAACCAATACATGCCTCGATTCGCTCGAAATCTAAAATGTAATAGGTACCAATTATTAATAATATAATGTTAATTATTAGAAAATATTAATAGATTATAGATGTAGTTTGCCATCATAGATGTGTGTGAATGTGTAAGGTGTAAGGCGTAACTGACAACCATAAGTCTATAATGACAACACTTCAAAACACATAGTAACTTACATGTTGCATTATAAAATAAGTAGGTACCTATATATTTATATATCATTTAATATTAATTTAATTACTTCATAACGTTATTTGTAGGTACATCAGCATACAAATGCATATTAAACATTTTTGTTTGAACAGATAAATTTGTTCGAAAACACATCTTCGAAACGTCGACGTTTGTTAAACGTTCGATACGTGCGTGAACTTGGCTCTCCCACTACGCCTAAATTGCTTCAAAAAAGTATCAAAATTTTGTAATTATATACATGTCTCAGATCTCAGTAAAAAATGTGCAATTCACCGTGGACCCTGTAATAATAAAAAACATGTAGGGGACCAACTTCAAGTAGCCTCCCATGTTGTCCTACAACCTTCAAATTGGTGTAAAATTGGCAAAATGTTGACACCCATTTAAAGAAATTTGGGCGTGTTGGAGGAGGGGGGTTGCAAGTTCACGTACGTACGTTCGACAATTAATGTTTGCTACATAGGTAATTCAAAAGTTTGATAAAGGTTTGTAAGGTGTGAACATAGTATAAGATTCAAAGAAATAATATACAATTTTCAATTTTTTATGTAGCTATTAATAATATGCATGATAAATTCTCATCAGTTTATATAATATATAATATACTACTAAATAATAGCGTTGATCTGGTTTAAATCAGACGAAATCGCCAAATTTTAAAAATTTAATTTTTATTTGCAAATTCTAAAAACGAATTTGTAATTATTTGCTAAATATTACTTACAATAACAAATATGGTCATGATTTTTATAAGTGAAAATGTATTTGTCTCATTTATGTGAAATTTCCGTTATTCTAGTTGTTATTTTATAATATAATCTTATTTAGATATAATGAAATAAATAAAATTAGGACTGACTCTCAAGTATGGTTGCGAAGCTAAGACAACGACTAAACAAACAGAAAACAAACTGAGGATTTTCGAGAACAGAGTATGGAGGAAAATATGTGGACCTATCATCGATGAAACCACGGGAAACTGGCAGAGAGGACATAACAAAGAGCTGTACGATATGTTAGAATTAGCACCAGTAACAAGCTTTAATTAAGGCTAACAGATACAACGGTTAAAGTATGTAATGAGAAGAGAAAAGGATGAAATAGTTAGATAATAATAATAATAACTAATAGAGTAGCATTGGAATGGAAACTACAAGGGAAAATACCTAGAGGAAGACCTAGGAAAGATAGATTGACGTGGTGAAAGAAGATCTAAAAACTCTTGGAGTTGACGACTGTAAAGAGACAGTACAAGATAGAGATAGGTGGCGAAGGATAGTAATGGCAGCAAAAACTCTTAGAGAGTAGTCATGCCAGGGGAAGAAGAAGAAGAAGAAGATAGACTATTTAATATCCTGTGCCAATGATTATAACTCATAAATAATAGTATAATATTATCTAGTAGTTGGTACCTTATGATGATTTTAATATAACTTAAATCGTGGTACCTACTATCCAAAACCATTGGTCATAATTTTATAAATATTATTACTATGTAGATTGGGGTGGAAATAGGGGGTGGTTTGGGGGGACTTAACACTTGGCTCCCCAAAATTTTTATAGAGAAGATAACACAAAAGTAATAACTTATAACAAGAACTATATTATACAAAATATATACAATCCACTATAAATATAATTTTTATTTCATAAACATGACACATGAGGCAAATGTTCAAAATGTTCAAATATTTTTATGCTCTTGATGCATATATAATATACAATTTTTATATTAAAATATATAATCATGGCTAAATAAGTATATGTATATTTTATATAATACATATTTAGCCATGTATATAATAATATGATAGGAAATGTTAAATTTATTAAGTTAATTAGTTCAACAAAATGTTGATGTATATGCGATATATATAGCAAAAATTCTAAACAAAAAACGCACTGGGAAAAAGCTATTTGTGACAAAACTATTTATTTTTTTTCTGTTGTGTTAAAATTTAAAGAAAGATATTTTTTATATAAGTACTCACTTTTTAAAACATTCATTAACTTGTATTATTAATTTGTTGTTGCTGTATAAATGTCGAATAATTTAAATAATACATTTTAAACAAACAATCATGAATTTCTAAAGCATACCTTAATTATGTTAATAGGAATCTAAAAATGTTTATTTTGTAAAAATTGATGTTTTAAGTAGGACAAAACAACTCTGTAAAAATCGTACCCTGCATGATGCACCCTTGCGCATATCCATGTGTGGGATTTGGATATATAATTATTAATAATTATAATATGTAATATAATAAATAATTATCTATTACAAAAATTTACAAAATAATAAATATATAAGTATTTACTAATACCAACAGGCAACAGGATCTATAGATACTTTGTAAAATAATTAATCAACTTTTTTTTTAAGTACAGTATATATTATATATTATCTGTATAGATAAATAATTTACAATCAATCATAAATACTTTTTAATTACTTTTTTTAATACATGAAAATAATATTTATAACTTTTTTTCTTGTATATGGCAATATATAATTACATAATTAAGAATAATATATAATAACTAGGGCAGAGGACTTGTAGCCCTAAAAAGTCACCAAATATGCACTTCAATACCCCAAAATATGCATTAAAAATATACATTTATACCAAAAATATGCATTTTAAAATTAAAAACAAAAATATTTTTATTTATTTTTTGTATTTTATTTAATATGTATTATTTATTTTACTTTGTTACATTATTATATTTAAATTATTATTAAAATTAATATTAAAATACACATGTATATTATTATGTAAACATTTATCTATCTATAAATAAAGTTAACAAACGAAAAACTAATCTTATCGGCAATCCTCGGGCGCTTCTAGGAAAAACGTGTGTCCGCGGACAGTCAACAACCATATAATATGACAAAAATTAAAAATACATTTAAATTCATAAATTTTGGTTTTATTATGTAAAATAAATACGTCGATAAAAAAATATTGATAAAATTATTAATTCAATTAAAATATGTCTCAAAAACTATAAAATATGCCCTAAAAACAAAAATACTCAAAATATGCATTCATATGCAATATAAAATTACAAATGTAGCTTTATCTTGGCATAAAACATATTTGTTTCATACTCTGCTATTTTTTTGACTGTGTAAAACAAATATGCAAATGCTACAGGTCCTCTGCCCTAATAATAACTAATTATACTATATAATATTTTAACTAAACTAGTAATTATTAGTTATACTTAGTTATACATATCTAAATACATTAATTATTTATATTAATTTAATATTTTATTATAATATTAATATAATTAATGTGTATTTTATATACATTCCAATAATCAGTAATATTACCATAGAATGTATAAAAACTTTTTAACAATTAATGGTGTTACAAAACATAGTTTACTGTAAATTTTCAACTTATTAAATATAGGCATCAAATTATTATATTATGATATAGAACTATTATAGAGTTTAAATTCTTCCATAAAAATACTTACAATACTATTTTTATTCAAGGAAATAATTAAATTTTATAACATATTTTATGACTATGTTAATATATAAATAGATAGTATATAGATTGTAAGAGCAGTATATCTAATATTTATAAATTATATTATTTATTTATTTAAATAATGTCTACAAATAAAGTGGATCATAAATTATGAAAATATGTAATTTATTTTTTTTGAAAAACGTAATGTTTAGTATAGCCGTATAGGTATACTATATAGGTCCTATTATTGATTTTTAAAATTATATATAATAAATGATACTATATACAGCCGTACAGGTAATCAGAAATTTATATTACAAAAACTATGGGTATAACATATAATTATTATACTATTTTTATTCTTTACTATTTTTGTAATATAGTTTTCTGATCACCATTCACTTTTCAAATACATATTAAATGCTAATGATTTTATTACATACTAATAATAATACTAAAAATATGGATAATTTTAGTATTTATTATAGCAATAGATATCAGTGCCGTACGCAGAAGGCTAAGTAAGTAAGCTTATAAATAACTTTATGCTTGCTTCATTTTATAGTCTCTTTCTTTTGGAATTCCTGCGGACACCACTGATAGATATATAAACCAAATAATTTATAAGAATTAAAATTAAAATTAAAATTAAATTGTATACAAAAATTAATGATAAAATGATTTATAAAATCTTAAAATATGTTTTTTTAATAAAATAATAGTAAAATATATATAAAAAAAAATTATTTCATTAAAATAAAAGCAAAATACACAAATTGTTTAAAACCTAAAATTCTGTTGAGATCTATCACATAAATAGTTGTATATAAAGTTTTGTATTACGTATGTATTACGTATGTATTTATATATCTAAAAATATATAGTTAAATTATACGTTTAAAAATGTTCCATAATATTGTAATTATTATTTCCATTGATCACAATTCAAAGAACTTTGTTGGTGGTAGGCGGTTATGTTAAATTTTACTAGAAGTATCCAAGAAGCATTGTGGTTGCAAGTTTGTAACACAGCCCCATAACAATCATGTTGGGTATAGCAGTACTGAATCTGTCTGCGCTACTTTTTTCAACAGGTGTGTTTAATGCTGCATATCCACCTACATTGTACCATACAGGTCGACCAGATAATTCTTGTACAGGCCTTGCATTGTGTGTTAGTTGTCCATGTTTCGAATGTAACATTCGAAAACCTTGAATCTGTAAAAAAAGTTATTATTTAATTTAATTTAAATTACCAACATCAATTTAATGACTACCTATATCAAACATGACATATAGTAGCTAGTGAATTATTCAATAATTATTACTACATACCTGATTATGAGATAGTCGAATAGGATGTTTAAAGTCTATCCATGTAACAACTTCTAAGCAAGGTGGTGTAGTCAAGGAACCTTTGTATGTGAAATAAAGTTCAGTAGATTCTGGTAACATAGATCGAATAGTGAACCCGACCGGTAAATGTGTTGATTGGTCTGGCATGTTTATTTGTCCCAAGGTTTCGACGATTTCGTTGTATATGGGATTATCTTCATCGGTTACTTCAAAAAATGATGCTAAAACTACTAATCCATCATTTTTTGTTAGTGCTTCTGAATCATCATAATCGGTGTTCGTAAAAACCATATGCAATTCCATAGGATAGCTAAAAAAATTTATTATAATTAATAATGTGTAATCTAAACAATTAATTTATTAGCTTAATTTTCAGTACAAAGACAATAACTAATAAATATAATAAAATAATAAAACAAAGAAAAATAATATATTCTTAGGTCTAAGATATATCTATAAAAATATATTTGATTTTATACATTTGGTTGTATATAAAATACAAGACAATATCATAAGCGAAAGAGGTAGCTGTATGTGATGGACAGTGATATGAATTTGTTTTGTGTACTATAAATTATTTAAACTTATTCTGTAATGACTGGTGTAAGTGAACAGAATTCGAGAGGTCAACATCCATTTTATTATTAAGTATTTTGTTCTATAAGAACGAGAAGGAGGTTATGATTTGTTAAAGGTATATAACAGCAAAAATGTTCATTATTTTCGTAATTTGTACGAATTTTAGGAATGAAAAATCGGATAGATTGACAAGTACTGCGAGAAGGGGTTTAAAATGAATTTGGGAAAGGAAAGTTGAACCTAACAATCAGTTGTACCTAATATTTATGAGTTAATTTAAAAAAAATTAATTAGTTTTGTGTCTACGATCTGCTAGGGAATTAATGTTGTTTAGGTTTAAAACATTTATTTTGTTTTGGTTTGGGGGACATTCAATAATCAAATTTAATATATAGCTAACAAAATTTAAAATAACTAATAATAACAGTAGTTAGTAATTAGATTAATATACGATATATTTACTCATTTTATTATGTTCAAATATAAAATGTGAAGTATTCAACTTACCTGTGGTTGTTAATGAGATCTTCACTGCCCAATGAATCATTAACACCCCAATGAAAATGTAATTGAGTAAATTTGTAAGCAGGAGTCAGAGGACCACCACTGATCATTACGGGTGCTGAGTAATTCAACTGTAAAAGCACTGTAAATAAAAATACTTTTATTTAACTTCTAATAAATATAAATGTAAATTAAGTAAATAATACATTATAATTAGTAGCATATTATCATAGACTTAAATTATTTGGAATTTTGTGCGATACAATATGTATTTTTTTATTTTTTTTATTAAAAGCAGATAGATAAATATATAGGGACCTATCTGCAAGAATTCAACTAACTAAAAAATTATTAAAATATTTTCACCTATTTACCTCATAAATCAAGTAATTATTTTATCTTAGAATGTTTAAAAATAATTGTGCTTGTGCCATATATACTTAATAACATAACTAAAAATTTATGTCATTTGTTTAATTAAAATTCTTCATATGCTTTAATTTTATATATTTTTATGGTAGATACACACTATAAACACAAATTGTACTTATAAAATAGAATAGGTATAATAGGTATAGAATATTAATAGAATTCTATAATCAATGATAATAATGTAATAGGCATAAACCCAAAAAAAGATATCGGACGTATATATGGTAGACACTATGGAAGATACGTATATCTGAAATATTATGTAGTTAGGTACTCTATAGTGTACTTCTAGATATACATAATTTTTGTAGACCAATTCAGAATGCTACTACCGAAATACTGATTCTCGTATCGAAAATGATTGATTGAAGAAATGACTCATTAAAATAGAATATGGGAATAATAACTAGATGCATTTATAGTTTTGTAGTAATAATTGATTTAATAGTAAATATCAAATATGTACACAATTACCGTGACAAAAAAACGGAAAATAAAAACGATTTTAATCACTAAAGAATATCGAAAAATCAAATTTTCTGTAAACAAAAGAATAA
Source organism: Eriosoma lanigerum (assembly GCA_013282895.1). Lineage (NCBI taxonomy): Eukaryota > Metazoa > Arthropoda > Insecta > Hemiptera > Aphididae > Eriosoma > Eriosoma lanigerum. The sequence continues at coordinate 38,034,590 of CM023358.1, forward strand.
ATAAAATGAATGGCGTAACGATTAATAAGGGATCGAAGAAAAGCGCAAATTGCAATACGAATTACGAAACAACGAAGTTTTAAATTTACAATGTAGAAAATGATCGATCATGGAAGAAACGTGTTAGGTTTCTAGATTTAACATAGAAGACAAGAGTGTTCACGTGAACGCATAGATCATAGAGTCTACGGTAAAGAGTACTCTATGATGTGTGAACGTTAAACATCTCAACACGATCTACATTCTATATTTCTATCTACAACCGTGGTTACGATTAACAATCAGATTTAAAACCAGATTTCTTTTTTTCTTTGAGGTTTGAGACCATGTACTTATGCATAGACGATAGACTATATTTTTATAGTTCTATGTTTAAGACAGAGGTCCCACGTTACCATTATTGCCACGATTTATGATATACTTAATATTTTAAGTTATCTTAAATCGTGACCATGATAAAATACATTTTATGGTCTAAATAAAATAAAAATCTATGGCCTATTCTACTAATAAAAGGTATAAAGATTACTGCTGAGCTATTAAACATTTTACGTACCTAACTACCTAATTAATAAATTACATTGTTCATTCTGAAATCGATATTAGCTAATTATTAATTTACTATCGTTTAAATTGTATAGATTATATTTAATAAATTTTCACACGCTGAATTTTATTTAATACTTACTGGCTTCTAAATGGCTAAACCTAAAAATAATGATACGATTATGATAGAAGAATTATTTACTGAAAATAAATCCGTATGTATATTCAAATTAAATTGATGTTTATAATTTGTATAATTTAAAAATTGATATTTATAAGTTTTTTATTTTACCTATATATATATATATATATTTGTAGTTAATTGATAATAAGATGCGGAACATTATTGAGAAAAATATATCTATTATTGAATTAAAATCAATACTTCATAATTATGAGGAACAAAAACGAAAATTAAAAGAATACATAAAGTTGATGGAAACTATTATACGTAAATCATCAAACAAAATGAACTTACGTATTCAAAGTTTAAATAGTTAGTTGAAATGTTATTATTTATTTATAAAACATACTGACATTTAATTGTTATTATGTTGTCGATAAAATTGTACAATTAATTGAGTTATTAAGTAATAATTGTCAGGCACGTATATATTTGAAATAAATGAAAACCTAACATACTATAGAAATCGTATTTAACATTTAACTTTAAATAAATATTATTCAATATGATTATATATTGTGAATATGATTTATAGATGCAATTGGAGAAGTACAAAATTCAATTGTTAATGTAAAAAAGGTAATTATAATTATTTATTTTATTATTTATTATAATTAGTAATTAAGTAATAAATATAATGGATTTCTCACTATAAATAACACATTATATAGGTGTTGTATTTATATATAGATAAACATTGTTTTTCTAATATAATAGTTAAAATTTAATGTTTTTTATTTTGTTAATATAGGCTATTGCTGATTTAGAGATGGAAAAGAAAAATGAAATAAAACCAAATAAATCAAATAAAAAAATAGGTAGGTATCTAATTCTTAATGTGTTTTTATTATAAATATAGTTATAGCTATATTTTTAGGGCTCACTATAATTCTACTAACAAATTTTAAACTTAGGCTCAATAAATGTTTATTAACCAACTTTATACTAATTTAAGGTATTTTTTTTAGTAGCTCAAATGAAAAAAATATTATCAGAATGTTATAATACAAATTTTGATTTATTTATGCAAAAAGAAAAGAAATTACTTGAGTTGCAAAATCAGACTAAAGATTATCATAACTCATATATTAATACGGTAAAGATTATTAAGTAGATATTTATAACTGGTTCTATAATAAAAAAACATTTTTATTATAGGAAAAACAAGAATTACAAAATTACATTAAAGAATATGATATATTAAAATCCAAAAATATACATATGAAAGAAATAATGTCTAAGAATATTAATCAAAAGATTTAAAGGGTAAGTAGAACTAGATTAATTTTAAAAAAAAAACTATACAAATTTTTATAAACTTAATTAATATTATTAAATATAAATAGAATAAGTAAGGGTAATTGTTCATATATATATATATATATATGTGTATATAAATTTTTAAGGGCAAAGTTCCTAAGTGATGATAGTAATGTAAGTAGAAATATATATATGCGTACGAAAAATGTAATTTGTATTTAAAATTATTTTAAATAATCTAAATAGATAATAAAGTAGGTATTAAAAATAAAATTTTAATACAATTATATTATGTTAATTATACAAATATATTTAAAATATATATTACTTGTATTTTAATAAAATCCCAATTAAAATGCATAGTTATTAGTTATAAAAATAATTCTTTACATTTGTTGTGTTATATTGATTTATTAAAATCAAACATACCTAATAAACATTGAAAGTTCAATAAAATAATTTCTTTTATATAATAATTAATAGGTATTTAATATTTTACACAAAACAACAATTTAAATTTACAAATTAAATTTTTTCCTAATATTAAATTTATATTTTTTATATTACTAATAAATATTGGTAGGTAAATAATAAATCAAATAATACCTGTGTGCCCATTATTCGTAATGGTTGTTGATGATGGAAGTGTGTCAATATTGTGAAATCTTAAAAGTGGTAAATTTACTTTTGTTACAAGATTCTCTTCAATATCAATAGGTGATTGATATTTTCCTGAACATGTTTTGTATTCATTTGCCCATTTTGGAGGATCTAAAATTAATTTTAAATTATTGTTTTATAGGTATATATATTTATTTTATAATAACATATGTTTACTTTACTAACACTAAATATCTCAGATATTGCATTGAAGACTAAAGTACAATATATTGGGATAATACAAAAATTGTACATATTTTTATTTTTACACCACTACCAGTGTTTCCTTGTATTAACTCATTATAACACATTTATAACTAGTGTTTGAACTGAGAAAAAAAGAAATGGGAATATAAAACTTAAAAAGAAGTAGGATCCCTTACAATGATTGAATTTAACCTAACCTATGGTCTTTTCGAAAAATTAAAAGAGGTACGATAAAATTTATTTAAAAAAGAAGAAGTACTCTGTCCTCCTACATCATTCTTCCTAAATTTAATACAAACCCACATTTTTTTACTGTTATTATCAATTATAGTTTTATACATTATATTCAAAATTGAATGAGTTACAGCTATTTTAATATTATGCACAATATAATTTTGGTAGTTAGTTTATTGGTTATAAATTATGTAGACTAAGCTTATTAATAATTAATAAATTCATGAACTATGGTTTATTAAGTAGTAAAATTATTTATCAAATTAATTTTAATCTATTATTATTAATAAGCAAGGCAACAGAAATACAGAAAACATATTTTTTTATGTTTTTATTATCTCATTATACATGATTTATAGTTTATATTTATATGCCATATTAAAAAAAAATTATTTAAAATTGTATAAATACTCATTACTTAATGTACTTGATTGTATATATTAAAATTAAGTTTTGCTAAACTATATATCTAAGTAGATATATACTTATACTTATACCTACTTATTATATTTTGTCAAATAATCTAATTAATTTTTTTATATTTTTAGATCGCAAGAAATTATAGAATTGACACGAAACTAGAAGCCAAAATAGAAATACATCAGTGATATAAATTATTTGAATAAATTAAGTATATGTATATCTAAATACATTTTTTAAAATATAATATTTGTATAATATGTTGATAGATGATTGTTTATTAATAATATAATATTATTGTTTTTTTTTTTATTTAATACAATTATAATTATTAAAAATCTAATTTATTTATATTTGTTATATTTTAATGATATTATATATATATATATATATATATATATACAATATTGTTATAATCCAATTTAATTCTCAACTGCAATTGAGATAACTTTAAAATATTAATATAGTTGGTAAAATTCAATCGGGGCTTATTTATAAAGTACTAAGGTTAAGGTAAATACATCAATTAGTATGATACTTTAAATCCGTGTGGTATAGTTTTCATGTATATTTTTATAAATGACGCAAACAAATGTTTAAATTATAATATTAAAACGAATTATCTGGAATTTGTAGTTGTATTTAGTTGAGCTAACCACTTTTATCGGATTGTACCTATATTTATTTGTTTTAATATAATTTCACGTACTTTTTTATATGTAGGTATCGGGTGTTCGTATGTCGTACGTTTCTAACTTTTCTAACATATTGCTTATACAATAAACTATAGACAATTTATACAATTTATTTATTTTTCTAGACAATAATGTTTTTACTATATTAATGTTATATAATATAATTTATATGGATTATAGATTATGGACACAGTTTTCATTCAAAAGTTGTTCTTTAGTCTTAGATTTTTTATGATCAATTAATGAAAGGAATAATTATAATAATTGTACTCTTACCGAGTTCTCCAGAGTCATAACCAAATGATTTTTCATTTTCTGAATGGCTTGGTGATCCGCATGTCAAACCTGTAACAAAGATGTTATAAGTTTCAACATTATAGATAGTTTTGTCTTTCTGATTTTTGTATAATAAATAATAAACGATAATAACTGTTATTTCTTCAATTATTCAAGAATATGCAATCTATATCGATAATAATTAATATTATAACAGAACATACGACTTTAATGTTTCTGTTAATGGTCTAATATATCATATGTATATTAAAATATGCATATAAATGTATAATAGCAAATTATATTCCGTATCAAAATTATTTGTCGCTAATTATAAAGACGCCACGCGGTATTTAATTTTTAGATGGATGAATTATTTCAATTCTAACTTTATATTCATTACTTAAATTTAAAAAAAAATGATACTAGAAGATTTTTAAGTTAAATTGAATATATGTATAATTTTTTTATTTTACCTACTCAACCGGAACTTACTCGTAACTTGTACATTTTCTTTTTAAATAGTTTACGATATTATACGGCGATAAGTGAGGGCGACCAATTATATATATATATATTATATAAATTAAAACTTATAATTATGGCTAGGCATAGTACTTTTTAATTTAGAAATAGGAGTTATTAAATTCATACTTTCCAAACGATGGTTTTGTAAGATAATTTTATACGATAAAAGGTATTAATATAACAATATCATAGCGTCGTCAAAATAAAATAAAAATGTGGTAAAAAGTGTGTTTGGGTATATTATATGATTTATTACTTGGATTGTTCAAAATGACCCTGTATCGATTTTTAAATGACGTATCTATCTGTCAAATTTTATTTATCAACCGTCGCAGTGTAGTCGTGTATACACGCGATGAGCAAACCACTATCGGGGTTGAATTTTAATAAAAATAAAATGTAAAGTCATGTATGTACAACGAGTTTGTGGGACAATGAAACATTCGCCAAGGGCAATTATGTTGCAATCTAGGAACAAGAAAACAATAATGATTGATAGTTAGAGGATACTGTGGTGTGTAAAAGTGTTATAATAAATAAATATTACCAACAAGACATTACTATAATGTACATAGATACTATTAATGTCTTGTTAGTTGTTATAAAATATGTATAGCAGTATACATATTATAATATAATATATCGCATAATATATATTGTTTACAGTCTGCATAAAATCAGTAATATTCGTTTTATAATTTTACAGGAAGTTTAGAAGTTAACAAACGAGTAATTTGTTTATAAAGATTTATTATCGTAAAATTTATAACATTAGGTCATTGATTAAATAATCAATGAAAATCAATGAACTATTATTAATTGTTACTTGTTAGAGTTACAATAGTATCTATTCATTTCAGTGGTTTATATACTACACAAATCGTTTAAATTTTTATTATATTATTTTCAAATTGATAAATTAAACATTACTGAAAATTATATTTTATTTCAAATTTATTATATATTTTTTTAAACTAAAAATATCTATATTTTAGAATGCAACTAAATAAATAATAATAAACCAGTAACCAGTAATATATTCTTAAACCAACCCGAGATGTATTGTGTATATCTAAGTAGTAAGTGGTCAAGTATATTGTCATTGACGCTAATTACAATAAATTATTTAATGAACTCTGTATCATATACATATTATGTACAAATATATATACGAGGTTAGGTATACCTATACCTACCTACAACTGTTATATTATCTAACCGACAAACACTATTAAATTATGGTTTGCATTTGAAAAAAAGTAAGTACCGAAGTACCTATCTATATTTATAAATTTAAGAATTATTTTGCTTTAGAAAGTAGTGCTCTTTAGAAATACAACATTATTACTAATCAGTAGGGTTAAAAACATTTTATTTAAGCTAAAATTACTATTGATAAATTAATACTTATTACAAAGCTCACCCAATGACTTCAATTTTTATTATCTTTACATTTTTAACATTTTTAAATTGTGAATGCATTATAAAACATAAAATATGTTAAAATATTTACGGTTAAAATGTACTTAAAAATCCAATAAATTCAAAAATATACGAATTTAACATTTTTTGAAAGATGTCTACTATTCTATATTTGATAAAATGTATAGGAATATAATAATCTATCAAGTATATTTGAAAAAAAACATTTCTTAATGTTAAATTATGTAAAATTAAAAAAATTCAATTAATTTAAATATAGTAGCGCAGTGTTGTGCTTATACTGCTTATATTACAGTTATATATTACAAAAAAGGAAGTTAGTAAGTCGATTCTGGGCGTTAAATAAGTGGCGAAATGTTATTGTGTTATATTATAATTATGATTCGAATGTTGAAGCAAAAAAAGATTCTGAGCGATAATCAGTCAGATATACAACATATACTAATATATTTGGTAAAATAAAAATCTAACAGCAGTGTGAAATCATTAAACTCGAAGAAGTATAAAAAAAATTGTTACTTACGATTTTCAAAATTTGTATATGCATATTCCAGAGTATGTCATAAAACTCATATTAAATTTTCAGCTCTGTGTGTATTAAAAATCGAAATAGTTATAATAAAAAACATGCAAAAATCAACATTAAAATATCATATTTCTCCCATTTCACTCAAAATTCAAATGCTTATTAAATAAATTGGAACTATCGAATCACGACTTTTTTAAAAACTGAGTTAAGTAATATACAGTTGTGCTTCTATTAAATTTTCAAAGCGTAAAACCCAAAATTGCAAATTATGTTGAACATTATTATAAAAATGTATAGTAGGTATCAATGAAACAAGTATTTCATATGTAAGACACCTATTTCTTACTAAAAAATTCACTTTGCTGCAAATTCACAGCCCTAGTTTATTAGCCCATAAATTTTTTGTAAAAAAAAAACCAGGACAAATAATTTTAACCGAACTTTTTTATTTAGTTAAATTTATGTATCAGCATACATTTACTTGAATTTACATTTTAATTAGAAAAATTAGACTTTCTAACTTTATGAAAAAATTTCTGACACTCACTGATTTATTTTAAATATTTATTATAATTTGGACCTACTAAAATATTTTGTGTCGTGATTTTTGATGAAGTAATTAATAAAATGTTTTTTGTATTAATGGGTTGATTTTTTTCCTTTTTCTTTACAACATAATTCATATTTGAAGGTATCCTAATATGATAAGAATAAAAAGATCTATGATGCGAGTAACACAAAAACACTTCGTGTAACATTTTCAGTCAGTATAGTTATTGTAAGTGGAACCATTCATAGATCATATTAGTACATTTTCTTACAAAAGAACGTACCAGAATAATGATAATGTTAATACTTTATCGTCCAAGTTCTGTGTATTGACACAATTATATTTTTATTAAAAATATTCACATATAGGTATCTAAATTATCTACAATATATTTTATTATTTTGTAATTTGTGGGTCTGAGCATAGATTAAATATACATGTATATTTAATCTATGGTCTGAGTTAGGTTATTGTTTTAAAATTAATATATTGTACATTTGTACCGGTATACCTATACTATTAGTCGTGTCTAATTTATGTAACTTTAGCCTTTATTATATATATATATATATAGATGGATGATAATAGAAACAATTTAAAATAATTTTTTTTCAAATATAAATATTTAAATGATTGAATAAATTATTTGTTTCAGTTTTTTATTAAAAAAAACTTGTAAAAACCTAAATAAAAATTTATAATACTAAATTATTTAAAATAGTGTAATGGAATACATATTAAATATCAGTGTTAATTTAATTGTATACTATACGCTTATTCAAAGTATTTAAATATTTAAATTAATGCGAAGATGATTAGAAATAAACAATACTTTATTATAAAATAAGTCATTTAGAAAAAAATATTACATTAATGAACCTTAAGGTTTTATAATAAAATATTATAGTTATTTACGCGAATCTCATGGACAATGTTTAAAAAATCAACTTTAAACGTAATAATAACAAAAAGGTATAATACATTTATTACGTTAATGTTACTTATATACAAATATATAAGCTATATTTGGAAGGTTAATATCATTAAAATATGTGTTTTTAACAATAGAGAATAAAATTATAATTCATTAAATAGTACCTACCTATTAATTATGATAAACTACTTAATAATATTTAAAATAATATATATTATATACCTACTTAACTTAAATTTTTTTTAGAGTTAATGTGAGAAAATGAAATGTATTGGAAACATAAAATACACGCATTATATTATGTATTTATTAATTTTTGTAACATATGGATAATTTATTTCTTCGTATACAAACGAATACGTATACGCCCCGACTAAATCTGATATTACACTTTTCGCATATTTTTCCATAACAAACAGATATGTCGTGTGTGTGAAAAAAATAGGAATTCAAATAATAGAAGCACAAGGCCTCGGCAGCAAGATTATTTTCAATTAATTGCAATTTGCAATGGAAATTATAGAGGTCATCGCACACCAGACAACACGGTATAAAATAACGCGCACTCGTCATAATAATAAATTATAACTAATGTTAGCCATAATATGAACTCATTCATAATATACATTCAAATGGATCTTTTATTGTTTGGTGAAAATCTGGTCCATTGTGATTTGTAACTGAAAATATGTAACGCCACAATAAGAATCCAATAGTAAGTATCTACCTATAAGACGTATTATGATACGATAATGAGAATAGAAATCCCGAATTGAACATTATAAAGTATATATATTTTTATATTTAAGTTTAAATATTCAGTGTATCTATTGAATGGGCACATTCGAGTTTGCACAAAAATGTATTAGAATGCTCGAGCAAGTATTATATTTTTCTGTCGCCGAATATAGATTAGGTACAAACTGACAATCGACAATGATCGGAGGGTTTGGGCAGTATCCTTCCAACTTTCAAGTCCTAACGTATTATCTTCTTACATTTTGTATGCTTATATGTTTAATTAAAAATAAAATACGTATTTATATTTATTCAGGATTTATAAAACTGAAATAATACTAATATTGAATCGCATAGGACTCCTATAAATATCCATGTTTTGTTATGTTTTGTTGTGACAAAAATTAATTTGATGTACTTTATAAAACTTTTATATCTGTAACACGAATTTCTGATCGATTTTTTATTGAAATTTTTCTGGAAATTCAAATTCCTAAATATCTATTAGGTATTAATTATATATTATATATAATAATATTTGATTAATTATATGCATTTTTCAAAACTATCTGACAACACATGAATATAAAAATATTACTCGATCACTATTGTCCGGATTTTGATTCTCTGTCGTTTGAAATTTGAACTATCCGAAAAAAGGAATTGGTTCCGCCTGCAACATAGGTAAATGCTCGTAATGCGGAACCAATCGGTCAGGTTGGCGCCCGTTTAGCGAATCCTAAGATGGTGCGCTACATAGTGCCTTCTAATTTTCAAGGCTATAACGCCTGTCCAGGGAGAACATAGAGTATAACATACCCCTGGCCTAATTAATGTAAGGCTACATAACTACTTAGCCTAACCTACTGGCTACTATTTATAAATTATGCGCAACACATGCTTAATAGCTTTAAAAACAAGTTTAAATATTTAAATTTAGAAAATAAAAGTACCTAACGCATATCATAATATTAAAAATTGTTTTTAAATTATAAGTGTGCTACATGACGCTAATATTAGAAATGTTTCATTAAAATAAAATTGAGATATAACAATCACATATTGACATATTATTCATTCAATATATTTTACTAATATAAAACACATTTTAACAGTAATAAACGGAGTTTTTGTCCGTCAGATTTTAATACATTTACAATCAAAGTCATCGCATGAAACATTTACAATATTTTAGTTATTGTATTTTATAAATACACGCACAAACAGAATAATTAAAAAGTTAACTGTTGTGTGTATAGATACTGAAAATTGTAGACTGTAATCTTGATGTTTTATGTTTACAAATTAAACGGATCCATTTGATTTTTTAATACAACTTAGATTATATAAAGATGAGGTTAAAACTTAATTTAAAGAATTGCATTTTTTCCTCAACAATATAAATTGTTACTTGTTAACGTTAGCGCCACTTTCTAGGATTCTAACCATTTTATAATTTGCCACTATATATGGATGACCGTTTATGTCGCTGTATCCTCGAGTGACGAGTTGGCTTTAGACATAAGTTAGGTAAGTACTCGTTAATCGTTGATAGGAAATTTAAAAAGTAGAAATAATACGCATTTTTATATTCAATTTAAATACTAGTAATAATAAATTAAAAAAGTAAAATTATTTTTAATAATAAAAATAATAACACTCAATGAGAATATTTGTATCTTTAAATAAAAAAATAAATAAATAATGCGATCAAAATATTTTAATGTATATAAATGTATAATCGCATGTATTATGATCATAAATGACTTTTATATTATTAAGTGCTTATATTTATTTTAATTACGTACCTAGTATTTATTTGATGAGATTTTTATATTTTAATTATAAATAATATTAAGTATGTAATTCCTAAATTTACCTGCAACATTGAAAATAAGTGAACAGTGAATAAGTATTGGATGTTACTCAAGAAACACTACTTATATATATTTTTATTTAGAATAAAAAAAAGCCTAAAACATTGGCAACATTCGATGGAAACTTGCCATTCTGCACATGAAAAACATCAACTACCAAGTAAAGAGAAATGAATATGACATGATAATATATTATATATACGACATGATACGTCGATACATCATTTACGACTTATTTGTTCCCCAATTATTTGTAACGATTTGACGTGCCTTTTATATTAAATAAGAGTATTATAAAAATTAAACTATCCAATAAGATATAATATACAAATATATAGGTAATTATGTACAATTTTTAAGTGGTTTGAATGTCGTTTTAAAAACATTTTATGATTCATTATGTAGCGATCTACAATAAACTATATTATGCAATATTTAAAATCTCCAATAAGCAAAATATATAAAAATACGAATGTCATTTAAATGTTTATGTTTTTTTTTTATATATATATATATATAATTAGGTTTCTCTTTCCCAAGTTTAAATATCATTATTGTTTATAATATTAAAATATTATTTCGAGGTTATATCGATTATAACATTGATCATAATAATTCACAATATTATTATTTATCTTAATATTTTATAGATATTAAATAAAAGTGGAGTTGAATAATTATTTTATAATAATTTAACTATTATAATTTAAAGTACCTATAATTTATTATTTTATTAATTATAAATAATCGGTTTATTTAACCTATATCGAAAAATAATTTGTTTTTAATATAGATTCATTCAAAATGTTGACGGTTATAAAATTTAATAAACCTACCTGCTATATTATCATAAATTAAATTAAATTGTATTGTAATTTGTAAGTACGTACATATATTAAGTTATATTTTATTAAATTTTTTTAGAAAAATAAAAACTATCAATTTTCTATGGTGCACTTATACAGTATGTTCATCATAATATAATAATTTAAATTGTAATATTGAATAGAATATTTATAATATTTATACATTGATTGTTGACAAAAGTACTATAGTTTGTATATAAGACATTTGTTATTTAAAACTGTAAAATATTTAAATATTATATGTAATTGTGAAAAAATTAGATGAAAATATTATACAACTAATAGACACAACATTTTCAAATATATAATATTATTATTAAATATCTATAATTATCTAAACGAATATTTTATTTTATATATATTTGTTCGTTATGTCTGTTGTAGTATTGTACTATATATTAGCGAAAAAGTGTATAGTATTGATATTCTATACCCTATAATCATTTCAAATAACGCCAAAACATCTAATTGTTCGGCTAATTATATTTAATACTATATTATACAATTTATATAATACAATAATTATGCGTATATCAGCAGTATAGAGTTTGTAGGCACCGTTTTTTACTCTCAATACATTTTTACACGACTTTTGAAAATTGCAAATTTAAATACTTTAAATATATGTAGAGTTGTATTTTTAAAAATAATCAAGATACAAATTTTGAATTTCAACTAACCTGCAAAAATTATCTCAAAATATAATAATCGTGGCTCGTTTGTAGTAGGTACAAAAGTAATTTTCAAAACTATGAAATAGATTAATAATTAGTTGAATGTGTTTTGTTTTAATGCATTATGCAGTATATGGGTTTGACATAAAAATTGATGTAATTTTATATAATATTTAGAAATTTATTTAAGAGAAATAACATGTTATACTTGTATTTTTTATAAATAACTTTAGAAATAATATAGAATGACAACATTGTAGCTAAGATATAATATTATACAGACATTAGTCATTACTCATTACATATTCGTTACCTACTCCATATAACAATTGTAGGTACTTAATAATATAACTATAATATATTTTGATAATCATTGTTTTACAGTTTATAATACCGTTTTTATATCAAATTTCTATCTTTTTTTATACATCGCCGTGCACTCCTAAATAGTCCTACACGCTACACTTCCGTAGATCACGATATTGTACCTCTCAATCTCTCTACCACATCTATCCATCTCTTCATTGGTCTTTTTTTTCCCTTCTTATCTTCTACATTAATTTCAATAACTCCAAGATCGAATTTTTATAATATAACTGTTTAGTATTTAGTATTATAAATTATGTTTTTTTTTTTTTGTGTTTTTCATGTATGTTTAAATTTTTGACTGAGTGTTTGGAAATTTTCGTAAAATATGTACCTATGCGTTTAATATTTTAATAACACTAATTGTTTATGAAAATATATAAACAATTAAACAGTTTTACATCCTTTCTTTTCCTTTTTAACAAATAATTATTTTTATGTAAATATGTAATAATGAAGAGATATTCCCATTAATTTCTAATAGACTACCTATACAAAGTCAACGAGTTTCATAATAAACAAATACAATGGGTGGGAGGGGGTTACTCAATAATAAAAAATTAAATTACAAATGTTTAATTTATATTTTTTTACAATATTTCCCATCTCCTATTACCCACCGACATCAAATATCTGTCAATGTCAACTATAAATAATATGTATTATATAGGTAGAACTAAACACTATTATAAAAATATAATGGTGTAGAATTCGATGTGTAATTACAAAAAAATCCAAAATAACTAACAAATGTATAAATATTTCTTTTCGCTATACGATTTGCTTGAGACTTTGAGAGTAAATATAGTATACCCATGATTTTTTTAATTATAGCATGAGAGTATACGCCTTACACTATGGGAACACTACTGATGATAATAAATCTTATTATTATACATATCGAAATTAATTGACCGGATTGCAATTATACATTTACGATGAGTAACACCATGTGAATATTTTTTATTAGTTCATCATTATCGTAAAAAATGAAAAATGGGTATTGATTATTATGCATATTTTTAAAGCACAAAGAATAAAAAAAACTAGTTTTTATTTACGTTCTTAGTTGTGTCGTTCCGGTTGTAGTGTTTAGAGAACTGCAACGTGTTGAACGTTCAGGATAGGTTAGGAATAAAATTATTGAAATATAAAATATGATTGTAAAACACTGGTTAACCCTCAGATTATAAATTAATTATAGTATCGGTGGTGCCGAAAATCACATATATTATTATAATCCTTTATGTTCATGTTGTGTACTTGAAATAAAAATATTAAATATTTATATTTATATACATATACCAATATCATGCAAAAACGTTTTGTTGAATCGAGTTTATTTTATTCAAAGTGGACGAGTGTACGAAATTCCGATAAATAAACGATAAAAAACGATTTAAAGAAAAACTATTATTTTTAAAATGTCATAATAATATATTACCTATAAAAATTATAGGTGACCACCTGCCGGAAACTCTACCGGCGCCACGCTCGAACGATAAAATATTATTCGACTGCAGTCGGAACACTATCTCTTGAATTTTCAACGTAATCTCGTAAATAATATAATACATATTATATGCGAAAGTGGTAGACTGGTATAAAAAATTGTCGGACGCGCGTGCGGGACGAATGCTGTCCTCGTGCTGCCATTATAGTATGAATAATAATAATGTTAAAATATTGTACTTTTATATATAAATAATGTTTTGTTTGCAGCATGTGTGGCACACTTGCACCAGCTCAATATAATATATAATTATAAAATTTGCAATATTACATAAATTTATTTTTATATAAAAGCCAAGTATACAAACTACTAGCGAGTAACGAGTGAAAGATCTCGTGAAAATCATTATAAATACATTTCGTAGATTTGCAATCGCGCGTCTAATACGCGACGTATAATAATAATAAAAATAATAATATATAAAAACACATTTTTCCTACGATTATTATTATGCAGTGTATACGTTGAATATAATAACGCGACTGTTATGAAATATGCAACGCGTATTATATTATAAAATTTTAATTTAATATTTTATAAAATTATTTTTGATGTTGTACCTACTACCTAATATAAAAATTGTACGTTAAAAATATTACGACATACATATAATATTAAAACACAATATTAAATTTTAAATCTAACATTAAAAATATGATGGAGATAACAACGTCTATAAAACAGTTTTTTCTCCATATAATATTATAACATAACTCGAAACTAAATTCGCATCACTCGTACTTTCTAGTCCGTTCTGCTTGTGTATTTATGTTTTAGTTGTTTTTTTAAAAATATTTTTATACGTTTTTAAATATTCGATACATAAATATCCAGTAAACTAAGTATAATTTATAATTATAGTATAATTCTAGAAAATTGTGGATGTATATATTAAATTCCAATTTTTATCATGCACGTTGTACCTCTGTAGTTGAAAAATATAATAAATTTAAGAACTTAATGAGCAGTAACGATGATTTTGGCTGCATACACCGCCACTGGGTTAAGGTTGAGTATCAGTTTATTTAAATTAATTTTTTATAAATAGGTATCTTAATTCGGTGTGTCCTACAAGGATTTGCTATAAAAATGTGATAGGCTTACCTTATTATAACTACTTTAATATATATATAAAAAAATAGTACACCTTGTAAAGTTGTAAGTATACAATATAATGCAGACATTTATGAATGATTTTACATCAACGAAATAACAGATGTATACATCACCGGGTGGTCTAAATAAATATATTTTTTTTTTACCTTGTATTTAATAATAGATCCCATATGTCACTTAATATTTGTTGTTATTATTCATATTGTTATTTTTTGTATTTATTATTATTATTATTTTTTTTTTTTTAGATTGAAATCTCAGTGATGAATTATAGTCATACTATACTATATAGACTATACTATTAGATAATATGTAAATTAAGGAAATATAAAAACACATGTAACCTGTATACAAATATTATAACAGAACATTAAAAAAGTTAAATATATGTTTTGCGCTTTAAATTTCAAATATATAAATATTTGTTTGACTTTGAAATAAATTGAATACTATTGAAAACATAATAACTTTTAAGTTATTATCATTATAATTATTACGAACACAAAAATAACAAAAATAACATATTGTAAATACTATTTATACTTGACGTAGAGGTAGGTAGCTACTTTTCTCATTTCTGGCCTTCTATGTAAATTAAACAATTTGTAAACAATGCTTACATCAAAAATAACACATCAAAATATTATTCACATTATATGATATTTATGTTTAACATCAGTATGTGAGAGAGACCCAGAGGAGTGGAAGGATAAACAGAAAGTGGTTAAAGGCCTAAAGGGTATTATTATGGTAACTGATACGTGGTAACGTAGAGTATATGAAGAAAAGAGTATATTTGCCATATTTATTTAGGGTTAGTTTACCATTATAAAAAAATGTATATTATTTTTTAATATTTTACAACTTGGTTGAAATATAAATGTTAATCTTATAATTCCTTCTGAAAATATGATTTAATTAAGCCCTAAATAAAGTTCGAAGAGATAGTTAGGGAATTAGAGATCTTAGGCAGGTGTGACCATATTATAAGAGCAAATGTGTTTTCGTCAGATAATATGAAAGTATTTGATAATTTTTTTACATATTTTTTATTGTTTGAAATATTTATCCAAAGATTTACTTGAAGTCAAAGCATTACATTTAAATATTACATTTTACTATCTAATGGAAAACTTGACTTTTTTATCGTAATCTATAAGAAAACTGTAACTATAATAAGAAGGTAAATATTAAATACGAATTTTAATGTTCGTAATATTCAACAATTGTTTGAAATCTATTTTAATTTACAAATGAATAATAACTTTAATTCTAAAATATAGACTTTTATAGAGAATTATAATTATACAATAAAATAATAATAATAATCTAAACTACATTTTTTTTTTTTTATGCGAACATTGTTATTTTGACATTAGGTACACTAAAAATATTAATGTACCTAGTCATAAATTTTTATAAAATACTGTTGTTTCGAAAAGAGGTGAAATTTAATTTACTTGGTGGTAAACATAATTAGTAAAAGTTATTAAGTATTTAATTATAAATAAGGTGCGTATAACATATACATTTCTCGACGCAGCAATTTGTTGGTAATTTAAAATGTACTTTGGTTTTATAATAATAACTAATAAGTAATAACAATAATTTATCATTAGTCGTATAATATATCAGACGGTATAAAATTAAAATAAATAAATTAGATATGCTTTTTTATCCGTAATCACGAACCATAGCATAGATATAGAAATATTTAATAATATATGTTTACATAAGAATAATAAGGTTTTTTCCCCTCCAAATGGTTTTATCAATCCAATCCAAAACATAACATAAGAACGACAGTAGTCAATTTGAAAGGTGGCATCGTATTGAAATTATTAAAATTTGGAATTTGACTATATAAATATTAGTATACAAATGTTTACAGGCTTTATATTACTCGAAAAAATAAATATTTCCGTTTGATTGTCAAATTGTTTCCAGTAAAAAGTGTACTTTTATAAATGTTGCATCTCACTACTGGATTAAAATGTTTTTTATATTGCACATTTTGCTCTACATCCCGTATAACAAAAACCGAGAAAATCGATCACTCTGTAAACCAGTAATCTATTAAAAACACAATACCGAATTGTTACATAAAAAAAAAAAAAAAAAACATATTAATGTTCCCTCGTCGCGCATATCATAAATTGAATGATTCGCGAACACGAAAATCGTTCGTTTCTCAGAACCAGACAACGTAATGTTATGCACAGTTTGTAGTCATCAACCAGACGAAACCGGGTCGAGACACCCATCCAACGATTTTGCACGAACAATCGTTTTCGCGAAAAACACATGTGTCGTGAAATTCCATCAGGACGAGTACGTAACGTCATACGCACTGCGGTCGCGCGCATACGTATAACAAATAATTTATATCATTATATTCTATAATTATTCCGTTTGTGTGTGCGCGAGGTCGCATCAAAGGGTTGAGGCGAACTGGTTTAGTAAAGGCGGTACTGCGTGCAGTACACTAGTGTTTATGTTATTTTGGTAGGTAGTATAACGTTACATATTAAATATAGACCGCAATAATATCGATATTATGTTGTAAATATTGTGAATTTTCCGCGTGATGGGCAAAAGTACCTATGTACCGCGGTATAAGTTTTAATGGAAACTTATAAATACTAATACAATATAGGTTACAAACAACATAATATGATATTAGAAAGGCGTCACACTCTGCTATACCACAATACATTGTGTTGTGAACAGATTGTTTACCGATTTTTATGGTTTACGACATTAGAAAAATGATAGACTGATAGTTTTCACTTACCGGCAATCCAAAGTGTCACCGCGGCGAATCGCAGGGTAAACATGATTGCTGATCACTGACGATAATAATAATAACAATAATAAAATAATAAAATATACTATGTTATGACGATGTACTTTGTGCAGCCGAGATAGGAATTTCGCGCGATTAAAAAATATAATAATATAATCGCGTACTGTTGTAAACTTTTTCTTTTAGAAATCAATATCGTTTGCGTGCTACGATCAAATGACGATGATGTGGATCGTGCTTGAGATCGGAGAATCGGACGATGCGTGCATACAGCTGCTGTCGCAGACACCGGTTGTCTGCGTTGGTCGTTCGGACGCGGGGATCCGTGTCGTTGCACCGGCAGTGCAAATCGGCGAATGCGGACGGAGCGCTCCCTGACGGCCATCGTCGGAGTCGATAGAGCGCGACATGCTCTATTATTATTACCGCTCGGCGTTTACCATTGTGGACTATGGTTTTGGCTTATTTATTACCTAATAATAACAATAAGCCGATAATAAATAATAGTGATAATAATAACAATAATTAATCATATCATTATAGCTGTTCTTTTCGACAAATTAAAAACTAATTAAACTTTTTTGAGCAACGGACAGACGGATACAAATTAATATCTACGCGGTTTCGCCATCGCAATAGTATCATTATGTTCTCAGTTCTCAGTCGTGCAGATGCACGATAATAATGTAGAAAATCACTCGACGAAATAATAATATATTAATCACATCAGCTGCTGTTGTTGTTTTGTCTCCGTTGTCTCTTGAAAGTCGAAGTGATAGTTTCTATTGTTGCGTGAAAACTCACCGCCGCCCTGCTATAACGACATAAAACACCTATTTAACGATCCTATTTTTTTTTTTTTTATGGATACTTACTGATTTAATATGTACACTTACATTTGTCATTCGATTCAATTTTACGTCTCGACATAAATGTTATAAATGTATGACCCGTACAACCTGTAACATAATAATAATAATAATAATGCCATACAAATTTACAATACGTAATAAAAATTTCACACGCGATTGCGGTGGTGCGTAGGATACCAGATACCTTGGTATACCTTGGTATAACTTGGTACGCTGCAGTCAATAGTAGATACATATTATGTATAAACATACGAGACCAGAATAAAAAATAAAAAAATTAAAAGTTGTCTGATCATATTCCGATAATATTATTATATTACATTATATTATGCTTGTAAAACGATTTCGAATTCAACGGTATTATATTATTATTATTAATAACTTATCAATTTAAAGATACAGACGAGTGTTTTAAAATTGTGATAAAATATATCTGAATTTTATTTGCATATAAATACAGATCATAAAGTTAATCATTCTCGAGTATCGATAATTTATACCCAATTATTACGACTATAATATTATAATGACCTAATAATAATAATAGTAAGTACCCGAGTACCAGAGTAGTGTTATAAAGCATTTTTTATATCCAAATACTATTCTTAATACTTTTTTCTTTATTTATCCAAATACATTATTCTGAATATATTTTAAATGTATTCTTTACAAGACCGGTCGACCCGTACTTATATAGAAAACACAAATAATTGTAATTAAAAACCGTTTTATGAAAGCCGAAGAATGCGTATATTATCATAATTTTGAACACAAAACACGCTGTAGTATCGTTTGTGTCTGTATCTTTTAACATTTAATTACATAGGTACAAGTATGAAAATTAACTACTGTAATAGCAGTATATTATATATTATTATATAAATGCTCACACCCCAAGGAAATAATTATTATTAATGTTGTATGAAGTATCCACGGGAGCGTGTAGACTAACGTTAGAATATTCGAAAAAATCTTCAAATAATGAATTCAAATAATGGTTCACATAATATGTTATTATATATGATTTTATTATACATAATATGCGTGTTATAATAATAATATAATCCATTTTCGTATTGAAAATGTTTTTTTCCCTAGTTTTATAATATAATGTTGTTCTTGTTTCCCCTATGTTGAAATTTGTATTCAACATTACGCAACAGATACGTTTTGATAAATTAACGTGTGCTTGGTATAAAAACTACATTTGACTTTTCTCTGGGCTATTCTGTCCAATCGTCACTTATAGTATTTGTTATATTTTATTAAATATTTTTGGATTTAAAATGCAGATTATCGTTATACGACGTACAGCACTGTTCTGAACGTCCAAAATTATGGAAGTGTTATAGTTTTGATCCATCGGTCGAATTAATAATTGTATATTCTAGTTTTCGCACATTGTTAGGTATAACGAAATAAACCATAAATTAATTGTCGAGGGTGATAATTATGATAATATTGATAGGATAACTTTACAATTTAATAAGTAAATTTAGACATATACAAAAATGATCCATATTTTTTCAACATTCTCTATATTTTATTAATTATATTAATTAATTAATTACTATACCTACTCACAATGTGAAGAAAATTATTTTTTAAACTACTATTATATAAATCAAGAGAATATAAAAATATATTACAGTAGAAATAGTATATTTAAACATCTCATTATTACATGCACTAGTAGTATTATATTATTATACTATAATACAAGAATAATAGTTTTAATTTTTGTTTTTACAGTTGTAGTTGTCATATTAATACTAATTATATTATATATATTTATATAAACATATATGGCATATATTATCTGCTATTGGTAGGTATATACATTATATACATTATATATCGGGTTGAATATCCTGAACGAACTCAATCTAAAAACAACAACTCACTATCAATATAATATCCGTCGTTTTCTAAATTTCCATTTTTTTTTATATTATTTATTTTAACTATGATAAAAATGTTTGTAAAACAATATATTGGACTATTTATAGAGTATTGCATTTTATATTTATAATGCCGATGTCGAACTTGATTTATAGGTACACATATTATTTTTATACATTTTATGGTAAAATAAACATTGATAATTAACAATTAAATGTTATATTGATAATTAATTATGATTATATCATTTTTCTTGCCAGTGCCAAATTATGTAACCTTCGTCCTTCAATAAAATCGAATAAATTAATATAGGACTTACAATGTTGTATACTTACCTACTACATCGAATTATCGATGGATAATGATTTTACAAAGTATACATTATTATTATATTATTAATTATCATAGTGTTCTTTAAATCTGTGTTTTATGATTAGAATTTATTGAGAATTAACACCGACCTGGTGACATGCGAAAAAGAAAGCTATTTATTGTTATACGAAATGGTAAAATAAAAATTAACGCCTAGATATTTTTGAGCATAGTTAGATAAGTAAAACTGTAGAACAATGTTTAAATCGTGTCTCATAATATTAATTATTTTACATTTAAGTATCTATCAAATATTTAAATGGATATCTATTAATAGGTATCTACCATCAAATATCTATAAATAATATCTATCTATTAATATCTATATCAAATATTACTATCAATTAAAAAATGTATGAATAACATTTGAGATAATTATGATAAGTAGGTATATATTTTCCTGTTTATAACTATATTTCCTATTTTATAATTGGCAATTGGTAAAATGGCAGGTATATTATTTTATTATATTAAATGTACATTGTACCTAGCTGTATATTTTGAGTATATTACCTTATGTGAAGGACATTTCTTATAAATAATAGAAGGTATAAATATGTTTATAGACTTATAGTGCTTGAAGTTTGTTTTAAGTTTTGAAGGCCTTATCAAATTAATTTTTTAAGTGAATTCAAATACGAGTAAAATTAAATTTATCATATTAATTATTTTGTTTATTACTATTAAATAACAAATCATTAGATATTGATGTTTACGATTGGTGTTTAAAAGCCTAATAATATAATTTAAAAATTCTATAATAGATATTTTTCCATCGATACTCGCTATATTCAGATGTATCACCGGATGTCTTGTTATCAACAAATATAAAATATGTATACATTTAAATATATTTTTTTTTGAAACATGGTATTTAAAGAATTAAATATTCGACTAGGAATTTGTTTTTTTTCTATTAAATTGTATTTATTGTATCTAATTAAATTCATATTATAGTTTTAAATTTTAAACGGAAAAGAAAATGAAAAATGAAACTGTTATTATATACTTATTTTATACTAATAAATAGTAATTAGTAATATTAGTATCCAAAAACATTTTAATAATAACAAATTTGATTACCAGACAGATATTTGAATATGATATATTTTTATAAAATATAAAGTAGATACAAAAAGTTGTTTAAAAGATTATATACCAACCCACTGTCACTGTGCAATTGGAAATTTAAAACATCTTTAATGTTATATTTGAGTTATACTTCTAATATATTTTTTTATGTTTCTTTAATGTAGTATAATTGTTTTTAATATAACTACAACAAAATTGTTGTTTAATTTATATTATTTAAATGTATATGTTTCATAAATAAATAAACATTGTACCTGTGGCGTAATTAGGAAATTATCTTGGGGGGATAAACTTTCTATTACATATATGCATACTAAATATAAATCCTATTTTTAAGTATAGTGGTAACTAGGAACACTGTTTATATAAATATAAATCTTTAGAAATATACTCCCTCATCTCCCCTTCATTATATCACTGCATTGTACTAAAACGTCAAAATTAATTGATCATCATAAAATAATAATTTGCGTGTAAGTGTGTCAATGAATAAATCTAATTGAAAATGAATTCTCGAAATAGAAATTATGCCAACAGAAATCATAGGTATTTTATTACATTATGATTGACTAATCCGGAAGACCCGTACCTGAAGCATTCTTTATTGACGTTAGAGATAGGTAGATGTTAAAAAACCAAACCAAATAAAATCACACTCTATAAACACGATTTAATTTCTCAGTTAATTAATTTATTGATATGTTAGAAATCTATAAATTGTGATTAATGTGTTATATGTATTATGTTCTTGAAAGTTGTAAATAAAGAAATTGCATTATTTATTTATGTATAGGTACATATTTAATTTTTTCGATAAAAGTCGTTATTTATTGTTAGATATTTATGTATAATAGATTGACAGATAAACTAAATGTTTATAAATAGTAAACAAAATATATATTTTTAAATAAAAAAGTACTTACAATTATTAAATTATTAGTTGCTTATACCTAGTTTTTATAATTTATTATTAACTTATCGTATGAAAACATATTTTTTGATATAGCAGAAATATAGAAATATATTAGACATATTTCAAAGACCTCAAAACGAACGGATAATTGTCTATAAATTAAGAAATACAGGATTATTAGTTTTTCTAAATGTGAAGATGATAAAACTTTCGATAGACACTTTCACCAATAGTGCAATCCGGCTATGTATTTTTTAGTATACAGTAATACGAGGTCGTAATTAAAAAGTAAATTTAATTCGGTCATAAGAAAAATATAATTACTGTTCCCAGTTCCACACACTTTTATACTTGAAGTTTTGAGAAGTTTCTCGATTATGTACGATGATACTGCAGGAGTTGAATTGTCGTGGAAAAGGACAAATATTTTCCTGGGTTCTGTATGATAAATTCAAGTTAGAATCTTTTGAGAAGTTCATAATATTCGATGTTGTAGTATCTATTATTTGGGCATAAAATTTGAACAAACTACTGCTTAACTGTCGGAAATAGAGACAAGATACACAATATACTTGTAATATCATTAATTTTGTTTTATGTTTATATATTCATTTTCTAGTATTAAATTGTCAAGTTTAGTTGATTAAAATTTAGTGTTTTAACTATACCTACTTACCTAGTTCAGCATTTTCACTCAGTGTCATGTCAATGTAACTATTCTTTTGTATACGTATATTTCAGACAGTTCAAGGTCTTTCGGTGTACATTTTTAATGACAGTTAACAAATTTTTAGATTCTATACTCATAAGTATGTAAAGTTTGGACATTTCAGAATTTCAGATCGTTGTATCTAGTGTAATCTATACTTATATTTGCTCGTAAACACGCTGATTAGTGATTACTCCCGTTGTATATGTAAACTTATAAATGGTCTACTGTATGTACTTAAAATATATTGTACCTATACTATATAGAATTAAACTATTAAGGAATAATAACCAATTAAATAACAATAGATTGGTAATGATACTATTGCATATATCTAATTAGGTAACTACATAATAGTTTTTTTGTTTTTTTTAATATTAATATTAATTACTATCTATCCGTTTATTTTGCCAATTTTGTCATATTTGTTTTCTATTTGGTTTTTTGTTTTTAATGGGTATTATAATTTAAACAAGCATAATATTAATATCGTCTTGTCACCAACAATTAATAATAAAGATATATTAGAATCAGTTTAAAATAAATGAAAAATTACATCAATAATAAATTATATTATATAGTTTATAAAATTAAGTCTAAATATTAAAATTACCTATTTAATTATTGAAACATAATTAACATAATAATCTATGAACATAAAGTCAAAATTAAAAACTAAATAGTCATTTATATTATATTTTATTTATCTTTTAACATTGATATGAACACATTAATTGTGACTTTATGTATCTAAGAAATCCAACTGTCCTTGCAATTAAAAGTTGCGTGCTGTGACCTACTCCAAATCATTGACCCACTATTATATGGATATTTTATGTCGTTTTAATTTTCAGTTATTTAATATGGATCCAAAAATCTGTAATACGTTTTGTCTAAATCACGTGTTAGTGTGCCCATCATCACATTTTTTTTTAATATAGGTTGTAAATAATTAATATTGATTAATAGTGAAATTTTTTCGTTTTCTTTTTCATGCTGTACCTACATGGTATACGTGTATTGCGTACCTATCTATTGTTTATTAATACTTTTTTTATCGATTGTATAATATCATCATTATTGGACTATAACTATAGAATAATCGCTATTATAAATTGATTTTATGCAGTTTATATTGTTATATACATTATGTACCATAATGTACATTTACAATATGGTAACAAGTTATAAAAATTGGTTTTATACTTATATTCATTCAACATATCGAATAGAAATATTAACACAACTATATAATTTATAGCGTTTACAATAAACAAAGTACATTGTAAGCATACTATTATAAGATACTAATTTTAAATTAGTATTTTGTAGTTAATATTTTGTTTATTAGGACAATAATATAATAAATAAATCTTTTGATTTGATATTAGCATTGATTATATATTATAATTAATTAGTTCTTGAATTGGGAAAAATTTAGTGGGGGTGCCCAATCTAACAATTTAAAAACGGCATTCCAAAAAAACTGAAGCTTTGCCCCCCTTCCTGAAGACATGGACAATTTTTATTAAATTTCAACCGTTTTATTATTATTTTAGAATTTCAGCTACAAATATATATGAATTCTAAATATAATCTATGTAAGTTCAGTAAATGGATTTATATTCACCTAATTAACCCAAATTCGCTACAAACATTCAGTCATTAAAAAAAAAACAATTTTTTTTATGTAATTTAAATTCCTATTTTGATAGCAATACTAAATCCATATTGAAAATTTATGTTGGGCATTAGTTTGTACCGTCCTTCGTCAGAGTATGAAAAAATAGTTGGGGTGCTCAAAAAAAATATAAAAAAGTGGGAGAGCTCCGTCTCCTGCGCAACCCTCTCAATCCGAGCTCTGTTATTATTAACTGTATATCAAATTTGTTAGTTTATATTCTATTACATCTTAACAGTATAAAATTCAAAGTGACTATAAAAAATAATGTGCTTAAAGATTATCGTATAGTGTCATCTGCTATAAAATATAAATTCAATTTGAATGTTGTTTTTTAAAACGTCCCGTGAAAATAAGTACATTTATTTTTAGGTAGGTTTCCCTTTTTCTCTTTTCGATAAATACATATTTATGGTTTATCAGTGTTTATAGTTTTATACTATCTGGAGACTATGGGTGACAGCGGAA
Organism: Eriosoma lanigerum; assembly: GCA_013282895.1. NCBI lineage: Eukaryota > Metazoa > Arthropoda > Insecta > Hemiptera > Aphididae > Eriosoma > Eriosoma lanigerum. Next base: position 38,061,021 of record CM023358.1, read on the forward strand.
ATAATGACATTAAACCGTTGATTTGAAGATAAAATGATACAAGGGTCAAGGACTAAAATAATATTGGTGACTAAATTATCTTGTATGCTATAGGGCCATTCCGTAAATAATGTACCTAAATACCATAACGGATAAACTCTGATTGAAAATTATATAATAATACCGTTTAAAATTACTATAAAAATATACAAACTTTCTAAAATTCAAAATGTTTGGCAATATTATCTTAGAATATTTAAAATTATAAAAAAGCTAATATAGTAATAGTTTCAAAAGATAATTTTTCCTAAAATATTACCAGCATAGGTATCTAGAAATAATCGTATACAAAATATGTAAATAACATATTAATCATATTTAAAATTTTAAAAAAGTTTTCAATTTGTATTTAAAAAAAAAATAAATCATCTTTTTACTTTGATATTTTTGTGTAAAAATATCAATAAATATGTTGAAATGTGTAAATTGGTATATGTGCGGGCAAGGCGTGTAAAATTGGTTGTAGTAGGATTATAGCAGTTCAATAATTATGAAATGTATACAGTATATACTAATGTGTATCTAATCGTAAACAAGCAGATAGAAGACAAGATAAGAATACCATCCTTAAACGAATAGTGTCTTAACGTGACTGCTGCCATTACCAATCGTCCATTATTATATACAATATAAAAGTTTAAAACAAAAGTATATTAACTACTAACTAGTAAGTACTTATTTAAAAAAAAAAAAAAGAATTCGTTTAATATTTTAAATTTAAGAAATAAACTAAAGGGAAATCCTAAATCTTAAATAAAACAACTATCAACTATAGAAACTATATAAAATAGAAAATTTTCTTCCCTCCACCAGAAATTTAAAAACAATTTTTGTTTACCTTTTATATGATTTAAATTTTTTAGTCAAAATAAATATTTATTGTTAAAACCTCTCTAAATTTTGTGTTGACTTGAATCATATAAATTATTATTCTGGCCAATAATTGAATAATTAAATTTTGATAAAAAGTCAAACCTATATATTATGTTGTATACAAAAAAGTTGTATAAATCATAATTACCTATATGCGTAATGAATAATTAATTATACTAAAATGTATTTTTAGTTTAATTTTATGTTACATGTTCTTCCAATTGATTTCTACATTTTATTTCTATATAATAGTTTTTTAATTTGTTTACAGGCACCAGGAAATGTGATTATGGCTATTGGCTGATTTGACTAATATGAAATTTAATGGACATTATTCTCATTGAATTTCAAGACCATAATTTATGATGATTACCTAAATGTGGTAAATTTCAATAATTTAATATGGTTGTAAATATATTATAAAATACATTTTATTAAAAGAACCATAGGCTTATGGTTCTTTTAGCCCATTACAGAGAAAACATATTTTTGTTTTGATATTTATTATTTTTTAAGCTAAGATTTAAGATTAGAAAGATTCTTTCACTATAGAACATTTTTTTTATACTCATTATTAATAAATATTAATATACGAATACATAGACATACTACCTATATATATATATAAATTAAAAGTAATTATTTTTTTTTCTTTTATTATGAAGCTCGGTGAATAATATTTAACACAATATAATATTAGAAGGGCTGGAAAACCATATAGGAACTATAGGCAATCGCCTAAGTATACGTCTTAGAACTCTAATTTTTTTAAAGGCGGAAAGAAGATTCCAAATACTATATCAAAATATATATATTTTACAGTTTTTGTAATGTATTTTATAGGAAATTTAAAAAAAAAAAGAAGCTTAATATGAATAATTTTGTTTGCATCAAGAATAATAATCATAATAATATTACTTATATGTTTTTTATTTCCATTATTTTCAGTATTTGTATGTTAACAACACGACTTTTTGATGATATAATTTTTGATCACTAATTTATATATATTATCTATATTTATATAGATTTTCGAATTTATCTTTCTGTTAATTTGACTGTTCTGAAAAGATGTTTTTTAATTTTTAAAAAAGTTACAACTAAATTTAAGATGTTCAATTGAAGAATTGATACAAAAATGTACATTTTTACTTGTACAATTACAAGTATAATAACAAATTTTCTGAAAAAAACAATAAAAAAGTTTTTTTAAATTGATTTTTGAATAATTTGTTAAACTTAAACATCAATAAAAGTAATACATTTTGCTCATTATATAAGATCTTAAAAATTGCTTCTTATTGGTATTTTATTTAGCTCATTTTTTAAATTTCTCAAAAGTTTTTTTATAAGAAAACCTACCAAACAAATGACGAAAAATCGGTAAAATGTACAAAAATCGTAATTTTGAGGAAATTGATTTTAAATTTTTCATGATTACTTGGTAACTAATGCAATTTTAAACGTAGGGACTTGAAATTTGTTTTGAGTATTCTTATAGGCAGTTTACACTTTTTGTAAAATTTTTGAATGCATTATCGGTAAAATATATTGTATTATATTGAATTTCGCTCAAAATCGTATTTTTGAATGTAATAATTAATTACATACAAATCTTGATTATAATAAATTACTAATTTCTCCGAGGACCGAAGAGACGAAGGAGGAACGTCTAGAATCGACTTACCTACTTATTTTCCAAGTAAGTTGTACATGGGGCAATAAAAATTTAGTTTGGAGCGCGGATAAATCATTGCCTTTAGGCGCATTCTTTAATCCAAACAAATAATTGATACAACAAAAAAACTAATTGTGAGATTGTTCATTCAGTATTTATATTGTTCGAATAGAACTATAAGAACGTTATAACTATATAAGATACCTACATTATATATATTTAAAAATCGACCATCAGTGCTTATAGGTTTATTAATGTTATAAAATGACAAAATATAAAAATATTTCAGACTTTTATTTTATATACTATTTATACTTATAGAATTTCAATAACCAGATTGATTATGGAAATGTATAAGATACAACGTCAAGTTAGAAATTGCTTTGACCGGATCATGTCAATATATTATACATTACAATTTACAAAATTTGAACGCGATTTGTATCATATTTTGAATACAATACTGATGGTTGGTTTTGCACAGTTTTAGTTCAAGCTTGCCGTAATCTATAGGAAATAGGATACTAAAAAATGTTTCCAGAATAAATAAAATGCATTAACTTATGACTATAGATATTATTAAAACGTAATATGCTATTAGTTTCATAGGCTCTGTTCTGAATCCGAAATTAGGTAACCTTGTTCCTATAGGTTATAAATATAAACAAATATAAATTATCTACGATTTAATTATTCCTACATAACACATTATATTATATATTGTTTACGATATATGTTTAGGTATAAGTATATTCCATTATATTATTTTTTATTGTACGATGATCTATGAAGTAATAATATAATAACATTCTTTGGGAAACAATATAAATTGATTTTCATAAATCTCGATAACATTTTCCAACGCAGTTATGATAATGATTTAAAGGAATTAATGTAATATTGCGATCGAGTACTAAGGTCATATATTCATACCCGTACCATTCATAGATTATAGAATAGTTGATTCTATAATCAATGGTACGTATTGTACCATAATGGCATAATATATTTAATGTTATATTTATATACTTATATGGGTACGTCTTTATTCGAATAAAAATATTGAAATAGTTTGTTATTTATTCAAACTCTATTCTATTTTTTTTTCTAATTACCTATATTTGAATATGATTTCTAAACGAAAATAATTAGTATTTGTATTCAGTTTTTATATATATATATATATTTTTTAATTTCAAAAAACCAGGTATCTTTTTTAAGAACTCAAAACTTATATTTCAGTCACTAATAATATCTAAATAGGTACGAAATAATTGTTTAGTTTCAATATTTTAAATATGTATGAACATATAAGTAGGTATATAATTAACACATTAACAAATTATACTTAGGTATATGGTATAAGTGTAAATACTAAATATAAATGTAAATCTATATTAAATCATATTATTATATTATGCATATATGGCACATGTAATAATATTATGTAAATAAACAGTGTGTACATAATTATAACAAGTAATATTTAAAATAAAATTCATTTTTGAAATGTATTCGAACATTTTGTTTTTTGTGAAATATATTTATTAAAAAGTATTCGAATATCTATACATATTTAAAATATTTTCTTAAACATTAATTCCAATGTGTATTCTGAATAGATAATACAATTATTTTTTACAAGAGTATGATAATGTTATATTAGAGGATCATGCTTATGGATACGATCTTAAAATGAATGATTTTTAAATTGATATATTTGACGATTTGACACACGTCGAAATTATCAACTATTTTGAATAGTAGTATTATTAGTATTTAAAATTGTAATTATACGTATTTCGAATAGCAAAATTATTAAATACAAATTGGCTCATAATAATTATTATATATATTATTTTATTGTCTATTATTCATATAGGTGAACATTGTTTTTCAATACTATATCAATCTAAGATTGCGTTTTCATATTGATAAAAAATGTTAATTACATTATGAGTTGTACATTATTGTTTATTAATACAATTCAGTAAGACCCTTATTATCATAAACCATTACATTACATAGAGCAATAAATGTATTATACATACTTATCGTGTAGGTTTAAATAATGTATTATATTGTATAATACATATAAATTAATTGTTTAACTTTTTTACTCAAGAAATATTAACATTTTGTTGAGTATTACTATTCGTATAACCAACATATCAAGGTACGAAAAGAAGTTTGAAGTTAGCCTTATTAAACGTTATAAATAAGAGTTTTTAAAACATAAATAAATATCTACTATTTAAAAATATTTTTATGTTTAAAATTAAATAATATTATTATTTTTAAATATATTTTACACTAAATATATATTATCTATAGGTATAATATGGTTTATAACTTGATTTATTGATGAGTATAATATTGCTTAACGAGTATCTAATATATATGTATATATATTTATATATCATCTACAACCTACTCACTTATATTCAATATGTATGTATGTAATATATTATGACACATAATAATATGATCAATTATTTATAAATTCAATAAGCGTTAGAAAAGATACCATTAATTGTCTTAGTGTTAACCGTTAATGTTTTAAAGTGGAAGAAAGGATATAGTATCAAAATATATTTTTTTATAAAATTAATATAAAATAAATTATGATTTGAAATGACCAATAAAATTTATTTTTATTTTTTAAATTATTTAGTTTTATTATTTTTCACTATATATTATTAGTCTGAAAATTGCATTGGCTGAAACATATTATTAATCTAAATAATAAACCTGACAAACAACTAACAAGTGCTAATTATCAATATTATTATCTATTTTACCCACCAGTCACCATGATAGAGTTATGAATTAAGTAGGTAATTTATATATCTCTTAATTCTATTTATAAATTATAATTTACATATACATTATGTCGATTAATAAATGTTTTATAGCGAATTTCAAATTTTATATAATACTCTGAGAATCTAAGCAAAAAAGAAATGTACGTGGTTGAGTTATATGAGCGCAAAAATATTTAATTCAAGCAAATAAACATATTCGAAAAATAATTATTATTTTATAGACATTTTCTATGTAGGCATAAATAAGGAACTTCTATTTTGTCGGTAAATCAATTAATGAAACGTTTACTAAATCTAACCATACATTACTTCACATAAAAAATTATAGGTATAAGTCACGTAATTGTTTTTTGCTATGAATATAAAATTTGAAATAATTTAAAATTTTCTAAACATCGATTTCTTGACCTTTTAATTAACATATATCTATATTATATTATTTAGTTAATATTATAATACATAATATAATAATTATTAATATTATTTAAAAATATTTATTCTGAAGTATCAGTTGTTTATAATTTAAATAATAAGTATTTACTTATGTATATAATATGTTGCAAAATGTGTTTGAAACTTTCGTTAAAATACTAATTCTCTAGATAAAATAATACTGTATTTATTAAAAAACTATATATATAATTACGTTTTAATATATTAAGAAATAATAAAACTATATTTCATATAAAATATAATAATTGACGACTAGTTGATAAAATTTGTTAAACAAAATGTAAAATATAAATTGTAATAGAATATGTCTAAAAATATAACTTGTAAGTACTATAGTGTTATTAATAATTTAATACAGACTTTTAAAATATTTGAATTAAAAAAAACTACTTACCTTATCAAATAAATTAATTTGAATACTTTTTAAGAATATTATATTCGTTACATATAACTTTGGTCACGGGATGATCTGTTAAAATTCTAAATTGCTTTAAAAAGTTAAATATTATTTTAGTTTCAATATATTATTTTTGTATACATATGTATACAATATGTATTTGAATATTTATTGTGAATACAAAATAAATGAATTTTTTGCAAGTTTGCGATTTACTTTGAAATGTAAATTTTTAATAGGTATTAGGTGATACCATAAAATATTTAAGTATGATTTCTCTAAAAAAATATTATATGCTAACAACTATGAGTTATGATTAGAATATGTGTAACAAATTTATCATATTTTAACTTGTACCTATGTGTACCTTTATCTACTGTATGTTATCATAGTTTATAATTGGACATATTACTTTATACTTAAATACTTAATATGTTTGTATATACGTGTACATCTATATTTATGTTCAAATTCATATACCTACCATATACTTGAAATTATTGACATAGAGTATTCCTAACATAACGTCTTTGTCCATACTTATAAGTTATAATTTATTAAAATAAAATAAATAAACACAAAAATAATGTTTCTATCGATTGATTAAAATTGTTGTATAAATACCGCAATTATAATATCAGCCCACATTTTAAATATTAATTGCGTTATTTTATTCGATGTAAAGTACATATAAATGTAACACTTTTATTAATAATATAGCGCTATAAATTGTATAACAACTGCAAACAATTTATACCTGAACTAGGCTTTAGATAATATAAATTATTTATCTTTAATTATGACTTTGATTTGCAAACGAAACTATATTAATTATTATATTATTTCTCAATTTTCTCTTTGAATATGTAAATATTAAAAATATAACATTGGATTACATATGTATTGTTTATGAAATATAATAATAATATATATATATATATTTATAGGATTAGTTTTATAGTTATACTTATAATATTGACATATTTGTCTTTCTAAGATTATGTAGTAGATTAGGCTACTCTTAAGTTTATTTAATTTATAAAATATTTATTTATTTATTTGTTTATGTTATGTATATTGTAATATTGATTTAAGCTATGGATTGTTATTGAATATAGTACTAAATTACATACTAATATTATATTACTCATTACTGTCTCGATATATATATTGATTTGTATAGGTACACTATAATTACTATTACAGGTTTTCTCATAAAAATTATATCAGATATTTGTATTGACCGCCAAAACGACTTTTAAGAATTTTTGATGTTTGCGCATTAACCAAACAACTTGTTAAGACATTTAACGTTTAAAAGTAAAGTGAATTATAGATTTACATACATATAGATATTAATAAAATTCGGCAACTACTGAAATATTAAAATTAAGAAACATCAATAAATATGGATAACATACCTAATCGTCTTAACAGTTTTGTTTGTACGATAATATATTTATATACAAACACGGAAGTTCAAAATAATTAATCATTATTAAAATTTTGAATTTTTATTTTAGCATAATGCTTTGTTTTAGTAGAGGTAAAATTTTATGTATAAAACATATTTTTTACAAATAATCAACAAGTTTTTTTTACCATTACCAAAAATAGAACTATAAGTATATAATTATTACTTTACTATCGAATTGTAATTTAATTATTTAAATTGATTATATTTTTCGAAGTAATAAAATTCAATTCTCTCTTTGTATGGTTTCAATTCGTAGATTGGTTTGCAGCCATCTTCAATTCTTCTCTTTTATCCACTTTTCTTTTCATTTCTACATATGAGTCGCATCCTTGATCTTTTATTATATGTTGAATGCATTCTTATCTTGGTCTTCCCCTATGGTTCTTTCCTTATACTTTTCTTTCTATAATCAGTTTTAACAATCCTTTGTGTCTCATGATATGGCCTATTCGAATTCAATTATATAATTACATTTGACGCACACGTTTAATATAAATTTTATTAAATTCTGTCAAGACGGTTTTCAATAAACCAAAGTGATAACTAATAATTTTTAAATGAGTTATATAAATTATAATAATATGAAAAATATATTACGAATTTATATTTTTAAGATAACACGCAAATTTTTTTCACTTTATTATTCACTATGTTTACATCAAATATATGTTATTTCTTTTAAATTCTCTAAATTCTTATATTATCAAATAACTCCATTACTACAACAACTACAAGAATGTTATAACTCCACTGCTGGATAGGCTGCTATACCAAGTGTAATAAAATAATAAACTAAAAACTGATAATTTTTTGTGTGATGATAATGATTATGGGTATAGACATGCGATCTTAATTATAGAAAGTGCTTAAAATTATTGTATAACTTAATTTATTAAATCATATTTTATACATACTAGTTTTTATATAATATACTGAGGACTAGGTATATATTTTTAAAAACGTAGGAAGGTCGATTCCGGGTGTTTTTACTTCGTCCCTTCGGTCCTTAAAAAAATTACTGGCTTATTATAATTAAGATTTGAATGCAATGATATTGCTTTAGAAAATTCGATTCAGAGTGAAACTCAATATAATACAATATATTATACTGATAAATTGTTCCAAGAGTTTACAACGTGTGTAAACTACCTAGGAGAATACTCAAAAAATAACAAATACCTACGCTTAAAATCATGATCAAAATCAATTCGTCAAAAATACGATTTGTGTGAATTTTAATGTTTTTCCGTCATTATTTGGTAGTTTTTCTTTTCTCGAGAAAAAGCTTTTGAGAAATTTGAAAAATGAGCTAAATAAAGTGTCAACTAGATGTAATTTGCTACCGAAAGCATATCCAACTCATAGTAATCGACCATTATATCTATCCGAAAAAATGTCTTCAACTTCTTAAAATATATCATCATATTCAATTCTACTAAATATTCAAGTTTAAGAAAATTAAAAAAAAATTGTGAACTACGATTTTCGAAATATTTTGTAAATTGTTTAAGTAGTATTCATATAGGCTTCTATAAAATTATCAAACTGTTAAACCCGAAATTTCATGTAATATTATACATTTTTGGAAAACATTTCCAAGCTCTATACTTAGACAAAAAATCATCCAATCGTTTCCAAATTTTTTTTCTAATGTAGAACATATATATAAATACTCAAAAAAATTTACTAGTTTGTATGATCAAAACCTAATTAGTTATCATGAAATAAAAAAATTAAAATAACGGAAACCGTCATTTTGCCGACTTTTCCGCCATTTTTCTTCTCTCAGAGGAAAAATATATTGTTAAACCAATAGACTCGCTTCGCTTAGAATCTAAAAATAATAATTTTTGTTAACATAGAATTGAAAATTGCCTTAATTTTTTTATTTTTAAACATGAATTGTGTATAGTGTGCCCGAATACCCCTTAGTTACGTGCTAGGATATGGTTCAGGTCATCCGTGGACAAACAATATATAGATTGAATATTGAAAGCAACTAGTAAAATGATTTACTTTAGAAAAAAAAAAATGTATTTGACGAGATTCTTGTTAAACTTCACATACATATCTATAAATAAAAATTTACTATTGTGAATAAATTGTTGAGTTATAAACCATATTGTTATATAATTATTGCAATATTATTTTCTAGAATTGTTTTAGATAAATTTGGATGATTCAGCGGGATTTAGAAATGTCGACCAATTTCTTAATAATGTATATACTTGTCTGATGTTAGAAAAAACACAAATGTGTTAATGTTATATAAGTATTGTTATTTTTTATAAAAAAAATACACCGGAACCAAATTCATGCCAAAACATAATTGCACAAAAACGTGGAAGTCCTGTTTCAGCATTTCTATTGCGGAGTTTTTATTCGAAAGATAAAAAAAAAATTAAAAAGCACATGAAAAAAATCTAAAATTTTGAAAGGTTTAAATAATAAAGAATCATCATTTATCAGTATTTTTGTAATTGTAATGCAATTTTAAATTCCATAGTACAACACAACGTTATAAAAACTGTCGATAACGATGGTAAATAATAATTATTTTTGGCTTTAGTAATTTTCTTGGTAAAAATTTAAATATTTTAGTAGTTAAAATAAATGATTAGATAATAATATATTATAAAAGCCATTTTAAATCATGTAATAATACATTATGGTAATTTATGTTTAATACAATAATACATTTAAACTTATTGACCATTGTTTGTGGCACTTCATACTTACTTTATACTTTATCAATCTAAGCACTTTTAATTTATCTATAATAAATACAATATTATTATGTGTTTAATTTTGTGTAATAAATATATTACACACATAATCATCACAAAAATTAAATAAATATTATAATTCAGATATATCAATAATGGAGATTAAAAATATCATGTTATTCCCATCATTTTTCTAACACTAAATTCTGAGTACCTACTTAGTTTAATATGATTGTTATTAATATTGTAACAGATCTTCTGCTTAAAATATCTTGGAGAGTTTCCAGGAATCGTCAGAGTGAAATATTTTAGAATAAGAAAATTCACCTGTCTGTGAATGATATTTTTTCAGTATTTTTTTAAGTTAATACTTCATTGTGAATTTATTTTTAACTTGGTAGACGAGTATGTTGTTAAAAATATACATACAGCATTATTTGTTTATTTACAAAGAGATAAAAATAATATTCTCTTATCTCATTTTAAATAAAATGAGCTACATTTCAATAGTTAATATAAATTAAAATATATAAAACTAAACAAGTAAATTTCTATAAATAAGATACCTAGTTGGAAATACATTTTAAAATATATTTCAGCTTTTTAAGCCGAAAAAATTGCAAAATTTTGACACCATTTCGAAGAAAATTGGGCGTGGTGGAGGGCCACGTGATTGTTTAATATATTTTAAATGTTATTTCAAATTTATACAAACTCGGTCGGCGAAGACGATCAAATGTCCTCAAATATTAATATACGAGTAGGTTTTAAGTATATTATTATATGTTTGTGTTTATGAGGTTTTTTTTAATAAGATATTAAAGATAGTTATAACTTTTACATTTTTTTTTTTTATTTACTGTAGGAACAATGCAATTTTATTATTTTATAATAAGTGCAATTTAAATATTTAATCAATTTCTATAATCATATATTATAAAAAATAAACATCATACAAATAATAGATTATGTAGGTAAATTTGGTTAAGACTAATAATTTTTGTATTTTTTTACATATATACAATAGAAATACATGAATTTAATCATTTATTAGTAAAACAATATGAGCTTATAGTTATTACATTATTTGCTTATGTCTTATAGTTGATATAAGTGTAGTTTTCATTATTTGCGTTACCGAATCTATACCGATAGCAAATTTGTTTATCCTTTAATTCCTGGTGCATAATGATAACATTAGTTACAGAAACGCACAAGTAATTAATTAATTATATTATTTTCTCATAATTAAATATAATGTTTCGTGTTTGTAATCCGATTGATTTATAGTTTTAATTTAATTTTACGAACCACGAAATACATATAAAATAAATATAATATTTTATTTAATTTTACATGTTTCAATTGATCAGATTTACTATCGTCGTACAATTAATGTACATTTTAATAAAAAAATAGATGTAAGTATAGTTTTATTTGAAAAAACAAAAAAAATGACTCTAAATTGTGCTTATGTACTTAAGTTCATTATGAACAACGACAATTGTTTAAACCTTGTGATTTAAACAAATTACCATTGTGTATCGGTATTATAATATTTATTACGATAGTTTCAATAGGAAAACTATAATTAAAATAATTATATATAATAATATGCAGCATCTATTTCGGCGATATAATATAATATTCAAACCAGTTCGTTTAATTACGCGTATTAAAATAATATATGATTATTGGTATTCGCCCGTTCGGTTATACCAAACCATTGATGTTTAAGTCGTCAAATTTAATTTCCAAGTCTCAGTCGGGTTTGAAATTTGAATTGCTATTTGCTGCGTGTTTGAAATTTTTGAATAATTGTAACACCGCGTGCATATCATAATAATACGCAATATATTCGTGACGTGTCCAACGGGCAAAATGACAATATCTCGCCCACGACGTGGTTAAGTACGATAATTGAAAATAATAATATAATGTAATATTATTAATATCGAACACGACAAGTCCATCGTGATGTAATATTTTTACGAACTATATTGTCGTGCGCGCATGTTATTAATATATATTTTCATTGAATATGACTACGATAACAATGGGTTATCATTACACATTTATAAATAATATTAACCTAGAACACAAGGCTGAGCAAGTTAACTATTTTTTTATTAATTTTTTTTTTTTATAAACCGTTAAGTATCTATAACCATATACCTATTTTGACCAATTTAAAATTATTAAAACATAAAACCGCTGTCGTGGAAAATTAAATTAAACATAAAAACATGATATTTTCTATAATCGTAAATTATTTAACTTAACTCTATAAACAAATAATTAAGTGAAAAAAATTTTAGGTATTCTAGAAAAAATAAAAATCGTCTAGTTAAAAGTTAATAGGTACTTGAAAAATATAACTGGTTATATAACTTCATTAAAATTTACTTAACTTTAACTTTTTAACGCGTTAATTCTCAGCCTTGTTAGAATATAATATAATGCGATCAAGGTCGCTAATATCAAACACACTTATTGTATAATTTTTTACGCGTTACGTATAGTTTTACAATATAAATATCATCAAAATCGACGAAAAAACAGACAATCAAAACTATAATATGTATGGCTATCCCGTTAGCATTTTTTATTTTTATTTTTGAAAGCATGTAATGCAAGTACTTAGATTGTATTCCTTATGATTCATATACGTTTAAGACTCAAGATGTATTTGTGTATTTATAAATAGTACATATTATACTATTTATACATAATATTTATGTATACGAATACGTTTTTATAATCAGATCCAATAAAGCTACATAACATACATACATGGCGTGTATTTAAATTCTGACAAATTGAAAAATGAGAAAATATGAGATTAAAAAAAAAAAAATGTTGATAAAGAACATCTAAAGTTCGAGATTATAAAAAACTATGAAATATACAGTATAATTATATGCCTTAAACATGTAAAATATGTACTATAATAAGCTCTAAGAATTTTAAATTATCGTTTTCAACTTTAACATTGCAGTATACAAATATCTTGTACCAGTTGTACCTATCTATCTAAAATTAAAACCATTTTATCTTTTATATAATCTAACCTATAGGTACATATCTGAACTTTTTATAAGTACGTAAAATATTTATTAAGAGGTCGTTTTTACATATTATTACTTTTGGTAAATGTTAATTTAATGCAAAAGCGCAATGCTTATCACTAGTTAATGTACGCACTACTGTATCAGTATACATGATTGAATTCCACATAATTAATAACTAGCTATAAATAAAAATGCTAAAAAAAATAAAAATACATAAACCTTGAAATATACTCTAATAAATTTTGTAGCTTAATTTGTTTATCATTTAAAACTGATTTATAGCTTTATCTACTATATTTTTAATATACAAGTACTATGAAAAAATATGCAATTGCTTAAAATCTCAAGCCCTCATACTGGCAATATAGATAAAACATGAAAAAGAATGAACACTAACAAAAAATTTAAACCTATGAAGGTAATAATAAAAAATAAACTTAAAATATTAAACGTTGATTTTTATAAATTATTTTTAAGTAATACCGTTTAATGTTTAGCATAAAAAAAGTCGCAAACATTTCTCGTTCAGAACATTTTTGATTCAAACTAATTCTTTTTAAAGGAATTAAATATTTTTATTTACCTATTAAAAAAAATATAGTTAAGAATGATGATTTTTAGAACATTTTACATTTAGATAAAGTTTGTGATGAAGTTATTATAAGCAATACATTTTTTTTAAAACCAAAATTAGTTTTTATTAAAAATAACGTTCAAAATTTATATACCAATGTATAAGAAGTCATAAAACAATTTATTTAGTTTTTATTCTTATATTATTTTTTTTATTCGTTACAAACAAATTTTGTTAAAAATATTAGCCGCTTTCAAAAGAAAACTGTTGAGGTTTTTCGAAAAAGAAGTACCAACTTGATAAAATTGTCTACCGGATATCTAAATGAAATGATTGATCGTACTAGTACTTCTGCTCCAAAAATGTGCAGATACAGTTACATTCATATAATTATATTACAAAAATCATAATATTGTAAAACCAAACAAATTTGTGTTTTATTCAGGAACTAAAATACCGTATAAGTTGATTTTACTGTTTAATAAATAATTAACATTATTATTCAGGTATTCAGGTGACTTGGTATAGTTTTCTAGACGTTTTAAATATTTAAAACAATCTATGTTAATCTGAGAACTGGAACATTTTATTTAATATTTCAAAGAATATATAAGGATCATTAATTATAAATAACATGACCTATTTATTTAAAATTGGTTAAGAATTAAAACATTAATCCAAACAAGAATTCAAATTAATTTAGAGATTTCTGACCCTACGCATGACTGTACTACACACATATTATACATATTGAAACTATTATAAATATAAAATTACTTTTGGTTTAATTATTCTTTTTTACATTTTACACAATATAATTATTTTATTGCACTCGTATTTAATTAATATTGAACCAATGACGAATCGTTCCTTTGTGTAAGGAAGCGTATAAATTAAAATTCTTAAAAAAAATCAATTATATCACAAGTCTAATTTAAAATAGTATTAAATTTAGACTAGAACAATATTATACGATCATAGATATATCGTATATGAGGTACCTAAACGTTTATTCGACTGCATCATGACCGTCTCATATGTAAACATGACACAACGACTGTGTACTGTGCATGCCCCTATTATTTTTTTTACGTTTTACAGCGATGACTAAATTCGTAGCCATAATTTCGTGTCGTTACCATGTCGACTGGTTTGTGTACTTCGATATTTTTCCATTTCTACGCGATATTTTTAAAAAAACATTTTTAAAATGTTTTACTAAGTATATTTATTTTCTTTGAGTCTAATAATAGTATGATAATATACCTATGTTGTTAATCACCGATTAATTACTTTTTTTTTTTTAAATTGATTACATCGTTTTAGAAAATAAAAAATGGAGTACGATATTAAAATAACAGATATAATGAAAGAAATCGGTTGCGGCGATGGCTTTCACATACCGGTAGCCAACGAAGAAAATCAATTGCTCGAAAAAGAGGTATACGTAATTAGCCTTAATTTGTTATATCAATACAATATAATATATTATATAGTTAAGTAACCTTAACTAATAGTTTTACGGTTTACCTATTGAATATATACATTTTTTATGAAATTGTCTTAAAAACGACAATATACCAAACGTAGGTATGCTAAATTATACTAGAAATATGCATATTATTTCTAATTGCAAATTGGTACATTATTATATACTCCATAATGGCATAATATGAATAAATGTTAATTACCTTAATTTCTGAAATTATATTCAATTTAAAAAAATTAAAAATATAAGAATAACTAAAATTGTTCTTCTCTTCCATTATTCTTATGTTTCTATAATATAATTTTGTGAAATGTAGGCATTCCTATTTATTGATTTATTATGTTTTATATATATATCGGATTATTTTCTCTCCATATATTGCAGTTTAATATTGAAAATAGAAAACATTTGATTTTTTTTCTTTAACTAATGTAATAAATGTTATACAGATAAAAGAATTACTTAAAAAAAAAGCGACGCTGTTAGTGACCGATGAGTTATTGGAAAATGAATTACTCGAACATCCGAATATAAAAAACAATTTTTTGACGCAAGAAATACAAAATCAGGTAGATAATTTTATGATTTAATAATAAGCAGTATTATAAAATACTTATAAAATAATAAACGTCAAAATAATTTGTTTATGTATGCTATTATTGATTTTTTTTACAGTCAACCCAATTATTGTATTAAAAGTTCAAATTTTGTTTTGGACTTTTTACTAGCTGGATATTCAAACAACAATTAATATTTTCAATTTTATTATACTGTGTACAAATTAATTTGTTATATTTTTGTATTTCAGCACATAAATGTGTATTAAAATATTCTACAAAAAAAGATCCCTTATTTATATAGTCTATATTTTTATATAGAAATTGATCATAGCAAATCGTAAACAATTTAAGACGGAAGAGCATATGTTGATAGCTGCTCAACAAGATAATGAGAATTTGTCTAGAGATAATAAAGCTGCATCGAAAAAACTGAATGAATTGATCGAGGAACAAAATAAAGTGGAAGTAAGAAATATATTTTGTCTAAGAAATTAAATTATATAGTACATATAAAACTAGTATTAAACAATATTATTTCTTCAATCGATATTATAGTTAACTCGAAATGTTTTTTACACGAGTTCTCGCATGATTCACAACATAAATTTCGTGACTTTATTTTTTATACGCTGACTAAAACTCGCGGAATGTGGTTTTCCGAAGAAAATACCAATTCATTTATAACATATTTGATAATTTTTATTAATCATCTTACGATGACTTTTAGTATACAATAATATTACAATGTATTTTAATACATTCAAAAAAAAAAAAAAAATGATTCCATTTACCTAATTTATAATGTACCCATATAAAAGTTGTGTGTTATTTTTTTTTAATTCAACATTTTAAATTAAAACACAACTATCATGATAGCATAAAAAACGGTAAAATTCTGTGATCCATTCATGTTAATATTAACAATAATTTTTCTCTCAGGTGTTTTACTTTTACCAAAATATACCAACTGGAAACTATATAATATTACAATTATTATCAATATCGGTATTATTGTTTAAAATTAAAATGGTCATTGAATAATCATTGACATAATATAGTCAGTATGAATAATAATTATTATTCGTTCTCATTGACTCGACGACAATAAATTCATTAAAATAAATGTATTAAAATTGTAATTAATTGATAAGCTTCATTGATACAATAATTTTATATTTTGCAGACAATGGTTATTAATATTTTATATTATGTTTAAAAACGAACTTGTTTATCAATAATAAATGTATTTAAAAATGTATGATCTGAAAAAAAAAATTACCTTGTGTTATTTAACATACAACATACTTGTACGCATTTTCACGATTAGATAATAATAGTAATTATTATTTAAATTATAAAATAGCAATAATAAAAATAACATTAAAAAATCATATCATACGAATAATCCATTAAATTACTATGCATAGGACAATATATGAATAAATTATATGAATTTGTGTTTTGAAATAAAGATTTACATCGTTTTTATTGTTTACTCCTTGTACAAGGTGAAATTAATTATTGCCTAAGATTTAAATAACTCTGAATTTTTAAAATATTTTCTTGGGAATTGTGAATGTTTTAAATGTCATTCAGTTTGAATTTCAATAAAAATTAAAATGAATTTTACATTTTTTAGTAAGCATAACATAACGCGTTTGTTATTGTTGCCCGTATTATGAAATGTCTGCTCTGCAATTCATTCACGTTTAATATTATTTAAGTTATCTGAAAATTATTTAATATAATTTATAGGTACATCATAATATAATAAATATTTTAACAAAACACTAAATATATTTTATTTTAAAAACGCATGGACTATGTTTAGTTTATTTGTTCTAGAGACAATTATAATATTATTTAAAAATACGACTACTTGATAAAATACAAGTAATTTTAACAACATTTAATTATGTATGTACTATTAGGTAGGTACTAGTAATTAAATTCCCCTCAATTAGTAAATGTTAATAATTATTGGAGATGTTTACTCTCCAATAATTATTGTAGATAATTAGTAGGTACTTATAATAGTAAAAAACTGAAAAACAAAAAATTAATGAATAAAAGTTTATTTAATATACCTATACATGAAGGCCTATTATTGTAATAATTATAAAATAAAATTATATTCAAATTGAAAAATTAAATATAAATTTTATGTTTTAACTTTTATATTTAGAATGAGTTGACAAAAACCGAAGAGCATATTAAAAAAATGAGAGAAACTGTTGAATGGGGTGAAGAAACACTTTTAGCGTGGAACAATGACCTGGCTAAACGGAATACAGATGTTAATATACTCGAGACATATCATTTAGAGGATAATAACAGATTTAAGGTAATTGCTTAAGACCACAGTATAATTAATCGAATATGACTGTAATATGTATAATTTAGGAACTAGATTTACGAAGACTGTACCTTCAACGAGATGTTATTGAAAGGGAACTTATTGTAGAAAAAGAGGTTAACGAATTGATTCGGGTCGAAAGAGAACTAGAACAAACTTCTAAATTAACAAGACAAGCACAAAATGAAAGAAATCATCTACTTGAACAGTGGGAGAATGCAGCTAATTTTTTGAATGCAAATCAAAAAGATTCACAAAAAACCGTAGACGTCAGTATCTTCCTTAAGATTTTATGGAAAATAATAATATTTTTCCGAATATTTAAAATTACAGGAAATGAATCAAATTAGAGAAGCTGCTCAAGAAGTTTATGATAATATGAGTAATGATAAACAAAAGTATCAAGATTATTTAGAGGCTAATGAAGAACTAGAATTAGAAATAAACGAATGTCATAAAATCAATAATGAACTAAAACTATCAATCATTAATAAAATAACAGAAAATGAAAATCTACAATCAGAGGTAAAGATTAAAATTGGGGAACTAATTATCTAATATAAATATGAGTTTATTATTAAAATAATTATATATTGGTATAAATTTTCACAGGTAATGGTAGCTCAAAAAGCTCTTAATATTGTTGGTAATAGGTTAGCTAATGAGCGAACAAAACGGAGGTATATGGAAAATGAACTAGCACAGTTGAAAACAAAGATACAGAAAAAAGAAGAAGACATAGTAATAATAAAGGATAATATGATAAAAAACAAAAATAAATCAATGACCACGGAGGAACGAATAAATGAACTAGATAAGATTTATGAAGTATTCATTATTTTATAAGAAATGATGAGACATTACAGTAATTATTTATTTTATTTCAGAATCAAAAAGCCACAACTCAACAACTCATATCTGAAAAAAAAAAATTACAGAATATGATGTTCAATGTGAAAAATGAAATAAAACAAATTCAAAGTAAAATCGATCTGTTAACAAACCAATTAGATATAAGTCGTAATGAACAAATTACGATAAGTAAAGAAGAATCTAAAATAAAAAAATTAATTATGTCGAAAACAGAACATTTATATCAGTTGGTAAAAATTATTAAGATAAACAAAAATGTGTAAAAGATTAATTATTGTAACTAAATTAAATTATTTTAGAGCTTTCAAGTTGAAATGATACGTACTAAAATAGCCGAAGCTCAAGGAGTTGTAAATGTTGAAGAAATGAATGATTTACAAGAAAAATTACAAGTTCTCAATGAAGATTTAGCTTTAGCCAAAGAGAAAAAACATCTATTAGAAAAGCAATTAAAATTAATTGAAGTAAATGTTGATTCAACAATATATTATTAATACATAATTAATACTTTTAATACTCTATTGTACGAATAATAACTAGCATTAAAATGTTTTAGAGTGAATCGTGTCGCATAAATAAAGATGTTGAAAAAAATACCCTTGAATTAGAAACACTTCGAAATCAAGTAGAAGAGTTGAGCGTCAGAAATGAAGGAGGTTCGATGCATAAGACCACATGCAACACGGCTATTATAATATAATTCTTTTTTTTTCTCAATGTAGGCGAAAAACAAATTCAAATTTTAAAGGAACAAAATCATCGTTATCACATGGAAGAAATTATGATGAAACTCAAAGTGGAACAGATGAAGAAGTGGACGGAAAAAGAATGCGAAAAAGTGTACTCACTGGCCCAGCAACGGGAAGAATTGACCGCGGTACGTTAATAATAATAAGACAATGAATATTTTACATAAATAGAACGTGCGCTAAGTTATAGTAATCTAGCCCATAACGATAGTGGATCTAACCTAAACTTAGACTAACGATAAGGACGTGATGATAATAATGTTGGCTAGGACATAAACAAGAGGAAAAACGAAGTGGCGGCTATACACGAGCGGATAAACGCGGAGAAAAAGTTATTATCGGACGAGAAGTCATCGGTGAAACGTAAGTTGGACAGTCTGGTCCAGTACATTGAACAGAGGAAAAACAAATATCAGATATTGTCCGCCACGATTGGGATCGACACCGGCGCCAATGGTGACAACGACGGCGACAATGCCGATGGTGATAGCGACAACGACCGTTCGTCGTTCACAATAAGTGGTCACCGGATTCGGGTTGCCCGCGAGAAACTCGAGCTGCAAGAAACGGGTGACAGACTGGACGA
The DNA here is from genome assembly GCA_013282895.1 of Eriosoma lanigerum. Lineage (NCBI taxonomy): Eukaryota > Metazoa > Arthropoda > Insecta > Hemiptera > Aphididae > Eriosoma > Eriosoma lanigerum. The sequence continues at coordinate 38,081,747 of CM023358.1, forward strand.
ACGGGTGCAAAAGTTAGAGATTGAGATCAGGGCCATGGAGAATACGTTGCACGTGTTGAACGCGTCCAACAACTGCTATAAGTCCAGTTTGTCTTCAGTGAATCCATCGAGTCGGTTTACTTGTGGACGTTAGCACCGCGTTTTAGTGACTTTTTTTAACGATATATCATGTGTGTGTGTTGTAGGCGACGAGTATAAGGGCATGATCATTCTGGAAGAGACTTACGAGAAACTCAACAGCATGTGCATGCAAAAGAAGAAAACGATCGAAAGTTTGGAAACAGAAATTCGGGTAGATATATTTAACGCCATCTGTGGTTATGAATAATGATAGAGTTTCAACGGCCACAAATTTGTGATTTCATTAAAACTCACGAGACGTTATAATGAAATTTTTAAAAATTGATATTTACATATAATCCACCATAATAATATATAATAATAGGGTTTAATGAAATTTCTAGAGAGGAGAGACCAGACATCTCACTAATTAAACAATAGCATTGCATTTAGCTCGAATTAATTTTTTTATTTGAAAAATAATTAACATTTATAGCATTAACATTGACAAACTGCTAATTAACATTAGCATTGATATGTTCGATCCTCAAAATATACGAATATATTTATATTATATATTCACACATGTATTTTTTAATTTTATATTATTATTATGCAATAAATACTTCCTAATCATTAAATAATAAAATCTAATAATTTATTTTTCAAGAATTATATTTTGTTATTTTATACATTGAATACTTCCTAGTGTATGTCAAGTAACAAAGTCATTAATATTTAATATTAATAAATTATTTTCAATTAATAATCATAATATTTCATAATATCTTAAACTACATTGGTAAATATGTTACAGGATCTGGAAGTTCAATTTAAGGAAAGTAGTGAAGAGTTAGAAAATTTAATTAATCTTCGAGATATTAAAGATTGTGAGATTGAACGCGCTGTAAAAGAAGCCAATGAACAAATGATGAAATTAAACAGAGCAAATAATCGAATTCAGTTCGATATGAAAGTGATCGACAAGAGTTGTGATCCAGATAAACAAGGTGCACTCGAATTGATAAAAGTATGATATAAAATTATTATTATATTTCCTTGCACGTAAGAGGTTATTACGTTTTATAAAGGGCCATATGTGTATAGTTTTTAAAATCTACTTACTTTGTCAGATAACTGATAAGAATGATTTATTTAAAGATTAATTTAGAATTACTAGCTTCAATAAATATCGAGTATCATACTTTAATTTACTAATTATTTTTAATTAAATTAAATATTATCGCTACTTGAGGCTTAATATGAAAACATATTATAACACGATTTATGTATGTAATTTCACACGAGCATAATATGATCGAGTTTCATTCATATTCCGAATGAAACTATAATGATACGAATGACTTATTTATATTATTCATATACAACGATGATACATACGAGTATATATTATGAATTATTTTTGTGATTTATACTCTGAGTAGACAGTATATCGTTTCAAACGATTATAATCATTATTTTCTAGCGGGATATCGCGGTGAGGATGATGAAAAAAGTGGACAAGTGCGTTTTAGAACTGTTGTCTGAAATGTCCGTACGGCACATCGGAGTCGAGCCGACCATCAAACAGTATTTATCGGAAAAGGATTTGGAGCTGCCCACCGTGTCTGGTCTGTCGTTGACCAGGATTAAGTCTAGCGGCGATTCGAGCAGAACGTCTTCGATCGGCAACAATAGTAGCGACAGCAGTGTAAAAAGGTGCCAAAACTAGAATAATTTCTATATTTTAATGTGCAATATTTGACCATCAATCATGACGGTTAGGCGTGTTCGTCTCTGTTTACACTGCGTATAAGTGACACACTGACGAAGCGAACGGTATATCACGTTATATTTATGATACCAACACGGTGATTAAAATTTCGCGCTAAAAACAATGATGGGAATCGCGTGACACGTTTGCTCCGTTATTTTCGTAAAAAAATATTCATTAGATCGTCCTGTATTTTTTAAGTGTACGTGGAGCGCTTGTTTTCGGAACGGATGCGAGTCAGTTTTTGTATTTATGTGTTTGTTTAAAAAAAAAAAAAAGACCACTTCACGTTTACAGAGAGAGCGTTGTCGACTACAGCGTGGTACTTATATATATATGTTTATGATGCGCGACAAAATATTAAGTGCACTTTCGCGACAGGAGCGAAAATCGTTTTTCGAACAACAGATAACAACTCCATAGGACTCGGCAACAACGTTATATTATATTTTAATAGCAACCGAAGTTCGATATCGTGAAAGCTAATATTTGTATAACGGGTTTTTTTTTTCTCCTCGATTCGTACAGTATAACGCAATAAGAAGAGTATAGATACGTCGATGATGATGTCATTTTACGGTGTATCGCGTTTTTGGGTATTCTTTATTATAGCGATATTTCGTTTACCCAAAGTCCCAAAATCTCTGAAGTACTAAATTTAATTATTAATTTTTAATTGTTTAATCATTACTGTTGTCGTTACCGTTAATCGACTATAAAATAATATACATATATTACAGTAATACTTATATGGTCAAATGATAATAATTTTAAATTCTTATATACCAGTTAATATTATATTGCGTTTACACGCGTCGCGCAGGGCTGAAATCGGTTTAAAAAGTAAAGGGGTATATAATACGTAGGTATATTAAAATGAACTTTAACAAAATAAAATGTTTATAATCTAACGATTGTTGAATATGTGGTCTTATAAAATAAGATCTATTGTAATAATAACAAAAGCTATTTATTTTTAAGTAGCTTATTATCAAATCGATAAAATTTAAAAACGGTTTATCTTGTTTCGTGTAAACACAGTAATTGTGCCGTTATTGGAAAGCAATTTGTTTATTTTCTAAATTCACTGTAAATTGTCGAGTTCCATTTAAATATTCAAAGAAAATGTTAATTAGTATACTTAAGTTATTAGTTTATTACTCGTTATAAGCTAATAATTTATTAACTGAACTTATATATTACGTTTTGTTTGAAATCCGTTTTATTTGGATAACATTATATTCGTCATAAATGAAACAACAGAAACTGGGTTATACTCATAACTAACAATAATAATATAATTATATAAATAAATAAATAATAATATAATAATAATCGAAATTCATTATCTCATCAAAATAAATACCAAGAAATATTAATGAGATATTTTGTTAAAAATGAATAATATTTAACGGAAATGACAATATTATAAGTAATATAAAATTTAATTCAATAACATTATTTTACAGCTATACAGACGAAGATAGAAAGAGTTCATTTTCCATAATAAATTTAGATCCTATGCCCAAAGTCCGAAAATCCGGTAAGAAGTTGTATTAGATTAATTTGCATAACAGTTCATTGTTTTCTTGCTGTAGTTACTTATACACACTGAATATTGAATACCTACTGATATTATTGGTTAATAATTTAAAAATTATTATTAATTTATTTTTACATAAATTTCAGTCATTTAAAATTATCATTATTATTGACCAGCTAAAAATATTAGCGTAGAATGATAAAATAATGTTTATTTATTTCATGAACGCAAATATAATATTATACGCTAATTATAATTGTGTCTTCTTGTTAATTTTCATAACAGGTACTTCAATCGTGAACAAATAACGAAATGTGCGAATCTTGCGAACGATTGTATTGTTTTGAAATTACTACCTACGCAATATGAACAAAAATTATAACACTCAATAAATGGGACAATGTATAATAATTTAATAGTGTAATAATTATTATTGTATAACCCACGTAAGCCAGAGTACGACAATATCATAAATTCACATTGCTTAGATTTGACTAATATATGATAAGGAATTTGGAGTAGTACAAATGCGTATTTGAAAAATATTCCAAACATGTTTTCAGAAAATAATTAATTATATTATTGAAATTTAAAATGAAAAGTTGGGAATAAATTGAAATAATTATAAAAATACGTGTTTGAACATCAATAGTGCATAATAAAAATATAAACGATTTAATAATCTTTTGTAACATATTTTATAACAACGTAAATATTAAATAACCTACTTAATTGACGAAATATATGTTTGCGAAAACTAAAGTCGTCTAAATTTTGTATGGAATAATATAATTATAAGAATTGATATGTTAGAATAAAACTTAAAAATGCTTATTGACTTATCTACCTAAATTATATAAATTCGTAAAATAGACGTAAAAGTTTGACTGAATTAGTAATTATTTATCTACTATAATAAGTTAATCGTTTTAAACTAAATTGATTGCCAATTATTGAATGCATTATATCTTATAAGACGTCGTTATTTTGGGTATACGTAGTTATTAAATATTTAAAATCGCTACTCAAAATGTAAATTATCATAATATATATTAAAGTATTCAAAAAATAAAATGTAGAGATTATAAATTAATCCTACCAACCAAGGTCGATCAAATATTATACGTCCTGCTTCTACACAAAAGCTACAGTTTTATAATAATTATGGATTTCTTATATTTTTAAATAACATCAATACTATTAAAAACTAGAATATATTATAATAAATTATTTCTTTTTCGAATATTTTAAGAATTCTAAATAGTAGTACTTCTAGTATGGATTGCTAACATGAAATATATTAAAGATTAAACTAATATTAAATCTGCTATATGTCATTACTAATTATACATATTATTTTAAAGTTTATACCGATAACCCGAAACGATAACCAAACCGCACAATACCTAAGTATGTTGTTTTATAATAATATGCTGCTGTGCAACAGTAATATATTTTTAGCTAAAATATTATATGAAAGAATGAAAGACATACCGTCACAATGACCGCATATACAATTGAACGACAATATTTAATGACGAAAAATAGCAATATGAATGTTTGTACCGTTAAAAATTAACTCATCGTCGTAAAAATAAAAATGAATGATATCGATTCGGAAATTTATTAAAAATTGCTAATAAAACTTTTGAAAGAGAAATTGGTCGTTTCTACACGTTATAGATATAATGCTTTTATTACGTTTATGTTATGTACTTTAGTATAGGAAATGACTACCAGAATTCATAAGAAATGCATAAAACGAATGGGTTGTGTTAGTTTAGCGATGTTTAAAAAAAGTGTTTTTTTCTTTTAGATTTCTGACGTTTGTCTATATTAAGAAACAATCAAATGTTAACCGTAGTCTAGGAATATACCTACTTTATGGACACGTAGAATGGCGTAAATTAGGTTGCTAAGTAGCGAATGTTTTGAATTTCAGTCACAGGAGAAGTCATCTTGATTAAGTTAAGCTGTAAACAAATGTAAATATTCGGATATTTTAGAGTGGGAAAATTAGTTTCGCAATCAGGACACGTGATCCCTCTGAATACGCCACTGCCGTTCACGTGATCGTTTGCGTGCCTAACCGTTTATTTTAAAAACAGAGTTTATTTAATTGATTTAAAGTGAAATTAGAAAATCATACAGCGATCAATGGATCATAATATTTACATATCATTAACATAACAACTTATATAGCAGAGTCACATAAACTTATGAAAATATAATTTTATTTATAAGTGTGAAAGTGTAGTGTACCTACCAACGCAGAAACAAATTTCAATGATAATAAATCAATGATTGCTAACATAATGATATGTTAATAATCAATTATAGTATTTTTTATCCACCTTTTTTAGACATAATCGCTATTTTAAAGATTAACAAATATAATGCAATTTAAAATATTTTGTTATTCCTACTGATCTCGGTACCGTTTCCTACGTATATTAGGCGCTGACTAAAATTAATTAAAAATATTATTAACGACTAGGCAAAATAAGTAATTTCATTATTTTTGATAAGGTCTATAATAGTTATCATATATCAAAAATGTATATTTAATAACTAATACACAGTACATTTTTGTATCTTTTATTTATTAGATGCAATGAATCGAAGAAAAATTCAATGAGAAAAAATGAAGTTTAAAATTAATTATTATTTATTATTTATGAGTTTAAGTATTATATTAGCTTAAATTATATATTTGTATTTTTTATACTAAGTCAACTTTAGATAATTCAAATAAAATATGAAGGGGAAGCAGGTATCAATCAAGGGATTACATTTTTCAATTTATACACACGGTTTAAATTTAATATTACACAGCCAGTATACACCAAAAGATGCAGTTCATTCGGGAATAAATTCTATTTAAAAATTCCATTGGTTTTTTAATTCACACTTCGTAATAGGTATACTAGTTTACTAGTATGAATGTATGATATCTAAAAGTTGAGAGGCTTATAAATATAGTCGTTTCCGTTCCCCTAATTCCGTCCTCCTTTTTTCGTATTCAATCGACGACTGAGAAAAGATTGTTTACGTAATACTTCCTCCCTTTATCACTTATAATAGAATTAAATAATATTAAAAATTTGCAGTTTGCAGGGTCCAGGGGAACACTGAATAATCCTCCACCCATACTATTAAAACAATTTTTATGATTTTTACAAAGTTAAATGTTTTTTCTTCACCACCCTTTTTCTCCCTTTCTCCCTCTGTTTTTTCCTCCTGGTGACGACACTCAGGCCCATGATTTCACCCTTTGATACTCTCCTCTTATTTTTTCTATTTTTTCTATTTCACTAAATTAATTTTCGATCTATCTCCTTTTTCTAGAGTTTAAAATAGCCAAATATATCCAGTATTCCATTTAATAACTATAATAATATACTGAAATAGTAGTTAGTAGGTGCCCTTAAAATATATTTAACATTTTACAGTCAAAGTAAATAATAATAATATTAAAATCCGGTGGTGTTATAGTTGACCATTTTATATTATTGCGTTATTATTGATAACAACGTTAATAATGATTATATTTTTATGTCGCTATACAAGTAATTTTGCCTATTCGATCTAAATCACTTGTTGAGCTCATTATTTTTGTAGCTCGAAACGCTAAATCCAGCAGAAGACATAAATAGATGACGTTTACCCGGAGCCACTCGTTTAGCCTAACATATATATATATATATATATATATATATATATATATATAAGAATAGAAATAGGAATATTAAAAATAAATGACAGATCCAAATAGGGATGTACAACGATAAAAAACTATGTTTTTTCATATGCATAAAAACTCGGCTGTTGTTATGATATATTATTCATCTGTTTTTCTTTTGTCATTTTATTGTATTCGAGTTGTAATATGCGTTATAATGGCATTTTGAAAACCTATTTACACATAACGTTTAAAGGCATTCGTCCACGATTTACATCCTATACGGTTAGCAACAGAGTAGCTCCTTATCAAATCATTATCAATAAAACATTGATGCGTGTTCATAACCATAAGAGTGCGCAAAACATTTTTTAGTCTGGAGGGTACACTATAAACAATTAGTAACCCTGTACCCCCCTCCCCCTCAGTACACCCCAATGCATACTTAACAATATTTTCACAAGTATAATTATTTATGGATCTTATACATTTTTAATAATAAATTAGTCGCGACTACAAAACCAAAGATAAATTTTATAATAATCGGTATGTGGGATTACGAAAAAAAAAAAAAAAAAAATGACAATAATATTTAATGACCATTCAGTCTGAATAATAATGTTCAAAAACTCTGAGATATGCGTCCTTTATACTCGAAAATATAAATTTTATCTGATCTATGCTCAGGGGCGGATCTAGCCCATTATAACGGGAGGGGGGGAACGAACAATAATTTTTTGTGTAGAACGTATCATATAGGATATAGATTATAGAATTAATCATTTAATTGATAAATTTGATTTTGTTTATAATTTAATCGATTTACTACCATGAAATTTAAGTAAGACATAAACAAATTTTAAATTATAATATTGTTTCTACTTCTTTTATTAAATTAGAATTATCTAGCTTTAATTTATATAAACAATTAGTATTTATTAGTATGCATAATTGCATTAAGTGAATGAGTAATGAGTATAATATATTAATATGTTTAACAAAAAAAAAAAACTAAACTTTTAAATTTGAAATAATCACTAAGTATATTAATGAATATATATTTAGATATTGGATCTGAATGACTGAATGTATGTTATAGTGTTATAGCATTTTATTTAATTCTTAACTAAAATTAACATTTATAAAAACTAGAAAGTATAAAACTAGAACTAAGCAACACGTAAACACAGAAAATGAAAACAAAACAGTACAGTAATACAGCCAATACAAATGTATAATAAATTCTAAATTATATAGGTATTTTATGTGTAAATATAGTAAAATTTTAATACATTTTTTGATAACAATATACTCATAAATCATTATGTCCATATAAAATCATCCGTATGGATAATGTGAAAATAACCAATAATAGAAACTATTGTTAATCTGAACTGGTAAATCGGTATATTGTATATGTTAATCTAAAAACTATAAATACCAAGGCACAATGTACACATTGAATATAAATACATACTGCACATTTAAATGGGAAGTGGGTATAAAGTATTATAAATAGTTTATTGATTTATTCTTATTCATTTGAAAAAAGCATTTAATCGAAATGACGATTAATCATTTTTTATGAATTAATCGATTAATCAATGAAAATTTTGATTAATCGAAATAATCGAACAGCCCTAGGTTAGATTACCTAAAACGAAAATATTACGTATTTTGATACTCTATTTTAATCTTTAATTAATCTTTTTTTTAAAAAAAGAAGTGAGAAGATCGATTCCGGGCGATCCTCCTTCGTCGCTTCGGTCCTCGGAGAAATTAGTGATTTATTATAATTAAGATTTGAATACAATGATATTGCATTAGAAATACGATTCTGAGACTCAATATAATACAATATATTACTGATAAGTTGTTCCAAGAGTTTACAACGTGTGTAAACTACCTAGGTGAATACTCAAAAAATAACAAATACCTACGTTCAAAATCATGATCAAAATCAATTCACCATGTGAGTAAATCTACCTATGAGAATATTCAAAAAAATTTTAAGTAAGTACCTACGTTCAAAATAATGAAAAATCTAAAATCAATTTCGTCAAAATTACGATTCGTGTGAATTTTGACGTTAATCTGTAATTTTATGGTAGTTTTTCTATTCTCAAGGAAAAACTTTTAAGAAAGTTGAAAAATGAGCTAAATAAAGTACCAACTAGATGCAATTTTCTACCGAAAGCATTCACTGTTCGTGGTAATCGGAACATTACTTTTACCCGAAAAAATGTTTTCACACATCAAAAAAAAACATATTTGTAAAATCGTTAAACTAATATACATTTATTGCTTTACACAGAATTTAAAAGCTACAAGCAGCTATTCCAAAAGGTTTTACACATATAGAATTATCTTAAATTGACATGACAAATTAAGTGATTAAAATGGGAAGCAATAAAAGAAATTATAATATACAACATAATTATTAAAAAACACTAATATTAATACGCACCTAAGAAAAAAAAACCGGATGTAATATACTAATATCTAATATCAACAATACGTTCGAAGTTGAAAATATAATTAAGATATCACCAACAATGACACATTTATTGAGACATTTTTCAACAATAAACTTTGTGAAAACGTCTTATCAGACGGAAATTGTGGATTATTTGTATTAATTTAACGCTATAAATAACAGAACAAATAATAAAATAAAAATAACATAACATTAGCAGACACATTGCGACTATTAAAATTAAATCTATATCTGAACTTCATAATTATATTGGTTGCACGATGACGAATTAGCATCAATAGCAAACTTCTATTGATTCGACACATATTTGTGGCCATTCGAAGTTTATTAAACAGTAGCTATAAAACGGTCTTTTATGAATTTTTAGACAAACTTAAATTTTTGATCATATAAACTTTGTCGTAAGTTTACAGTAAAAAAAGAAACATATAATTGCTAATGAAATGAATCGAAAAAGAATTATTTTGGTCAAAAATGAATAATAATATTGTTGTCAGTTGTCAGTTGTCAGTTGGTATACTCAGTAATAATAATATGTAATATTTCAACTGCAGTAATATGTATCTAAATTATATTTTATATGAATATTTAAATTAATTCCTAAAAAAGGTGAAAAAAAAAAAAATTGGGTGCTATGAATTCGAATGAATTCGAAGTTTAGGAGACAAAAAATATATAGAGAGAAAGTATAAAAACTTTTTCTAAGGCATCTATAAAGCAACTTCGTATAATGAGTGAAAGATATATATATATTTTTTAGAATACACGAAGGATGAGCTAAATCAGGGGTCTCCAAACTATGGCCCGCAAACAAGTTTTAATCGGACCTCTCAAAAGACGGTAAATAATCTAAAAATATGTGTAATACACAAAAGTCGTTATTTTGCGCACGTGATGTCAATTGATACAATCACCGCTAAGAGCTTTTGATATTTTATGCGTCCCTCGAATAAAAAAGTTTGGAGATCCCTAAGCTAATATAGCCTAACCGCCAAAATGTTTAGCCAAATTGCACCTAAGAGCTTAGACAATATAATAATATACTTTATATTCATATATTATATATTCTTCATTTAAATAACCGATTATAAATATCTCATAAAATCTATCTTACCATTTTATGAAATAATTTTTTATATTCATAATATAAAGACAATAATGGAAAAAAAACACATAAAAAACAATGTCGCATGTTGTATATAGGTATTAGGTATAATATCCAAAATACATGTAAATTACCAAATCGATATTATAAAAAAATGCAATCTATTAAAATGTAGTAAGTATAATGTACAATGTCATCATAGTGTTTATTAACTATTATAAATTAATTTGTAAAATCAATCGAAAGTAAACGTTCGGAGTATCGGAGATTTATCAAATTAAAATTATTTATTATAACAATAGAATATGCAGGAGCCGGGTAAAAAAAAAAAAAAAAACATTATTAGATATATTATCATTGTGATGATTTCTAAACAAATAAAAAATAAAACTTTAGGACATATTATAATTAACATTTAACAGTATAATATATTATGAATAAACATTATGTTTTGGTTTTTTAACAAACAATATATTATGACTAAATTTTTCTTTTAAATAGCACTATCGTCTAATACAATAGTGTGCATCGTTCATGTGTATACTGTACACATAGTCACCAATTCCTGTATAATTACAATGAGTCAGGATTTTTTTTTAGTCGAGTGTTTTAATTTAAAAATGTTAAATATTAACGTTTAACACGTTAAAATGTTTGTCATGGTGTAATCCACCTTGGTGAAAATATTACATTATATTATCATTGGTAAATTTGCATAATAAAAATATGAAACAAAAGCATATGTAACAAAACGTTTTGTATAAAAACTAATTTATAATATATTTTTGACATAAATACGGTCGAGGGAGAGGCGTTTTAACACCTAAAACACCCTCTGTGGCTATACGCCACTGCAATGAACAGTATAGGTACATTTCCAGTGATAACATTTAATAACATATATATATTCGTATATTTTACAGGTAAATTAATAGTTTTAAAATTATGGTTTCGTTTTAAAAAGTATTATATTTTTCAAGGAATAAAAATACTTTAAAAAAATATTGCGCTGAATACTTTTGAAAATTAATATTTAAACAAATTTTTAAAAAAAAATTTCATATTGATTTTTTATATTATACAATTAGTAGGGGGAGTTTTTTCATGAAACCTTTCAAAACAACCATCTCCTTTATAAAATCCTAAATTTACGCATCTGAACGTGTACAAGTATTACAATATTCAGTCGAGTATGGTTATTTTTGAATTTTTTTTCAAAGACATGGTTACCCAGGCAAGGTCGTATTATGGGGGGGCCAAGGGGGTCATTGGCCCCAGGCACCAAATTTTAAAATATTGTAAGACAATTATTATAATAAATCATTATTACGACAAATCGTCTATTATTATTATGGCCAATTACAGTCTTGAAACAGCTATAATGGCAACATTAATTCAGTATGTATTAGATTTAAAAAAGTATGTTTAATAGCTATGAAGAAAGAGCAATTAATAAATCAGGACACAAAACATATCGAGAAGCACATAAAAGAAAAAGAAAATTAATAGCAGATGAAAAAGGAACTAGAATATATTTTGAAACTCAAGATTCTTTTAGGATTAATATGTGTTATGCTAATATTGACAAACTATATATTCTGAACTAGAAACAAGAAAATTGTGTTACGATAAAGCCAATAAAAAATTTAACTTTTTATTTCAAATAATAAAACTATCACCATCAGAAGTTTACAAAAAAGCAGAAATACTTCAAAACATGTATCTGACGTGTTCTATCTCATGTATAATTTTCTGACGAATGTATACAATTTAGAAGTTATCTAATGAATCTAGCTGAAAAAAAAACAACCTAAAACTATAATAGATATTTATAAAATGATTAAGACTGAAAAACTATTGTTTCTTTATATAGATATAGCAATAAGGATGTATATATGTTTATATATAGCTATTATTTCTATCGAATCTGCACTTATGATAGACATGGACGAATACATTTGCTAAACAAAATGCACGTAAAAAGTTATAATTTTTTAAATTTTTTTTAATTTCCCTGAATATATATATATATATGTATTGAAAATATTTTTGTTTCTTTATAACCATCTCATATTAAACTTAGTAGTCATTATTAAAGGTGGGCGCTTTAGGAACAGTGCCTCAGGGCGCCAAAAAGATAAATACGTCTCTGTACTCAGGCGCGGATTCAGTCAATTTTATCAGGGGATGCTGAAAAAAAATTAACGATATCCTTTTCTAATTTTATTAAATTTAAATAATAAAAAAAAAAATTATAAAAATTCTATGCTTTAGGTTTTTTTTATGTAGGTACTTACTTAATTTCTTACACATATTGTAAGAATATATAATTTTTTTATTGCTTTTTTTTTACTGAATTATTCGATTATTTCGAATTAGTCCATTTAAGTAATATTTTCCTATTGTAGAAAAAATATATTTACGTACGTTGATGAGAGGAAAACGTTCTTTCCGTGGTAGGTACATGTGATTACTGGTTAATGGTATGACGCAATTCTTTTATATTTGGGTACAACTAACTAACCACGTTACCCGCCCATTCCGAAGTTGCACACAATATTGTTCTAAATAAAATATTTATATAATATTTGTTCTTCTATTCGCGAGTTTGAATTCAATTCATAAATTCATTTATTGCAAACAGGGTTTAGATAAATCGAGTCACGAGACGTTTTCACACCATGAAATATGAATTCAATTAATATTATTTAATTTAAACTTTAAAAAATTAAATAATTTTTATCGTTTTATTTTAAAATTATGCATAATTGTTATTGCTGTATATAATATATTTTACGATTTTTTTAATAATGTTTCGGACTATAGAACCGGAACGAAATCTAAATTATTTGCATCCTACAAACCGAAAAAATCACAAAGGTCCCAAGCCTCAATTTATTGATAAATATATCGAAAACAAAGATAAATTTTTCGTTCGAACGAGAGTTCTTTATTATTCATATCTGATGGTTAGTCTTTTCACGACTTTTTTTAAATATAAACATAACAAATATATATTTATATTATTTATTATATAATAATTTCAGTCGTCGATCATTTATCGAATCTCGTACAAAATTTTAATCACAAAAACACTCGGGCTCTAAAAATAATTGCGGTTTATTCGATATGACGAAATCGTATACAACTACGTAAGACGTGCGTGTAAGCTGCACTCAAGACTTATGACGTTAGGATAAATTAAAAAACGTAGATAAAGTAAAAACTGAAATTAAATCGCTATTTATGAATTTATAATTAGGTTAGTAATAATAATATACATTTTTCGGGACACGATAATAATAATAATATAATACTACCATTAGTTAAAATTTATAATGAGTAAATAATTGGACATGGTTATTATTATTATATAATTATTTGATATTTATTACAATGCTCGATTATCTTTTTCGTTTACTATATTCGGTTATTATATTGTTTATAAGAATCGTTTTTTTTTACGGACCACTTAATTTCACTAACTTTTAAAAGTGCAAAGGGTTCATTATTTTCCCTTTCTTTGAATAAAATGAGAAGTTTTTTATATTTTAGTATAAAAAACAAAAAGAAAGTTTTATCACAATATTTCGATGATACGCAAATATAATATTATGAGTATATATATAATATAATGTTAATAGTATGTTAAGTGTAGTATTAAAAAAATATGTGTTTATAATGAAAAAAAATCACAAAATCCATCAGTATAGTTGTTCGTTTATTTCTCTATAATAAATATAACTATGGTCATGATTTGAATTAAATAAAATGACACATAATAGATCATGATTCAATCAATTTTAAATGTGCAATGATACACTAAAAAATAAACAATGATATTTTTAAAATTAAATAAAAGTATAATATTGGATTAAAACAAATTATTATTATTGTTATACGTCATGAACAAACAGGAGTGTTTTGCATTAAAATTAATCAAATATGCAGTTAAAAAGATAAAAAAAATTGTATTTTAAAAATATTTATGTAATAATATTATATATATAATTTATTTTGTGAAATACAAAATATATTGTATAATTATTTGAACTTTATTCATAGCAACACAATATTTACCAACAAAATTACATTTATAAAATAGAAAAAGCACAAAAAAGGTAATAAATTTGGTATTTAAGTTTGTTACTTCATGAAATTAATTTGTATCTTACCTGGAATATTCTATAAAAGGAGATAGTCCCTGACACAGGTCATTACTGAACAGATGTATTGAATCATATTAAAGATGATTACATTTTCTTAAAAAAATTGGCCACAAAGGAAAAATGATCGCTCGGCGGACAGAAATTGCAGGAAATTAAGCAACAAGATTTTTAATTTTTTTAAATTATATTTTTATATACCTTTACATAGTACATTATTACACAAATGCTAAACATTACATCAATTACATCAAATTACACAAAGAACTATTATTTATATTTTATATAATATTACTAAGTTTTTTTTTTTATATTTATAATAATATAACAAATATTATAATTTTTTTTTGGGGGTGTTTATTTTCATGCACATATCAAAGTTTTTGAACTTTAATTAACACAATAACTACAAATTCAAATGTTACACTATACCAATACACATAAAAAAAAATAAAAATAAATAAATAATAATGTTTTTACGTTTGAATATACAAGCATATTATAATATAATTATATATATTATTTTTTTAATAGTTATATATACTGAGAATATTATTTATTATAAAGTTTTTTATTACATTAATTAAAATATCACTATGATATTTCCTTAGTAAATCGAATAGGGTCTAATAAAATAATATTTAAAACCAGTGTAGTTTTCTTAGACAAAAAAAAAATAGTTGTTTACATACTCTGAAAGAAATTCATACACTGATAGTCATTATAAACAAGAAAAAAAAAATAACAAAATGTCAATTAGAATAAAAAACCTAACACAAATTAATAACTTTTTAACATTATTTTCATATATTTATAAACATTATATAATGGAAATAATAATGAACAACTTTAGTATTTTACACTGTCGAAATATCAATAAACCTTTACACATCAGTCTTGCTATGAAATATATTATAAATTTATTTGTTTACGTTTTCTTTACACTGCCAACATTTAATTTATAATTATTAAAAGATAACCCCATACAAATTTACATAGGAATAATAAATTAACATATAATAAAGACAAAAAATTATTGCCTTTTATGTATATGAAGGACTAATAGGCGTTGAATTTTAATTTTATATATAAATGCGTGTATTCTACTTAACAAATTTAAAATAAGTTTGTATGAAAGTTGTTTAACCCAAACAAATGTTTGTCAAGCACATATCGCACATAAAACACGTCTACAATAATCTATTATTTTATTAGTTATACCTACACATAGATTAAAAAAACAAACAAAAATTATAAGTAATTAAAAATAAATCTAAAATATTATTATATTAGTACTAAACTAATATGTGTAGATAAAGTAGGTATTAAAGGGCAGGATACTGGAACGTCCAAAATATGTAATATTTATATTATATATTTAATATTACCATAATAACTATGTTGAATATTATATATATGAAATAGTACACATCTAGATTGAAAGTGAAAACAAATTAGTATATTATCCTTTTTGTATGTTTTTTTTGTTTTTTGTTTTTTTTTTTTTGTTTAATTATTAATAATATTATTTTATAACAATTTAATACTATACATATTTTTCTTTATGTTTATCTACTAGGTGTGCCCGACAAGAACTACCTATTAATGTGTGTATATGATGACACATGGGGACACAGCAATTTGCACACATTTAAGACCGTGTATTATTGATATCAAACATTACTGAGGTATATGACCTTAATAATTAAATGAAGATGCACGTTTTGTACTCAATAATATATAATTATAAATTGCATTGGTGGGTGAAATTTTTGGAAATATATCTTTATATAAAATATGTATTGTGAAATTTAATAACTTTTAATATTGAATGCTAAAAACAATTTAATAAATCAAATTTTGAATAATGATTGCATATAATTATAAAAGTAATAAAAATAAAGAAAAATTGTAAATGTATAAAACTGCAATACTTTTTAATAAATGGAAAGTAATGAGACTGCAACGATAATGGGGATATTATTTTAAATTTAAATAAATTTCAGATTGGTGCTGAAAAACAATTATATTATATATATTATTTTGTATTACAAGCAAAATTATATCAGTTATAATGTTGGAGAAAAATGTACAATTTTATGTTCATAGATACACGTTTATTAGAATAAATTAGAAAACAAATTTAATTACACGATATAGGTACTAAATATTAGCAGTCTTTTAATTTAATTTTGTTTTTTTTTTTTTAGATGTTCTATCCAGACTGGTGGTAACGGATACTAAGTGCGTTATTATTTATGTTTTTTTTTTTTAAATAAATATTTAATACATAATTTGAAAAACAAAAAACAAATATATAATTTATCACTTGAGAAAAAAAATCATGTTCGCATTTCTTTCTTTGTTATATACATGTTATCAGGAACATAATTGTCTAATTTATGCGTCTTTGAGAAACACGTCAAGAGTTTTTATAAAATTAAAATTAAATTATCATGAATGAAATTTCAACTTTTGTATATATAACACATAATTTATATACACATATTTATCACCATTTTTGTTAATTACGGATAGAATATTATTTAAAATAAAAAATAATTGTGTTCCCAAAAACTGGTAGAATTTAGCATACAGATTTTCATATACATCATAAACATAATGGCTTTCACAGATTTAAAAATATGCAATTTTATACATTTATATATATATTAGAAAAAAAAAATAATAAAATAATAATAAACAAGCATTATAGTAATTAATGTGTACATTAAATAATTTCTTTATACAGCGTAAAAAAAAATTTACAGGAATGAATTACTTTCGAATTATAATATGTATAATATTTATAGAGAACGATACTTGATTTTATATTACAGAAAACAAACAAAACTTCACTATTATAATCTAATTTAAACCCTGTTTAAAAATTAAATGAAATCCTATATATATGTATGTATATATATAAATAAATAAATAAAAAAAAAAATGATACAAATATTATACACATTCATTTGGTTTAGTTAATAAAAAATTGCATTTAAAGAGAAATGTATGACCAAATTATTATATTTTTATACACTATATAATTATAAGGGAAAGCAAAATATACACAAACGCTGTATAAGAAATTTGCTAAGGTCATATATATTGGATGCTAATTTGTTTAATGTACATACCTTGTAAACGTCACAATATTAGAACTTGTTTTTTCAAAAAATTTTTGCAATTATAGTATTTAATTTAAGTGTAATTTATGGTATAATATATTAAAGCCCCACACTAATAAGCTAAGTAATTATTTACTTTTTTCCTAATAAATAATAATAATAAAAAAACCATCCAAATCCACATAATTGCTAATTAATTATATTTGGAAACTAATTTTTTTTAACGCACAAAAAATTAAGTTAAACCCACTAACTTTGAATAATAATAATATAAAGTAATAAATTAAAAAAGGGGGAAAAATGAAACTTGGATTCAAAATACTAATTAAGGGATACAATGATAAAATAAAAATAATCACATGGGAAATTATTTAAAGAACTCCGTTTGTAGGTGGTCCAATAGGACCCAATTCAGATACAGACACTGATTGTTGATTGCTTTTCATAAAATATTTTTCCAATTTCGAAATAATGTGTTTGCCATAAGTGTATTTGCGGAGAGATGCGAAATGTGGACGAATTTTGTGCATAAGCACCTTGCGTTGTGAAGATTCACATACATCCAACATTTTTTGAACCACATAATTAGCATATTGATCTTTCATCATTACGTGTAAAGCACTAAATAAAAAAAGTAAATTTAATAAATTTGATTTTAATGGGTTGAAAAATATACTCACTTATCATTAAATCCACAAACTTCTTCTATTAACATGGACCGTTCACTGCGTGTAGCATGTGTCACACATTTTTCCACAACATTAGATGCAAACTTGTGCTGGGACAAAGTCAACACCTTACCACGAACCGAACATATTAATTTAGATTTATCCTCTTGTTTACCATGTTCTGTGAAATTAAATTAAAATTTGAAATATTAATATTAAATATAATCTAAAGATTTACATCAAGAAGAACAATATTGTATAGGTAATTATATATTATAATATACTTGATTCTGTAAGATATAAATTCAATATTAACATACCCAATACATGCTGAATAACATAATTTCCATATTGATCTTGAATCAATTGTTCAACATGTTGATGCATTTCGTCAAGAATTGGAGCAGTCTGTTCAGATGTACAGTGTTCAAGTATGCGCTGAATTACTCTACATCCATATGGATGTGTTGATAATGTTAAAACCTAATAAAAAATAAAAATTATATAGTTGCAGATCACACAACCAATTATATCATGATATTTATAGAATTTGAACAATTACTTGGCCTTGAAAAGCGTTGATTATGAATTGTAGAGCATGTGGGTCTACACACTCTATACATTTTTGGACTACGTGGTTACCATTTTGGTCTTTAACACATTTGAGTACATGACCATCAAGCTCGCGTACAATTTCTACTTGTTGTTCTCCACTTACACTCTCCAATGCTTTCTGGATTACACGACATCCATACATTTGCAATGCTAATGGCAACACATGTCCCCGTACCTAATATAACATAAATTCCTATTAATATTGATTGTAAAATATATCACAAATAATTCCTATTTCTGTAGGAGATATAAAAACAATAATTAAACTCTCATTTTATAAAAAATGAAAATGTGTATCACTCTACTCCATTAAATTTTAGAAAAATTTCGATCAAAGACATATATATAAATGGATGGTATATAGAAGTTGGTGTTTATTACACAGTAATGTTGCCACTACCACCAAAGTTTTCTATTATGTTGAAGGGATTATAAATTAAAAATTATTACTACAACATACCTTTTGGGCCAAAGTAGATTTCTGATCTGGAGTGCCAAACTCGAAGAACTTTTGAATGACATAGTTGCCAAAAACATCAGTCATTAAACTGTATGCAGCGGCCAGTATTTCCGAAAACACTAACTGCTTTTCAGGTGTTGACGCCCTTTCCAATTTTTGTTGGATGAATCTGGATCCATGCTGGTCTTGAGAGAACTCGACAATGTGATTGGTCAGGTCGCGTAGTTGGAGACTGGGGTAACGATTGTTCCTGCCACAGTGCAGGAGAATTGGATCGATTATATGATTGACCATATTATTTAATGTATAGAGACATGATTAGGGAGATAGTGGATATCTATTGATATCCGTCAACAGTTTTGTAACACACATGCACAAACAAATCTTTTCCATTTATTTACAAATAAATGTGTTTTTAAATTAAATTAAAACAAAACATTTTATTTTAAGTCCAATGTGTTGGACCAAGTTTTTTAACTCTGTTATATTGACAAACTTATCTCACATTCTTTTTACCAAAAATAATTTCACCAACTTTTCAAGTTCAAAAGTAGTTAATTATATAATTACTATTGCACTGTTAAGAATATAACCTACCTAAAGTCTTCCAGAAGTCTGCTGCGGCCAGATGGTTTGGAGTCTAAAGTGATAGATGAGCCTCCCAGTGAAGACGCGCTGCCACGGACGCCACCCATTTTATTGAACAATGAACTTGAGTTGTTCGGGTTCGCAGCTGTGCTGAACATAGCACCATTAGCCGCCAGACCGCCCATGGTATAATCTATAGAACATATATGATTACAAAAACATACACACAAATTACGCTTGACAAATAGACACGAGTAAAAAAGACATGTAAGTTTGGTGACATTCAAATAGCAATTGCCATGGATCTTTCTTCTGATATATATATATACGTACCACTTGCCCTAAACTTAGACATGGCTTCAGCGCCTGGTGCAGGGTTCATCAGACCTCTGTTAGCATTGTTGGACGAACCCATAAGACCCAATTGTAAATTGGATGCAGATCCCATAGCCGGAGGAGGGGTTAAAGATCCTGATGCCAGACCCAAAGGACTTTGTGACGCTATACCAGCAAAAAGAGAATATATTGATTAAATTATATAATATATACAGGCTGATCAGAAAATGTATGTTATTTCCATTTTGTAACGTGAAATTTTGATTACTTTGTAAATTTTATATTACTATATACATATACTATATTATACATTTATAAAAAATCAATTGGTTATATATATATGAAAATAAATAACTAAATAATATTAAACTCTACCAAAATGCGTACCGAGAGTTCCATATTGTGGCCACTTGTGACGAGCGTAATCCATGGATGGTGAAAAAGCAGATGTGTTACGGTCAAAGGAATCGCGTCTGCCGGCATTTCCGGAACCCAGACCAAGATTGACATCATGCATGCCTGTTTGTCAGAAAAAATCCGCATATGCCCGTAAGTGTAAGTATAGTAGTATTTAATAAAATATTATACATAAGCATTGGTGTGTTATAAATACTCATCAATATGGTTTTAATTAAAAAAAATATATATTTTGTTTGCGTGCCTACATAGGCAGCTAATCTACAGTATACAGAGTGTGCTAGATCCATTTATTATTAACTAATTAATAGATCTAGACATTGTGTATATATATTTTTAAAAATCTAAAAACTACCATAGACTATATAAAAACTAAAATTGTAAAACTTTACTTGTTATTCTAGTGTAACAAACTAAAAACAACAACAACAACAACAACAACAACAACAACAACAACAACAACAACAACAACA
>CM023358.1:38103271-38230201 GCA_013282895.1 Eriosoma lanigerum
CAACAACAACAACAACAACAACAACAACAACAACAACAACAACAACACAAAAACATCAACATGAAAGGCATATATTTATTCGTAATATATAAACAGAATATTACGTTAGAAAAAAATAATTATGAACATGAAATTTTGATCGCCATCACAACTTAAAGACCACGGAAAAACAATTGGGATCAAAAGCGTCTTGTTTTAACGTTGAAATTTATTATCCCACACCCCGTGCCATGGGTATAATTTAATCGACCCTGAAAACTTTATGATGCGTCGACAACGACGATAATAATAATAATAATAATAAATTTCACTGGCGACACGGTATATAATTGAGTGCTTCCCCACACATCCATCTTGATCGCGTTGTCACAATATTTCAGTTTTAATTAATCCGTAGGCCGAAGATTTAAATTTAAATGGCCAGCTCGTAACGCGAAAAATATAAACATATATGTAATATTAGTGGTGTAGAAATCATTTTACATTTTATTTTAATTTTTGTGAGAGGGGGGCTATTGAGCAAAATAATAATTTTGTAAAAAGTTTATATTGATATTTTAATTAATTAAACTCATACTTGAAGGATTTTAGTGGGCTAAGCTCCATTAAGCAACCCCCTGGCATCTGATCTCCTATGACTATGAGTATATTATAATAGGATATAAGTATATTATATACAGGGCCAGCTCTAGTGATATTTTATACGTAGGCAAGGCTTAAATTTGGCGCTCCTGTTATTTGATCATCGTTATTTTATATAAACAGGAGAAACGGGCTTTTTTTCTTTTGGTAAAATAAAAATCATTTTAAAATAATAAACAAGTACTAAATAGATAGATACAAATACAATTCTTAATAATTTAATCTTAACTTAAAAAATTTAATTTTCTTGCTTTTAAAGATGCAAAATCTAAAATTAAAATTTTTTAGTAAATGATTTCGAAAAAATGCCGCCTCTTTAAAAAGTGTTTTTTATACCGCCGTAGACCCTGGACCTACGTCGCTTACGCCGGCCCTGATTATATACATCACATAGAATACTATACGACGGTTGATATTGTTGTGGTATCTATCAATTATATAATATTTAGATGCTGGTTGCATAATTGTACCGCGGTATACAAAATACCGGATCTATCAATATGTCCGGACGCAGTTGTGTAACCGTGGTTGGACGTGAAAACGAAATATCTGAAATATCGTTACATTTAATTATCGGACAGAAGATTTATTAAGTTATATAAACAATGGTAATGACGTGCTGAAGTAGATTACAGTGAAAAAATATTCATCATCCCACATTATTTGGTCTCGGAAATGTAAACTATATAAATAATTATAAGGGAAAAAAATAACATAATGTATTGTATCACGTACACAATATTATTATGCACGAAGTAGTAAAACGTTTAAAAACGAATAAATGGGAAATCCGATTCCCATGAACTTGCGTCGACATACAGTAGTTATTAATTTATATTTTGATGGAGTACAAAACCTAACAACTTGCATGCACCCCCGACCAATCGTCAGACAAATACTGTAATAGTAAGTGGGCGTTTATACACGTGTAAATAACTATTAGTCATATTACAATGTGTTGATTTTATGCAAATTCAAACAGTTAGTTTTCAAAAAAATAATAAACAAAACGTGTATAAATAGTAGCGTAGCCAACAAGTAGCCCGGGGTGTACATACATTTTTCAAAAATAATAATCGTAGTTATATTTAAAATCCGAGTAGTTAAAATATTGTATTTAAAATTTACATTAATTTGTATTTAATATAATATAGAATGTATATCAATAACAAGATAATAATAAGAATAAAATATTTATTGTAAATTTTTCCTAATAAAACATATCGGGCATAACTATTGAAAAAATTCTAGCTTCGCCACTGCGCATAAATAACAATTAATCATACATGCTGACTAATATCATAAAAACAATAGTATTGTAATAACTAATTGTTATTAATAGTGTGTGTGTATGTAATTATTTGAATTAATTGAAGACACGGAGTGAAAAAAAATAAGGTGTAAATTATAGGTATAAATAATAATTAAATAAAAACACTCGACGCCACACAATGCACTTGAATATATTAGCAGTCGTGTATTAATATAAAATGTTGTTGAAATATTTTTTATTATTTTCTGTTGATGATTATAATATTAATAGTAATCAGGTAATGGTAATGGTAAATATATTATACATTATAGTGAACAAGTGCGGTATATTAAACGTGAAATATAATTTATATGTGAATAGGTACAATGTAAACAAAAAATGTGTATACTTGTCGCAATTTCGACAAAGAATCGAAAATAACGGATTATCGTACGTACAGGCACACTTACAACACTTACACATTAAACATACATGATGCGTGCAAAAATAACAAACAAACAAAAACAAACTAAACACACATAAACGACAATTTCAGGCGGAGCTGAAATATAATAAATTATAATAATAATGCATGTGAATCCTACGCGTTACTACAGCGGCTAGTTATTTACATAATATATAAGTTAATCAGAATATTTCCATTCCTATATCTTAAACTGGTATAATGTGGTATTATTATGCTATTTTATTATAATATTATATAATTTGACATAATGGATGTGTCAAATATTAAGTTATATATAAAAAAAATTGAGGGAAAATATTTTATTCCTCTTCTGCTTTTTCACCTAACTATATGAGGGCCACCCTAGTCCTACACACCCATAGTCCCATAGATTTCGATCACTTACATCTAGTCCATTCACACCAACTATCTTTATACACACTCAATTCCATTTTTCCACCTCTTCATTTGTCTTTTTTCCCCCCTGCCTTCTATATTAATTTCCATAAGAACTCTCACTGCCTCCGAATCATCTATCTTCATAATATGCCCAAACCATCTCTGTCTATTATATATTATATTCTTTCTCATTTTCCTCACAATTGATGCGTTTCTTAAACTTCCCCTTATATATTAATTTTTTCTATCCTCACTAGTTATTCCACATATCTATCTAAGCCTTATCATCTCCGTTACACACATCTTCTATTCCATTTTGTCTGTTCATTGCCCAACACTCCGTGATCTGTACAACATTGCTGGTCTCACTACTACCAAAATACCCAACCTAAACTTTCAGTCTTATCTTATTCAGTCAGTATCCATTTGTCACACACTAATTAACAACAGATCACCCGGCGCATCCCTCTACTTCATCTATCCATACTTTATCCTATTTTTAATGTTCTCCTTAGAAGTACCATTCTTTTGCATCATCGATCCTTAGTACTTTAACAAATCATTCTCACGCTAGTACATACTTATCTTTATTATATGCTTTGCTCTATAAATTTTTTGATCACTTCCTTCAAAATCATACACTATTGTCTCAGTTTTACTCACTCCTATTAATCCTTAGTCCTTTCCCCTCAATCTTGAAAAAGCTGAAACACTCTCATTTAAATGAACATATTTTATTAAAAAAATAACAAAAAAAAAAAAAATGCCATGTTTTATAGGAACATTATTATTGAAACTATAAAGGGATTTTAATGTTGTCAATCGTTTTTAATCAATTCAAAAGTGCTGAAATTATTGAACAATGAAAACTAAACTAACCAAAGTTTCCAAAGCGATGCTACGCCTATTAGTCTGTACATAATATTATACAAGATGAATGTTATATGTACATTAGGTGATGTAAAGATTACATTACCGGATTAAGGCAATTAGCGATTTTCAAAATAATGATACTTTGGGTATCATATAGTATGAATACTCCGGCAAAATCCATAACGTATTGAATGAAAATACTATTATACGGAGAAATAAAAAGTTATCTATATATTCGTAACACACATTCTCAGGTAATCGCTAATAATATAATTTCTAAATCCGGCATTGGTGATGATTTTATAAATATAATTATTTATTATTATATTCATGTATTTTATTATCATATGCACATAGAAAATTATCGCGATTGATGCTCACGTTAACATTTGTGCATTCACATGCAAAAATAACAATAATAATAGCAATAGAGCACCAGTAGCATTAACAACAACAATTGCAACAACAACACAACAACTGCATCAACAGTAACAAAAACGTACCTGCGCTGACCCCCAGCGACGAAAGGCTGGATGTCAGTGAGGTCAAATTGGTCGAATAGTTGTTGGCTGCCGAACCGACCGCCTGCTGAGGCTGTGGTTGGAGTCCTGTCAAAAAACACCCCGATAATAAACATATGAAGAAATAGTGTCGGCGATGTATGTTGAACAACGTTGGGTTTGAGGTATATACACCATGGTGGTGACAGGTTATGCACACAAAGGACATAATAATAATAATAACAATATACGCAGAAATTCATTAACTGTACAACAGTCGTTTGCCCAAGTCTCCACCGCGTCAAAATTAATATAACAATATATTATCATTAAAATTAAATATTTTTGACGATAATGGAGCGACGTGGGAGATATTTGCAAATTAATGAAATTTCGTTCTGCGCAAAATTATGTTATATTTATATAATATATACATTAAAATATCATACACAAATGTGTGTTAAAAATAAAACAAAATAATTAAACAATAATGTAAGGATGTACGGTAAAATAATGATAATTTAATACATATGTGACAGTGCGCGGTTTATACCATGTTGTCTATAATACACTGGTTGCGTTAAGGTTGATGTTAAAATGCTAACGTACCTTGTTGGGCGTTGACGATGACTGACGCGGGAGATACGAGACGTAATTGTCCACCATTGCGGGTCATAACCAGCGAACCGTTTTGGTCGTAGAAAGCCGGTATGACTTGGTACTGGGTGCCGTCCGCCTGGGACGGGCTCATTGGCCTGCGCTGTTGTTGGGCCGTGTTGGTACCGTTGGCAGCGGCACCAGGCTGGCCAGCTGTATTAGCCGGCTGTATGATGCTGCCGGCGGGATACATGCCCCATGGTACGCCATAGTACTGCGGCACCACAGTCGGACCTGAGCCCATAAAACCTTTATTGATACAACAAACAGGTGCGCACACACACGAACACGCACACACACGCACACACACACACACACACACACACACACACACACACACACACACACACACACAGAATAGTAATAATGATGAATATATATAATTTACATAAAATATAAATACAAGGCGGATAGACCAAGTAAACCAAATCAATATAATTATAAGATAAAAATGTGTATACGAGAATATATGTAAGTAGGACTGTGAACAAAATGCACGGTAAAAACGACCTTATGAAATATACTAAATAAAAACTAATAAACATAAATAATAAATGTTTTATATTTAATTAGCATAATTAAATTTAGGTGCTTAAAAATTGTCAAAAAATCGTAAGCCTACTTTAAACAAAACTTGTGCGTTTAATAAAATATTGAATTGTGTTTATGTTTATGTTTGTCTTTGTATTTATTTTAATATAACGATTTAATATATACAATTTATATGGAAGACAGCTGCTCGTATATAGAAGCTGTGGGAAATATGTTGAAAAAACGATAAAAACAGAAAAATGAACTACAAATACAAATACAAAATATTATATAGAAGTTTTAAAATTGAATGTTCAGATATGATACGAACTTCGGTTCGTACCAAGAAAAAAACGTCTTATGGACAAAGAATGTATTTGCAACGAATTCACAGTCCTGAAAATACAATAATAGAAGTAGAATGGCAAGAGTATGAGAAAAAAAGGACTGCGGGATAGGAAAATGTGATATAACTTGGAACATCTCCGATATCGGAACGTGTACACTTACCTGCGATCACGTATGGTTCTTGTGGGTTGATAAGGTACGGTGTTGTCGCTGTTGTACCGGGTGGTGCATATGTGGCAGCAGCCGCCGCCGCTGGAGTTGCAGCGGGAGCTGATGCAGCAGCCGCCAATCCAGCGGCTGCAGCAGCCAACTGTTGTTGTTGTTGCAAGTGGAATTGTTGCTGCTGCTGTTGCTGTTGGATGAGCTGTAATTGTTGGGCTGCCACCGCGGCTGCTGCGGCTGGATTTGCTGCCGCAGCGGCTGCTGCCGCCGCCGCTTGTTGGGCTTGATGATTGCGAAACAGCTGCTAAACAAAATGCGAACAAACGAATGAGTCAAATGTTAAATAAAATTTACTAACAAATATTATATGACGGGTATAATTTAGTGAAAAAAAATTATTAAGTGGATAAAAAAAGTAAATTAAACTTTATATTAATTATTATCATTATCATGATTTATTATAATATTATAATTGTTTATGAGTACGCAATAAACACGCGTATATTTAGCTAAGGAATAAATTTAAATTATTTATATATCATTATATTATAAGGAGCTTAGTTAGGTGTCTGGGTATTAGATTGAAATAGTGTTGGTATTTTAAGTATATTGATATTTATTACGTTTACTATCGTATGCTTAGACGTTACTTTTAATGAGACATCCACGTACTACTTTTCTTAAATTTCCTACATAAAACTAATAAGTAAAACATAAAGAAAAAAAATGCGTATTTGTCCATGTATACGAGTGATACTAAATCATATCTCATATTGAAAAATAACAAATGGCATAATTTTCTAAAACAGAACCGGAGACAATAGGTAATTATTATAAATATCAATATATAAATAACATAGCCAATGATAAGCATAATATTAATATAACAAATTACATTATATGAACAATCAATAACTTATTACTAGTTTATATACGTCGATTCACCGATATAATCGAATTGTTTTATGTCTAGTCGACTTCCATTTACGTTATCGATGTGATACGCAAACTTTGTTTCGTACTTGTTTTCAAAACAGTCAAACGTGAAATTGACATTTTCAGTTTACGAGTTATATACGAACAAATATTTTCAGTAGGAAGTTTTTAACAATAATTTTTACGAATTATAGTATACGTGGTATTCTTTCGCCATAAAACGTCAAAAACAATAATATAACAGCTGATACGCAAATAAATTAATATTATCATTGATTATATATACTATATATTATATATAATCAATGATATTATTAAACTAGGTAATAATAATAATAATAATAATAACTGTATTTATAATTTATAATTTACAATATATATATATAATTTATAATTTTAAAAAAATAATTAAATTTTAGGTATAATATAAAAAATAAACAAACTGTAATAGCCAAGTCGTTATTTATAAATTCTCGTAGTATACGTTAGTTATTTTATATTCTTAGAAGTCTTTGTCCATTTAACAGTTGATCAAAGTTATATTATAATATTATATACTTTTGAAATTATTAATATTTAGCCAATTGGATAGTTTTTCAACTTATGTGTAAACATAATTATTCAATTAAATATAATAGGAACAGTTAAACATTTTATTATTATAATTATATTACATTAATTCTAGTTTATTTTATATATATAGCAGGATGTACATTACACAATATGATTTACATCATTTTTTGCTCATAAAAAAATTTGTTTCTCAATTTTAAATCGGATAAAATATGTCAACAATATTTTATTAAAAATTTCAAAATAATTTTTTACTGTTAGTTTCGAATATTACAAGACGTAGTAAAAATATTTTATTTTCATATTTACACAGTACAGAAAAAAAAAAAAAAAAAAAACTCGCTGACGTATGAATGGAAATTTAAATAGATTATGAACCGTATTCGTTTAAAATGATATTACGATGATCATACAAAATGAAAAATATGAAAAATACGTAATAATAATAAAATGAAACAAATTGAAATAACATTGTAAAATATTGAAGTTTTAACAATATTAACATGCATTCAAAATACACGACAGTTGAGCAATAGTGGCATAATAAAGTTTTATTGGAATATTACAAAAAATTTAATTTAACACAACGCCACGTCATAACTCATGTTTTTAAGTAATAATTATAAAGTTTTACTTATAAAAAAAAATGCGTTGTTTTTCTAAAGAATTTGATTTATAGCATAAAAAAAGATCGTTAAACAGTGAATGACTATGATGATGTTACTAAAACAACAGATTTCATTCAAACGCATATCCGAATATATCCATTGTTTCTTCTTAAAAGCTAAGAGCTTTTCATCGTTTTCCACAAATAGGAAGCGTTGTACTGACACAGAGATGGTAAAAAAAAATACTAAATTTACCATTTCTCATTGGATTAAGTTAAAAAAAAAATCCTAGACAAGTGAATGTAAAAAAAACCAATAATAAAATAATGAAAGGAAAAAAAATACTAAATAAATACAATTTTCTTTTATCCTTTGACGTCGATTTCACATCGCAATGCAAGTGTTGAAAGAGAGTATGAAAAATAGAGTAGGCAGTGGGTACAGGTACGTGGTACGTGACAACGTAGAGTTGGGTGAAGAGTTAAATACCTACAAAGTGGTTAATAGGAAATTTGACACGGGTATTATTATTAGCTATACAGTATGCCTCAGTCATGTTATATATTGTTATACTTACAAGTAAACACAGGTAGGACAAATAAACGAAGCGTTAGGTGGGAAGAAAATACGCAGAGTTATGTGCAGGAAGACGGCGGCGTTATCGACGTGAAAATGGGCAAATAGGGTACAATGACGGGCATTTTCACGGCAGACATTGGAGTAGGTATTTAGAAAAGCAATTTTGTATTTTGACGGAACGTGCTTTAGAACGTATTACTATAATACTACGTAATATCGCGAACAGGACAGGA
Source organism: Eriosoma lanigerum (assembly GCA_013282895.1). Lineage (NCBI taxonomy): Eukaryota > Metazoa > Arthropoda > Insecta > Hemiptera > Aphididae > Eriosoma > Eriosoma lanigerum. The sequence goes on from CM023358.1 coordinate 38,112,031, forward strand.
ATTTCGCGTGCGCTTTTAGCCAGGGAATAGCAATTGATCATTTCACCAACTTATAGATTGACTTACTTATATAATATACAGAGTGATTAAAATTACGTGTTATAAAAATTGTGGGGATGACATACGTTGTTAACGTTATTTCCGTTAATTTTGTAACGCGATATTCCGAACAGTCTGTATATAATATAAATATACTACTACCGACCTCTCTTTAGGGAATATTACAACGATGATAATAATAATAATACAGACTATATATATATACGAGCTCACAATTATTATTTTGTTATATAATATATTATATAAGGTATAACCTACTATAACCGACGGTATTTCGATCAAACCCAATTTTTATTCTCCTCTCTACTTACACACATATAAACACAAAAAGCACCTCTCGTATAATTATCAAAATTGCATATGGTCAACTCATTGCAAAATATTAATCGTTTATACTAAATAAGGTACTACTATTGATATTATTTGTCCCAATATCGAATCACTCGGGATACAATGACATTTTATTATCATAATAATCATTTCATTATAGTCTCTAAGAACAATAAATTATAGTAAATATAGGACGCTATTGAAATATTAAAAATAATTTTGACATCATATATGTCGTACATGATGAAAGTTGTTATGAAAATGAATATAGAAGGTAAGGGGGGAGAGGATGAACAAAGAGGTGGATAAATTATATTGAGAGTGATATGAAGAGATAACTGATGTGAATGGACGAGATTTAAGACTAGGGTGGGACACCATATAGTTGGTAGGTAAGGCAAAGAAGAAGATATATGGGACATGAGGTCATCACTCGTAGTCATATATCGTTTTCGTGGTCTAGAGTGTCTAGACACATCAATAGAAATGCTTACTTTGCACCGCCGAGACAAGAAATATAAGTATTTTGACTTTCGAGACTGTAATATTGTTTTCTTTTTTTAAAATTCTTTAATAAAAAGTAAAAACATTAATGTGCAGTGAAGTCTAATCACTTCTGTGAAAGATAAGTTTCTGAAATATTTATTCTTTTAAAATTTATCTCAGAATGTACCACATTAGCATAAACTTTCTTTGTCGCATAAGTTTGTTTAGTGCAAGACGAGTGTTCAAAAGAATAAGTTTAATCTACATGTACACTGCATATTATTTCTTAAAATTATTTCGAAGATAAATGTGCTTTTTTTACTGTATCAAATTGTAAAAATTTAATTTAAATTTGTACTGCCAAAAAAACGAATACAAATATATTTAACTACTAGTTTTTTCAAAAACTAAAAATATGGAAAATTTTTTTTTCAATTCTAATCATAAAAAAATAGAAACATACCGTGGTGGTTTTAGAACATAATGTAAGCCCTTGTAAAAATATTAGAAGGTGTATTTATATATCCTAGATTGTGAAATAACTTTTAGTACCAACGACAAAGTATTTTTGACCGGCTTAATTAAATTTGAATTTAGAAGTTCTAACTTAGAATAAGATTGGGGAGTGTTGAAATTTGTAATGTTAAGCTTACATATTCAATTTTATTGACGAAAAAGAATTAATTTCTAAGAATTTATTACATTTACTATTACATTATTATTTAGTAAGTACTTAGTTTAGTGGCTTAATATTAGGTATATATTTTATGGATATCTGTATAAAATAATAATAATAATAAAAGGGGATATTAATCAAAATTTTCCAAGAAAAAATATAGAATAATTTGACATTATTGTATTGAACATATTTCGTGAATATTAGTTCAACATCATCGTAGGTATAAAAACATTGTAACTAACATATTTATGATTAATTAAACCTATTTAAAGTGTAAACTTTTAGACATTTTGTTGACAAAAACTATGCGGACGTAATACAAAAATTATATTATAGTTATATTTTTTATCATAAGATTATAATTATTGTTTTTTTAGGTAAAGCTAATGGAAATTTGACGGAAAATAATAGTATAAAATGGAAAAAATATGAAAATCAGTTTTATTAAAAATGAATAAATATATATATATACGTACATAATATAATTGTATTATTATATGGACAAAATACATAGGTTGTATGTATTGTTGCATATTTGCATATAAGGATATGTTATAGATAAGTGTTTGACATATTCATAGGTGTTAAAAAAAGAAAATACTTTGAAAACCGTGGAACTAAATAAAGAGGGCAGATCGATATAAACTATATACAACACTTAGTTTTATATAAACGGTGGATAGCTGATGAGTTGTTACGAAAAATAACAATAACAAAAAAAGCAATTTATTTTGACGCGTATACAAAACAATCGGAATCAATTAATTATAAAATATATTATGTATTTGTTTGAATGTAGGAATTATTTAAAATAACTTTGAACGTTGATGTTAATCTACCATATCAGTTACAATAATAATTAAAATGTCTTTAAAGCACATAGGACGTGTTTCACAAGTAGGTTAGTTAGATTCTGTCCAATATGCTAAATATAATGTATACAAATATTACATATTTTTTTTTTATCATGCTGATATTTTTCAATCGGTGAATTATCAAAATAAAATAGTAATTTCCTAAATTAGTATTTAGTTTTTTATATTAAATTAATATAATGATTGAAATTGGGCACTGAAAATATAAGAATCAATCGGTATACAACAATACGCATAGGAATATTATTTGTACACTTACTATTATAAAATAATTTATTATAGTCTACGACAAGAACAAATATCGATCAATCTGTGCACATAGAACTATAATAACGATAATAATTATGCACGGTATTGCCATCCAAGGAAATTTATTGGATTTATAAACTTTATTTAGATAATAAGGAGAGTTTGTGAATTTATATTTATTGATATATTATGTCATAACAATCAATATTGTTTAATACAACCAATAAATAGTATATATTATGTGTAGCCTGAATCAGATTAATGTTCGGGTCAAAACGTGAGTGTACATAAATCAAAAGTAAAATATCTGGAATAGATGAATTTTAAATAAATAAACTTTAACGCGCTTAAAAAAAATGCTTAAATACGTATTTTGTTGAATACTCGAATAACTATGTAAAAGACCAGGACGAAGTAAATATTTCAGCTTAGACAGCGCAAGGAGGTGGTGAAACTGCAGAAGGTTACTAAATTTAGGTCAGTTAATACACATAATTACACGACATAATTTGCGAAGATTGGGCTGTCGTTAACAGTTCATATATGTATAATATACATACGTGTAATGTTATATTTGTTTTTATTCATTTTTTTTTCCTCAACTCAGGTGCAGTGTTCCGAATCGTCGGGGATGTAAACGGTTCGTTAACCTCACGATTCGTCTTTTGTGTTCGACAGATAGGACATAGTGTGATATAAGTATAATAATATGTGTGTATTTATTTGTTATCCAACTTATATATATATATGTGTGTGTGTGTGTGTGTGTGTGCTAGGGGAAAACAAATCGACAAATCGCTTCGGTAATATGTCCGTATTTTTTTTGTTTATGGGAAACACGATTGTCGCTGGTCTCGTCGATGTCAATGGAACGATAAATAAATCTGGGTCGATTTCGTCCAACGGTCGTTATTGACGATACAGTTGGGAATGTGGCTGCCTCCACGACGACGAGTAATGACAAACTTACGAAATATGCAAATTGTAAGGCGATTCGTTATACGCAGTCATATAAAAAGAAATATGTAAACATTAACGAGGTCTTTGGAGAAAAAAATATATTAAAAAAAAAAGCCCCGCGACGACGAGTGCTATCATTTTGTACCTTAGTTTTGTTTTTATTATTTGTTTGTATGTTGGATAAATCGCACTTATACTTAATAGTTTATCCAGCAGAATAAAAATAGACGACCGTGATGCGGTATTTTTTTTAGACTTAGAAGTGGTAAAGAAACGGCAACCCCTATATTGCGCAATACTAAATCGGATGCGATAGTCCTAATAGATATTTGTTGTTTTCTATCCAGTGAGGAACCAAAAATGTTTTATGCGAATGACAATTCCATTGATGATAGTTTGAAAATTTATCGTACCTACTTTATTACATAGTTTAAATCATGTCATATTTTCATCACGACAAATAATTAAAATGCGATTCCTGTCAATTTTAATCTATTTCAAAAATAATAAAGAATCTGTTAAACAGCGCAGAAATAATTTAAAATAATCCACCCTATTTTGTATATATTTATCAAGAGCGAAACAAATTCATTTTAAAAGTTTTTTGTGCATGTGTATATATATATATATATATAAATAGCATTATCTTTTTGTCACTGTAAACCGGGTTTAAATGAACAGTCCAGGGTAAAAAATAAAACGGTTATCTAAATAGGTATATATAATATGAAAGTGTGATACGATATATCAAAAAATGTTTTGTATATTATATTATCTTATTTTAATTACTTTTTTTTTTGTTAGTTTTTATATATATATATTTAACATTTCCGACAATGCGTGCACGACATTAAAAAAATAAGGGTAATTCTATATAAAAAAAATATGCGATTTTATAATTATTTAATTAAGACAATGATAACATTTATAACATCAGTTAAATTGAATATTTTTATTCTACAATGATCGTTTCTATGTATTTAGAAAGCACTCCATAAAATGACAATAAAAACAAAATGTTAAGACGATGACGACGGTCTCATTGTTTCTGACTTGGGTACAGTAATGAAAAAAATCGGTTAAAATCAAAAACCATTCAAAATTTACATCAGCGAACAGTCGTCGACGATGACGTAATCGTTGACTTTTCATTTGCATACGGTCCTAGGAATCCATTAGAATTCGTTGGATCGGAATAAATCCCATTTCCATTGCTAACATTTGCAAACGATAGCGGTGGCGATAGACAGCAGTCAGTGATCATCCTCCCCTCTCCCCGTTGTACACAATTGGTAATATTCTCCTAGTCGAATAATAAGATATACCCCTAACAATGGTCCGAAAGTTTATCTGTCCGTGAACAGTAATTAATCATTTAAAATGTTCCATAAAATAATGGTCGTTATCGTTGCAGTATACGACGATGTACAAATTATCAAATGACGTTGCATTGTAAAGGATAGATAAACACAAAATGAAATGTTTAGTAGACATTGAAAACAAACATACAAATATAAATTAGCTGAAAATTATGTAAAAAAAAACGTTTAGTTTTTCAAACAGCATTAAGGTAGTATTAAGCAAGTAAAAGGGGTACGCGTAAAGGTACATGACCGGCAGCAAGTTTGTCAATTAATTTGAATTTAAGCTCTTTCTCTCCTCTACATTATATACAAACAACCTAGACGCCCATCCCACCATTCTAGATTACATCCTAAAGTTATGCACATTTTAAGATTGCCAGCTGGTATCGTAGTTTTCCTAAGTTTATGTATACCATCTAATTATAACGTGGTTGGTCAAATGTTTTGTAACTGAGGTAGGATTATACTGTAATATTATATCTATGAGGGTCATTGGTGGTTTATATGGCAAGCTTTAAGTAAGTTTCCAATCTATACTATAGGAAAACACGTGACAACAAACGTATCGAACCAACGATAAGATTTTATTGCGGTGTTATTATTGATTTATTTAGTGAACACAATTACGCGATAGCACTGTTAAACACGGTGCGAAAACAATAATGCAATGTAATCAAATTAAAATTGAAATTTCAAGCGACCATAATTATATACAATTAAATAATAGTATTTTAAATTGTGTTTTAACGCTGTTAAACTTCTTATTGTAACTTCTTGAAAAAATATAATTAGAACAAAATTATAAAAATAACAATAATTAAATAATTAACAAAAAAAATTAACGTTTTTTGTTTTTTTTTCTAGACTCTAGATATATCATTTTAAGTGTATTTAATTTGTAGAGCAATACACCAGGTGTGATACACGAAATTAAAGAGAAATATTGTTATGAACATTAAATTAAGTTCAAAAATAAATCACAACAAAATGGACTTTCTCTAGTTGTGTAAAGTGTAAACTATAAAATTGAGTTTCACGAGGGGGGAAATGTAAAACCACTTTAGTGCTGTAGTGGCGCGTGTTATGCTTTTTCTATGCCCGGCGCAAACTAATCAACCACCCTTGCCAAAGGTACATAATGGAATTTCATCGTGCAATATTATATTGTATCCGACACACCGACGGCTTTATGGATGTTTTTTTTTCAACAAAATCCCTTTTTCGAGAAAGGTATACTCGTATATATATATATATTTAACTCCACAACGTTTAAATTAGATATGTTTGAGCAATATTTCAATAAACCTAACTTGTAAACCCATCACTGCGTTGCTCATTAAAACGAGTACATTTACTACGGGTCATGTAAAGAATATACAAGAAAACTGTAATTATTCCAGATGAGTAACAAATTCCTACCAACTAATTAAACAATATATTTTATATTCCAAATAAAGCTTAGAAACATAAAATTTGATTAATATAAGTTTTACTTTCATAAATAAAAAGGTAATATTAAAAAAACAATTCGCGTTAGATTAACAATAATTAATTATTACTAAAGTTATCATTATCGGCTATTTTTATATAACGTACAAATATAAATATAAATGAACATACACTCAGTTGTGTATTTAAATTAATTTAATATTTTGAGTAATACATATAATTTATCCTATTGTCCTGTCCGTCTATGATACTGTGTATAATTTATATCAAACTTACAATATTCCTTTAATACTAGCTATTTAGTGTTATTGTTAAGATGTTAGTGGTCAAAACAGGGATTTTGGACGATTTTAGACTATAGAAGTGCCTAAGATTATGATACCTACTAAAGCTCTCTGTAATAGTAAATTGTTTCTGTCACAATAAGTTATATATACATAATGATATTTAAATTTAATTTAGATATATAAATTGGCAAAAGTGATATCGCAATAATAATAGCAAAAAGAACGTGAACAAAATGTAATTTTTGCCCGTTGCATAAAAACGCCAAAATCTATGTAGGTAAATATAAATAAATGTTTTTTTACGGTTAACCGCTCAATTAACTTTTACACGATAGCATTAGTTCAGATTGAATTTCTGATTTATGAAAATGGAGCTACCACTTAATAAATAACTAGGTAACTAAATAAATATTAAAAAATAACTTAAATGTAAAATATGTGTTTTAGACGTGTTTCATAGTGGTAAATGGCATCCAACGGTCCTATTAATTACAACAGTTGGGTAGAAAATCTGAACTGGATAATAATAATAATAAACAATTTTTTTTTTTTTTGGAAGTAATATAATGCTAGGACGTGGTAGATGTGTTAATATATATTATATAATGTGCATATACGTTTAATACCATGGTAGTTACGATGGAGTGGGATTCAAGTGATTAATTTCGAAATGCTACTTCTGTGTGTATATATATAGTTTAAACGAAAGTTTTGTATATAAACAGCGCAAATTATAACAAACAACGCGAAAATACACGCAGAAACTCTTAGTTCATCATTCTATATAGTTCTATAATATTAATTGGTCCAGAGTATATATATTATTGTACACTTTGAGCGTTCGCATATATATTATAACATAGGTGCTATAATAATAATAATAATAATATTCCTAATGTGATCATTGTTATTACTGTACGCGAGTGATGACGGGAACATTAAAACCATCGTAACGGATTTAACGACGACTTGACATTTAAATGTCCTACACTGACATTTGTGAACAATAGACTACCACGAATATATACCGTACTAATATATATGTATTCGCATCAGCGGGTTGTGGAGTAATATTATATATTATGGCCTTTGCATAGACCCTTTCACGAAAATTGAAAAAAAAAAACAATATATTCAAATGCGCCATGTATATAATAAAATAATCCTGACATTTACTAAAAATACGTCAACTCCGCGACGTCGTCATCATATAATTTTATATCCATATTGAAATATTTATCAGAAATACAACCGATGAAAATGTTATTTTATATTGCGAAGTGGCAATTATTCGATCCTTTTTGCCCAAGTTTTCTGACGATGCCAACACACAAACGTCGTATAATGTTCTACCACAAGACAGTAGTTCTACCGTGCACTCGCAGCATCGTGCACGATGACCCGTGATATTTTAACGATGAGGCTTTTTGTCTTGTTCAAATACGCCCGATGTAAATCGCCATCGTCGTTGGGAAAATTGTATTATTGTTTTAACAAAATCCCAGATTGGACACAGCGAATAAAAATATATTTATTTAATATAGCATTTATTCATCCCCCCACCATAAAGATAATATATTTTTAGGTGGGTCTACTAAAATGCATTACAAATTATACATTTAAATCGTATTACGTATAAACCGTAAAAATTAAAAAGTTTTGAAAACTAAACGGAAGGAGCGAATAATATTGTTTTATAAATCTAATTTGCACTCCTGTGCATTATTAAATATTTTAATTTAAATAATAATTTAAAAAATAATTACTACTAGAATATTATTACTTAAATAAACTATTATATGAAAAATAACTAATCAAAACTACAAATGAAGTCACAGTTAATGTTACTAAAACTGCCTATAACAATAATCATAAATATTAAACTCATAGACAAAATATTTTAATTTAGTTAATTCTATATAATTAGCGGTATTTCAATTAGCTACGTTCCACGTGTATAATATAGTAAATAATTGTATTTTGTTTATTCTTAACTTAAGTATTTTTTGTTAATTGAAAATCGAACTTATCATTGGCGTGGTTTTGTTTTATTAAGTATTCGAATTATTTTTTGACAATAATTATATTTTTGTATAAATACATAAAATATGTGTTTCAAATAATTGAATAATTCTGTTGTCGCTGTTTACACGATATATTGTGTTTAAGTAAACTTCGACAATGTTGAGCGAAAATAGTGACTATTTATTGTTGCATTTGTTTATCCCCCCACTGGTACATAAGTGATTTTCCAGTGGGTCTACTAAAATGCATTGACTTCCGTTATTATTATATTTTGTTTTTATTTATTTGGACTTGGGTTGAAACCATACAATATATATATACTAGATATCTTCTATCTTATATTGAGTTCTCTACTGTAAGAGCCAAAAATCGTTAGTTTGACGTAACACACAATAATGTGAAGTAAATAAACGATGATATTATGAACGTTTCAGAAGTTATGACCCTGTTGCTCTCTCGATATTTTCATTACGACCACATATTGCACGATTCGTCTGGAATTTTGAGTTATTCGAATAATAATAATATAATGATAAAGAATCGCACTTTAGTAGACAACGTAAATTAGATTTTATTATTTTTTTTATTATTATTTTGAAGTATTAATAGTTATAGTATTATATTTATTTATTTCAAATGATGATATGAAAAAATAATGTGTTTGTTTTACAATCTGGTAAGAATTGGAGTATTTTCTAGGTAGGAACTTAAAATTTCAAGAAATATAATAAATTATATACGCATCTTTAAATAATTTTAAGTTAATTATTAACATTTATCGTATATTTTTATGCCCATGACCAAAAGGAAAAAATCTACGAAACGCTACAAAAATTAAATGAGATTTTTCATTTTTCAATAGTTAATTTATTATTTTAAAATGATCTAATCATTATAATATTAAGTTATACATTTGATTATTTCATTCAAATGTATAGTATATTGTACAATTCATTAGACTGTGTATAAAATAATTAAAATTAATTGAAATAATGAATTCCAAAATAATAATTATACGTATATATTAGATACAGATTCTTATTTTCATCAATATTTTATAAAAAGATAAGAAATGAATAATAATCCAATCCTTCTATTATACGTATTGCATGTTAACGATAAAAATGAAAAGTTTGACAACAAATCCATTAATTTGCAACATTTGTTTAAAAAAACTGTAACTACTGGCGAAAAAGATGATAATTTATTTCTTTATTATTATTCGCTTTGAAGGACTAAAAATAATGGATTATGATTGATCACAATGAAATAAAAACTTTTTATTCTTTGGAAACTAACATAAATACAATTTATCATAAAGGCGTCATTATGTGGTTTTCTATTTAAATCACATATCATATTAATAGATATTAATAGACACTAATGTATATATATATATATATAGGTAAATAAAATTTAATGTACCTATACAAAAAACAAATTAATTTTAAATAACTGTAATATTAATGTAAATATTTGAAGGAAAATAAAGTTTTAGCTAGCTCTAATTTCTATTTAGATATTAATATATTATGGATAATATGTAAAATTATGAAATTTTAAATTTAAATTTTGAATAAAATCAAATTAACAGCTAACTATTTCTATTACTTTAATACTTCATACGAGTATATATATCCACTGTACCAACATCAATCCCAGGGACATCATAAACAGAGAGGTTTATAGAAAGCTTGTGATGTTCATAATTTAAGCCTAGAGATGTTCTTAAGCCACTTTGAGTGATATTATAGTTGAGATATCACTTAATATACATCTATAGGCTATATCAATATTTTATTTCTAAGAGGCATTAATATAACATGAAAATTTTGAAAATAATATAATAATAAAAAGTGTTGAATTTTTAGTGTTATTATTATTTGTTTAATGTCGATCATTGTAATATAGTATATAGGTATCTACTACTCACACAAGAGGTATTTCGCATTAATCAATTATATGATTACATTTCTGTACATTATTTTCATTACTCAACCTCGACATAGCGTGTTTTAATGACAAATGAGCCGATTTTGGCACGAGAAAATGACTAATGGAAAGCACGTCAAAGGCGCCCAATGTTCTGACAGAGGACAAGGGTAACGATTGGTACCAGTTGTGAAAATGCGGAAAAAAATAAAAAAAATAATTGAAATACTTATATTACATTTGACAGTGAAATATGTTTTTATGTGATCTATGAATGATAGATATTTATGATAAGTTTTAAATAATTCAAAGATTAGGTTCGATATGATTGAACAAAGCATAAATAAATATATAATACATGAGTACTCGTATATTAATTTTTCTATAAATTAGGTAGTTGTTTTATTTGTTGTAAATAATTTTATTAACATAGATAAGTTTACAACACTGCAATTACTTTAATTATTTATGTCGATATTTCTTCATTATGATATAATGGAGGGAAACCCTATATTATATACACTATAATTAATAATATGAGTGTTTTATTTACAAATATTTTAAATATTATGAAATTAAGTGAAATCGATTATTTTTATTATTTGGCTTTTAATAAAAAATAAACGAAAATATCATACCTTTCCACTAGGTCGGTCGAAAGTTCGTGCATATGAATTTGACTATATTGAAAATAACACTAAAAAAAAAGTTTTCCTACGTTTTATGGGAATTTTTTTTTTCTGTTCATAGGAAAATATTCTATACATAAATAATAAGTAAACTGCAAAATTGTATAAATGTTTTAGAAATGTAAGCACAATAAATATGTATTTATTTATATAGCTACTTATTTTTATTTAACATTTTTATGTTATTATTATTATTATATATGTAAAATTATATTTATAGCACATAGTACCTATGTCACCTAAATTTAATTATAGTTTACATATCTTAAAAATTTAATGACCTGAGAAAACAAAAGTGTAAAGTGTAAAAGTATATAATATATACTATTATAGTACAATCAGCAAAAAATATATAAAAATCTTTTATCTTTAATTTATTATCCTGATTTATTATTTAGTAATTGAAATAATAGTCATAAAAACTATATAGGTATTGTGTTTTCATAATATTTTTATAATTCATGTAATACATTAATATTACAATCTTTTTTCATTGTTTTTAATTACTTTAATTAAATTATAATGAATGTTGGTTAATTAATCATTAAACTTATGAGATATCTTTGTAATTGTTAATGGTACCTTAAATACATTAAGGTAAAATATTAATGGAAATTAAATGATACCTATACATATATTCAAAATCACTACATAAATGTATTATTATAATTAAATACCTAGGTAGAAAAATACTCGTTGAATTTAATTATATAATTTTTAAATTTAATACAGAATCTAATAAATCAAAAGGAACACAAATTTACGCAAAGTGTCTATCTAAAGGAAAAAACAATTTATTCTACTAAATGACATGAAACGTGTTTGATTGAACAACTCATCATAAAGGTCGTTCATTCAATTTCGCACGAGTTCTGAGTACATTTAATTTACATACGAAATGAGTCAAAAAGATTTCAGTTTACGAGCAACGGTAGTTTCTACATTTTGTTCATTATTTTTAAATACAATTTATCAAAAAATTACATATTATAATATGTTGTAAATCAATATGCAAAAAGAATAAATGATAATTATTTCAGTTGCATAGTCACTTAGGTCATAAATCGATAATAAAACGAAATTGAAATGTTTGCAATATATTTTAACAAAATATTATTCATATTTTAAAGAGAATGATTATTAGGTTAGGTTAAGCTACGAGTCTAATTTTATCACACATCACGGGATTACATCTTTGGTTACATATAAATACTTTAAACCAGACATTATATTGATACATATATGTTTAGTATAAAACGGGAAAAAATTATATTGTTCTTAGAAAATGTCGAGCTTTGTATTTATAAGCCTCTATTATATATATATATAGTCTATGCCAGAACTGTAATATTAAATAATAATAGTACATGAGACGGTGTTAATTTTATTTCCCAAGCAAGTATATTCTCCTATACAGTAATAACGGTAGTTTCCAACATTATGATTATTAAACAAGTACTTACGTACAAGAAAAGAAAAAAAAAATTGATAATATTCATTGGATTGAACTTTTAAATGTTTAATAACTGAAAAAAATGTTTACGCAACGTTAAATTTCACGTACACATGTGTGTTTTAAGTGTAGCACGTATAACAGTAAATATATATATATATTTATAGTAATGTCATTTATATATACTTGTCTTACTTATGTTTATTAGATATTCTTGCAATATTAAAGTACTCGATACTTTGGCTTGAGTGAATAAAAAGGGTTAACATTTAAGAACTTCTAGAATAATATAGAATTGAGTGTACGTTAAAATTCTTTAAAACAAAAAGTTGAAAAGAGTTTAACTAAGAGTCAACTTTACTTGGATTTTTCATCAATTATACAACAATATTTTTATTTACGTTTTATATATATAGTTTGACTTACAAACCAAATTTTAAGTTAGTACTCACGGTTGATGTACACAATTTCGTAATAATTCACTCACCTGAAAAAAAAAACGAAAACAAATTAGCAAACAATAAATGAATTATATGGTTCGTAAGTTACGTACGTACGTATTATAACTTTAATATATAAAAATCGAGAATCGCGTATGTAAGAAGTACGTACTACGTATATATTTTTATTTAAATAATTTAATAATTGTTGTTTTATTAGGTATTTTTATTAAGAGCAACTAAATATTTGGTAATAATAACAACGTTAAACTAATGTTTTAAATATAGATAAAAAAAAAAAAAAAAAATGATTTCAATAAGGACTGTGGGTGTTTACTACGTTCAGTAAAATTAAAATTGTATACAAGTAATAATATATGTTACACATTGTATAATATAATTTATATACAAATTAACATTATCTATTCTCAATTATTTCCAATCACCTTTCTGAGCGGCGAACAAATATACCTCAGAGGTCTCTAAGTACAAATATATACACCAATACAGTTATAAACAAAAATTATAGTATTAAATCAGATACCAGTGTTATTTATTATACTATGTTAAATTATACGGTAAATTCTTCGAATGGTAATAAAAAGGGTTGATTAAGACTGTAATAATTTCTTTAGTCGTTTAAAAGGTGTGTCAGTCAGTGTGAGAGGCCGCACCCACAAAGGCTTTTAAGTTAGTTCAACTACGCCCTTCATTGACGTTGGGCTCGTCAATACTTATTCAGATGATTGAAAGTATAAAATATTGTTTTTTATTCGACATTTGATAATACCATAGCTGATAAAATAAATATTTTCAAATAATAATAGCATAGAAAAATTAATCATTTCTAGATAGGTAGATCGCACCCTATATTATTACAACCAAGCACTATATATTAAAATGTATATTATACTATATAAAAATCTCAACATTCATAAAACTATTATAAAAAACTTCCGTTAAGAATGTTAATCTCAAAGCACAAAGTAAATAACTAATAACTCAATAACGACGTTAATTAATGTTTACCACAAAACGGTCGTTCAAGCCGTTTAACCGTTGTTATCTCATCGTAAACAAAATACGTTAATTTTAATATTGCGAAATTTATGCAACAACAACACTACGGCAGCGTATTTAAAGAGACAAAGTTAGCATACAATCTTAGAACAAAACATGCCCGATCAACCGACATAACAACGTATAATATGTGCAAGACATGTAAAGAACCGAATTTGTATAAACGCGCAAAAAAAATAAATATACAAATCTTTGAATATTTGACGATAGAGAAGAAATATTAATCTCCTAAATCTTCAAGAATACGTTTCGCATATGCTATTAAAGTTACTCACGCTTATATTGTACTTGTGTATATATGTATATATAAATATATATAATACACTTGAAACACAATGCTCCATTTATTAATAAACGGGGATAGGTAGCACAAGAATTGTGGATGAGACATTGCAAGGGGGAGAGAAAGAAATTAATTCATTATAGAATCGTGCTACGAGTGAATTTTGTTTGCGTATGTTTCATTTATAATTGCCTGCGTTTCTACACGCACACATTCAAGTATACAATTATATATACGTGAAGTGTAACACGAGGGAAAGAAGAAAATAACTGTATAAAAACATCCTAGAATAATTTATCGAAATACGGCTTGTACAGAGGATGAGCAAGCAAAACTCGAACATGATTTCGATTTTATTTTCTACTATTACAGAGTGCTGTTAACATGGAATAAAATGTAATAGTTCAGAAAACGCCGGAATTTAAAATAGTCCGTTTCATCAACTCGCTATGTATAATATAAGGCTCCGTCACAATAGAATAAGGTCACTAATCCATTGAAACTATATATTATACAGTTGTAAAAAGGGAGAGAAATACATAAATGTACGAATAAAAATGTAAACAATGAGTTGTTTGTTTATTTGGGAACCACTGAGCGATTAATTTTTTTAATTGACCACATATTATTTAGTTTAAAGACGAGAGGACTACATGATGAAGCATTGATTAATAATGCAGGGAAACGCGTTGTTTCGTAGGATTTAATCAAAGTCAGTCTGTGATAGAGACAAAATTACAATGCTGTAATAAATATTCATGTATTAATTAAATAGTATGAACGCACATCGATTATTCAAACGCAACCAGTATGTGTAGTACGCACGAATGTACCGAAATTGCATAACCGAAACGCCGGCTGTTGAGTATTATTATTTTATTTTGGTCGATTGCTTTTTTTCCCTATATTTAAATATATAAATATTATAAATATATTAGATTAAATATTATATTTTCTCGGATTTTTTGTGCGTGTGTGTGGTAATAACAGCAGTACTCAATGAATTAGTGTCGTGCAGCAATATTAGAAAATAATATACTAATTCATTCCTTGTATATCACTTATCACGTATTATTATCATAACTTATAATAAATATTGACGCCCAGTGATAAAAATCGAAAAATTTTGAAAACCCATTTTTGTGATTTACGTGGAGTGGGACTACACGTTTGCAAAGACGGTTCTATGGTAATCGTTGTTGGGAAGCAGGGAGAGCGGAAAGAAGTTATTTTCGTATTATTAGGCTTTTGGTATATAAAAACGAACGATAGTGGTGGTGGGTCGTTCGTGCTGTGAGCCCATTACTGATATTAACGATTCTCGTGTTGCCAGACAATTTGAGGGTCCCGGTCACAGTTATAATCATTAATATTGGTTACCCTTCCTGCTAAAAAAAAGGCGAGATTCTACTTAAAGAGGGTAAAATAAAATTTGACCACCGTAGTCAGAGACGTTTTTTCTTGACCGCTGTGTACCACCCACTATTCAATATTAACTTGAACGTAAAAGATTAATACTAAAAACTAAAATTTCTATATATATATATATATATTTCTGCCCTACGTCGTGCTAAACGTCATTAGAACGTTGTCACCGCGACATAATATTTCCATATTTTTTTTTTCCGGAACCGAAAATCAATTATTTTTATTTTAATTATATGAAATAAAAATATATACATATGAAGTTATACAAATTATATATGTAAATAAATTACATTTTACAAACGAGATGTTTTTCTGTAATTGCTATTTTTTAGTCTTTATGTTTATATTGATTATTTATATATATATTTACTACGATAATAACAATAATTAGTACTTAGGTGATTGAAATGAATTTAAACAAAATTTATGACGGTAACATTATTTAAAAGCACATACATTATTATAAGTTTTTAATAAACATGTTATTTTAACAGTATGAAAAATTAGTTCGGTAGGTAAATCATTATTATTTATTCTATTAAAACATTATTATTACACATATTATTATCCATTTGTGTTAAGATATAGGCATAGTGTATTAAAAATATAATTTAAACAGTAGTAAATAAATCCATAAAACAGCTGAACCCTAATAAATTTACTCAAACCCTACACGCATGTCTTTCAGCAAGTCACTAAACTTCGAATAAAATACACTTTTGTTCTTAAAAGTATCAATTTAATTTTTTAAGTAACAAGATATATTCTAATAAAAAAACTATATCAAAATAAAGTATGGTACTAAATAGTTATACTTTTACAAAAATAAATGAAAACTTATATTTAGAATAATTTTTCAGTCATAGGTCCTATAATTTTAATATTAAGCGTTAAAATTGAAATGTATATAAAAAAATGGTATATTAAAATATTATATGTTATTTAATTAAATTATGTAATACCTAAAATAACATTTCTACATTATATCTTATAATACATCCGTACATTAATAATTTATAATTTTATTCAAATTATACCTAATAAAATAAAATATATAATATCGATATATTCAATTTAAATTAATTAATTAAACTTATTAATATATATACTTTAATTTAACAAAAACAACTACAGATTCATATAAATGAGTTAAAAGATTAAAATTTCTTAAAAACTTTCCTTTCTTTAATAATATTATCGTTAACGATTAATTTTTTAATTCTTAGGTAGTTTACTGATGATTTGTTTGATCTCAATAGTTCAAAAGTTCAAAACTTATTATTACTTCAATGTTATGGGGAGATTATTTAAGTGGGTGTCGCTTTAGGCCTAAACACCCTCAAGACGCTAACATTGAAAAGTGAATAGTGAGGGAGTGGAAAAGAGGAAAATTATTCTCAACCCAAAAGTCAAATACTATTCTGTGGTTCTTTTATATAACAGATGGGTAAAATTTCCATATATACTAAAATCCTCTATCCGGGATAGCAGTTGAGAAACTACTAGTCGCACGTGCGATAAGATAATAACCAGAAGTTTTAAACTTGCCTATATAGGTAATATGATCCCCAATATATTTTCGTATATGCATATAAAAGTTATTCATAAAGTAAAATGTACTAAATAAGGTAGAAAAAAATTAAATATCAACCATGATAAATAATATTTATATTTTTTTGATTTAGACGAAATTTCGTATTATTATCCAAATAACATTAACTTACGACTTCAATATAGATGAATGATTCCCAATAATATTGGTATACAATTTATACAATATACTCACAATGTACACAACTTTTATTCAACCACCAGACGTTTATTTTTTTTATTTTTAAATCCATACAAGAGATTATTGAATTCTATTAAATTTTGTTCATAAAAATATAAATACACATCTATCGCGCTATATTTTTTTTATTACAAGCTTATATAATATATATACACCATTCTATGTATTTAATATATGTAAAATTGTACGTGAACGTCAAAAACGAATGTCATACCATCGATGTTTAGCCATATCAAATGAAATGTCTTCAAATCATTTTTATTAAAACTGCTTTACTGTATATATATATTGTATAAAAATATACTAAACCTTCGTAAGAAAAACAGAATAATGTATTTGGAAATATTCAATTTCATGATTTTTAGTAAATATTATTTTTAAAAATTAGTCAATAAAATAGAACTTTTTTATGCAAATAAGTATTATTATAATCAATTAAATCATTTACAACAGATTTATGTTGGATTTTGAAATGTATATCAGAATTAACATGTAATTATCATTGACATGAACAAGATCTAAAATGTACATAATACTCATAATATATTAAAACAAGAATTTCTACGTATAGCAAACTACAATCGTTAATAATGTTACACACTTACACGAAGTAATAAAACTTACAAGCATTATGCACGCACATATGAAACGTGAATGAATGCTAAAAAATGGTTTTCAAGGAACTTTTTTCGTTAATAAAAGATGGTCACTTTAAATACTTTCATACTTTAATTATACACATCTAATGTATTAAACAACATTAATAAGGGTAGATATTATGAAAGCATGAATTTGGTAATACCCTTAACAAAATAGAGTATAGTATAGTATCATTTTATATAAATATAACATAAATTATTGAATAAAGTAATAATATTAACCATTTATAATATAATTAAGGGACCACTCAAAGCACAAAGAAACTTTTAAGTTCTACCTATATCGCAATAGACATCAAAGACCTCACAAAATATTCTTGTGGGTGAATCAATTTACTTCCAATCATCAGTCACTACAAAACTTTACTTCTGCAAGTATACACATACGTTCATGCTCAAATGACGAGAAATTATTTGCGACTCCCTACATAATATTTCAGCTTTCGCCCCAAGGATTTCTGAATTAATAGACATGCATTAGGTCCACCAACATAATACATTATTATAAATTATTTATACTATATACGGAGTCTAAATCGACTACAATTACAAGCAGGTGGCATTTACTATTTTACACACAACGCTGTACAGTTCACAATCTGGACCGTTGAGATTGAGAGTTATTGAACCAATTCATCAATCATGCCGCTGTAAAAATCGATATTTAAATTAATACCGAAGTGGTCGGTTTATTTTCGTAGTAAAGCCACTGTTAACCCTCCATAATTTTTTTATGGAAACGGCGATTTGTATTTGTATTTTTTATTACTTTGTATTTTCTAGACACTTTCCCAGTTTACGAATTTTTTTGTTTTTTGTTTCAGCCATCTAAAAAAACATGAAAAATGAATCTGCTTGTCAAATGTTTAGTGTGTGCAAATCCCTCGACAGATCTATAACCCTATGTAATCATTAATCTTGCTGCCCCGCCATAGTCGAGATATCCGGGCAATAGTCGCAAACAGTTATAATAACAGTAGTGATGCAAGTTAAGCGGACAATAAACGTTTACCTCTGTGTTTGTCTCATTTTTTTGTTGCTTCAATCACGTGTCTTTATATGTTCTAAATTCAAAATTATGGTATTGAAATAACCAGTAAATCTTTCGACACATTGAATTTACATTTTATACAAAAGAAGTAGGAATGTATAAATTAAATTAATAAGAAATAGCATAATATTACATCATATAATTACAACCAAGTATTGGCATTGAAATAAGTTTGGTAGATATATTAATATCCCTATATAAAATAAGTTAAATGAAATTTAAACAGAATATAAAGTTTAACCTAAATAATATTATATAATAAAATAAATTTTAAAAGTGATTAAAAACGATAGTATCTATGTTATCCACACGTATTTAGTTACAAGTATATTAAAAAATAAATAAAACATTTGAAATAATGAAAATTATCTACTGGTAAAAAATACATAATAAAATTATTTTATATATATTATTTAATACATTCCTGATCCACTACCATCCTACTGACCCATAACATTTACTAGGTACGTCATTTTATTAATTGAACAATGCACTTTCTTTTAAACTTATTTTCGAACACTTGATCATCTGCCAGCAAGAGTAATCATCAGATAAAGTATATATAGATAATATAATATTATAATAGTTTTTTCTATTTACGAATATACTTTCTAGACTTGTTTTAATGTAAAACTGTAAAGCGATACAAACAGATACGAAAAATCGTACGTGCTACAAATATTTACAATATAAAACCATTTTATATTGTTTAATCCATATACGTATCTTTAAGAAATAGTAGTATTTGTTTAGTCTATAATTTTATACAGTGTTCCAGATTTATTTACTAATTGGAATTTCTTCGCAAATAATTACAATTTTTGAAAGCGGATTTATTAAAATTATTACTTAGTCATTGTGCTATAATATTACCTAAAAAAAAAAAATTATAACATTTTAATATTGAGATTTTACAATTAGTTAATAGATCTGGGGCACCCTGAATATATAAAACATATCAAATATTTCGAAGTGTATCATTCTATTCTATAAATCATTTATTTCAAAATGTATTACATGTATTACAAATGGAAAGAAACGATATATTCAAGTATCAGAAATATGTAATAACAGACATTATAAAATCGTTTTTCAAATATCATTGTAATAAAAGTTGAAGTCTTTAGTGTCTAAAATTATAAAAGCAAGAGTAAAATTATATTAGTAAAAATTAATATATTATGATTCTTATAATAATATAAAAATAACAATGTTACTCTCATAAATATTGAATATATTGACTAAATATAATATAATATAAGTTAATACCCTATTAAGTGTTATAATTACATAGTATTTTATTAAACAGAGTCACGTACTTATGCACAAGAGACAACAAATTTCTCTTGATTATTAGCTCCTTCATGTAAAATATTATAGATAAGTTTATCCAAATAAAGATTATTTCTTCAAAACGGTTACTATTAATAATATATAAAAAAGTTGATATTATAACGTCTAATAAGAATTGTATATTTAAATTTAAACTTTAAATAATGTTTGTTAAAGAATATAATGTTTAAATTCTATATTATACCCTCATATTTTAAAATTTAAAAAATATATTGTTATGAGTTCATGATATATAATATAGTTTAAATCAATTACAATGTGTATGAATAATTAAAAAGATAATAATAATAAATTAATTGATTAATAAATAAGTTATTAATAATAATTAGGTAGGTAATAAACAATATTAAAATTTCATTAAATAGAAAATCCAAAATTGTATGTAAATATATTATAACATCAGTAAAAAAAATATAATATGCATCTACAATTACTAAATACTAAAAATGGTTAGTAATATTTATTTTTAATGTCTTTAATATAATATCCTTTTAACATGAACATATTGGACTACACCGAGAAATAGCTAAAAATAATTATAAGCAGGTGTTTATACTATCTTAATCGAAAATAGAAACATGAAAAAAGGAAAACATTCCATCATCCCGCTTAGCTAATATAGTTTATAATACCTGCCTAATTAAATTGTTCGATCAAATTACGAGTAATGTGTTAAATATTAAATATAAATCGTTCAGAATTATCTTTTTACACATATTTTAAAATGGTTTATAGACTTTTTAAAATCATTTAAATTTCCTTAAACGCATACGCGTTAAAATTTAATATTTATTTTTTAGTATAAAAAAAAATCAAATATATACTGTAGAATACGAGAATATTAGCAATAATGCTTTTTAGTAGTGGTTGGTTTCACCTGACACGAATTATTGATTACGGTGCTCCGATTTCTATAATTTTTAACAGGTATGCTTTTATTTTTAATATTAATTTATAAATATTTCTATGGCACTCTAATTAAATCTTCTCTCTTATCCGCATAATATAATAGGATCATGATAAACAACATTATATCTACACTGCGTAGAGAAAGTGTTATATATTTTATCTGCGTGTGAATATATTTTCACCTGTACCTATATACGATATTAATGTAAGTTAATAAAGTAGCTATAGTTTTATTCCAATAGAATAATTTGCATTTATTTGCTTAAACTTTGTCCATAACTTAATATAATTTTCTATGTGAAAAAAATTATAAGAGCAAAATATTTGGAAAGAATCCAAAAAAATAGATTTGAACTGTTGAATACAGTTTTTAATACAGTTGAATTCATATTTTATTTTAAATCTGATAGGTAAGACGTAAATGTATACGTTACAAATCATAAGCATACGAATACGATGTGCATTCCAACGACGCGCACTTATAATGTTATGTGCACAGCAGTAAACTTCTGTGATGAATTAAATTGAAAGAAAATTATACAATTAACTTGATGAGTTATTTCCCCTCCCCCCGCCACGTCCCAAAAAACGGGTTTATACAAAAGATAGATAAATGCGTAGTGTTCAGTATAGAATATAATTATGCAAAGTATTGAGCACTATATTATCGCCATCAAATTAATTTGCTTGCGGGGGATTAATATTAACTTTCCCTTTTAATAACGCAGATAATATATATTTATTTTAACAGCGTGGGTGTTTTGTACCTGAATTTAAACGGGTTGTATACCCCGGCAGGGGTTAAAAATACAGAATAAATAAATGTCTGATCGTACAATTATTATATGAAAATGACACAACGGGCAACAAGAATATAATGATATTCATAGTAGAATGGCATCGTGGCGTTATTTCGGATTCCATTTTAGCACTCAAGGACTTACGCGCCGAAGACGTGCCCGAACATTCATTACACGCGCGAGACACATTTAAATTCTTCGGCGAAACGCAGGGGAAAATATACACAGTTTGCACGCATAGTTTTTTTTACCATAATTTCCTTAGTGCTATATATATATATATATATTTATTTAGAATTTAACAAAAAACTAAGATATTTAAGATTGCCTCGGTTTTTTTAACGGAAACTACATCTTGTGAACATTTTATGTCATAATAAATCCATATCATGGATAACAAAACAAAACACATTTTATTTTCCAGTATATGTGAAAATTTCAATAGTTTTTATCCTGACACGTTCGCAAGCGATTCAAGTATAACGTAAAAACTTATAAGATTGTATACGCTATACATTATATTACATGTCAGAGAGGTATGTTGTATTGATCTTACATACATAATATGTGAAGTTGAATGATGGGTATAGCATCAATTTAAAAAAAAAAAACAATACCAAAAATTAAAATCACCTATAATTTTATCTCTTTCGGACATACAACCTAAATCTTCAAATCTTTTATTGAATTACTATTCTGGTGAACATAAAATTACATAATGTGTATATATATGAATTACATTTAAAGAAATAGGTGATAGTGATATGATCTGTTCTGTGTTCTAGTAAAATTAATTAGTATTCATTAGCTAATTGAATTTTATTTTTAAAATTAAACTATTAAGATTAAAAGATTTAACTAAATTCTTAAAAAAATGAATATATATTATATTTTTGAAATAAACAATGTTTTTAATCTAAGTTTGAACACATCGTGAATATATAAAATTGTTTAAATTTCTATGTATATTATATTTATACATATAAGGGTCAATCTAAATATAATACAAATGATGGGTTAGGTTAGTTATTTTCAACTATACATTATATTATATTGTATATACTAATTTTTATTTTTATAATAAACAATTGTTTAAATACAGATAATTGATTTAAGAGTAAAATATGTTGAAATAGTTAATGTGTTGTTTTTGAATAATATTTGAAACGAACAAACTTTATACATATCGTAGAAAATATAAATATTAATAAATAAACCAAAAACCAACATAATAATTATATTATAATAAACTACTGACTTTCAAATAGCAATTATTATTCATTAATTCATAACTAATCAAGTAAATATAAACTGAAGTTTAATAAAAATCAATGTTAAATTAATATGCTCGAGTAGATATAAAATATTTTAAAGTGTAGGTAAATTTAATACAATTTATATATTTTGCAAACTAAATTAATATTTGTGTTTTATATTTGCTTAAAAACAACAACAGCGAAAGATAATTTAACTGGCCATATGATTACAACAAAAACCTCGATTTATATATATAAATAAATAAAAGGCAAAATAGGTTCGCTTAAAAAGTAAATGATTGTCTAGGGTAACATCTAAACAACAACAAACTATGCATTTACTACAGATTTATGACAACTACAGTAAAAACTAAAAAGAAATATAAGTCCTAAAGACTAGACAGATTATAATATAATATTCGTCTAAAAGTTGCATGCGCACGTCTTTCATATACAGTATGGATATAACAACAATAATAGTTCCACACTATATATAGATCTTCAGTTGGTAACCGTAACCAAATTGCTTTTCAAAAGCAACTAAACCACGCCAGTACGTCATCATTTCCCGTATTTCTATACACTATACAGTGACGCGCGGAAAGCTTTAGTTGTAGGCACGATGGCACGCACCTTACTGGGCAAACAAATTCACAACGGCGGCGGGTTCAGGTTATTATTAAAACGTCATTATGTCACCGACTTCCAAATAAAATAACCGAGAAAAAAAGTTGAAATGCTATCCCATTAGTGGTCTTTTGAAGAAAAAACGCGATATTTTAAAATAACTACATAAATATAATTTATGATTTTAAATGTATATTTTTGGAATCACCACTTTGTTATTCACATTACTATGAAAATAATATTCGTATATTTTTATGTTATCTAAATCGATTAATACTTATGCAATATCAAATGGCTTTGATGAATGACGAGTATACTACTTTTTTTTTTTTTTTTTTTACTTAGTATGCCTAGTGTAATTAAATTGATAATTCACTATATATTATGTTCATATACATTAAAATAAGTATACAATACTTCAATTCACAATCAAAATTATAATGTATACAATTATTATTCACTCGTGATAAAATAATCCATTATATAATATATATTATATTATAGGTGTGTGTAACATAATAAAACATTTAAATATCTACATTTTAACTTATATTCATATTATTTCACATAACCGAAGTTTTGTAAGATTATACATATTTTTAATATAACGAATATAAATCTAACGATTAATAATAATTTTAAAAAAAATTATTATGTGGGAAGTCAATTATTATACAGCAAATTGTTTTATATATTATACATGTACAATGTATAAAAAAAAAAGCATAAATAAATGCCAATTTACTTAAAAACAATTATTATAATATGCATGATTGCAATTATGTTTAAGAAATTTCAAGTGGACTACATTTTTTTCATCCGATTACTTGATACTGACTCAATAATATTACATACATTTTGATGATATAAAGACAACAAACATTATCATTCTACAATATGTACAAAAGATTAAAAAAATACATATATATTAAAATATATTTATCTATTATATTAAATACAACTTATCCATCATTGTAACTTTATATAGGAAACCATAATCGCTAAATATACGATATTAAACATATCCTGTCAGATAAAATAAACGGAATGCTTGTATAATTTTTAAAACGGGCATGTTTAGTATAATATTTATTTCAAGGTTTACTTTCATACTTAATTATAATATATTATAATCATAAGTAATTTGTTTAAATCACTAAAATTAGTTAAAACAAAACAAAAATATTATTTAAAGGCCCAAGACTAATAAAGAACGTTAATTATGTATCTTACGTGTATATTTTCTGTTTTTGACACGCAAAACTGATAAAGTGAAGATTAAATGTATTCGATATAAGAAATAAATAAAAAATAGTTATCAAAATAATGAAAATTGTTTAATATTATAAGAAAATGAAAAAAGTATATTTCAGTATTAAGAAATATCCAATACAATACTTATTGAGAAAATATGACTTCTATGTTAGATTGTGTTTTATGTGATGCGAAAAGACTACATTTCAATGATTCTAAGTCGTTATTTATTTAATATAGCAAATATAATAAAGAAAAAATTACTCTTTGTTCATAATTTCATTATATTGCTATGAAACTAGATATAGGTTACAGTAACTGTATAATATACCTATATAGGTATAAGGATAATATGCTATTGAGAGTAAATATTTTAATTTGATGGTTTAATTAACAATTGCACTTGATTGATTTTATTTATACATTTAATTGTTACTAATTACATTACGTAAGGCCGAAAAAACTTGAAAAAAGCGTCAAAGACATTTTAAACGTTTCTTCACACACAATGACACACCAATTACAATTTGAATTCATAAATAATTTAAAAAACATTTAATACATTTTTATATTAACCACAATTTTAATGATCTCGCACCATTAGTTCGTCGAACTCAAATGATGTTTTGAAAAAAAAATCTACTTATATGTATATCTATAGATGTTATGAAAATAGAACAAATTGTATTTCCGGCAACCTCTTCGTAATAACACTGATGGAGTTCAGTGGCCGTCCGGTTCACGACGAATCCGCAAAACCGGTTCTTAATATATATATATAAAAAATAAAAAAAATAACGGATCTTGCTGTTTTTTCTTTTCTCTCTTGCACTCCCTCTGCCTATATCTCATTGTATGCTGCTTTAATTAAGACCCGACAATTACTCGGTAATGTTCATGACTGGAACATTTATAATGATCGTTGAAAGAGGAAAATTCATACCCCGAAGAGGGAAGGAATAGATAAATGATATAAGAAATAATAATTTCCTTTTGTTATGTGAACTGAAATAAATTCACAATAATTATAAAACGTTTTGAATGCCATATATGGCGACGAATTTAGCCAAATATTACTATGTCCAAACCAAGTTCAAAATATTTCAATCCAACAGAATAATACAATATTTATACATTGAACTGGTTTGAAAATCGGTAAAAAAAAAATAATAATATTATGCTGAATTATTTATTTATTTATTCTATTATTATTGTTTATTTTATAATATTAGTGAATAATCCTGTAATATAACTATTGTAATATATTATTATATCGAATCTGACGGATAACTGATTACAACTGTAATGATAAAAAAATATTTTAAAAAAAAAAAGAAAAAAGAAATATTACAAATACATACATATCGATATCTCAATAGAACTGTCATATATGATTAACATAATACGTTTTAAAAATATAAATACTAGGTATATATTGAATTGAATAAAATAGGGTTTATTTAATTGAAAACCAAACATTTAATACAACTCAATTGTTAACACTCTAGAGAGCTTACTATTTATTTTCAATTATATTTAAAATATAATATATAACATATTCATATACCATTCGTAAATATATATTAGGTTATCATATATAGGTATTTACTATATTTATTTTAATTTTATTTACTTTATTTTGATTATCTCACAAACATAATTGCCCCATTATGTTAATTTCATTGAGTGACCATTATTTTACATTATTTTATTGATAAAAAAATTATAATTTAATCCATAAGTTAAATTACAAAGACAAATAATATTTCTGTAACCATATGCAGAATATATATTATTTAAAAATAATAATTCTGAATTCTATAAAATTAAACGAAGAAAACTAGTAAAATAAGCGGTTATTACTTAATATTAACTTATTAATAACTTAGAACTACAATATCATAAAATCTTCTTACCATTATTTATTATCATTATAACACACACGTGTATATTTAATTATATACAGAGTGATCAAAATATTATGTCACAAAATTAGTAATTACAAAATAATCGTATGTCATCTTTACCAATTTTGTAAAACGAATTTTTGATCGCTCTGTATAATATTCATTGTAAAAATAATTTATTCTACAGATTAAATAGTTTCGTTGGTGTAATTACATAGAAACACAATTGAAATTCATAAGTACAAGTTGAATATATATGTAAAGAGTTCGTGAAAATAATATAACAATTCAATTATCTGTCGTAAACTTTCTTTAGAAAAACATTATATAATTTATGCGTACATTGCTAAAAGCGAGAAACGATAAACATTCGTTATCATATTATAATAATACGATCCAACGGGATATTCATTTTGTGTTAGTTTCTTTGGTATTTTTTCTCTTTTTAGATGGTTATACGTATATGAACGATATAAACTAAAAGATTTTTTACCTCTATATTCCTTTTTTCAACCGAAGAAAAACCGTTTCTTCTAAATACGGTTCATATAACATCATATATACTTCCAACGGTAAGCGGAAACAGTTTATCTATATCCGGCAGTAACGTTTTGCCAGCACAAACGCGCGAATGTTCATCCGGCACTGTACCCCCCAAATACCATCATACCACCCCTATATTGCTCGTTTTCGAGACACGCAGCATCTTGAACACGAATAATTTAATCCTCCTTAGCCATTATCATGGCAAAGAATATATCGACAGCAATGTGGCGGGTCTATTAACAGTATTATTGAACGATATTCGCTGTTATCATTTTTCGATTAAACTTGTATTATATCAACGTTATATATCTAATATATATATATATATATACATAGAAATTTTTTTGATTTCCTGTGACGACTCTCTCCAATTAATTTATATCACGATATTACATCATATTTAGGATAATAATATATCTGAAAATGATAATGTTTCCCAATCAAACGATTATGTGTTATTTCGAGTAAATAATCTAAAAAAAAAATATTATCCCGGTTGATATTGTCTATGACATCAACAATACAGAAGCAGCATAAAATTAATACGATTGTGAGACATCAATAAAATAAAAAAATGAAGCATATTTATATTTTGTTTTGTTTAATATAGATAAATCTAATAATATATAATAAACTGACATAATACATTTTTCATTAGATTAAACTATTATTTTAACCTACTTATCAACTTTCTATAGAATGTATGGATAAAAATATACATTATAGCAAAACAACTATATATTTTAAATAAATATAAAAACGATATTATAACAATCATACCACAAATTGTTTAGGTTTGATTGACAAGAAACGATTAAGTATTGACATATATAAAAATTGTTACTATTTAAAAAATCTACGAAATTGTAAATGGATATTTTGACCTTAATTCATGAAGTAATAATGCCATAATGCGATTGTAGGTCTCGAGAGATGATATTAAGTATTTTAGTTCAAAGTTATATGAATTGAACATAAGTAATCCTATAAAAATCCCACAGTGTTAACTTTTTGCTCTATTGGAAGAAATTGTGTGGATATTTCTCTTTAGCCGATAAAGAACTAAAAATATATGCATCAAATAGGAAAACGAAAAATAAACGGAAAAATAATAACTGATAAATATTGAAAGCAACTCAAATTTAAAGTGATTGGATGTCACCAATTTCACTTTTTAAAGACTAAAATAAAAAGCCAAAACTTACAATAACATAATAATAAGTAATTTACTTATTTTGTTATTTGATTACACTGTACTATGAAATATTAAAAATGACATACAAGAATATTAACTTTTTTATGTATAAAAAGTTAAAAGAAGTATAATTTGAAACCCACAAAAAAGAAAATTCTGCACATTATGCTCATATAAATTATCACGACATTCTCATGTAATTAAAAATTAATAAATGATTTAATTAGTCCTCTGATCTAGATTTACTACGATCCACAGCACAAATCGAATTACTATTCTAGTGACCTCTTACCACTCGAATTTCCACAGTGCTATAGCTATTGCTGCGAAGGATTTAATTACATTTTTCCGCGGGATAAGGAACAGAAGGGATGCAATCAACACACATACGCACTCGCGTATGCACAATAATTTTAATCCTTTCCAGGGATAAATAATTGGTTTGGTAAGTAATTTTAATTAGTTCCGGACATCGCAATGATGTAAATTATGTTTTACTTGAAATAGGTGAACAAGACAAGGTTAATATAATATTAAAATTCCTTTACATAATACATTTTAAGATTACTCACTAACAGCAGAACTTTATTTCGCATATATATAGAATATCACTCACCTGTAAAATAAACAAATACATTAATAAGAATTGAAATATAATATAAATATCATTAATAAATATATTATAGCATTTAACATGTTAACAGTGACCGTAATTCTTAAAAACTGTTCATTTAAAGCAATTATAATAGTTGATACAATGTGTAAAACAACATATAACCCATAGGTTTAACCAAATATTAAAGTATTTATGGATTTAGTCTATTAGAGTACAATATCAAAATAAATAATCTGTATGAAAATAACAATGTTTCAAATACTGACATTAAATAATTCATCGAACATGATATAGTATCAAATAAATAACCTGTATATTACAGTTATATCACAAAAAATTAATTTTCAACAGTAGATAGTTATCAATTACATTCCTTAAAAACTCTAACTCAATACAATACATTTTTAACACGTTGACTGCCAAGAGTCTTTATAAAATATCTCATCATACTTTGTCCTCACCGCCAAATATTTTTTTTTAATAGGCCTAATAAAAAAATTTTTAAACAGAAAATTTTCAGATTCCTTTTGAAATTTATATATCTTTTTATTACTATGCACCTAGATTATTATGGTTATAAAAGTACGGATATTTGTGACCTACAATGATATCTCGTTAATCTGCGGTATACAGTTGTATAGTAGTAATTGACCGAGATTTAGAATTAGATTTCACAGCAAATTAACATGATGAAAAACCCTTTGACGGTTAACGTGTTAATAAAGAAGATAAACAAATTCACACTTTTTTTCAAAGTATATATTTTTTGATTAAAATATGATTATTTCAGTTAGTATTAGTCTAAAAAATATATTGTAACTTTTTAATAATTTTTAATTCCAAAAATTGTGTATATTAATACAATAACTGTTTTTTTTTTTTTTTTTTTTTTTACTACAATAAGCATTAAATAAACAAAAAAAAAAAAATATAAAAATAAAATATATTGCCTATTTGTTAAGAAACGAAACTTTTTTCCACTACACATAATAAGGTGAAAGTTTAGGTGATCGATTTTCTATCAAAGGGGTTCTCCTTTCACTAGTTATATACTGTTTGGTTTGATTCGTGTCATTATGCGTAATATACAAAAAAATATATTAAACATATATTATAAACTATACAGTTTTTATTTTGTCAAAAAACCCTGGGTTTCAACACCTCGCTGTTTTATACCTTTATTTACTCAAATAAAAAACATATTGAATACTTAAAACATTTTACAGACTAACCATAATTGAATTTCAAAAACTAAAATAAATGATTAATACGAATATTAAACATTGTTATGTAAAAAAAAAGTCGCAGAAGGATCATGGCCAAAAGAATTACTAAGAAATGCATTATCAGCTCTGTAGTGTCAAACAAGAGATAAACAGGGCCAATTAACAACAATTATTTTTCGAGACAAGCTTCGGTTAATAACTTAATTAGTTTATAACTGATTATTACTGTATTTAAATTTTATTCGAAATTAGCTGCTTTGAATAGTTGTACAAATAATTAAAATTTATTATTTATTTTTATACCAATTTATAAATGATTGAAATTTGATATTTTTAAAAAAATACTTAATTAAAATTAAAATAAGTAACCTACCTAGTTAAATTAATAATTAATTCACAAATTCAATAACATATATAATATATTTATTTGTATCAAATTAGTGGGAAAAAACAATGGTATTAATAACTTTAGTAGATGTTAATATACAAACGTGGTACAAACATACGAATCATTATAAACAGGCAAAGGAACATAATATCCAAGAATTTCGCTGGTAATCGGAAATTGTAAAATGATCAGGAGGCTAACGAAATAACACGAAATACGTCACTTTATTTAATAAAATTGTCGAAACAGCACAAAATAAACAATTTAATCAAAACAAAAATTTACGTTATTGTACATTTTCATAATATCATGGTATCATATTTTTAGTTTATTGCATTATTATTATTTTTTGTAAATTAATATTTTAAACATAAACATAAACATAAACGTATTGCATCATGTTATATATAATATATATAATAACGTCTGTTGAACGTAAAATAGTAAAATAGATTAGTTAATATTGAAATTAAAAAAATAAAATAAAATAAGTATGGTTTATTCGATTTGTAATAATTACTTTAAATTTTAAATGTAATACCTTTGTTTGTTAAACTACATATAACCTATCGAAATGTGTTTATATTCCCTTTACGCTGTATAATATATATGTTAAAAGCTATACCCAGAAGGAATTAAATAAGTTGCAATATTAATTATCTTTAATAGAAACGAATTACTATAATGGAAGGTGAAAAATAAATAAATAAATAATTATAAAAAGAATATTTATTTAAGTTAATTTTTTTTTCCGATTTTGTATTATTATTTAATACAAAAAAACCACTGTTGATTCTCAACAAATTTATTTATTGCCCAGTAATATTATATTTGTTTGTTTATTATTACTTAATTTATAAAATATTATAATGTTTAATTCTTTATCCGCTTTTTAATTTAAATTAATAATTTTAGAATTTCGATTGTTAGAGTTTAACAAGACGCAAATTTGTTTATATTTCTATCTACTTATCATTAAATAATAATCATTTTATAAACGTTTTTAAAAACAGTTTTGTTTTTACCTCCAATAAAAATAAAAACCATGTAAATATATATCAACTATGTGCTTGCACAATTTTAGAAATATTTAATTTTTAAGTTGAAAAAATTAGAGATCGAATTTACAAAATGGTTCAAAAAAACAAGTATAGTTTTTTTAAGTGGCAATTTTGAAGGGCTAAAGAAAACAAAATAATCAAAAAAATAATTTAAAAAAATATTTAATCTTGTTTTATAATATTTTTTTCTAATATATAATTTAAGAGATTATAATATATTATAAGTGATTAATATTTATATATATATATAGGTACTTCTAACAACAAATAAATATTTCATAGTAAATACCTATATATTAAAGCCAAGAATAATATATATTATAATAGAAAATTAAATATAATCATAACATAGATTTATTTTAAATTTTATGATGATAGATTTTTTTTCTTTAGAAAATATAACTAAATACACAAATATATAAAATTGTAACAACAAGAAATACTAAGGCACATTGATTTCTACAATTGTACAGACAATTCATAATGGTATGTGGCATTTGGGTCAATATTGATGAAGTAATCATAATTTGGTATAGTTAATATATCGTTAGACCATTAAGTTCCTTCGTTTTTTCCTCTCTCAACTAACATTCAGAAAAGGAATTTCATTACTATACGACATCTTAAGCAGAGAGAGATAGAAAAAAAGGAATTATTATAATATTAGGTTATTAATATTACCGGAAAGAAGAAATAAAAAATCTATGGGAATAATTTCTATACATAAACTATTTTTATGAACAAAAAGTACTTATTGTATTTAGTTAGCATAAATATTTTCCAAATCAATAATTGTACAATATGCATACGTTACATAGGTATACATAAAACTACATAACAAGAAATAATATTTAACAGGAATTAAGAAATTAAATTTGTTAATATAAGATGTATTATTAACAATAATACAATAATTATACAATTTTCAGCGATTGCTATTAATCGCAAATAGTATTGAAATCAACAATTCGATTAATAACTTTAAATACTGTATTTTACATAGACCATCATTCTCATCGATTAATAGAGTTATACCATAATATTATATAATACTTAATAATTACTAAATAAAGTCGAAAATAATCTACATTAAATTGATTTTCGAAGAGTCATGCCCCCAATATCAAATGTATTTTTGTTGTTGTTGTTGTTCTTACGCATTGATCGCAACAAAGTATAAAAAAAATCAATTGTTTGAAGACCGCGTGTCCTTGGTTGTGTTATTATTATACTCCAAAGATGACCAAATCAATCTTCAAAAAAATACTGCAATCACATTTACTGTTTCGTATATTGTTAACAGCTTCAATATATAACTATAATATAATAGTATAAACCTTCAAAATTCAGAACATCACGTCGGTATGTAATAAAAGTTAAAAATTATATTAATTGCATTACGAATGCGTATATTTAAACATATAAGTTTAAAATACGTTACATATCAAAAATTTTTTTGCATCGGGGTAACACCAAACAAAATTTTAATTAAACTTTTAAGTATTTTATTGAACAGCAAAGAGCGTAAAAATAATTATATAATAATTAATTGTACACACATAACATACCTATATATTAAAAAGTTGTACTCTGTATTCATATGTAAAATAAAAGTATAATTCGAAAATGGTTTATATATGAAGTAAATTTAAGAGCTAGGTATTAAAAGTAAACATAATAGTGTTCGATATGTGACTAGCAATTATTCTAGTTGACTTGGGAAATTTAATGTCAAAAGTCATTTTAAAAAATTAGACCTTATTAGATCATCACGCTTTGGTTGTAAAGAAAAACGCATTATTGTTAACGTTGGGTAGTTCTTTCTTCATTGTATCAATAGCCTCTTAAAAACGTAATTTTTCTCTACGGGTTTTCACATAAACGAATAAAAATCAATCTGTATACGGTCTACTTGTAACAGTTTCGCGTATTAAACTGAACTGGAATAAACCTTAAAACTCAACGACCTGCATATATATACGTCAGGTCTATGTTACTTTAAACGATTACTAATAAATGATAGGTTCGTTCCAAATTTATAATATATAAGAGGTATACCTTATTTTTAATTTTTTTGTGTTTTATGAATTATAACTTAATTTGAATGTTAGTGGACCCTTTATTCAAGTCTTTTTAGTATTCTAAATAATATCAAATTTACTTCACATTTATTGTTATACACATTGTAAAAAATCTTTATGATAAAGGCATGGGACTTACGAATTATAATATTTAGGTCTAATTACGCATTTTATTAAGCTTATAAACATATTAGGCATATGTAATAACAAATTTACATGATTATATTTTCTTAAAAGTCACGGATTTATGAATATAGGGGCGTAGAAAAATTTCAGGACAGTACAGATACAGATTTTGTTTTTAAATGGTAATATATTTTATCGTTGGATCTATGAGGATGAACATGCTTACATATTATATCCCATTAAAGAATAATTCTTTTTTTTTCGGCAAAGTTTTCAACTTCAAATTGTGCGACCGAATTTATTCGGTGAAATACAAATAGTCGTATAACTTATTCAAACGTCCCATAAGATACGAGATAGGTAACCACTTTACCTTTATTATTTCCCCATAATATCCCGTACATCATGCACAAGTTAGACGATAATGTATATTTGTTATTCACCTTACATATTATATAAAATATTGAGAAAAGATGATGGCTAATGGACTATAGAGAAAGTCTTTTGTTGGGGTGAATAGAGAGGATATCGAGATTAACAACCTACGCTGTTTTTCTGTTGTAATAGTAGATGGTGGTGGAAGGTGGTAATAAAGAAAGACTACTTTCATGGTTTTTTGCCAAAAAAATTAATAAATAAATAAAATAATATAAAACAGTTTATATTATATAAAGTGAATTACGAAATATCGATGCGATATCGGTATTTAAGGGTTGAATTTGAAATATTGGCTTATGAAAAAAGAAAACAATTTGAAAAATCTCTCAGTAATCTATAATATGTTGTATGTGATTTTGGTGGAAGAGTTAAACAGCAAACACGTACCATGGCCTCTTTTATCTGTTTGACGCCGATCGGGTTGAACCACTGGTGCATGTTAATGAACCGTTTAGGCACCATTTTCAATTGATGTCTCTGGCCGGCCGCGGCTGTCGTGGGTATCGGATACGTGGCAGACAAGCAACCCCCGCCGGACGTCTGATGATGTTGCGGTGCTACGGCACCAGTCGTATCCACAGTCAACGGGGTAGTAGCCGCCACGTCCTGTACTAAACCGACACCGGTGGCCAGAAGATCCGACGTTGGGTTTTCCAACACCACCATGGTAGTGGTGGTGTTGATCAACGGATATTAAACAGACCACTTTCTATACCACACACTACCGAACCATGATTTTTATAAAATTATGTATTTCAACGCGCGTTTTATACACAAACTATGGCAATGCACATAAACACAAAAACAAACAAAATTATAGCGTTTACAAAATAATAAATAATTAATCGTATAGAGAATAAAAAAAAAAAATATATTATTTTCTGGTGAGAAAAACGAATGATAATAATATATTATTTAAAAAGTCGTCCGGTCTTCGTTGTTGCGAAACAATACATAACACACGATAATGTCTAGCGATAAAGACAGTCGCACAAATACTGATGAGTGATGTGTGCGTGCGTGAAACCGACGGCAGCGGCCGCCGCGTGTGCGTTCCGCCGAGCGCGCTTCGTCGTGGGGTAGGCAGGCGGTAGCGTTGGCATACGCATGCGTGCACCGCCACAGCAACGATGGGCGGCCGGACATCCAATCGTGACCCGCTATACGAATATACGCGATTTTTCATCGCAATCGTCGAACGATCGCGCGTCATCAAATCCTATCATTTTCACTAAATAATAACAAAATTATAATTCGTGCTCGATATCTCCTCCTCGTACCGATATCCATACACGTAAACAAAATATTCAATATTCATATTAATATAATATTGTATATTATGCACAATAGCATAATATTAGGTTGCAATGGTTAATGTGTAATAATAATAAAATATATAGGTACATGAAATAATAAATGATATTAATTTGTTTGATGATATTTTGAATATTTTTCGACATAGCAGTAGTCACAGAGTTTTCAAAAGACAAAGTAGAGCATGCATTTTTATGATGTTCTTGTTATGGTAATTATTTAATAAAGGTACTATATTTTTTTTTCCCTAACTCGTGTTTCGCGCACAACGCAACGATATGAATAATATAGTTTGGACATGACAGCTGAATTAAAATACTACATATTTCGGTATATTATATGTATAGAACGTATTACAGACCACGTGTGAAAAATAACAGAACAATCAGTGAAGGCTAGTCATTACCAACGACATTACAGGAATTTTATTCGTAATTGACAGTTATTAATACAACACTAGGTATAAAAAAAAAAAAATGAATTTACAATATAATCCGGCAAAAAAATGAAACTCCAAATTTATTACCATAATAGATCATTTCTTAGATTAAACTCATTTAGACATAATAAAAATAATTAATACAATTTTAGCATCAACGTACCAAATTCAAATATCAAGTTCTGGAAAGAAAAATTAGGTAATGAAAAGTTTATTTTGACTTAATCAAAATTCATGTAAATATGTTTATATGATATACAAATAATCATAACATTAAATCTTATATAACGTCATTAAGAAATAATCTTAAAACAAGTCATTATACCATAATCACAGTAGTGTCTTCTCGCAGTATGAGATGATAACATGGAGCGTAAAAGTAGAAAATAAATTATAGAGATTTAATTGCATTGGTGGCGTTTCAACTAATTGTATGTAGTTTAACTCAGCTCCATTTTTTAACTACATTAAATATACAGTTATTATATTGGCGTTTTTTTTTTTTTTATTATTATAATTTTTAAACGGAATCGCTATATTTTCTACCAAGGTTCATTACCCGGTCTCTAAACAGCGTTTTTACCTCCTAGTAATCAAATTAAATCTGGGATACCACAGCAAGTATATATATTTTTAAAAGCCGTCGTAAAAACGTCTTGAATACCCCAAAAGAAACAACCATATCTGGTCTTATTAAGAGGATTTTAAGAGGGGTGGGTATAAATAAAATCTCCATTTAACGGCTAAGCTATAAAAATTTGAGATTTTACCCTCATGCCACTTTGCACAAAAGTTATTACTTGATTTAATCATTTAACTCTTGTAATTAGGTTAGATCCATGTAGCCAATAAACTTTTTTATATTCACTTTATCTAGTGGTAATATATTTAACGGACACACTTATATATTGAGTTTATTTTTATAAATAAAAAAATAATTTATTATAAAAAAATTAAGATTTCCATCGTTTTTATAATACGAAATTCTGATCACTTAATGTAATAATATCTATAATATATAAGATAAAGGTACAATTTGGATTACTCTTTTTCCTAAACAAATAGATACTTACGATTAAATAAATTTTCAATTTAAATTCATTTAAATGGACGTTATACCCATATCAATTAATTTGCATTAAAAGAACACTATAACCCATATTTGTTATACCTTTGTCACCTTCGTCTATCTAACAGGAAATATAGCAAAATCAAAGTTACTTGTAAGAAGAATCAGGGCCTTAAATTTATACATTATCAATTAATCATACACTCTAAATTTGTAGTACCTACAATATTTTTCATTGATGTTTTAGCAAAACCCTAAAATGTTATACATACTTTTTAATATACCCCCAACTTCCCAAGGAACCTATAATTTTCTGTAATATATATATATTTATATTAGTATATAGACCAGTGAAAATATTGTTAAAAATACAGAAAACTAAGAAAATAATGTAAGTACTATTCATTTTATATTAAGTGTGTAGACAAAGTGTGTCATAATGTACATAATTTTAGGACCTACTTAAATTGAATTGAATTAATATTTAAAATATAAACAAAATTTAAATAATTATAATTTCGTTGTTAGATAAATTTTTACAAAAAAAAACCCACGAGAATCTCAAAAATATACCACTTTTTTACTTTTACATTTGGTAATAAGTGTTTAATCTTTAACTTATAATTTAAATCAAAACTTTAATACCACAGTAAATACTACGTAAATGTAATTTTTCTATATTTTCCGTTAAGATTGAACGAGCTATATATTATACAACAAAAGTGCGAGAAACTTTACTACTTATAGTATATTCATAACAACGTTTATTAATAGTAGTAACACTATAGTGTTAACGTACACGTGTAATAGTGTTATGTTGGAGGCATATACAAATTAAAAATCCAAATACCAATAATTCATAAAAAATTTAAGGAATGATTGCTAGTTTCTTACTAACATGCTAAATTTGGTAATTGGCGTTCATAGCAATCATAATTATTACCTATCTGCGTGACCAACCACAATTATTGCAACTTTTATTATGTAATACTACTACAATAAATAAGTTTTGTATGGCCGTCGAAGATGTACTGTTTTCAAGTAGACATGAGTTTTGTCAAAGAAATAGTCAACATGGGAATACCTACCATTTACTTCAAAATGAAGGAAATTTTTCGTTTTCAGAAAACCAACCATGACTGTAATAAAAATGACTGTGTACTATAGTTATACATGTAATTATAGTTTCTATTTTATAAAAATATATCTTTCATCAAATGCATATTATAATAAATTATTAGACTAATATTTGTCAAACAGTGCAAAATATATATATTTCAAAAACAAAATAATAATCTACGTAACTAAATAAACAATACAACGCTTAATCAACAATGTAGCTTTATAGTCCGTTCTGAACACTACGGTAGGATTTTATATCGACCCACGGTAATGATTTTATTGAAAATAATTAATTAAATAATAGGTAGAACGAAATCCGAGTATTTATATTTATATTCCCGAATATAATATTCATGGTTCGAGCCATGGTTTACAAGAAATAATATTACTTTAAAATTGTAAATCACGAATACTAACTAAAGCGTTCTTCAAAATTAAGTCACGTGTTTATACAGTTATTTAAAAATTATTAGTCTACATCAAAGAGTGATTTATAATTTATACCACTAAATAGCTTCATGAAAACATAAGTACCTATATAAGTTCAATGTATACATATCGTTGTTATTAAAATATATATATTTAAAGGATTAATATCAGTCTTAGCCGTCAATATTGCAAATTAAAAATAGTCTGATTGAAAAGTATTAGCCGTGAGCATTTAGCCACCTTACTTTTTTTTAATCCAAGACCATTCTAGAATATTGAAGAACAGAAAATTTACATTATTAATCCCATAATAGGACGTTTTTAAATAATTTATGATGGAAACCAGTTATTCATAATGAGTTCATATATAATGTAACGAGTCATTTAAGACATATCACCTTTATACCTAAATATTAATTAATAGGAGCTTAAAGTTATTTCGTGGAATACAAATATAAAGGTCAACGGTTTGAATATATATTACGAACTGTATTATTATTGTTATGTAGTCATCATTGCGAAAAACACTTGAAAATGTTATATCCCAGAACAACGTAGCCAAAACGACGACAACGATGATATAATAATTATAATCATGTCATCACGGACACTTGCAATAAGACAAACCAACAAACAAAATAAGGGTACGACAATCAATATTGAAATATATTTGCAGAACATGTCTAAACACATATTAGACATATATGTGAAGTTTATCCCACAATTATTGCAAAATAGTATCACATATTCGCACATACAAAATGTATGATATTCTAGCTTCCATGTATAGTAATATTGTACAAATTAATTTGAGAAAATATTGAGTTTTGGAATAAACGATGATAATTTTATGCTTGCTCTCCTTTAATAACTCGGTAAATGATCAAGAAAATACAAGCGTTTGTTTTTTAGATATATATATATATAGGATAATAATATAGCTGTAGAAATGAAATTTAATTATTATTATTATATTCAATTACATTTTAGATGTATTAAAATTGTTTGCATTTATGACACATAAATAAGATTTGATGCGATTATTATAACCACACGTGTATTTACGCACTTACCATTTTAATAAAGTTTTTATTTTATTATTATTTTCTGGATGGTTCTCATACCTGCGCCGCAGACAACGCTATAAGTCGTTGTCATCACGAACAACGTGATGGTACTTTTATATAATTTAAAATATACAACATACTCGAAATAGATCACATTGGTATACACACTATTATACACGAGAAGTGTTTGTCGGTCTCGGTATACCGTTTCTACCATGCCACATTTTCCCCTTAGTTGGCGAATTTTTAACCCCGGGAAACTAAGCCCGGCTGGAATATCTCGAAGAAAACAAATCATCGTCATCGCACTGAGGTCGGCTAAATGCAATTTATATTATACTGTATGTGTGTGAAAAGCCGAACCGGGAAACTTTGTTATATAGCGGTCGCGTTGTCACAGCGCATACGTTCGCCAGAGTCAAAACGCGCGTAGGGTATTCCATTAATATATCGGTTAATTATGACTGGGTCAAGTCTCACGTGTGGACCGTAATTATTACGATGATAATAATGATGATGACTCGATGACGATAATCTCTCATCACTTCCGAACATTCATGTACTGTTGTTTTTACTTTTGAATAAAAAAAAATAAATAAAATAAAAATAGAACTTTTACGTGTAACATTGTGTATTGTGTATGTGGTATGCTGGAATTTATTACATTAATATATTATATTATTATTTCATAGGTTACAAAATATTACAAGAAATTCAGAGAAATGCCTATACATTTGGACAATAAAACTAACATTATTGTTATCGTCAAACATCTTAACTGTATCAATAAAATGATTAACAATCATCAGTCTTATATTTGAGATGGATTTATTACTTATTTAAGTAAAATCTCTAAAAAAAAATCAACTTTTTTTTAAAATTATTATTTAGATAATGTATTTTTGCTA
Source organism: Eriosoma lanigerum (assembly GCA_013282895.1). NCBI lineage: Eukaryota > Metazoa > Arthropoda > Insecta > Hemiptera > Aphididae > Eriosoma > Eriosoma lanigerum. The sequence continues at coordinate 38,153,733 of CM023358.1, forward strand.
GCAAAGCACCATAGAATAAGCATATTAATAATATCAAGTACCTATGTTCAAAATGTTTACCAAAATATTTAAAGAATGTATTAGTATACAATAAATAGTTAAATTCGGAAATTAAAATTAAAATTATAAGTGGCTTATATCAACATAGGCGACCACAAATTAAACACAATTTATCAAATAAATATAATATAATATAATATAAGGTTATAAAGACGTACAATTTAAATGACAAATATAAAAAGAACAGAATAATTTATCAATTACTTTATTGAATATAATGCTATAAAATTGAATTTTTCTTTCACTGCGCAAAATAGTTTACTAAACATAAAATTTTGACTATTTCAAGAATTTTAATAATAATAAAAAAATTTTTTTTTTCCCGAACAACACACAAAACTAATTCTTTTAACACGGCCGGCTCTATCATTGAGCATTGTAGTAACACGTCTGGGAATGTTTTGCAAAACTCTTTACTTTGTGCGTAATATCTGTATATTATACATATTATATAAATATATGTGAAGTACACGTGATTGTAAATAAAAAGAACAAAGTTTAAAAAAACCGTTTCCCTGATTTTCCGGGTAAAATATCATGCTAACAAAAATAAATTTAAAAACACATTTTTACGGATATATGCTTTATATTATATTCACGTATGAATTTTCTATGTTGTATCTTTTTTATTTAACCCATCGTTTTTAACGGAAAATAAACAAGAAGAATCTTGCTTCGCGCATATTTTTATATAATATATATTATATATACGCCAGATCTCGATAAACAAACAATGGAAAAAAATCATCGTGGCCGCGAACACACGCGCCTGGAACACGTTCGCACGACTATGGTATAACGGGAATTCTTGCATATTATATTGTATAAGACTATACAGGTAACTAACTATACAATATTATTATTATTACTGCAAAGTGACGCAAAATGCAAATACGTACATACATATTTACTGTAAATACGTCGGCCGTGTAATATTATATACAACATTAATTGATATTTCATCACTTTCAACCCTTTTGTAATGAAAATAATTTATTATTATTCCATGAAACAGTGAATATGGAATAATAAAAACAAGTCGTTAACTACAAATTACTATATATATATAATATACGACCATCGTAATTATATTAACTATAATGTAATTGAATATGACATTAAAATACCTAACATGTAAATAAATGCAGTGTACGATATATAAAAAAAACTTATTAGGATTCCTAAAAGAAAAGAAATACATTATTGTGTATGCACCGAGTTATTGTAAGGATTCAATTTTTAATCACTACATTTGCTACGCAAACCCTTAAAGATTGACAAGATTGTAATATTCTCACTTAAATTATCAATCGTCAGCCTCATTACACTCGACGAAATAATTATTCGACTACTGCAAATGTATATACATTATTATGATCATTACTCGATATAGGAACAACTATTCCAACTGTGTATACATTGTTGTTATTTTACTAATACTCATAATAAAAGACAAATAATGGACAGTTACAGGCTAGTTATTAGACAAAAACGATGCAACAATTTAAAGCAGACAAAATTATTCAATTCATACATATAGTTAAGTATACATTATTAATATACTCCAATATACTCGATGTGTAATTATGCAATTTATCAAACACAAAAACATTTTTATTAAAAAAAAAATTCTGAATATAGATTAAACTATAATAGAGTTTAAACATTATAATGTAATAATAAAAAATAATTATATCGTCTATATTAAATACGATATGATATTTTGTGTAAAAAATAATATAGGTATAATATAATATATTATAATTCATAATATTAAGTAACTACTCGCTGATAAATTGACTTAAAAGTAAACAATTAAATTAATTTATTTTAAAATAGTAAATCAATGAAATAAAAACACAACATTTTTTTATATCTAGAAAACTATAAAAAATATTCTCCGTTTAATTTTTTAATGATACTAACTAAAACAAATAATAATTTATTGATTGATAAAAAAAACTTAAAAAACTTTATATAATTGACCAATTCAAAATTTTAAAAACGTATTTTTATTTTAAAAATTGTAACATAAATCATAAATTTAATATGTATGGGTCATGAATTATATGCACTAAAAATTTACAAAAATGCATGCCTATATGCATAACAAATGTACAAAATAAAATATTCATATTAATTATATTAAAACAAGTTTAAACATTTAAAATAATATACGATAACTATTAACTATTGTAGCAATCATATATTTAATTGTAAATAATTGAACAACTATAACTCATTAACTTGTACATTGTATTTTAAGTATTCACTCATCTAAATAAAGTTATGAACCAAAATTAATTTTAAAAATTCGTAGATTGTTATAATACAAGTTGTTTTATGTATGACATTGAGTTTTACATTAAGTCGTTTATATATATTTACAGTTAGAAATTAATGACATCAATAAATTTACAAATAAACACGAACACCAGTTTTCAACATTATGTTTAATCGACTGTTATAAATTTATAATTACATACGTAATTACAGTTTTACAGTTTTTCGTTATCGTTGTGGTACAGCATAACTTATCTTGTTATAACGACCTCGTCAATTATATCGATAAACAATTATCAATTGACAATTATCCGATAAATAAGCGAATCATGAGTAAATACTTTTTAAAAATAATCAAAATATGAAAATATCTTCAATTAGCAATACCATATGAACAGAAATTTTTTTTTTAAAAATGTTCTATAAATGAATTTGAATAAATCAAAATATTATTTTAAATTGTTTCAAATATATAAAATTAAATTTTGCCCACAAACTCAATTTTAAATTATATTGTACTTAGACTCTTTTTAAATTTATAAAAATATGAAAATGCATACAAATCCGGGTAGTTAAATACTAGTATTATTTAATCACTTAAACAGCAATACCATTCTATTAATTAGTGTATATAGTTTTTGTAATTATTATAATAAGCACAATATTCGTCATTATTGTATCTAATTTCTTAACAGATAATCAATTATTAAGACAAAGAAAATCAAACAAATATGGATTAATGAATTGAACAAATATGTTAGGTTAGGTTAGATTTCAAGGATACTCAATATTAAAGTAAATAAAACATAACAAAATATAAAATTCAATATATTAAACAAAAATAATCTAAAATGAAAACAAAAACAAATTCGAATTAAGCAACGTTATGTATTTAACATTCATATTTTATGAAAATATGCATTGTTTATTATAGCTCGTTGCAAAGTTATAAATTACAAAACAAAAAATTATATTTATATTTTATATAATACTGTAGAAATTATTTAATATGGATACTAATTTTTTGTAAGTAATACATAAAGTAAAACTACAATAATTTCGAAAGCGTAAAACACAATGTAGGAAATCGGCGAATCCGATCTAAACAGGCTATAACCGCGAGTTTTCACCAGGCATGTTCGCAATGAAAACCTGCGATTTCTCACGCTCACTATAGCCAACTGGTGGTCGTAGTGATGCAATTCAAACATACAAAAAAAAATAAAACACTACAACTACAGTATATATCATAGATAGGGAAACACGTACTAGAACTGTAGTACTGTAAGTATTGTAAACATTTTGTTTTCTATATAGCTGTTACGCCTCCTACAATCTAACAGAAATACATAAACACAATATAAGTCAAGAACGTATTTGAAATACGAAATACGATAAATATATTTTATATTTTTACAGCATCGAATAATGCTGATCAAAAAATAAAATCCTATCAATTTAGAATACATATTTGAGGTGTATATGTAGAATGTAGGTTCTGCCTATTACGAAACTAAAATAATAAAACAATTTAATGTACTTATATCAATCATAATTTCCAAAGTATTTTAGTTGTTAATAATAGTATATAATACCTAATTATAGTAATATTGAAATTAACATAATATTGAAAAATTGTTTTAGTTTAAAACGTTTTTGGATAATGTTATAGTTAAGTCGATTTTTCGATTATCTACATATAGTAGATATATAGAAAAAAAAATGAGAACAAAACCGAATGTCGCTGTTGCGGTTTCTCACTATTATTCTAAACCTATTATCTGTAGTCCTATACCTATATAGCATACTTAACCCCGCCACCGGTCGCTGACTACAATATACAACAGTCCAAAAACGCTGCAATTACACCCGCGAAAGATCGCCGCGTCACGGTCGTCCGACTAGAAAACGCACGCTGCGTTCGGGTCGACAACCTCAAATATATAACGTGGTGGTGGTATTCTATTCCACGGCCGCGGCGGGTCGTTGACGTGTATACCTACATCGTGTAAACGAGCCTATCTGTCAGTAGCGATTATTAATTTTTTTTTTTTTTTTTTTTTATACGCAAAAATGCATAAAAAATCAACGATATCCCAAAAAATAATAAACGAATCCCCTCCGCCATAACCACACACATAAACAATAAACGACCTGCGCGCGCACTTTTTGTTGAAATTTTTTTTGTTCACATTATTTATAAACACTTAACCATATTATATATAGACGCAAAGACCTTCCGAAGGGCATATTATATGCGTGATTCAGGGATGGTTAATATCAGTTTGTGTGTGACGCTTGAAATATATCCCCAAGACGATACTTTTTGCAAATAAAACATAAAAATAAAATTAAGCGTTTTGCAGTATTCTCGCAAACGACCCGTCATTCGGTCGTATAAAACCGGTCGGCGATCGCCAGCGGCCAATAAACATAACGGTCGAGGGAAATGTTCAATTCTCTAGTGGGTCACTCGAGTACTCGTAAAAAATCGACCTCATATTTTCTATCGTATAAAATCGTATTTCGAAAACTCGTAACAGAATTACCAAAAACGATTTAAGGATAACTCTGTTATTTTACATAATAATATATAGCGTTAGTCATTATACAATATACATTTTATTTTTATTTTAACAATACGTTTTTTGGCACGTTCGTGATAAATGCTCGAAAACAACGTCTTCAAATACTATAATATACAGACACTTTGACATCTTAGTTAAAACAAAAAAAATTTAACTAGTTTGCGTTCAAACATGAACCGTGAAAAAATATGATTATTTTAGATGCATTTAAAAAACATGGTTTATTTATTTATACATAAATTATGTTATAAAACTATACAAGTACCTACTATTAAAACATATTTTCAAAATAACTATAATATTAAATATTTAATCCAATGTGTATTTAAATGAATAATCCATTAACCGCATCGAGAAATTTCTCTAAAAGCATTGTTTGGTTATAAAAATGAAGCTTTGCTCAGTAATAGTTTAGAAATTAGCTTTGGGTCTAAACATTATATACTGCATACATTACGTACTCGTCTACGTAATAAAAAATTGTTAATACTCGTATAGTTCATGTAGATATACTAACCGTCATCAATTGACAGAATTAATTATATTTTAATTTAAGTTTGAAACTATATTTTGTTAGATTAATAAACTCAAATAAATACAAGTTTACGAAATTAATGATATCGAGGGTATAGAAGGAAGAGTGCAATTTCGATTATTACATAAATAGATAAATCCATCGTGTCTAATTGCAACACGTCAAATTCAGAATTTCCCATTAGCTTTAATGATTTTTATATGAACGAACATCGTAATTACAGGCAAAAGACTACGTCAAGCAGTGAAAGACTGAGGTGAATGAGGGAAAGCGGAGTTTTTGCCAAATTACCGGAGTCTGAACGAGACAACACTCGGAGCCCACTATTATTAATGAACTCCTTATCGCTCAATGCTGTAGACCATTTTTATACATAGACACTCGGGGGTGGTAAAATGGGTCTTAAATTATTAAAGAATAAGACCGCTGTCTGAAAATATGACAAGGAAAAATAATAATTGATTTTAAATATTAACGTCTACAATAATATAACTTATAATAGAAGGTGTACCTACTATACGTATTATATTATCATTTACTTGTCATAATATTGAATATTCAAACGTCTTAAAATTAATAATAAATAATATAATATATTATATTTTTCCGGTCGCCAATTATGATCAATTTTATTGAACCCTCGTTTCTATAGTAATACAAATGAAGATTTATAAGCACAAAACAGTCACTACACTGCTATATTGACACACTTGATAACTATCAGCTATTCGCCAAGGACACAAAAAGATACCTAAGCGGAAACCGTCATGCAGAACCACCCTCGTAAGGCATGACTAATGATTAATATGCATGGTGAGAACAAATTATTAAATGGAACGTGATCCGCAGGAAATTATTAGAAAAAAGACAAATTGAGTTCATAAAATGTAATCTAAGTAGAATTAAATAGGAAGCTTTATTGTCGTTCAAAAGTGAAATGGTCCAAATCATAAACGGTGACAACTCGTTGGAAAACAGTCAAACCGCAAAATAAGAATAAAATTGTGAATTATTAATTACGAATTTTACTTTTATATTTTCCAAAGAATATATAAATGGATAAAATATGCAGAATGCACAGAATATTTGAAAACTATTTTATAACAATTAATGATGTTTTATTATTATAATTTATATATTATAAATATTCCAACCTATAATACACAAATAACAAACATAAAAATAAATTAAATTATTTATAGTTTTTAAAACTACGCCTGACTTTAAGGTCAGTTACTGAAAAAAATCCGATTATAGCAATACAACAATTCAATAGGTAAAAAATATATATAAATCATAAAAAACGGTTATTATATTATTTAATCAAATATACTAAGAGACCCATTAGTTTAATCGACTTTTTTCCATCTGTATTTTATAAATACCTAAGAAATAGTTATATTATAGCTAAAATCAAATGAGGAATATAGGTACGATATACGTAATATATTTTTAAGTATTTTATTGAAATTTTATTGTTTTATTTATTTTTTCTAATGACTAATAAAATAAATTGTATTTTCTAAACAATATAATTGCATTTGAGCATTTCCAAGAATACGACATTTGTATTAATAATCCACAATAAATCCATGATAAAAAAAAATTTAATCAATTCACGATATACAATGAATATGTTCTCATAAGTTAATAATAATACCATTAACATGATGAGAAAAAAAATGAAAATCTATATAGATTCTAAAAAACTTGAAAATACAATAATTTAAAAATGCATATTAATTTTGTTTTTTTTAGGTTAGGTTAGGTTAGTGGTTAGTAGGTTAGTTTTGATTAGTAATAATTTTCTTAATAGACCGTTGTTATGTCTATATAAGCTTATACGCTCGTAAATCACGTAATAATTTTAAATTTATTAAACTACCTAGTATTATATATAGTAATAGTCTTATTTTTATTATTTTCTCATACATTCAAATGAAATATGCATTAATTAGAATTGTTTATTTATTACTAATTGTTTAATTATTATTAAAAATGAACGTAATTCAATTTCTTAACGTACTTCATAAGTATAATACGTAATAATTATTACTACCTTATTTATAATCGTAAAACAGAATTCGTTTAATGAATTTTCTGTAATTATTCTATTATTACATATATGTATATTTTACAAAAGAACAATGAACTAGATACGATAATAATTATACATTGTCATTTATAAAATTTTGATTTTAAGGATTTATCGACAAAAATGGACTAGTTAGAATGTGACGTGTAGACGGCAATGTCCTACTAATAGCTAAAACTTGGATTGAATTGTACTCAAATTTAAATTGATCATGTTCAACATATCGCTGGGTACCTAATATTTTCGGGGCACTTTAAAAGCCATTGGAAATCAGATACGACCGTTTTCATCTGTAACGTAGTAAATAAGTACTATAGTTGCCCCTTAATGTTCACGTATAATGTAGGTGGTCTACCCCCTTTAGAATCGTTTTTATTGGTATTTGGGTCGACACTGATTGATCGACATCAGCCGACAACGGCGGTAGTGAAGTCCAATCCCGAAGTTTTGTTGATTTTTTAAATTTTTTTCCCACCTCTCTCTAAGTTTTTGTTCGTTCGCTCTTCTTCACATGCATTAACTCTCACATAAACATATTATACACTACACTACTTTTCCTTCGCCATCGATGTCGTTTTATTATTAGTAACGCTTTTTTAAACGACGCAGAAAGGTGTGCGAGGGAAAAAATCTGGCCCACCGACAACAGACTGGTCAAGGTGTGCGGCAACAGCGGTTCGCACCCTATCTGTGCGTGCCAACAGCGCGGGTTCGTCCAGAGACGTCGACACGGCGGCCATATCTTTTCACTATTAATAACCCTATTGCTGCATAACGCTGAATTCCACATATAATATAATAATAATAATATTATATTATAACCGTCACCACCAATAACCGTCCCACGACACCTGATGACAATGTAGCCTCAATAGAGCGGTCACTATACAGCGAAAATTATTAATAACAAAATTCCCGTCAAAATGTCATACAATATTATTGGTATATGCGGTTAATTTATATTATATCGATTAAACAATAGTGATTATAATGTTATATTATACAGGAAATTTTTTTTTAATCATTATTGATTTTTTGAAAATCGTTATTTTATCGAAATGTAATAAAAACCAATATGCACAGTTGTTATCATTATATCGCACCAATCTTCTTACTTCTCCACACTCTCGACGTAGAATAAAGTTATACGTATCGTATTTAATATTGTAGTGGTAAGAAAGGGAATACGCGCTTAGACGCGTGTCAACGTACTCGACACTGCCTCCGTTGTACGTATTATTATAACAATAGCGAGGAGTTTAAGCTACCGTGGCAGGCGGCAAGCCTGAGTCGTCGGCGCGTAACGAATGTATATAGCAGACACAAGAGTACGCAACGCGTATTATACAAACCACCGTCTAATTGGCACCGATAAGTACGCCGCCCGATCCGCCGACCACGCGCATAACACACAAAATACTACAGAAGCACCACCACACCACGCTATCCGTATTATTGTGCACCACCACGACCACTGACATAACCACCACAGTAAACCATAGTACACGAAAACACACCCGTTCGTTGTCAACGAAGATTAATATACGCGAGACGCTGATTTGTTGTTAGAGGTGGATCGTGAATGCTGCTCTAAACGTTTCGAAAATTCAATTACGTAATAGTTTTCGAAAACCGCCAAACACAATAATTCCTGTTGTAATACACCCGGGCTAAGATATCTTATAATATAATCTCCTCGTTAGACCTGTGATTTATTTTTAAGTTTTTCCGTAAACCACTATATGATTTAATGTTACAATTAAAGTTTGAAAAGTTTTAACGACGTTACCTTGTTAAAGTAATTTATGTGTATGAATGGAACATAATATATAGTTAAAATGTGGTTCAGTTTGTTATAAATTTATAATATTATAGTCTATAATCACAATTTCATAAACGAATAATAGTATAACTATATATTGTAGTGCACATTGCAAACGACAATAATCTATATTTTTCAATATTAAATTTGATATTCTCCCCTCCCCTCCACACCAACAATCCGGAAATCGTAAAAAGTTTATATAATATATAGTATAAAAATTAAAAATAATTTAAAAATAATGCGATGCTCTTGGTTGATAGTATTTAAATCGTATTAAAATATTAATAAAGATAATATAATATATAATTTTAAAAACGAATCATTGAATTATTTGATTCACTTACATTCATAGATATACATAACTAGAGGTTATAAAATTTAATTGCTTTAATAATATAATATAAAGAATCTAAATCAAAATAAATTTATTTAATGATAATTTATAATTATAAATACCTAGTAGTAAGAAGACTAATCTTATTATTAAGTATAGACATTTTAATATAAACACACAGAAATCGGCTAGACGACATAATTTATTTAACATCTCATTGTTACGCTTTCCCGGTTATTTAACACAATAATTTAACTATATTATGAAGAGAATGCACCTCTAGTCATACTGTAAAGACTACATTTTAGTTTTCAAAAAACAGAAAAAGTAAATATACTTATTACTCATGGATAGTAATTTCATAATACGTATGTATTCAATATGTATATCTACATTTCATATTATATTATTAAGAAACTTTCAGAAATTCACATTAAACCCAACATTGTTACATTTAAAAATAATAATAAATACAAAAAATAATATGTTAATTATTAAAATTCAACGATAATTTAGTTACTTGTTTAAAATATATTTTTTTTAGTAAAAGAAATAAAAATAAACAAAAAATTAGCAGTATATTATATGTTACATATAGAAAGTTTGTCAAACTTGTAAAAACTATCAGTACATAGATTTATATAGAGACTTCATTAGTGTTTTATTGTGTTTTTTACAAGAAAAAGTTTAAACAAATAAGAATACTCAACACTTTAACCTGTAATTTCCATTCCAAATTCTCAAAGAACTGAGATCGATATTTTCTTACAAATCTAGTCTCCCTTCTATGTCAGTGAAAAACACTTGCCCAAAAACCTTTATTTATTCCATACATACTTATATAGACAAATCAATTGATTGGATGATTAAATTCTAAAATAAAAACTAATATTCATGCTTATGGGAGGGGAGTCTGTTAGTCTCAAAATATTATTATTAACTATCTCTTACCGGTAGGTAAATTTAAATGTCAACATTAACAACTCTCAATATATTTAAGGAGATGCAATAGTTCTTAAAATCATTATGTAAAAATGATTGTAACAATACAGCTTACAGAGAGATTTTAGAATAAACATATCCATTATTAAAATTATAGAGAAAAAACATAAAAACATAATATAGGTATTAACAAAAAGTTAAATTTTTATATCAACATTTTATAAATTAATTACTTAAATACATTTATAAAAACTTTATCATTAAAAATTGGTCATTAATAGGGCTCAGGACTTATTGCATTTACATATTTTTATTAAATTGTACAAAAATTGCTATGTAAAATAGAAATATGATTTATTCAAAACGAATTTAAAAATATCAATTTCTTTTGCATATTTATGCATATATAGAGATTTTCATCAAAACATGCATCTTTTTATAAATGCCTTTTTTTTGTTTTTTTTGTATGTTTACGAAATTTAGGACAATATATTTATTTTTAAATTAAAATTTTTATAATATTATACATTATTTTAATATACGATTAGTTTCAATAATTTTTCTATCAAAATATTTATAATGACTTCAACTATAATTTGACAATCGCCAATCATTCAATCATTGTACAAAGAAAAGATAAAATATTTTCAGATTTTTTTTTTAAAAAAAAAAATCTTTCAATATACCTCTAAGTTGATGGTTTATCATTGATTGGCAACCTAGTTAACGATTACAAAATAATACAACGAATTATTTTTACTTTTATTTTTTTTTAAATTTATAATCGCATTTTTATAAACCAATTAAAATGTATTTAGTTCGATATTTGCATGTATAAGTATACATCTTTTAGTGCATATTTTCATGCATCATTGATGAAATTTTAATGCATTATTTGCATGCATATCTTGATGATTTTGAATGAAATTTAAACAAATATAAACTGTTTGATATATTATAAAATATGTATTATACATAATATATGTACCTATATATATAATACAATTTTTTATTTAATACGTATAGACTAAATTCTCAATAAAATTAAAAATTCATTATTAAATATCAAGGCATAATTGTTAAGACAAATTATACTTAATATACAGGGAAAATGACAGTTATAATACATCAATATAATGAATTATGAGAATGAAGGTAAAACGTGTTACTATTTTTGCCAAAGAAAAAAATTGTCAAACACATTTTACTACTATCCTGGCAACAGTAAGAGTGTGATGGTTGGCATATTTATGTAAGCAATGAAAATGATCATTGGCGCAAAATTTAACGCTTGGCACGTTTATTGAAAATACTATAAATGCAATATTATTAAACAAATCCGATACAAAAGTAGAGTAACAATTTTCATTTACACAAATACAATAATCATCAGAAAAATAATTAAAAACAAAACAATACAATACACGTTGATAAAATTGAAAAAATGTGATTTGCATATATAAATAAATATGATTATATAATATACTTTGTATGAACTAGAAAAAATATGTAATCTGTCTAAAAACTTTACATACATATATATTAATCTTTTTTTTCAATCAACTTTATAGATATTAAACAGTATACAACAATATATTAATATTGAAGTTATAAGAATAAAATTAATTCAGTTTATTAAACAGTTTAACTAATCATGATAAAAACTATTTAATTTGACTAAATTTACTTTCTAATTTTGTCAAAATTATATGATTACATTGAAAATTATATAATATCGAGATATAAATTTAATAATAATTAATTGTATCACCTATACAAATAGAATATTATGTTATTTATAAATATATAGATACCTAATATGTTTTAATAATAAATAATAATTATTAGCTCACTCTATCAATGTAACATGTAACTATAATATGTAGTATAGATGTAAATGTTCAAACTTTTTTGTAGGGACTGTCACTTAGATGTTTTAAATTATTTAGTGACCACTAAATATACTTCTTTACATACATATATAGGTACTATTACAAATGAAAATTCTAAATAATAAGTGGGCAACTACCAAGTTGAAAAACACTGGTATAGACTGTAAAGTAAGCCAATTATAAACATAATTATACTTTTATTGTTTAAATATAAATGGGAGCAAAGAGACAAATACATAAAAATGTATAATTTATATCTAATATTATTTCTATTTAAATTTTCACTAATATGCTACTATTCCAGATAAAAGTAAATTTCATAATTTCTATTACAAAAATAACCAATGTTTAAATTTTTTAATTAACAATAATTAGTATATCAAATTTTAATAGTCTGGGCTTGGTCAAGTGATAAAAACACATTATTCGGTACATAATGATCCAGGTTAGACTCTTGGATCATATGGGGTTTTGTGTGTGGTGGTGTCAGGACTCTAGAGCAAACCAAGAAAAATTACTTTAAAAAAACCCTATCATTTGACATACCTACTTGACATATTATAATTTCTATCAACATAGCATATTGTTAGGCCAATAGGCCAATAGAACAAAAAGAGGATGTAAAACTGTTAATTTTAATATGACATTTTTCATAACTAAATACCTATTGATTAAATTACTACATTTAAACTATAACCATCAAATCTATAAGTGTTTTCGGGAAGGTACCGAAAGGAAACTGTTTACTAAAAATCATTTTGGCGATTGTTTTTGAGTACTTAAATGTTTGCTTTTATCACCTAACACCTTCACTAACAGTTTTGTATTTCTGTTACCTTTTATTATAAAATACAACAAAATACACAAAATACACTGTATTATACTGTCGTAGTGTCATGAATGAAATAGATATTTTAGTAAGTGATTAGGATTTAAATTTGTATAATCAGTTTTCACTAGTTTTGGTGATGCATAAAATTGTTATCTAAACTAATGTGTATCAGTAAACAGTCTATGAACATTTTACTTTCCATATCTGTGACGAAAATACGCTTTATGGTAATAAAGTTTAGCTTTATACCTTAGTTGATAACCACATATTTTTAACAGTTTTATGTTATATCAATGCTTTAATAACATTTAATTTAGTTAGATTAATAAATAATAAGTATAATTCATTACACTAATCAATTTAATGTGCCTGAATAAAATATTGTTATCATAATATACATATATATATTTTTTATTCCTAATAGTTCAATAAACTAATTGGCGTTTACTTGAAAAGCTACACATTTTTTAGAGACATAAATTATACATAAAATAATATAAAGCATACCTGTATATCAAATGGAGTCATAACATTTCCTTGAGAGTCAATAGCACCTTGTTGTTGAGCATTACTAGCATGATATGAATTGAGGTCTATCTGTTGTGGATCACCTTGCACTTGAAATTGTTGGTGCAACGGCATTGTCATTCCATGATGATGGTGATTCATTAACTGTCCTTGATGTAGAGCACCATGCATACCATCAATCACTACAACATTGTTGGCACCAGCATTAGTAACTTGATTTCCTGATACTGCACTCATTGAATTTTTGGTGATTTCTTCTTCGCTGGGTGATGCTTGACGGCTAAAATAAAACAAATTATATTAATAAAATTAATTTTTCTTTTAATATATCAATTTAGTATAGGAATAACTAATATTGTTTTGAATTTAAATTATGAAATTAATACAAATTATGACAAAAGTTGTAATAAAATATTACTACATACATTAATTACAATCAACAATATCATTAACTTTACAAATTATAAATTAATAATTTATATATCAATTACAGTATTAACTATTATTATAACTCAAAAATATAAAGAACAATGACAATTATTCATAAAAGTGCTAAATTATCAAGTGCTTTATTAAATAGATTAACTAATGGTATTAATAATTGGTTATTACTAAATATCAACAATTAGATTATAAAAATGTAATTTTGGTTTAAAATTATTTAAATAGTATTATAGATATGTATAGTCATAATTGAGTAATTTATTAACCAAACCAACTAAGACGTTATTTGAAGCATGTGTCCAACTTTAATTTCAAATTAAAAATGAGGTACCACAATCTTATATGGATGTTCAGATACGCTAATCAGATAAACAAAATTCGACTGTATTAAAATTTCTGGAGATGAATAGGTACAGAAATATTTATTCCAAACATTATTACATTAAACTCTATATACTTTATACAACTATGCAAGATATATATATAAACTATAACGCATATTGGTCTTAAATTTGTACATTTTAATATCAGAAAGTTCAAATTGTTATTAAAAAAAATGAATTAATTTCACCAAAATTACTTTTTTTAAGTTATACTGATAGGTCATTCTAAAAGTTTACCACGTGTGTAAAGTAAAATACCTATGAGAAAACTTAGAAAATATTTAAGTACCTACATTCAAAATTGCATTAGTTAACATGAAAAACCAAAAATCAATTTCATCAAAATTACAATTTTTATAAATGTTGATGTTTTTCCATCATTTTTTGTAGTTTCCTTCTCCCAAAGAAAAACTTTTGAGAAACTAGAAAAATGAACTAAATAAAGTACCAACTAGATGCAATTTGTTACCGAAAGTATACCCTACTTGTGGTAATCAGGCCATTATTTCTAACCGAAAAAGTGTATTCAGACACAAAAAAAAAAAAAATCATAATATTTAATTCTACCAGAAATATTCAAATTTTAGAACCTTATAAAAAATATAAAAAATGGGACATAAGATTTTCGAAATTCTTTGGAATTTGATAAAGTATTATATGAGCTTCTATAAAATTTTCAAACCATTAAACCTAAAATTGCAGGTAATCTTAAACATTTTTGGAAAAATTTCTTATCTTTAAATTTAGTCAGAAAATCAACCAATTTTTCGAAATTTTTTTCTCTAATGTAAAACACCCATGTGAATACTCAAAAAAAGTTTCAAGTCCCTACTATCAAAACCTAATTATTTATCATGAAATAGAACAATTTAAAATAACAGAAACCGTAATTTTGCTATAAAAAAAATTGTCACGATTTTCAAAATATTTATTAGCTCATGATTAGACATTGGTAAAATTTTCAAACCGATTAACCGCAAATTGCAGGAAATATTAAACATCTTTGGAAAAAAGTTCAAAGTTCTATACTTGGCCAAAAAATTAACCAATTTGTTCCAAAATTTTACTACGCTTGTGTATTAATATGTTAATACTCAAAAAAATTTTCAAGTCCCTAAAATCAAAACTTATTGTAGCTACTCATGAAACTGTTTATGAGACTCAACTATTTATAATGTATAAATATAACAAAATAACAATAATTTCCCGCCTACGGTAAAATACAATGTATTATTAACTTATGATAAAAACTAATTAATTTCTTATTAAAAATTATATCTTATAATATACCGTGTATTTAGTTTCAGGTAACAATAATAATTAATATGAGTATTTAGAGGACCTATGACTGAAATACACATTGGGTGAAATATTCAATTTTTAACAACTTAAAATTATTTTTACAACATACAACACCTATTCTTAGCACCAGATTTTAATTTAACAACTGTTTTGCTATTTAAATTTATAAAATTCTGATGCATAATTCTCGACTTCCTATAGAAAATAGATTTAAATTTTTAAATTAAACTTTGTATATCATATTATGCTACTTTTGATTTATTTTCATCCACAGGAATGTTAACTATATTTTTTTATGTTATTTGTTTGTTGTAAATAAATTAGTGATTTGACGAACTGTTCAAAATTACCGAAATCAGGGTGTCCAATTTGATTCGGAAATGAAACGTCATAAGTTTCAATGAGCTCATATGTTCAGCTTTTGTCTATCCAACGGGAAATAATAGTAATACTTGCTTTGCGCGGGACAACTTAACTTAATCTGTATTATTAGTAGAAATATTAAATCTTAACAATCGATAGAAAACATTATCTGTGTCGTAGCCTTTTACTTTTATTTTGATAACATGATTCGATTAGTTAAAATAAACAAATTAAAAAATATTGCCATGAAAATAATTTAACATGTACTTGTTTCTAGAAAAAAATAAAAACACTTCTTTACAGATAGTTCTACTCTACTAATTGTAATAATTTGCCATTTCTACCACAAATACAAAGTGAGTAAAGTTGTTTCACACAAAATAAGTATTACTATGTTCCCGTTGGATAGATAAAGACAGAACATACAGGTATATCATCCTTTTATTTTACAGTTTTACTAGCCAAACTTTCGTCCTGATAATTATTTTCTAACTATGGATATTTCATGGTTTTACATTTTTAATAGTTAGGACATTAATTGAAATTTTGATTAGGGTTCAGAAAATTTTAATTTAGTTCGGTTCAGACACAATATTATTAGGATTCGTAATATCATTAAAATAATATCAATACTTATACTAATAATATATTAGTATTGGTAGTATTTATAATACAGAAATTCATTTAATTTATTAAATATCTCATAAGTGTTTATTATTTTTATTCTTATGTATAAAAATAAATCAAAACATGTCCAAAAAATATTTATAAATTAAAACTTGAGTTCCAAAGTCAAGAATCTTGTGCCTTAAGATTATATATTTTTATTTATTAGTCAATTTTGGATTTAGAATGAAATTTAAGTTGTTATAGGTCAAATAAAGTTTAGAAAATTAGTAAATCCAAATTTGGTATAAAAAATAGGTGTTACCATTTAAAAAAAAACACAAGTAGCATTACACATACATGCACCAGTGTTAAAAATTTGACGAAATGAACATTTCAGTATTTTTTAGGTCCACCCACCCAAGTACTTATTTATCAATACAATATTTGGCCAAAATATTTAGTGTTACCTGAAACCATATTGACACAATAAATACATGTTAATCATACAATGTTATGTAAATTTCCAATTACATAAATAGAGATAATAATTACATAAATTTATCCATAATTTTTTTGGATACATTATATGTAAAAAAAAAAAAATTACATTTATAGACATAGGTTTACATTTTACAACAATCAATGAAACAATTTATCACATAACATATAAATACATAACTTATTATTTTATTTTAGAACCTAATCTAAATTTTTCAGAAAAGATGTTAATATTAAATAAAATTAAATATGAATACAAATATGCTAATACTTTATAGAAACAAAGTGTTCTAACTATGTGTTACAATGTCATAAATCACCTAGGCAGGCAACTATGGTATCAAATGCAAATATTTTTAAAATTCACAAACTTCCATTTAAATGTATGATTAACAATGTAAAGATATTCAATAGCTTACTTACTTTAAAAATAAAAAATAAAGATAAATATGATATAAATCACATAACAATATTTAGAAAAATATACAATTAGTAAATTTTATCATAATGTAAATACAATTATATTTTGGTCCAACTTAATTAAAACATAAACTTACAATAAATACACATATTACAATTGTTATTCTAATTAATATTTAATTGAATGAATTAATAAGGAAAATTTAAAACATGCTTTAATTATATTCTAACAAGTTATAAATAAAGTATATATACATATGTATTACTTTAAGATTAAAAATAACATTTTTTTAAATACAAAATACACCATGAAGATTTTTCTTATGTAGATGGTATTTAATACTTATTGTCTTTTTTTTATTCATTTCTTGAATTAAAGGCAAGTTATATTTCAAATTACAAAAACACTTTGGTAAAAAAAAAATATTTAATTTTTATTATATAATTAATAATATTTAACTATTTTTATTAATTAAATATATAAAAAGTTATAATGGAATCTTAAATTAATTTAAAAAAATAAAATACACCATGACTCCAATATTTATTTCCTGATAATTTAAAATATAACTTAGATATACTATCAATCTTAGGCTAAATAATTATTAAATAATAAACATAATAATATTAACTAAACGAGATATTCCAAAAAGTAAATTGATGTAAAACATCCTATATAATCAACATTAATTAAATTTATTTAAGTATTTGTTATTTAACTTATAAAGTAATATTCCAGAAACACTTTTTAATTTAAGAGACCAACACTTGAGTGCGTATGAATGGAATTTTTTTTATGTTGACACTAATTGTGCATAAGAGAAAGACTATATTATAAAGGGGTGGAAAATTTTCATTTCTTACCCATTGTTTTCTTAATTAAATAGAGTATAATAACATTAAATATCCAACAACATAAAATAAACATACAATTATATAAATTAAATAAATAAATATATTATAATATATAGCATGTGGTAAGTAATTATTTTATTCAAATAGATTACTAACAACTTTAAGAACAGATTGGTTTTCAATTATATGTGTTTCTTCCCAGATTATAAATTAATTATTTCCTATTGAAACTAAATGTTCATTCATACTTCATTTGCAGCTACACAGTTTTAATTTGACAACAAACAAAAAGACACATAATATTCAACAAAATATGTCAACTAAAAGATATTTATATAAAACGTATATTTTTCTACAAAGTGAATTTTCAATTATGATCTATATTCTAGAGAATATCTCCTATAATAAAAATAATTTTAAAATTTAACATAATTTTTTTTTTTTTCTTAATGTCATGGTTAAATTGTCAACACTATCCCTTAATTGAAAAAGCAGTATCAACTTTTAATTATAAAGTAATAACATAAAATTGTAAAGTATATTATTAAAGTATACATTTCTTTTTATTAAAAATGTATATGCTGGTTTTTAAAATACAATGAATTTTTGACAAGTAATTTTTATTTTACATATTAGAAATGGGAATATTAAAGTAGTGATTATTAAAAATATATATATTTTTAAACTGTAATTATATTAATATTATATGGACAACAAATTGACAAAATAAATTATAAGAGCGAAAGTAAGTAATAGCAAAATCAAATAAGAATATTGATTATTGTGAAATTATCTAAAGATTAATATATCTTCAAAACTTCTCTCCCCTCTATACTATTGAATATTTATACATTAAAATATTCGTCAACATTTATAAAACAACAATTCTATAAAATAATTTATTTATAATACATTATTAAAATATTATGTTACCATTCAAGTATCAAAAATTGATACTACTTTACTAAATAAGGGCTTATAAAAATATTAAAACCATGAACAAATATAAAATAGATTATGTAATAAGTTCTTAAAAAAATTACTTATAACTATATTAGTAAATAATACTAAATGATACTAGAGATCATGATAAAAATGATCTTGTACATAATATAAATTTAAATATAAAAATATATTAATAGGTAAATAAGCAGCCACTCAAATTTATAACTTAAATAAATTAGTGATTGTATCTAACATTTGGTAAAAAAATTACTTATTATTTCAAATACTTCTAATAATTTTTTATATTTCTAAAACTTAAAACTATAAAAAAAAAATAATTTAACAAAAACAAGCATACTTAAAAATATATTTTATCCTTAGTTTACTGTAGTTAACATAGCTCAACAAAAATATCATACTATAAAAAAACCTAAAAAACATAAATACTAATGTTCGATGTATTCATAATATTTTCATAAGAATTGATAAATAAAATACTATTAATAAAATAAAATAAAAAAATCAATTAAAACATTTTATAAAAGTTTATATTATCTAAAACTAAAAATGGGAACTTATTTTATCACTCAGTTGGCAAAAGCTAGCGAATCATCGAAACTAACTTGATATATTTATCTTCATCTAAGCCATTTTGTACAACAACCATTCCATTTTGTTGAACAACAGTTGAACAATTTCCATTTTCCATTTCTTTTTTATTACTATTTACAGAATCATAAGGAGAACCAGGTGGCTTGTCTTTTTCTTTCTTTATAGTTTCACCATCATTGGAGTTCTAAAAATATATATTGTCATAACTTATTTGTCATAATTATTATATATTTAGATGTACACACAATAACCAAATTTCTCATTCTAGGCTCTAATGGCTCCAATTTATTTGGTGTACTGGCTAAGACATACTCAACCATCTTCATTCCAATACCAGACTCTGATGATCTTGGGGATAATATATTTCCAGAATCATTACCCACTGGAAAACTAGCACCTCTTCTTGCTAAAAATAAATTAACATAAAACATTAATTATTAATTTATTATTATAAATATAGGTATAATAATAGGTATATGTAATAAATATATTTGATTCAAAAAAATAACAATAAATGTATTTAATTGGCGAACATCACATAAATTTGACACATCGAACATTTACTATAGATAGAATATGTTTCTCATTTCTTTATATATATGATTTATATAAAATTATGATAGAAAATAATTCAGATAATAATATTTAGTAGGCAACTATAATATAATTATACTCAATTAAGTAGGTATATTACTTACTATTACTAAACTATTTACTAAACTTATTTTAAAAATCATACTATACTTTAAATATTTAAAACTTACTATTCGAACTCCAAGTGGAATCTCTCCACATTTGATGATGGTGGTCATTTAAATTAAGCATTCCTTTAGGTCCGTCTTCTTTGCCTTCTTCGACTCCCCATAATTTCTTTGTAGATGATGCAATCTAAAATCAAATTTAAACATTATAATCAATAATAATAGAAAAGTATATCAATAGAGCATCAATGGTGACAGGGATAAAATTTGATTAAATTTTGTATAGCGCGCCATAGTTTCTAATACTTAGTTATATTCTATAATATATAATTAAAACATATAGTTTCTCTATATGAAGAAAAACTACTCCCAAAATATATAGTAATAATAAAATGTTTATGGCCTAAAGAAACTAAAAAAAGTTTTAAAAAATTGCATTTAAAATATGACGCAGAAATTATAAAAAATTATAATGTAAATTGACTTAAAAAATGTAAAAAATATGTGATGACTCAGAAACTACAAAAAATTACTTATAAAGTACACAATTATGACCTAAACAATTTTAAGAATCATCGAGTGCAAAAAAATATGAATTAAATGTCAAAAAGACAATAAAAAACAAAAGAAAAATTACATTTATGTATTACTAAATAAATTTTAAACTGGGTTATTGTACAAGACTTACAAAAAAAGAATACAAAAGTCATAAACATTATATAATGATTACTTATATTATATTCGTTTATAATATTAATAAACTGCAGGTACATAGTATATACCAAGAATTATTTTTACATAAGCAAAATTTATTTTTCAAAATTTCGATATAATTTGAATGGGATGATACATTTTTTTTATAAAATAAACATTTCATAATATCTTATAAATCGACTTATAAGGTATAACACAGTTATTCCAATTGCCATTAATTGAAATTATGTTAGTTATATGCAATTAAATTAATTTTTTAATATTAACTGTAAACAAACATCTTTCAACAACTTTAAATGATCTAAATTTTAGACATGTTCTTATTAAACAAAAGCCTTACAAATTTAATAAACAAAAAATTAAAACGTATAAACATTAATAAAATTTTCTATATATCCTGTATAACATAGCACGGAAATATTGAAAAATGAAAATATGGTGTCTAGTAAACGATTATTTTCATTATATTGATATATTTTCAAATAAATTTAACTTCTTTCCAATGTACAATAATAATTACTAGCATCTATATTTTATAGAACATACACATAAATATACATTCGTATAAATCTCTTGATGATAAGACCAATAAAGACAATATTTTGTTGATTTTTAATTTTTAATAATAACTACCAATTGTTTGTTAATCCGTAAACATCTTAATGAAAAAGTACGATATTTCTCTCCGGCTAAAACCGATATGAACATCGCGCTCATTATCAGCAGCAATTGGTTATTAAAATGTTGCGCATACGTAACAACAGTGCTATGGCGATGTTGGTATGCACGGGTTTCGCGTATTGAAACCGAACACCGCATACAATAAAAATAGTGAGGACTACCACTAAACCGGTTTTGCAATAGACGCCAGGTTGTAGGTATGGACAAAAAAAAGTCACAGGGATCACAATACTTACAGCAGCAGCACAGCCAACAAAAAAACGAACGTTTTCCTGATGTTGCTGCACCACTTAGTGCCGTATGACGGGACACACACAGTAAAATGTGTGTACACATTTATACACGCAACAGCGGTGGCGGTTGGTACAGAACAAGCAACGTCGGCGGGGGAAGAGGGGCTCTGGAAGAGCTAAGGTGGTGACCTTGGCGATAGAGTACAATGTCCGCATCAAGGTTTCCTTAGCCGTTAGCCACCTCTCGTCGCTACTTCGTCGTGAGCGCGTACACAACACACGCGTTTATATTATTTATGACTCCTACACGAAATGAGACAAAAACATTGTGTGGGCATTGGCTGTGCGTAGTAGACGAGTTTTAGTTTTTTATTTCATTTCGTTAACACGCTCGTAACGCTATTACTTACACACACACCATCGGATAAAGAGGGCTTAATGAAAACCAAAACATTTGTCTATATTTTTATAATCTCGATTAAATCACTGCAACAGCGGAAGTAACAATGAAATGCATGATCATTTGATAAATAGAATCAGAGGAGGGTCCTACACAAGTCCCGTAAACAGACACCTTTTTGCTTGTTGCAACCAACCCTTACATCAATGAAGTAGTTTCACTCGTGCGCGCGCCGACAAAACAGCAAATTTCTGTTTCTCGACAAATTTACAATAAATAGAACACAAAATGGAAACAATTATTATCTCACAACTGTCCGTGTTTTTGAAGACATTTTCCGCTCGAAAGCCGTAAACATCAAAGGTTTTTAGATTCTGAGCGAAGTGAAAAATGTATTGGTTTTACAAAAATGTTTTTATTTTTATATCTGAAAACATTTTATCAAATAAAAATAATGGTCCGATTATCACAAATATGTATGCATTCGATTGCAAATTGCTTCTACTTAGTACTTTATTTAACTCATTTTTTAAACTTCTCAAAAGTTTTTTTACGAGAAAAAAACTACCTAAAAAATAACGAAAAAAACTGCAAAATTTACGTTTTATTTACATTATTATCAATCATAATTGATAATCAGTGAATTTTTTATAACTTTCATAACTTCGCTTAATTATATGGTTAAAATAAAATGATAATGATAATGTTAATTAATGATAATAATTCAATAAATTATAAACACAACACTTATAAGGTTATAAATTCGATACCCGCAGAGAAGATGATCATTTTTGAGTTAATAATACCACGTGATAGAGCGCGATTTTCACTATTTTGTATGAAAAGTTGTATCAAGATATATTAATCAAATATATTGTAAAATATGATTTATAAAATATCCCAAAAACTAGTTTCCCAATGAAAAATAATGTATATTGAGATACGACCTGATAAAAGAAAGAAAAACCGGTGATAAGTCATAATATCTTCTGATTTTAATTAGGGAACGTTCTATTTATAACAAGATTGTTATCAATAATTATAATACTGTTAAAAAATAAAATAAAAATATCCAAAACTATTTAATTATGATTAAACATTAATAATTATTATCAAAACGAATTTTCCCATAAAAACAGTATTAACTTGATTTGATACTTTTTTACTATTCCTTTTTTCCGTAAAAATAGTATTAACTTGAGTTACGATTCTTTTCCGTAGTGAAGTATCTCAGTGAAGTCAGTAAAAAATGATAACAAATTGAAAAAATGTAAAATAAGTATTTTAATGGGATCTATGAAATTATAGTTACAAAAACAGTACTAAAAAAAGTTTAAAAGCAGAATTAGAAACAAACTAAATTTAAAATATAAAAACTTCCTGAAAAATAACAAAAACTGAGTTACGACTTTCTTCCTTGCGAATATCGAATTATAAAAATACATAATTATTAATATTTAAATTTAAATGTCATATAACAGATATTTGGATAAATGATTACTGATAATAAAATATAAACTAATAACGTCAAAATGTTTTGTTTTTGTAGTTTTGTCTGTGTAGAAAGCAATGTAAACACCTTCACAATTAATAAACATAACATAAATTAATATTTTTTATTTTTATTTAAACAACGTTTACATTTTTTTCATGTTTTAAAATTGACACCAAATTTAATTTGTTGCTGTTTTGTCTTTGTCTTTTGTTTTGGTCGGCTTGATGTAAACCTTGCAAAACGCAACGGTGCATTCGCCGCTTACAATATTACACCATCAGAAATTCAGAAGTCAGTTCTTTACTAGTTCGCAATTACTGTCGGTTTGTACCGGCGAAGCACACTATTCAATATATGTTACGGGCATAAGCCGAAATCGAACAATACTCAGTTAAACCACAGAATAGAACAATCAGAATGGACACTGATAAGAATTTACACAGGCATCATAGGGAAATGATAAAATCAGTCGCCATTTTATTTGAGGAAAAAAGTATGACCATTCGCTCAATAAATAAAATAAGTGTAATGTTTTATAATAATTATTGTAGTATTGTGTATAACAATTTTTAATAAAATAATGTCGGGTACTCCACCTTACCAAAATATAGAATAAGGTCTCATTAATTATTAGGTTTTGAGCGGAGCGAGTAATGTATTGTTTTTACAAATTTGTTTCTTTCTTTTTAAGTATCAAAACATTTTTTTGGGTAGAAATAATGGTTTTAGCTCAAAAACCAAAAATTTATATAGCTCATTTTTCGAAGAAGAAAAATTTTTAATAATTATAATGAACCACTAATTTCTCTGAGGACCGAAGGGACAAAGGAGAAACGTCCTAAATTGATCTTAACGCTTTTTTATTATTATTATTATACATAAATCAAAATAAAATAGTTTGTAAACATTATTAACTATATTTTATCAGACATTTTAAATTAATACAAGTCATAGAAAATCACTATGAATATAAATATCACATACAATAACAAAGTCAATTATACACTCAAGTATAAATAATCACATAATAATAGTAATTAATAATTATAATAAACAAAAAAAACATAACTATGAACAAAAATTATTTAGTCTTAATTTTTTTTCTAACATATAAATTAAAAATATATATAAATAAAAATAACTTAAAGATGACATAAAAAGTCTAATTTAAGATGTTTTCTACCAGTGGAAAGTACATTTTTATTTAAGATCAAAAATCACTAGTCGCAAAAAACGGATCATTCAAATGTGGTTTTTATCATTATGTAAATATTGATAAAAAATTTCCTCAAATAAAATGGCCGACTGATTCTCTGTTATCGGCCCGCCGCCCAGAAGTGTCCAGCCCCTGGTTAAACTAGAAATTCGTTTGGGTCAAACCTCATATTATTATTGTATATTATTAATTATTATATTACACAATAATATTTCAATATCAGAAATATAAATTAATACACATTTTAAATTTCTATCTTCTAAAATTTAATAATAATTAATTATAATTATGTCATACTATTTATAAATCTTCTAAAATATTTAAAATAATTATAATAGTAAAAAAAATATTTTATAAAATGATAAAAATGTGAAAAAATTGTCATTTATTTTTACAATTGTTAGACGGGCATTTAGAATCACACAATATATTACTTGATTTACATTTATATTTATCATAAATTGCGTCTTGAGCATTTCTAGTTTTGACCGGGCATAACTGAGTATATAAATTGTACCATTATATAATATATTTCTAAACAAATTTTAGAAATGCAATTCAATAACTTAGGTACCTTTGTGGAAAAATTTAATATTAATATACTATAATTCAGTAATTATTCTTATAATTATCAATTAAAATTCTATTACGAGTTATATTTTGTTAATTATTGATGACATTATCAAAAAAATCGTTTTTTTTTTCAAACGATTGGATAGTTAAATAGAGTATCAAAAACACACTAAATTTTACATTTTAAAAACCATTATAACTTTAATAGGATTTATTTAAACTTTTATCTTAATTTCAGTAGACATAATCCTAGACTGATTCATAATTCCATATAGCAGTGGCGGCCTATAAGCTATTTATGAACTGTTGGAAGGAGGGTAAATAATAGCTACTATTAAATCCATTAAAATACATATAACGAATTTATAAAGTTTATTTTCATATTATTAACCAATTTATAGTTTGAATACAGTTTAATAAATAATTTAACAATAAAATATTATTTAACCTACTATAATAACTAATCCAGGAACTACATATTTATTGAAATCACAGGTAAACAAGAACATAATATTATTATTTCTATATTATTTTATAATTTTAATTACGTTTTCATATCATTTTATTTAATTTCAGACTTTTATGGGCATAAAACATTAAACGTAATATACTAAAAATAATCACATATTATAAAAATCACCTCATTCTAATATTATCCGCATTATTTCCTTGGTAAACCAATCCGTAACTTAAAATTTTTTTAAAATCATAGGCGATTATAAACTACGAATCACATTATAAATATAATGTACATATATAATAAAATAATATACTTATAAATATATATTTATGTTTTTTTATGTTTATGAACAAAATGGTTAGTAATAGCATTGATTATAATCAATGGTAATAGTATTGTAACAAAAAAAAAAAAATACTATAAAAACACTTTACTTGTAGCAAATTGTAATGTTATTAAAAATTGTAATACGTAACAATAGTTTAATTATTTTGAAATTATGAGTATAAATTACGTAGTTAAATAAAACAATCACAAATAATATTGTAATATCTCCTCATATAAATATTGTCCGCATATATAATTTGGTAAACCAATCCGTAACTTCAATTTGTTTAAATCATGGGCGAAATTACTAATACATTTAAAATAACTGTATACCGGAAGCTATATCAAATTTTAAAGTTTACTTATTTTAAAAAAAAAAGTTAAAACAGCAAACGACGACGATCTATTCCTTAATATTAGTCTTTAAATTACATAAATGTATAAAATTACTTCATTAATATTGTAATATTTCCTCATATAAATATTGTCCGCATATGTTATTTGGTAAACCAATCCGTAACATTAATATTTTTTAAATCATAGGCAATTATAAATATATTACAAATGTAATTATACTTATTTTTAGATAAAATTATACTAAATTTAATTTATATACCAAACTTTCGGTGTGATTGTAATATATTATAATATATCACCTCATAAAATAATGTAGTCCGCATATTCTATTATTTGGTAAACCAATCCGTAACTTCAATGTTTTTAAATCATAGGCGAAAAAATAGGAAAAAAAATTAAGTTAATTATTTAAATTAACGTGATAGTCGTATCCATTCATATCATATCGTATCATTGCCCATCCTTCCAAAAATTGAAATAACGTTCAAATAAACAACTTCATAATACTCATAAATAATACTTATGTGGTACACAAATCAGTAATATTTCGTTACTTATTTATAATATAAATATAAAAACAAATACAAGCAATGTTGATTTTTATACCATACAAAAAAGTATTTAGGTTTAAATATAAATGAAATGTATATTACTTAACAGTAAACAGATAATATTAAAATAAAGTAGGTATGTAATCTCCTCATATTAATAATGTCCTCATGTTTTATTTCGGTAAACCAATCCGTAACATAAATATATATATAATCATTGGTGATTACTGATTAGCTTAAAAATAATAATTTATTATTGTATTAAATAAAATGGCAATTATAAATAAACTATAAGTAATAAATTTAAATAAATAAATAATACGGAAATATTATCCAACCAAATGAACATGTATTTATTAATAAAATAATAATTAATAATAAAAGACGATTTCACAAAAAATTTGTGATATAGAAATCAAAATAGTATTTATATTAAATGAGATTATAGGTTTGTCAAATAAATTGTTTGAACAAATTGATTCATTGACCTAATTTTATTTTCTTATATATGTATGTATAATGTATGAGGTAAGAAAATCTTAACAAATATTTAATGCGCATGCTTGTATTAAAACTGAGATAATAGCATAATACAGTGCAATGAGTTAAAAGTTCAATTTATCATGGGGCAAGAATTAAATTTATATATAGATACATACAGGTAAGTAGAGGACATATTATTTTCATTTATTTCAATAGGTATAAAAAATAGGTTATTTTTCAATACGCTGTAACTTCTTTGCCAGACAATATTTTACAAAGCTGATATGAAATTTCCTTCAAAATATGCTTCTTTGTAAATTTTTAATACTCCAAATTCAACTTTATCACAATATAAATTCTGCGATGCTCTGGTTTTGCAGTATTCATCGTTAAAAAAACAGAAATGACATTCCGAAAAGTCATCTTAAGAACATTGATCCTAATATAAATTTGTTTCTTTATAAAAAATTATTCTACTTAAATAGTAATGGTACCTACGTAAATATACAATTAAGTGAAACAATAATATTGGATGCACATAATACCTCTTAATAACCTTAAACAATTTGGCCGTATAAATAATAAATAAATAAATGCGATAGGTCCTATCTGCTAAGCATAGAGGTTCAGAGGACTATTTGAACCGTTTGACATCGAATTGAGGGGTCATCGGTTTCGTAATACATTACACCTATTCGAGATAGAATTATAGGATATTATTAAAGAAATTATATTATATTATATATTTAAAACAATATAATTTTGTTGTAGTTATTTGATATATTTAATATATATAATTAAAAATAAATGATTCAGATCAAATGAAATAAGCTTTACTAATTACGTTGAAAATAGATAATAATAATAAACATTAAAAATGGAAAACTACATGATAATTACATAAAAATACATGAATTTATAAAATCGGAGAAGAACATTCAGTAGGTATATATATTAGCATCTTATTTAATTCCTTGAAAAAATATAAATGTATTATACAATATATTAAACACATTATATAAGGAAAAATTACATTTCAAACTAGAAAAGTAAATTAATAGTAGATAATGGTAATTAGTACATAATCGAATATTACAAAAATAACACGTTAATTAAGAATTTAGTTAAACTAATATTCGTTTTGCTTGACAATCAAAAGAACACAAAGACACATTGAAAGAAAAACACATTTTATAAAAATTATGTTCAATATAAAATAAGAAATATTAGCATTTAAATGTAATAAAAAAATTAATTTTTACTTTTTATCAACAAAGTAATCATAATTCATTCGTACTATTTTATTCTATTTTATCCGAATACACTCTAATTTACGAAATTATCTAATTAATTTCACTAAGTATGCAATGCGATAAATTAATAAAAAAAAATTAATTTACAATTTTTTTATATTTGTATATAGTTATTTGAATGAATAGAAGAAATACCTACTACAAATCTACAATACGGATAACATATATGAATAATAAATAATAATAGAATATTAAAATGTATAACTTTATTATTTTATAAAATTTAAACGCATTAATTACAGTTATATTATATTATGTATATAAAAAAGAACAATGAATTGTGAACAAAAATAAATTTATATAACAGCCAACATGGTACATTTAATTCAAACCGACAAATCAAAAATCATACTAAATTTTGTGTCAAATTTGAAACATTTATATCGAAAATACAAAATAGAAACGGAGACAAAATAGAATGTTGTGTTTAATATATAAAAATAAGATAGATTTTGCTGAAGAAAGAAACAAATTATAATTCCATCAATATCCCCCTGGAATTTTCAAACCAAATAAATAATAATATATATATATAACAAATTTGTATCATATCATTTAATGTAATAATACATATTATTTAAAACTATTCTCCCTCCCCTTAAAAAAAACCAAGGACGACTTTGGTATTACGACTATAATAAATATTACAGACATTTTTAATATTACTGCCGAGTATCTATACAAGATGAAACCTTCCAAAAACTATTTTCAAATACAGAAGGATGGAAGGTGTTACATTGCGTAACAAAACATTATTTTGTCAATAACAATTATTGGGAAATCAATAATAGGTATGTCTTCTTATTAGTATTGGTTATTACTGATGTACTATAGTGTATTAAAATTTAATGAAATTTATTTTTATGAAAAAATTCATTATTATGTATAAACTAATCAATTTATCGATATTTTAAAATTGTAAATACCTAAATAATATATTATATAATATACCTACAGGGCGCGTCTCACAGAGATTTGACAAACATAATAACTCTGTTTCTATATAATATTTTCCAATTACTATTTATTTCTAATTATTTCTGGATACTCCGGTGCTACAATTAAAGTGTAGTCATTTATATTTTATTTTATAATTCAAAATAATACCACTTTGTAAATATGAATTATAAAAAAAATTAACATTACAATTAAAATCTTAACGTGTTTTCATTTACTTTAAAGTATTTTTCGAGTTTATGAAAATATAATTTGAAATACTTGTATATTTAACACACTTGTCGGTAAAAATTTAGTACTTTAAATAATGAAAATTAATTATATTTTTATACACTTCGTAAAATAAATGAAAACACATTAAGGAGAGATTTTAATGTCAATACTTACATATTTTTTTAAAATTCAAAATTGCTATTTTAAGTTAGAACCAAATATAGTTTTAATTTTGTAATTTTTAAATTTTAATTAAAACGAATGCATCATAATTATAGTGCCGCCGGAATATAGAAGTAATTTAAAAATAATTATTATAAAATATTGTTATAGAATCAGAGTTATTGAGTTTGTCAAATCTCCGTGGGACTAGTGTCAATCCTATGGGCAATCGTTATGGTCCCACCCATTCCTGCCGTTATTTTAGAAAAATTGAATTTTACATAATTATGGGACATTGTCGTTTTTAATCTTTCCTGTAGTTCTTAAATAAATAAAAATTATAGTTCGCCTTCTCCCCTCCCGTTATCTTGGGCTCGATACACCACTGCGTGGGACTCCCTGTATATATATATATATATATATATATAATTTATTAAATATTAATACTAATTTTAAGTGTTGAGCAAGTACTCGACTTCTGTAAAAAATTTAGGTATTGGACTTTATACTCGAAATCAAAATAACAATACTCGCCCAATATTAAAAATGTATTAATATTAAATATACAAAACAAGATATTATATAAAAAAAAGAAAAATAATTAAAATATAATACAAACTAAATGGTATACAATGTTAAATTATGCATGATTAATGTAATCGTTAACACTAATGATCTATTTCCAGATAATATAAATACGTAGGTATATTGTACCAGTGGCAGCGTGAAAATTTTTTCAACATATTTTATTGACAATTTTGTTCTCATACTCTATATTTAATATTGTTATACAATATACTAAATTACTAAATAATAACTAATAACAATGGTCACAATTCGTAACATATAATGTCCTAATCTGACCTACCTACCACCCACATTTTAAATTACACAACTGCGTAATTCTAATCACGCTGCCATTATATTCCATCTATATAAATGAAAAATATTATATTTTCATAATTTCATTGAAATATTTCAAATTCAGAACACTACATGTACTTAATGTCCTATCCAAAATAATTAAATCAGAAAATCGTAATAGTTACATCAGTAATTATTTTATTTATAGTTTAAAAATGTTATTTACAGGGTAAATAACATAGTATAACGATAATATAATAACAATACAGTTTAATATAGTAAAAATACACATGGTGAGCAGTAACGAAATAAACGCTACGACGACGGTAGATAGATACCGCGATTTATTGATCAGACACGCCGCCCAGTAAGGTTTCTGACAAACTCCGAGGAAAAACCCGACGCCCACGTGTTGCTTGCTCCCTATCCTAACCGCTATTCGATTCCCGGCAGTAAGTTCCCTACCCTTTCTATAAACCATTAATAGTCATACATTTATGTACAGAGAGAAAAGGTCTAGAAATAACCACACGGGTCGCGCGCGCATGCAGGTTACCGTCGTGCACGCACTTTAATCCTCCTAGTCTTATACTAGTAGGCAAACGGCCTACATTAGTACTTAGTTTTTTATTTATTCATTAATGGCAGGCATCCAAAACGTAAAGAAAATGTATTAAAGAGAAGGATTTAACAAAATGTACATTTGTTAAAGATAATAAAGCAAAATTAATTAACTAAAATACAATATATTATAATATAATTGCATACTACATACAAGATAAATCCACAATATAATTATTGATAATGAAAAAGTATTATAAAGTAAATATAGGTTTAACCATTGATTTTATAATAGTCTATTAGAACTAATCGATTTTAGATTTAAGATTTAATCTAGATTAGAATATGAATATGTTAATAATGTTAGTAATATTAAAGAAAATTATATTATGTATATTTAAAACATATATTACTATCCACACAGTAAATTATTATTATCTTATCTAATAGACAATATAACAAAATTTAAAAAAAGTTAAATTTAAAGTTTAAATAGGTAGATAAATAGCTATATTATACAGAATTAAAGATAAAAATAATTTCCAGATACTATCATAGTCTTTTTGCAGATACCTACTATTATAGTATTAAGCAACAATTCTTATTTTAAATAGATATAATCTTGTTACAATAAGAAAGTAAGCATTACAAAAAATACCACTACTTTACAATTTTTGAGATATTTGGATATTTTTGTGAATGCGCTTTAAACATAAAAAAAACATTCGAACATTATACAAAATATGTAAAATACCTATATAAATACTCAAAAAATCTACAAATCTAAACACCAATATTATTCAATTTATTTTCCATCCGTTTATTTTAAAACCACTAATATATTTTTCATCAAAAATAAACTGAAGCGATTTTAGTAATTTTTTGATAGTTTTTTTCAGGCGCTAAGAAAATTATTTAATTGATATTATGTAAACCTACTATAGACGAAATTCTCTACTGGAGACTCACAAATGATACGTTAAATCCACCTAATAATAAAATGAATAACTTCTTTGCCAATATAAATATCTAAATTAATTAAGAATACAATGATAGGATGACATTAATATATCATTTTAATAACTTGTGAAGACCTAATTTTAATTAACTATATTAAATTAATTATAAATTATAAATTATAATCTTATAAAAGTTTCGAACCACATTAACATTTTATATTATTAGGTTTACTTAAAATTAACTTATTTATATATAATGATAATCTTGTTTTATATTGGTAATAATTAATAATAAAATTACTTGCACATACCTACATAAACATAGTTCAAAGATATCGAATATAGAATATAATATTAGATACGAGTACTATATAAAAATATTATAGATAATGAATTATAATAGGTATATTTTATATCTATAACAATAATAAAATAATTCGTAACTTTTAATATAAAAATGTATTTTTATAACTTTGCAAAGAAAATAATATACGAAATATATTACAGAACACTAAACCATGAAAACAGTATTACTTATTTAATTGTAATGTATTTTTATGCTTAAATATTAATAACCACCTAAGTAAATTGAGAGAAACAAGCTAGGTATCATATTTATACACATTTAACATTGATATTTAACTTTATGATAAATGAATAATAATACACGATTAAATAAACATTTTAATAAATTGATTTCATCGATTGAAAAAAAAAATTTTTTAACTATAAATAGTACCCATACTTTTACTAATAACCTACCTACTCTTATAAACTTTATAACAATCTCTTAAAAATCTCAAAAAATAATATTAAATTAAACAGTGGTGGATCCAAGGGGACAATTGCCCCCTTCCCTCGATTCAGAAAAATTTCACATATGGATATTTAGCTGAATGTATAACATATAATACGTACTACACAAAAAATTATAGTTCGCCCCTTCCCCTTGGGCTGAATACGCCCCTGAAATTAAACGTAAAATAATAGTACCTTATAAAATTATAAATTAATTAGACTACGTATTTAACTTTACATAAAGCGATAATATTATAGAAAATAATATTTTGTAATTTAAATAGACATTTTTTTTAAATTAGTCTAACACAACATAAATACGATTTAAAAGGAAATGAAAATATTTGACATGAATAAATATATAATTGGCTTTTCTATCTAAACAGTAATAAATAATATTTTTTAAACAAAATAATGTTTGAAGACAAATTCTATTTTAAATAATGAATTTATTATAGTAAGGTAAGTATTATGGAAAATTAACCAAAATACAAATTTTTCAAAATTCCACAAAATAAAATCACTTTACACAAGGATTAACTAAAACATAGTTTGTATTTAACCTACAATCTCCTAATTTTTATTTTACTCACTTTCGTAGTCAATTAATAAGTTTTTTCTTAAATTAGTTATAAAAAAAAATGTAATAGACACTTCTGACTTAAAATATTTAATGTAACTATATTGAAAAATCAATTGTATAGATTAGGTTAAACACTTAATAAAAAAGTATTTGACATTTGCCAAAATGTTATAGACTTATAAATATTCAAAATATTAAAAACGTATACCTAACATAAAACATTCAACTGTATTATTAGTAAATATTATACCTAATTAAAAATAAGACCTACGAGAAAACAATTAAAATGTAATACATAAAAAGTTTAAATTAAAAACAACAAAAGTACAATATAGATTGTTAAATTTCATTTAAGGCAATAGAATTACAGCACAATATAAGGGTATATCGTCATTTAAAATAAAAGGCTGTTCACAAAAAATATATGTTGACCATGTTGAACCAAAAATATAATGTTTTAATTAGTTTTAATATATTTTAACAGGTCAACTTAAATTATTACTGTTTAAATACTACAAGAAAAGATGTGTCCCGTATGACATCCCTCATTTTACTATATAAAATAGTTTAAATTATTAAATTGCAAAACTAAAAGAATTCATAATCATAAAGTAATAAACAACACGTGTCAGAAATTAATTACATAAAATAATATCCAAGCAACCGAAATGCTGTGTACTGATCAGCTGTAACACTGAAACGGTTGTCTTTTTTGTGTCGAACACAAGAAAATCATAATTATTTTAGAGACACCTACACACTACACGACTGATGTGCACGAAATAAGTACCAAAATAAAGGTAAGCGAAATATTTCCAGACTAACAACCGAACTATCCAGTAAACTATCATAAAAAAATAATAGTCAATAGTTAGTTAAACTATTATTATATATATAGAACGTAGCGCACGCCGAAACAAAATAATGAAAATATGATCATAACCTCAAAATATGAAATGTAAATCTTCTACCTACAATCTACATTGATTGTTATAATCCTAATATGACATTAAAATATTGGATTAACGTATTAAAAAGGCGTAAAAAATTATAATCAATTGAAAACATAAGTATATTTAATACCATAAATGTTGATTGGGAGGACATACAGAAATTAACGTCGTACTAGGTGCTACATTACAGAGCCATTACAAGACATTACCACAGAATAATTATGTGATATTACTATGTAACCTAGCACTTATAGGTTAAATTAAATACAAGGAAACAATTTTTTTTTTAATTCAATTAATCCAATTAGAAAATCACACTGCTAGTGCACACGTTTTTATTGTTCTTAATTCATATAGATACATAACTTCATAACTTGGCGATGATATATCACGTTTATAAAACGTGTATATTATAAGTGTAAATGTGCATTTTCAATTTTGTACTTCGGGTTTTCGATTCCGAGCAATAGGCACACATTTTTGAGGACAAGCCTTACCGGTGGACAATGCGAATAATACGATATTGCGAATTAGCCGCAACGCCGTTTCCTAACCTTGAAAATCAGTCTCGAGCGCGCGCGCGCGAACACACGATACACCACTACCACACGTATCAGTGTATCACGTATGGCGCGCGCTCGAGAACAAAAGCAACGACGGCCGGCGGCGATGTTAGAAACAACTCGGCAGTGCGAGCACAACCACACACGAGTTTATAATAAACGGATATAATATATTATAATAAATAATATATATATATATATATATAATGTATACAAATACGACGCGCACGAGCATAGATATATAATATAGTCGCACGCCGTCACCATACGGACATGGTCGTCAGACCCCATGTTGTCATTTATTATTATTCAATTTCAACTCACCATGTCCGTAGTACCCATGTCTTTCATAGTTGTTGATTGAAACTCCTGCGACAAAATCATGCGAATTTAGTGGACAACGTTTGTTGTCTGCAGATATCCACGTTGGTAGTATCACGCGCAACGCGATTTTTCCCGAAACCTTATGAAGGTTAATTTTTTATAACGTGATTCTACCCACTTGTATAATTGTAAATTGTTGGTAATCAACTAGGGTAATTATATTTATCAACATAAACATGCACACACATATACACACACACACACACACATACAAATATACACAAGAACACTGAAACACACGGAGAATTTTTACTATTATATTAATTGTATTATACACTATTTACACAAGGAAATTAAATCAGCCGGTAATACGCGCGATCTAAAACTGTTGCGAAATATGTCCGGCTAATCAATAACGGTAAATATTAATAAGAAGTAATAATAATAATATAGTGAAATCACAGAATTAACGAGCATACCGAAATCGCAACATATCGCACGCGAACACGGACACACACTGGCGGCTGGCGCAGTGGCTGCAGCAGCGGTCTACGGGCTGCGGCTGCCGCTTGCCGGTCGCCCATTACCATGGCAGACAACTATACTAGCGCTACATACGCCGGCACTACGGAATATTTATTCCTCCAAATACGCGGGCGAGCGGTCTAACCTGATCGGTCTTTAATAGATATGTATTTGTTTACGGGTAATCTATTCGTATTTATTTGTTTGATGCTTCGGAATTTACGATTTTATGTTATCAACAAAAATCTATTACATACGAATGCACGTGGTTTATTATCATTTTTTCGTTTTTACTTCAAAAATCAAATACAAAATTATAAAGAATAGAAACAACATTCATGAGGTGCGCAAGCGCATTATCATTGGTACAACAGGTAAACAATACCTAATAATAATATTATATTATTTAATCTAATCTGTGACAATACATCATAGTATCATAATTATAAGCATCCTAGTAACTGGAAAAATAATTAATTATTTTAAATTAATTAATACAAATTTTAAAATCTAAATATTAATATCCAAGGATAAACTACACGTTTACACCCATCACATACCAACATTTAATGAAGAAAGAAAATCCACCAATATGCACCACTTGCGAAACTCCCCTCACAATTATTATTCACACAATACTGATCATATGAAAAGGAAATAAGAGACTTGAACATGTATATATATTTCATATTCTCTCAGACAGTAACCTATCAATATCTACAAAACAGCTACTTCCTGACGAAAACTAATTTTCTCAAAAAAATGTAAACTACATATATATATATTATTACTATATAATTTAATCTTTGGAAAACTAAGAAATAACTATTAGCGTTTCCTATCAACCTACATTATTGCACTGAGCTTGCACTTAAACAGTTAACTTATATATATATTATAGATATAAATTATTGATAGCCATAATAAGTGTATACTAGTGCAAGAGCAGATGAAACACGGATTTTTATTATAATATATTCATAAATTAATATATACGATAATTTAAAACTTTGCACTCGATAATGTCATAGATTCATTATGACTCGTAGTATAATATAAAATTTTAAAATATTATCTAGGTACAAGTACATATTCCATATTCTAAACTGCTTGTCCGTATAAGCATAAAGCATAAACAGTGGCGCAAATATTTGGAGAAGGCTAGAGCCCCCAAAATGTGTTCAAGTTACTACTAGAAAAAAATCAGGTACGGAAACAAAAAGTGATCAAAACATTTAACCTTGTACAATATATTTAAAAATATAAATACAGTGATGATTTAAGCGCCCATAGCTATTACTATTCACGACACTGAGCATGAACAACATCAATAATACAATTTATAATTTTTGGTATTGAGTTTTGGTGATTTTTGGATAAAATTTTTTTTAATATTTCATCGTTATCAATTTCTATCGATGAAACCAAAGTGTAAAACATGATAAATTGATTTAAGTACCCATATTGAATATTTCAATACAAATAATTATTACCTATATATATTGTAAAGTTCAATAAATAATTATGTAGATATCACAATTCTCAATTGGTTTTTTTTTAATATTCAATTCATAAATCATAAATGTTTATTAGCAATATCGTAACCATAAAACGAAACGCACGCGGTATCAGAGAGCTCGTGTGATTATCAATGCATTGCTTGCAATTAACTGATGCAGAGCTATAAAGTAAAACACAAAATTAGTAATTTGGTGTTGTTGCTCACCAGAATTGCTGGTGGAACATAAAAATATGCACTAGTGTAGTTAGGTGGAAACGCTTTATGTAATACACTAATACAGTAAATAAAATGCTACATCAATGGCCATCGCGCACCACGATCAGTCTTAAATCGTGATTGTCCATAAACGCCGCGAACTGTATAATAAAAATATACCTACATAGCCACTTATTAACTCGATTTTAAGCAGAATTAAATTTTTTTTATACTTGGTCTATGAACAAACTTAATATCCTTTTATCTATGGATCTAATTATTGTTAAAAATTTTAAACAGTTAAATGATAAAACTATTCTACAATCAATGCTATCAGTAAACAATTAATATATTATGATTATCACTTTACCACTGTTATTTTAACTTTAACGTCAAGATGGATTTCTACCTTAGTTTTAAGTAAAATACTAAAACATAATCAATGTTCTTTTTAATGTCGCACGTTAGTACAACATAAATTATAAGCCAGGATGGAGCCAGATTTATTTGTCATCCTTCAGAAAATAATTGTTAATTAAAATATTCTACTGTAGGATAAAAAACCCTAATGCAACGTAGATGATAACTATTAAATTAAAATGCAATTTCACAAGACTTAAAACCGAAATTATATAATAGTAAATAGTAACATTTTAAATTGTTTAATCTATTTGAAAGAAAAAAAACATTTAATTTTTAAAATATTCACAAATTAATCAAGTGCGCCTCATTCCATAACCATGCATGGCTACCGTTTACCTTACATAATGAGGTAATTATGTCATTAATGAAGTACTTTCAATTTTTATTAAACTTACAAATTATAATAAAGTATACAAATATAATAAATTAAATAATATTATAAATATATTAAACTCAAACTTCAGAAAACTAATTTCTCCTAGGAAAATATATAATATTTGTAATCATGACAAATATAATTTCTTAATTCTATTTAATTTATTATACCCATATAAAATACTAACATTTTAGATTTATCTATAAGGCTATAATAGAAAATATTGTAATGGGAATATGAAATTGAGATAAATAGCGAGTTACAATTTTAGGGAGCTACAAGAGGTTCTGAGGAGCTATAGCCCACCCTGTCACTAGCAAACTACACCAACGGCTATTTCAAATATTGAACAATGACAAAGATCACTATAGTAAATATAATGTATAATAAATGTAAGACGATTTATTAGGCATTACACTGGTTTGAACATTCGCAATTCTACATACTAGATATTTAATTTTGTTTGATCGTAATTTTTGTTTATCGGCATAATAATATCCAAATAATGTAATAGCGTCTTATTATGTCAAAATATCTGAACAATTGTGGCAATAATGTATAAATAATTTATAATAAATTAATCCAAAAATTTGTTGGTACGTTATAATTTGTTCAAATATTATTACTACATAAAGTCTTGGTTTCCTACTCATCACTCATCTGTGATTACGCGGTGTGTGATGCATGATCGCGCAAAAGTTTAAACATCGAAAATCAGTATTTGTGTTTATTAATAATTCACAATTTCACATTCAATCGCGCGATTGTCGCCACGAGGCGACAATCCTGTTTGCACATTTGCGTGATACGTAGTGCGTAATTATTAAGATAATGGCCTTTGCCTTTCTTTTAGTGATATTGGTTTCTTAATCCTATTACTTAGACGTCTTTTTCTTTAATATAATTTAGTATATACATAGTTAAATAATTCAAATGATTCTAAAATAAGCTCTAAATTTAGTTTCGTAGTCAATTAGGTGTCTTTGAATTAAATTATTAAAACATCCCTCTCTGCTACGTTCACTAAAAACTACGTCATCTTTATTTTTAAAGTAATTTATAAGTAAGAATAGTTTTTCATCTGCTTCATCCTCCAAAATATTATAAAGCACGTCTATTTGACTATTTGTATGTACTATTTAGTATTAAAGACCAAATGACGAAAATTTTCTAATTCTAACCTATGCAGTACGAGTAGGAAAAGACTTCCATTGCGCACCACGTAATCACGAATGCGTAATAATAAGAAATTAGGGAACTGAAACTTAAAAAGTCTTAAAAATTTAATACTTAATATTCAGCCAGAGGGATTTTTATATATTCTTCAAGAGAGAATATTCTAAATAATGAATATTTTACCTGACAGTTTTTGACTTTTTGTGATGGTCAATAAAATATTAAATATGATAAATTGATAATATTAAATATTATACAATCTCTTTTAAAATAATTAATTTTTTTCTCAAATTGTTCTTAGCAAAATTAATTTTGTAAACAAAATTTACAATTTGGTGTAAAATTTCAAAAATAAAAAAAAGTTGTAAAACTGTACTAAGATTTAAGATAAGTATAAAGCGGCAAAACATTAAGATGACCAAATGGGTATTATTTATTTTGAAAAATGACTATAGAATTTTAACTATAATTTTTATTTCAAATTTGTAATTGCATTATAAAGAAAGATTATTTATTAGTTAAATTATTATAAATTAATTTAAATACTTATTTAAAATTACAATATAATAATAAGATGTAATTATTTCAAAAAATGTAGTACAAGTCAATGTAAATGTCGATCCAAAAGGTTTTGTGTAATAAATAATCTTTCTTTATAATACAATAATAAAATTGAAATAAAAATTATAGTTAAAATTGTATTATCTTCTTTTAAAATAAATAATAATTGTTATATTATAATATAGGTACTTGTGATTCAATAATATATATTTAATAGTTTTTCTCAAATAAATATAATATAACTTAAAAAAATAGTGTATAATAGTATGAATTTTATTTTTCAGACTTCTACCGGTATATATATAGTGTATATTCTAAGATTTACCATATCTCTTTTGTAAAAACCCAAATTATAATAATGATTCAGGGTTTTACAATATAATTTTATATATCCTAGAATTTACCAACTTCAATCCGAAATTCGGACATTTACAGAGGGCAATCAGTAAACCTAGGGTTAATCGGTATTCATACATTTACTGTAACAAATATACAGTGCCAAAATTATTGGGGTGCAATGCACCTCCAGTTAGGGCCAATTTGATTTGATTTTAATTTGTAATATTTTTAAAAATGATATCTACTTTGCACCCCCTATTTGTCAAATAAATGAATCGAAAAAGAAACAAACAATATTCACATATTGGTGCTTTTGTCGATAGGTGTTAACATTTAAAGATATAATAATTTTATGGAGGGTGAAATTTTTGTACACTTTTTCACAAGCACTGGAGCCTATGATTATCACGGTAAAATACAAACTATAAGTCATAAATTAATATACAATTTAATAACAATAAAAACGTACATGACCGAATCACTTTTCAACGTTCATTGTAAAAAAAATCAAACAGAATATATTATTTTATTAGAAATTTATAGAATAATAGACGATCTATTTTTTGTAAAATGTAACATGCTTCATATTAACAAATACATAACCAGCGACAGATTGGGCTACCAGAAAACTGGACAAATTTGAATGTTGTATTATAATTTTGTGCCGATAGTCAATTACATAAATATATTAAGTATTAAGTATGACTG
Source organism: Eriosoma lanigerum (assembly GCA_013282895.1). Lineage (NCBI taxonomy): Eukaryota > Metazoa > Arthropoda > Insecta > Hemiptera > Aphididae > Eriosoma > Eriosoma lanigerum. Next base: position 38,196,344 of record CM023358.1, read on the forward strand.
ACAATGACTGAGTAAATTCCCGTATTGAAATTTTTAACCAATATACTATTGCTGGTAACTCAATCTATATGGTTATATATAATCATTTGTTTTTTTATATAAGCAAGAACCTATAACATTTTTAATTAAACATAGAATTTTTGTACATAATTTGTTTTCCAAATAATACTATTCAATTATTAATTATTATTGTAAGTACTATAAAAATTTTAAAATGCATTAACAATAAAAACTACTATTGAATTGATTTTATAATAATTATTGAGGATTTACCAATGGAATTCATAACAAAATCTATAAAACCAATGACTCCAAAAGAAATATAATTATATATTTCTTATATTCTTATAAAAAATAACCTTGCTATTATAATACACTAATATTGTACTTTAAAGTCTTCAAAATGAAGGAATTATATAATAATTTATATTGCCATTGATTATTATAAGTTATGACTATTAGTATAATTAATGTATTATTTATGATGATATTGTTGTTAGTAAAAGTATACAACACATAAGTTTATTTAAACATAAAGTAAAATTAAAATAAGTACTCACTTCACCATTCCGCAAATGTAAATCCATAGTGTGTTGCTGCTGTGTTGACATAATTGCATGTGCTGAATTGTGTGCCATTGATGAACTTGCTAAGTCTGCCATATGTTGTTGATAATGATGCAATCCTGGAGGTGCTCCGTAAACATATTGTTCTGCACCACCTTCTCCTGACTAGAATATAAAAAATATACAAATATGTTTATATATAAATTTAATATACCAGAAAATATACAAATATACAAAAATTTTTAAAAGAAATTTCATGTATAATAACATATAACTAAAAAAACACAAGATCTTGATTTCAATTTCTAATCTACATAATAGTAAAAAAAAATTTAATTCATTATAAACATAAAATATTATGTTTATTGTTATATATATATAATAAATAAATTTTAAATATTTTTAAATAACTCAATATTTTAGCCATGCAATCATAACTTAAAAACATGTAATATGCATGCTAATATTTTACTAAGGTATAACTTTTGACATAACCATTGATAGATAGTTTATCTAATAACCATTATTATCCTAATTTCAAAAGTATTAAAATACTAATTATTTATTCTTTAAAATTTAATTTATATATGTATAAATACAACAGGAAAATTAAAGAATTGTTTTTATTTGTTGTATATAAAAATAGTATATCATAACATGTCCATATATTATAAATAAATTCTTCTTCGTCTTACCTTCCAATTATATGGGGTCGGCCACCCTAGTCCTACCCATCCATAAATTTTGATCACATACTTTTATTCATACCAGGTATTATCATATCACCTCTTTTTCAGTCTTCCTCTCCCTCACTTACCTTCTACATTCATTTCCATAATAACTCTCATTATCACTAAAATATCTTTCCTCATAACATGCCTAAACCATATCAGCCTATTAGCTGTCATTTTTTCCGACATACATTCTTATTTGTATATACATATAATATACTCAATATATTTTTATCATAATAAGTGATTTCTTAAGAAAAGAAAATATAAAACTTTTAAAAACAAAATCAATCTTCAATAAATCTTAAAAATAACAATATTTATATATAAATAATATAAACATTCATTTAAATATAAGACAATTTTAAAAATAATAATTGGTAATATCATAAAGAAGTATAACACCCACAAAAATATCCTTAATAATAAACATTTGTGGTCTAAATATATTTGTATATAAAAAAAATTATTTGAAATAAATGCTTTTTTTTTATTTTACAATAATAAAAGTTTAATATATATTTGAAATTATGGTTATCATGTTTCATAATAATAATAATTTAAAATAATTTGATTGAAGTTTGATTTTGAAAAGTTAATTAATGTTTTATCAAATTCTCTGTATGTATGTCAAATTACAAAAAATCACACAAATCAAGAACAAAAAACAAATAAACTAGGTGTCATTTCTATCAACTAGTGAAAATATATTAAAAATTGCCAATAATAATAAAAAATATACTAAATATTTATTGTGCCTCAATAATATTGTATATTTCTATAGTTTGCTACGCCAAGGTGTGTAAGAATTATTTAATAATGAATTGGGAAAGTTAATAAATCACAATGGATGCTTTAAATATTAATTTAATTTAAAATTTAAAATTTATATTTTCAACAACAAAATAAGTTTATAATAAATAATAAACTAATTTTCATAAATTAATAAAAAAAAGTGAAATATTAATATCTATCAGAATTGATTATAGGATTTAATAAGTACTACAATGTGTACACATCTAATTAACCATTTCAAGAAAGTGATCTATATATGAGTAAATAATTTCATGTACACTTTTTATAATAATTGTAAAAATAAATAATTGAAACAGAGAGAGAAAAATATTATGTAAAGATTATATGTAAAAACAGTGATTTATTAAGAAAATAATTATTAATATATGCATATACTTTTTTGTTACATATATATATTTAAGAAGCAAACAATTTCCATTCAATTCTCACTTTAACTAATATTGGTTGTAATTGATATTGTACATTTGGTACTTCAGATATCTGAGGTGGAGGTTGAGACATTTTCGCAGAGAAATATTTCCATTTCTCCTGCATCTTAAAACATAAATAACAGTTGGTCAAGCCTCAAAACCTCCCTTTTATATATGTTTAATTTTTCACAATATTACTACATAAAAATATTATTCATATTGTAAACAAGATCAACAAAATTAACATACTTGCTCTAAAAAACAGTCCTCAGAAGCTGCTGGCCACCTTGGCTGTGGGAGTTTGGATGGTAATGGAGCAGATTGCAACCCATATTCTTGTGATTCACCTGAGGCACAATCAAATACATAATTGACAATTGGTTCTTCTTGTACAGCTTGTCGTAATACATTCTCTCCAGTTGAATCATGTTCACCCAATTGTTGTTGATGTTCCTATAATTAAACAATAGTATTATTTTATTATCAATAGTAATTATTATTAATTATTTAACATTGAAACACATAAAATTATTTGTGAAATTTATAAATGTTATTTATACAGAGTCTATCACAGGAAACACATAATTATTAAATAAGCATACCTGAAAAAATATTAGGTTATAATAAGCTTTATTTATACCTAAATAAAGCTTACTTTATTTCAAATGAAATACATTTTAAAACATTATAATACAACTTTTTTACTATATACCAGAGATCGCCAACTATTTCAAACAAGTGAGCTACATTCAACATTTTAAGTCTACCGTGATTGACATCTAGGAAATTTTAGAAGGAAATTTTGATTGATTAAAAAATAACATGTTTTCTGCAAATTTTGAGAATTCTGAAATATAATTAGAAACAATTACTCGTAAACTTGAATCCAAATTACTGTTTGTAATTCTTGACCGATATTTGTTATTCAAGTATTTCATACTCGAAAATGTTGACTCACATAGCCAAATTGAACCAAAAAACGAGCAACGGCTCATAGATTTGGATATTATAAAGTACTTGCATGTTTCCAAAATTTCACAATTTTCACTACAAGTTCTATAACATTGTTTATATTTATAATTAAACAGGACAATGCTGAATATGAATTATATAATGATATTGTAAAAAATTAAGAATGCATTATAATTTTTGCATTATGCTAAATATCCTTTTTTATTTCCACAAAATACTTAGGCTCCATCAATTGTAATACTAATTTTTCAATTACAATTTCTTCTTCTTCAACAAATTATTTAAATGTTTTATAAATATTTTCTCCTCTAATTCTTCCAATTAATGTTAAGACTTTAAAAAACTCTTCCTTTGTAGAAAAATTGTCAAAACATATTCTGAAGAATATAGAAAGCTGTGCAGTATCAATCATATTGTTAGATTCAACCATTTGTAAATTGAAGTGTGAACATTTTAATAAATCTGTCTGCACTTGAATTTTCTGATTTGTAAATATGGCTCCAATACGACACATTACTGTATTACTTGATAATTTAATGGGATTAATGGCACCTAGAATTTCACTTTTATTTTTGAAGTCTGTAAATAGTGAGTTAGAAGCTTCTTTAAATGTTACTTTTATTAATTTACCATCAGAAAAATGTTTTTTTTCTTTTTGCTATTAAGTATGATATTTTAAATAAAGTAATAGTTACATTTAGGCCAAATTTATTTTGATTCTTAAAACAAACTACTATTGGTTCAGTTTTGATTTCATTGTTTTTAGTATCTTATCTAGTTATAAACTGGAATTTTTTGGAAACTTCAAATCAAAATGTTTAGTTTGATAATGCTTTTCTAAGTTTTCCCGTATGAAAATTGAAAGAGTATCTCGGCATTATACACAAATACATTAACCATTAATTCATGATTAAAATGATAAGTTTTAGGCTTTTTATTTCCATTAATTTTATTGTTGTAAAAATTTAAAATTAAGAAAAATAGAAAACTATAGAAAATTAAGATGGAAAAATGTTTTAAAAGACATTTTTGAAAAATGTATTATTGCAGTTGTTCCTTGAAATTTAGATTTACATAAGCCAACATCTGCTGCAATAATTGATTAATTTTGTGCAGGGTAGCCAGGGAATATCACTAAAAATTTGTTTTTCAATGTATTATTTTATTTTATTATTATAATATCAAAGTATTTAGTTTTAGCCATGAAAATGAATACATATTTCATTAATTAACATAATCTAATTATATTTTATAATAATATTAATTTACTGCTGTTATATAATCAGTTTACATTTATTTAAGGTTTTCACTTTTTCATGGTGTAATTTATTTTATTATAATTATTATTATTATATCAAAGTTTATTATAAATTTTTAGCAATTATTATTACTTAAAATTTATAATAATATTGATTATTAATAACTCTTGATTATTGTTCAATCATTTGGTGTCCATTCTCTCTCAAACATAAATCTTCTTTGGAAGCTGTTCAAAACAAATTTTTATGTTTTCTTTGTTTTCGCTGTAACATCCCTCGTGTTCTTCATTCTTCTTATACTCCTATTTTGGATGCTCTTTCTCTTGATTCTCTTGAATTCCGCAGAATTAAATTTGATTTGTATTTTTGTATAATATTATCCATAATAACATCGATTGTCCTGAATTACTTAACCGTATGTCCTTTATAGTCCCGCAACGTTTCACCAGATCTCAGGTAACATTCTACATCCCCAACCAACGAACTAACTATGCGATGAATAGTCCGATTCACCGTATTACACAATTAACTAATAAATATAAGATAGATTTATTTTATTTTCAATCGATTTTTAATTTTAAGCAATATTTAAATGATCAAATTGTAGGTAATAATTTATGTTAATTTAAGATCATTCATTTTGTATTAAGTTTATTGCAATTATATTTTATTCTTATTATTTGTTTAATACTCTGTTTGTTTGTTTTTTATTTTATTTTTTAAAATTTTAACGTTGTAATCAATTATGATTCTGTACCACTGTACACCATTCCTGTATACATATATAATTTGTAATTGGGTATTTTTACCCGTTTAATTATTTAAATAAATAAATAAATAAATACCACTTAAGTTTAAGTTATCAAGTGTGCAAATTTTTAAGACTATTTAGAGTATGAATTGTTAAATATTTAAGGTATAATTTGATCTAATAATATATATTATCCATTTTATTAATACCATATTCCTATCATGTCTAATATTAAGTTGTTTTTTTTCGATAAAATGTGGTATACAATTATATTTAAATAAATAAAACTAATTGTTTTAAAGTTATTATAAAAAATTTAAAAATTTTTATTAAAAAAAAATAAATAAATAATTGAATTGAATTGATAAGTACAATTTTGGTCAAAAAACAAAATACCTAAATTCCTAAAATTTTAGGTTAATTTTAATTCGCATCTAAAATCAAATTACGTACAACAGCATCTCATTTTTTTTGTGTCTAGAAATTGTTTGAAAAATACAATAGTCTTGGTTTTGCACAGACCCCCCTTCAATTACTCCTACTTTCCCAATAGTACTTCACACAGTTAGATTTATACATAGCTTACAACATTTTAAAGAAAAAAAAAATGTATTACAAAAAATTAATTAGTTCTCGCAACAGATCTTGGTTTATGTAATTTGAATCTTTTTCAAAAAGATCAACATCTTTCTGATATAATTTTCCATAAGTTATTTATTAAAAAAAAAAAAATGTATAATAATTTATTTATTTGACATATTGCAGTATTTTTGTATAAATAAAATTAATTTTAACCTAATAATTTCCTAGTAATACTAGTTTAAAAACTATGTGTTTCCTGTATATTAAATATTTCATAAAATACTTACTTGTAAATGATTACCACTGTTATTCAACACTATGTTATTTGTGCTGGAAACAGGTACATTCCCTGCGCCTAACCACTTCATTTGAAATTTTAAAAATCTGAAATTCAAAATTTTGAATATAGCATGTATAAAATTAAACCCATATATAATTACAAATTTACATCTACTAATACATATATTTTAAATACTTTATAGACCTAATATAATTTATATACACTTTGATAAGAAAGTCCCAAATATGAAATAAGAACTTTCTTTGGATAATTGGGCAAACTGAATTATTGCTGGACTACTGATTGCTTAAACAATCATTAACTGTTACCTGGATATATAATTTCAAAATACACATGGATATTAAAAACAAAATTATTAGTATTTAAAATTCATAAAAAATCAGTTTAACATGTATATAATAATCTATACTAAATAATTAATTGAATATTTACTTTAACTAACTATTTTTAAAAAAATTGGATTAATTTACCTACTTAAATTTAATTTACACAATACAATAGTTTCAGTTATTACTTTCTAACTTGAGTATCTTATATAGAATGAGAACTTGCTTATTTACAGTAAAAATGATTTATTGAAAAATTCCTTAAGTAATATTATTGAAAATCAATTATTCAGAAAAGTCTATATATCGTGAATACTTATATCATATATGGTTATGTTCTCTTCAGATTTAAATTCTAGAAACTCTACTATATCTGTACTTATAAGATTATTTAAAATTTCAATTATTTTGGTATATATCATATATAACAAGATAATTCACAAACATTAGTTAATTATTATTTATTTATTTTAGTCAGATATATTATTCAGTTTGTACATCATAAAGAAATAATATATAAAAATTCAGGACTTATATTATTCATCTATATTGGATTTCACAAAATAGCAAATAAATACATTTTATATTAATATAATGTATAATACAAACATTTAAATATATAATTTATTTTTGTTTTTACATATTATGGGGACTAATTTTTTTTTTTTTTTAATAGGAATAATGTTTTAGTTTCTAATGTATTAAATTATATTTTTAATGATTAATTGACCAAAAATAATATAAACAAATAAACCTTAAATGTTAAATTCAAATAGAACTGCATCAACACTTTTAGCTTTTAGGTTTTATTAAAAATCATAATAATCAATGCTCTAATATAATATACATTATGATCAATTGTTTAAGATGTTTTTACTTTTATAGTGGAATTATAAAAAAAAAACATGATCATACATTAATCATAATTTTGTGGACCTACAATTTCATATACTCATGCCCAAAGTGTATAATTATTAAGTTTATGGAGAGTTAACTATAAGTTAGTATTAGAAAGTTTTTACAAAACTAAATTTAGCAATTAAAGTTTTAAAGCAAAAGCAAAATTGTATGTAAATAATCTCAAGTCCTAACATATTGATTCTTACAAAGATCTTAAATATATATACTAGTCAGTAACAAAACCAAATATATTTAAATAGAGAGCCTGCAACTAAGTATTTCATTTATAAAAAATAACTTATATTACAAAATAATCATTGTTTATTATTAAAATTATCAAACATATGTAACTGTATGTCTATATAGACAAAGGCAATAATCACTATTTGTAGTTTTAAATATATATTCCAATTTCTTTAAATTAAATTAATAAATACATAATAAGAATTGTCTGTTATTTTTAATAAACAATTTAATAAAAATAGAATCTAATCTAAATTATTGGTATAAAAACACAAATTATGACGCAATAGATGTATCAAAGAGCAATCCACAAATACAGTTGTACATTAAATATTAATATAAAACATAAAATCAGCATTAAATTGAAATTAAAGGAATAATCAAACCTTTTAATGTTACAATTTGAAAAAAGAACTGTGTAAAATATGAAGAATGCAGTTTGATAGATTATTACTTAATTTTAATATATTTTCTTGATTCACTCACTTGTAATGATGACTGGCTGATGGTGAACGAAGAACTAGTAGAATGTATAAAAAGTACCAGCAAAATTTCAAAGTAAACAAAATTTGTGTAAAGTGAACGAACTGCAGATTTAAATTGCAATATTATTAGCTATTTGTATATTCCATCTACTTTAATTATTATTATTAAGTATTTTTATTAATATTTTTTTATACAGAGTACTTTTAAAGCACAGCCGGCACAGATAATATACAAATTCATGTATTACACACACAGAAAACGAATGAATAGAATTTTCAACTTTACAATGATTATACAACACGAAACTTTCCTACACCTATAATATATAAATATGTGAACATGTATATTAATATTGCATATATTTATATATATAAATATAGTATATTTTTTTTTCTAATTTATTTTATGTTATGATATAATATTTAGTATTTACAAATTACGCGGCCTCCGTCGGGAGGTTTTGTCCACCATTGAATTACATTAGACAAGGACAAGAAACTATGATAGTTCTCTTTATTATTTGCTCTTTGTCTTTCACACGAACTCACACATACACATTATCTCATGATTCTTTACTCATATTATCTCGCTCCTCCCTGTGCGCTACTCCTTAAACGCGAATTTTCTTTCTCACTCTCTTAAATGCATATGTATTTTACGTCTCTCTTTCGCACATTTATGTTACCAGAGTACCCGACACTTGGTCACCGGTAGCATTGAATAATATAGAAGACAGCTGCAACAGTGGGTGGCGCCATAGTGGTAGGGACGGTAGCTAAGGCAGGCGGCAACACTGTTTAAAAGTTGAATTGATAATGTGAAGGTAGTCGGAGGACGATCCTATCACCTATATTATAAAACCATAGTACTTTACTATAGTAATATGACAAGACGCCGGTGTCGGCGGTGGGCGGTCACAAAATATCATTCAATTCATTATATTTATGACATATTCACAGTGCACATGAACAATAGAAATTAGGATTAACAACGTTAGATTATCCGACGTTCATTGAACAGCGCCGATGACAACTCCATTATTCCGTTCATCGTTGACGGTCAACGATTTTCCTCCACGCGAGACACCGCTACAACATAATTCGGTACGCACCATACCGCCGGCACTGCCGACACAGCTGATAGCTGCTGATGATCATAATGACATATTATTGGCAATATTAAATACATTAAATTAATGTTGAATCTACCGTGATAAAATAAATATATTTTTTCTTTCTTATAGAATTTATCAAAGTGCAAAATATTACGAGCAAGGTGCCGCCAATACTGCATATGTAAACAGTGAATACCGAAAAATCTGAATGTTGCACACTCGCAGGGTACTGACGCTATTGTAAATTGAGTCTTATAAGTAATAATTGTCTGCTAAACTCTAAAAACAATAGTCGTTCAACATAGTAATATTAAAAACGAGATATTTGTATAAGTATGTAATTATATGAACACATATCATATAATTTGTAGCAAATCGATGACCAACAATAAAACTACACAATTGTGTGGTAGACTTTAGAATTAAGATCACATCAATGTATTAATTATGAATTGTACAATAAATAAACTTGGGCTAATCGGAATACCGTTAGGGTCCACAAACATAAATTACAATCCATTTACATCTTGCATCATAAGAACCGTAAGAATTATATTACACCCAAACATAATAAAATTAAAACATAGTTTTTTAAGCCGAGACGATCATCGCCGATCACTCAAAAGATAATAATAAACATATGAAAATGGTAAAAATTATCGGCCAAATCAAAGAATAACATTTACAGTTTAGTCTTCCGAAGGACACTTCCCTTAGAATCGCCGACAGTCGACCTTGAAAACAAAGTCTTGTCACCCACGTAGGGGGACGTTATACACAATCGACACAGTCCATCTGCGAAAATTGACCAAAAAAGTCCGTCACACAATCTATCCGCGAGTGTTGACCAAGCAACCCAGTCCATAACAATCTGCCGAGTCAACCCAGCCAACATACTCATCGGCGTCATCGCCATCTGCATAAATTATTTTTAATTGACTTAATAAGGAAGTAAGATAATATAATAATCACTAATATATTTATACATAGTCAGACTAATATCCAGGGATGTATTGGTGAATAATATCTTGAGTATACACCATATTTTTCTCAAAATTACATTAAAAATGAAAAAATTACTTGAAATGATTATTATGACATTATTTTTTTTTTTATATTTCTAGTCAAATAATTATTTTTTATCCTTAATAATTATATATAATAACTATAAATAAATTATAAATAGAACTCTCCACTTTATTAAATGAGTATTTTTTTTGTTTTAAAAATGTTTAAATCGTAGAAATATATAATATTATATATATATATATATAATATTATATACATATATATAGCTCATTTTTTAAATTTCTCAAAAGTTATTTCTCAAGAAAAGAAAAACTATCAAAAAATGACGTAAAGACTTCAAATTCTACGTAAATCGTAATTTTGGTGAAATTGATTTTAGCTTTTTCATGATAACTAATGCAATTTTGAACGTAGGTACTTGAATTTTTTTGAGTATCCTCATAGGTAGTTTACACACGTGAACTTTTGGAACGGCTTATCAGTATAATATATTGTATAATTATACTGAGTTTCGTTCAGAATCGTATTTTTTAATGCAATATCATTGCATTCAACTCTTAATTATAATAAATCATTAATTTCTCTAAGAACCGAAGGGACGAAGAAGGAACGTCCAAAATCATTCTTTCCGCTTGTTACATATTATTTTTTAGGACAACCTCCCAAGAGAATATTGAAAATTCGCCACTGCAATTTGCAAGTAGGTATATTTTGTGAAATATATTTAATAAGCTACCGGAAAAAGTAGGTAGGTATTCATAGATGCTTATATACTCGGGTTGAGCCGTTTATTGTTGTAGAATACTAAAAAATAACGGAAAACGACAAAATTTATTTTAGATATTCATGATAACTAAATGCAAATAAATCAAAGGCGTTTTAAATGTTTAAACGTTTTTAATGTCTAGGTTAGATAAAGATTTAGACAACTCATTTTTCGATAGTTGTTTTAACATAAATTTTAGATTCTGAGCGAAGCAAAGAGTGAAATGGTTTTTTTGTTATGTCTGAACTCTGAAGACACTTTTTGTGGTAGAAATAAAGGTCCGATTACCACAAGTAGAGTATGATTTTGGTTGAAAATTACATTTAGTTGGTATTTATTAAGCTTATTTTTATTTCTCAAATGTTTTTCCGTAGAAGAAATATTACTAAAAATTACGGAAAATAGGCAAAACTACGGTTTCCGTTATTTTATCATAACTAATTCAATTTTGAACGTAGGGACTTGAAAGTGTTTTGAGTATTTACATAAGTATTCGAAATATGAGAAAAACAATTTTTGCCGGCCCAATGAATTTTGAGGTCCAGTGCAGAATTTTGCAGGGTTCCATATATTGATTCACACATTTTATTCATATTAGAAATTCAAAATTTATTTTTATTTAAATAGTTTAAACATTTTTTATTTTACAATCTACAATTTAACAATTCTAAAATCAATTCCAATAGGTAATATTATTATATTATTACCAAGTCTATTACAGAGTGCACATTATGCGACACGTGTCTCATTTAATTCCTGGAATTCAAAATTCTTTTAAAATAATGAATATTGGCTTTTAAAATGTGTTTTTCAGAAATATTAATAATAAAAACATAATATAATTATGTTCGACATCCGTGGTTGAGGGCATAGTTGTAATATTATTACACCATTATTAACCATTGGAATATTACATTATAGAATAGATTATTGAAATCGTTACGTGTTCATTATTTATAATATATCAATATATTAATAATATATTGAGCTTATATTAAGTATGTACCATAAAATAGTGACTGTTATATATTACGTGTGGATATTCATGTATAAAAATTGTCAGTCACGATTTTCAAAATATTTTGTAAATAGATTAAATAGTACATGAGTAGGCTTCTATACAAATTTCATACCGTAAAAGCAAAAATTACAGGTAATATTGAACATTTTTGGAAAAAATTCAAAGCTCTATATTTAGCCAAAAAATCAACTAATCCGTTCCAAAATTATACCACACCTGTACATTACTAATGTTAGTACTCAAATTTTTTGTTAAGTCTCTACAATCAAAACTCAATTAATTATCACGAAATATAAAAAAAAAATTAAAAATCTTAATTTTGCCCATTTTTTGGTAGTTTTTCTTCTCCTAAAGAAAAACTTTTGAGAAATTCGAAAAATGAGCCTAATAAAGTACCAAGATGATGCAATTTCCTGCAAGTTCCTTCGGGTCATTATTTCTACTCGAAAAATGTTTTCATACATGAAAAAAAAAAACTTTGTAAAAACAATAAGTTCCTCGCTCCGCTCAGAAACTAATAGCGAATAACGAAAAACGAAAAATTATAATTCTAGCACCCCCTAAATTCACATTCAATGTGCGCCTATGCCGCAGGGTCCCCCACAATTGGTCGACACTGGTTGAAAATGATCGTTCAGGACTTGCTGTGAAAACCGAAAATATTGCTAGTAATTTTAATAAAGAAAAAATATTCAAGAAAAGTTCACGATTACGATAATTTAATGATTCTGCACCTCCAATAGGTTTAATATCTATATGCAAGCAATCCATTTTCTTTTCCACAATTTTAATTCTGAAGGTATTTATTTTTATACGCTTTTTATTATATTTTTTTTTTCGTGATTTCTTATTAGGTTTTAATAGTAGGGACTTGAAATTTTTTTTGAGTACTAACATAAGTTATTTACAAACGTGGTAAAATTTTGGAACGGAATAGTTAATTATTTGGAAAAATATAGAGCTTTGAACGTTTTCCCAAAAAAAATTAATATTACCTACAATTTTGGAATTATCTGTTGGAAAATTTTATAGAAGTCCAATACTATATTAGTTAATCTTTTTACAAAATATTAAATAGTATACGAGTAGGTTTCTATAAACATTTCTAACCGTTAAACCAAAAATTGCAGATAATATTAATTTTTTTTGGAAAAAAGTTCAAAGCTCTATATTTAGCCAAATAATCAACTAATCCATTTCAAAATTTTACCACACTTGTTTATTATTGTCACTTGTTATTATCAATGTTAGTACCCAAAAAAATTTTAAAATAATGGAAACTAGAAAGACTAAAAACGTCTATATGATTATAAAAATACATGTCAGTAAAAATATTATATTAAATAAAAAAAAGGAGTCATTGTGGCCCCTTTCAACCTGTGGCCCGGGGCTACAGCCCCCCCTAGCCCCTCTTAATCCTGCCCTGTTGGAAACAATAATATATGTTAACAATACAACCAATTTGGAAAATATCATTATTTTGAAAATATTTATGTGTTTAAAAATGTGTAAAATATTGATATAATTTATGGGAGATCTGAACCCCATGTACCGCCCACAGATACGGCCTTGAATTTATTATATACAGTAAATAATTAATTTAGTTAATTTCCTATGATATCAATATAAAATTAACGCGCCAAAATTAATTGTACAAACCATGGCTAAATATATATGTACAATCTACAACTTGTTAATCCATGATGGTACATTACTGATAACGATAATGGAAAATCAAATTAGTACATGACATGTGCCATGTGGTATTGTGATCTGTGAAGAATATTTCTATCTGTTTTCGGTAGTGATGAAGGTAGAAATTATAAATGTTTATTTATGGGTAGAAATGCTATAATAGAAAATAATGTAGTATATTAATTTTATCTATTATCATATGATCAAGATTTCAAGAAGTCATTGTCCATGGTCATTACTTGATAGTTAATTAACAGTTTTAGCACATAAGGGAGTTAGGTTATCATATTGCTATTACGCATTATTAACGTGTCATATTTAATCGTTAAAAGATTTCAACTTTTTTCAGTTATTTTATTATTTGAAGTTTTCCTCTAAACTTCTCATCTCTACTATCCATATTTTAAGTTTATGCTTTGTCTTTAGTGACTTACCGTTTATCAAAAATCGAAATTAAATATTGGTATTCATTTTGTTAAATTTTCTTATGTCCAAAGTCAAAGACTATTTTCAGTAGCCAATCGCTAGTTCTTAAAACTAAGGTTGGTCTTTCCATTTGTTTTATAATAATATATTATAAATCTGATCTTTATACCGAACTCTTGTTTATTATTAGATGGTATAATATAGAATAAGGAATTTACGTTGAATTTTGGTAAGTTGGTGCATTACTTAATTCATAAATATTCAATATCTTGTATACCTATCCAACATTTAATAATGGTTTTTATAACGATGCTATTTACTATAGGTAGTTTTAATTTTTCGAACATAAATTAGTATATTATGACCATCTTTTAACAAAATGCTATTTTGTACAGATTTTGTCATCTCACTATTTAACAATAATGAATAATTAAATTATTATAATAATTACAATATACTATGTATCTTCATCTATTATAATAGACCCATAGATAAAAATTTTGTTACCAAATTATTTTTAAAAAGATTTCAAATTAATTTAGTTAATAAGTTTATAAGGTTAAGCATCTACTTGATAGTAATTAAATTTTAATTTTTTTATTAATGAATCTTGAATACATAGATATACCTTGATATTTATCATAATTTAAACAATTTTATGACTTATACAATTTAGATACATTATTTGTCTTTTCTGAAAATTCTTGCTACGAGTTTATGTTAAATATTTATTTGGTTTTCGTTTTGGCATAAAATGGTATAAATGGTTTCCTAGGATTATACTTATAAAGTTTATGTATCAAAGTTTATTTTAATTATATAAATACAAAAATGTATTCTTAAATTTTATTAGATGAAATCGATTATATTTATTAAAAATGAGAATGTTAGAAAAAAATATGTATATTATAATGTATGACAATAAAATAGGTATATAATTTTTAAAAATATATATTATTACATAGGTAAAATAGTTTATTGAGGAATTATTCATTTTCTTTATTCGTTTTATAGAAATTCAATCAAATTAATTTTGAATCAAATATCATTGATAACATACATATAGTTAAAGTTAATGTTTTATTAGTTATATAAGTCTAAAAGTAAATACTCATTTACTGTTTTATTATAAACACAAAATTACACAAACCTATACCATATTAGAATTGTTAGACTTGGATTTAAATTAATTATCTTAAAATATTTTATTTAAGTCATTAATATATATTTATTTTTATGTTAAAGGGTCCTTTTAAGGACCATCATCAGTTCTTTTCAGAACTACTAGAAAAGCTAGTTTAATAATTATTTGAAATATTATTTATTTTTTTTAACATTTTATATCTACTACTGTTAAAGTATTAAATATAAATATAAATCAGTAAACATACGTATATGAGTAATTACCTCTGTAATAATAGACCTATAAATTAGCAAAGAATGAGATATTTGAAAAAAAAAACCATTCATTTATTTTATTAATTGCATATATTATAATCAATAGTCCTCAGATGTTAATAACTTTTTGGAATATTTTTAAAAAATGCTATCCTAGCTAAACATGTATACTGAGATTAACCTTATTAATTAAATGATGATTAATTGATGCTCAATTTTTTTGTTTTTTCATGATAGGTACTTAACTATTAGGTTTTGAATTATTATTCACTAATTGAAAAGAAATATCACAAGTTTATTTATTGATCAATTAAATTTATTAATTGCAGATAATTTGATAGCCTAAAAATCAAGTTGTTTATCTAATATTTATTATTGTCTTCACATATTCATCTTAGCATTCACATCCTCTGTTCAATTTTTTGGTTCATTACGCAATACTCTGATCCATTTAACATTTCTGTCCTATCTACTGCCTACTTTTCAATCTTATTAGTATTTTCTTGTCGCATAAATACCCAACGCTTTCATCCACTTCATCCATCCATACTTTATCATATTTTTCATGTTTTCCTCAAAACTACAATTATTTTGTACTACTGATCATAAGTACTTAAATCCATCAATCTTATATACTACATCATTCATGTTCATTATATGCCAAGCTCTATCAATTTCTTGATTTCTTTCTTCAATAGCATACACTATTGTCTCAGTTTTACTCCTACTAATCCTTAATCCACCCCCTCAATTCCTATTTTCTGCTGTTCAAGCTTCTCATTCTTTTCTTCCAGACTCTCTTCCACTAACACTAAATCAATACTGTCAACAATCTAAACAACTATTACATCAATAATATAATATTAAATTAAATTAATAATTATAATAGATCAGTAGTAGATATAAAATGTTCATTAAAAAATAATCTACTATATATTTAGTAAATTCAATTCATATTTATAATTTATATAATTAGCTTTTCTCCAGAAGTATATTATAGTTTACAAAAAAAAGCTGGGTACGGTAAGTATAATTATTGGTATACATTTTATAATATATATTAATGGTATTATCATTTATAATTTGAGTGATTACTTAGCATTATATTATTAATTTAATAAACTATATTAAAATTATTAATATTAATTTATTTATTTATTAAAATACCTATTAACAGGGTGTTTTTTTATTAACTTACAAAAATTTGTGACTTATCAAAATGGGGGTTTTATGGGTCGAAATTTTTAGGTAACATCTATTTTTCTTTAAAATAAAAATGCAAGAAACTATCTTGTAAAACAATTTGAAAGCCAAATTATAATAAAAATTAGTGATGTTACGAATTGTTTGGTTCGGAAATTAAACTCAATTTTATTAATAATCGATCCAAACTAATTCGCTTCACTATTTTTCTTTTTCATTTTATAGTCTTTATGGTAGGTAATGAAACATTAATAGTTTAAATTTAACTGAATATACAATAATTATTGTATTCAACAAAAATTGGTTTATTATTTAACTTTTAATTTTTATATAGTTCGGTTTGACCTCAAAAATGAGAGTACATAATATCACTAGTAAAAATTGTTAAAATTATAAAACAATAAAATTTTTTCAAAAGAAATGTAGAAAATAATTTATATAAATATATAAGGCAACTTTTAAAATATTTAAAAAGAAAAATGTGTTAAATAAATTATCCTGGCTAATGTTAACTTTGTATAAATATTACCATAGATTATAAGTAATTTAAATACCTTTATATTTGCAATCAATGATATTACAGATAAAATATGGGAAAAACACGAAGGAAAAGTCTTAAAAAAGCAGAAACAATCAATAAGAAATGTATGAATCTTCGTTCACAGTCTAAAGCTATATCTAATAACACCAAAGTAAAAAAATCAAGGCAGAAAAATATAAAAAATCATATTCATATCAGTAACAAGCCAAATGCAGAATTGAATTCCACTAGTACTATTGAGACAATAGAAATTAATGATATTTCAATTGTTACTGATAAACTTGGGAATAGCAAAACTAAGTCTTCTAAAGAAATGATACCTAATATTAAGGATTGTAATGTTATAGATATCAGTGATACTACTATTAATGACAATACAGATGAGAACTCTCAAACAGTTTTTTTTAAAGATACAACTACAACCATTGTAAATGATTATATAATAGATATTACAGATACTACATATAATACTATTAATTACAACAATAAAGAGAATCCTCAAGCTGTATCTACTAAAGAAACAGCCTTATATGGTGAAAATGATGAAGTAATAGATATAACTGATGATACTGTTATTGATAGCGATGTAAAATCAAATTCGCCAGTAAATTCTACTATATCATTTTCTGATGATGTTCAAATTATTGATTATGTTTCTCAAAATAATCCAATTGAATATGTTACTATATCTGATGACAGTGATGAAGAATTCACACAACAAATTAAATTTAAATCTATAAAAGAACGCCTAGGAATTCCTATTAACACATTAAAAAACAAGTATAATAGTCCATTACATAAAAACACAAGAATGGTGGGAGACAAAAATACAACTAATCATGATATTTTTCCAAACAACTATGGTGCATTTATCATTGATACACAAAAAATGTCACACAATTTACAAAATAATAACAAATTTAAACATAAAAATGTTAAAATTTTCCAGAAAAAAAATGCTTCATTGGCTTCAAAGAAAACAATAGTAACTAGTAAACGGCTAAGGCCAATTATCATTGATGGTTTAAATATAGGACATACGTGAGTTAAAGTTCCTAATTTATTTTATTTTATTACAAATCTAATTATTTAAACAAATTGATGCCAGTTGTATTTTTAATTACTATTATATTTAACCCAAAGAATTAATGTATATAACTGTTTGTTAAAATATAATTTTGTTGTATTATTTATTTATTTTTAGACATGGTTGTGGAACATTCTCAGTAAAAGGCATTGAATTATGTGTGCAGTATTTTGCTAATAGAGGACATCAAAAAATAATAGCATTCATTCCACAACATCGTCAGGGACCATCTGGATCTGAATCAAATACTATCTTAAATAATTTATACAAAAATGGACATATTTGTTTTACGCCTAGCAGGAAGGTCCAAAACTTACGTATGACATGCTATGATGACAGGTAATATAAAAAATTAATTAGTACTAGTAGTAACAAGAATAAAATGGTAAATATATACTTATGTATAGTATTCAGAGTAATCATAAATATATGTTACAAATAATAAATATGTATTTCTAACAATTTAGAATAATAAATTTCTGATCACTCATTGTATTTGTGCTTGTATAAAATTAAATTGTGTATTATATACCTGATAATTATATTTTGCATTTAAAATAGTTAATAAAAAAACTACATTTAAATTAAATAAATAAATAGCTTACAACAGAGTAGAAAAAATAATACAACAATTTTAAAAAACGTTCATATTCATTCAAGTGTTGAAACTATTTTGAAACTAAAAATCAATATTAATTTTTTCCTTTTTAGAATTATACTTGATTATGCACATCAGTGTGGTGGAGTAGTTGTATCAAATGACAACTATAGAGATTTATATGAAGAAAAAATATCATTCAAAGATATTATTGAAAACAGGTAATTTTTATAATTGGTAGTAAATTTTTAAGTGGCATAAAAAAAAATTAATAGTAAACAAATATATATAAGAACAGATGTTATAATAGTATAACGATTGAAAATTTATTTTTAAGGTATTAGGTTCTGAAACAAATAATTATAATTAATAGTTATGAACTATCATCCTATTGCTAATATTTCTCATGTAGTAAATATATTTGAATCATTAGTTCTCTTTTCCATCTAAAGGTTAGATTCTAACCTCTAGTCAACTCCTTCCTAATCGATGAACAACATGGGTTCCGTCTAAAATGATCAACACTTGTTATCTTGTATTTACCTAATTTATTTTCAAATCATTTGCTGTTCAAACACAAGTTGATACAATTTATACTGATTTTTCTAAAGCGTTCGACTGTGTTAACCATGTTGTTCTTATAAAAATTCTATCTGATTTTGGTTTTGCTGAACCCATTCTCTCCTGGTTTTCATCTTTATTGACTGATCAAAAACAATAGGTAAAAGTAAATGGTACTTTTATAGGTAATACATTTTTTTTTTTATTTTGTTAATTCTGTGTTTAATGTAAAGTCAAAAATCTATTTAAGTTACTCATGAATTATGATACTTTTTCATTTATACTAATTTTAAAGATATTTATGCTTCAAAATTAGTTTTTAATTAAAATATAATACTAATTTGACTTTTTAGACAAGTAATGGTCACATTTGTGGGAGATGAAATTATTGTTCCTGATGATCAATACAATCGAAAATTTGACATACGATCTCTTTCAGACATTTTGTGTTTTCCTGAATAAATTAAAACCAACAACTGCCATCAATTATACTTCATGTGAAAATTATACTAATGTATATTATTTATTTTGTTTATTCTATTCATACTAAATATTGTGTAATAATTTCAATAGAAAAAATGTTAATTAAAATTTTTTATTTATTAAAAAGAAAGACTGATAACATAATTTATATTTAAGATATTATGTAATATTTTCATTAAAAAAATGTAAACAATATGAATTATTTTGTTAATAATTGATTATTGAAATATTGATTAATAATTAATAATTTGTATATTACAATAATTTATGTAATGATTTTTAATAGTCAATATTATGTCCTGTATGTATTATACTTTCAACGTTAATAATTATTTATCATATCTTAAAATTTAGATTGCATATAATAAAAATATAAATTTATAAATTGTTTACGATCTTAAGTTTATACTATATAAAGAAATTGTGCGTAATTCTTGATAATACTTGTTGATGAAAAATCTAAATGACACATGAGTTGATATTTAATATGAAATGACTGGCCAGGTATATCAGAGATATTGAATATCAAATTTATGAATTTTACTGTCATAGGTACGAATGTATGCTATATAACTTATAAAGTTATAAACAATAATTAAAAAATAAGTAAATACATTAAAGAAATATAAATATTAAATAATAATACATTAAAGTATAGTATGAAATATGTATACTAACGTCAAAATAATTAAATTTCAACATTAAGATTTCACATGATCAAATATTCAAACATAAATACTCAACTAAAATATGTGAAAGTTTTTAAAACATTTTTATTATTATTAAAATAATTTGAATAGCAGTAAATATCAATAATTGTTTTAAATTATTAATTAATTTTGTTATGTCTTCTGTATTCAAACAATTTAAACAATAGCAATTTGTTTTTCAGAAATTTTATTAATTGACTTTAAAAAAATCATTTTTAGGAGTTGCGAGTAGGTACTTAGGCAGTGATGGTATGGATGGAAGCATCTGCAATATTTCCCAGACTAGGTTATAATTGATTTGATATCCTTGAGCCATGGCTCATAATAGTGTAATTTATTGAAGTAACACCAAATAACTCATCTAATCATTAATTTGGATTATAACTATAACTCATAAGAGTAAGCCATATTTGACTGACAAATATTTTTTTTAAGAAATAATGTATTTATTTAGCTTAATTTTCGAATTTCTCAAAAGTTTTTCTTTAGAAAAAACTACAAAAAAATGGCTGAAAATCAGCAAAACAGTGGTGCAACAACTTAATCTGCGCGAAAAAATGTATATGAAGCCTTCCTCGAAAACTTGCCTCAGAACACCCTTGTTATCTTTAGTGACGAGGCATATTTCCAAATTTTAGGATGCGTGAGCAAACAAAATATGCGATATTGGATGGAGCCCCACAAACCCGAAAGAACTTCATAAGCAACCTCTGCATATAAAACGTGTGACTGTTTGCAGTGCAATATCCAGAAACGGCATAATTGGCCCATGGTTTTTTAAATAAAACGAAAGAGCAGTCACGGTCAATTGTGAACGTTATATCAGCATGATTGAGGATTTTTTTCTGCCCAAGCACGAAGAAATGAATGCAGGGGAAGTGCGGTTTCAACAGGATAGCAAGAAGGTCAATGAATCTCTTGCGGAAACACTTCCCTGAACGTCTCATCACTCTAAGGCGATCTTCAGCGTGATCGCCAGATTTAGCTCGATGTGATTTTTTTCTATGGGACTACCTTAAATCTTTGGTGCGCATAGATCGTCAAAGACTCTTCGTTATTTAAAGAACAATATCCGTGTTGCTATTGCCAACATAGGCACGGATATGCTGGAAAATGTGGACAGAAATTTTTAATTCCCGCTATCTCGGTGCATTAACAAGGATGGTGGTCACCTTCGAGATGTCGTTTTTAAAATCCATTAAAATAAAACTTTAAATGTACCCCATCAAAAAAATTAAAAAATACACAATATACAAAAAAAAAAAATTCAATATCAATAATTATTGTGTTATGAATTTATGATGCTTTAAAATATGAAAGTAACCACGCCCCACCATGTACTTAATCTATTTCCAAAATATTTTTAAAACTCAATTTTTTTTTAAAAAAGAATTATTGAACATTATGATATTTCTTTGTTATGTCTGAAGACACTTTTTCGGGAAGAAATAATGGCCCAATTACCACAAATAGGGTATGCTTTCGGTAGACAAATTGTGTCTAGTTAGTACTTTATTTAGCTCATTTTTCGAATTTCTTAGAAGTTTTTCTTTGTGAGAAGAAAAACTATCAAAAAATGACGTAAAAAACTTCAAAATTTACGTAAATCATAATTTTAATGAAATTTATTTTAGCTTTTTCATAATAACTAATGCAATTTTGAACGTAGGTACTTTAAATTTTTTTTTAGTTTTTTCATAGGTAGATTACACATAGTAAACTTATGGAACGACCTATCAGTTTAATATATTGTATATTTGTCTTATATTGAGTTTCGCTCAGAATCGTATTTTCTATTACAATACCATTGCGTTCAAATCTTAATTATAATAAACCACTGATTTCTCCGAGGACCGAAGGAACGAAAGAGAAACATCCAAAATCGACATTCTAATCGACCAAATTTTATTTTATTATTTGAATAGTGAATACAAAATAAGTAAATAAACCTATTTAAAAAATTATACATATTTGATCATTTAATTTAAAATAATAGTCAGGTAATACAATACTTGATTTATTGAACATTTTCATCTTATATTCTTATTACATAAAATTCGTCAAATTCATCATAATTTACAAAAAAGATCTTATATTGTCTTCCACGGCCTCTTCCACTCGTATAGGAATAAAAGACATTTATTTTTATTACAAAATATTAAAAAAAAACATTTGTTATGTTCTTTCTTGTTAATTTGGCAGTAAAAAAAAAATGTCGGGCTCCTATATTCAAGCCCGGATTGGCTTGGCGAGTTATCGAGAAAGTCTCGGTGGGAAGGTAAAAAATGCTTTGGAATAGTGTTAAAAAAAAAACCGAAAAATTAGATATTAATGTTATACCCCAAATATAATGTATTTCAATATGAAATTTACTAGAAATATTATAAACAATTTAGGTATATATACATTTAAAAAATAAAATTATAAAAGATGGCTCGTTAAATTATTGGAATCTTGGTGGGCCAAATTTACCCAATCCGGCCCTGCCTATATTGTAGAGACCCGGAGCCCCCCCTAAATCTGGCACTGAATACAACATTCTACAATATACTTAAGTATAAAATAATAATAGTTATAAATTAAGTCATATTATGATAAACAAGTAGTAATGTAATTTGGCCGTAAATTAATCAAGCAATTGAATTTAAGTTCGTGTATTATTAAAACAAATTTTTGTACGCTTACAGAATTAATTATATCTTGAAAGAGTATAATAGTAACTAATATCGTCCGGATGTAGGGGGACTGGTTAGCCAGTGATTTAGTTTGAGGATGAGTTTCGTGATCCCTAGCCACTTCCGCAACGCCAACCAGAAAGTACATTACCCTCTTTACAACCCGAGAGAAGACAGCACTCGTGGCAGTAAGCCACGGGTTACGGTGGCCGACGGATTGGTAATTCACACGGACCTGAATAGTGAAGGATTATATTACTCTACACCGTATCGTGGATTTCGCAATACAAGCCACTAAGGGCGGTCATACACGAGCAACTTTTTGTTGCGCAACTGTTTTGTCTTTTCCACGCGGAGCGACGCAACAGCAACGCAACTTTTTAGTTGCTCGACCCGCTGACAGAAAGGCGACGAAACTGTCTTCGTGTAGTTTCCTTCCTTATAGTATCTACGTGCGCACACGGGTGACATTATTATAGTTGCCGTTTCATTTTTTTTAGTGATGTCTGAGTAAGTCACATCGATGTCATAAAACGTTCTATTATCTATTAATATTCTATTAGTTACACTCATTCGGAAATAACCAAAGAATTTCTCTGGGTAACTTCTTAACTCATCGAACATCAAAGTAAATTTCCCTTAATTCATTCTTTCAGATATCAGCGGGTGAATCCAATATTTCATTTTCCTTTATCGAATGATAAGAGCACAAACTACTGAAGTCTCCATAAAATCCATAATAGTTTAGGTGTACCGTATATCTAATAAGTTTTACCTAGAGCATAAAGGTTAAAAGTTATAATTGTAGTTTTGCACGTGGTTGTGATTTCCCGTTGGTTAACTATTGGTTCTTGTGGCTAGATAGGCGCAATCTTAATTTACAGTGGTATATTATTGAAATTATAAAAAAAAAATTTAATATTACGGATGGCAGGTTAGGTATCTTTTTGAATAAGTTTTAGTCTTCGGTATGACGTTTATCTTGTCTAGTTGCATTGATCTACAAAATAATAAAATAAAACAATGATATTAAAACAAACGTAATAATTTCTTATACGTGATTATATATATATATTAGGATTGAAAATGATCTTTCACATGCCATCTACAAAATATTTTATTAATTCATATCATATTTATATTTTAACATTTATTTTATTAATATATTTTAAAAAATCAACTCAATAGTGTTACCTGAGTAAATGGTTTTATAAGAAGATATTAGTAAGCTAAAGGAAGATAAGAATAAGCATTACTGTATAAATTGTATTTGAGTAGAACATTGTAGCAACAAACCGTACAATTCAAACATGATTTACACTTTTTTGAACTTACAATAATTTCATTATTGTTAATAATGCTGCCTTCAATATCTTCATAGATATCCAAGTCTTCATTAATTATATACTCTTCTGGTAAGGAATTTTTTAAATCTTTCCAATTTTCCGCAAAACTAATAAGTTCACTTCTTAACTTTTCTATCATGATCAAATTATTAAAATATTTCAATGATTTACACAACTCAATTAATGCATTAGAAGGCAATTTTTTGTTTATTATGTCTCCAAAATTATTTGGCGATAAACAAAGTAAATCAGTATAGAGCGTTTTATTACAAGAAAATTTTTTTTTCCATACTGGAAATTGTGTTATCTAATATAATATTGTAAACCTGAACCTCAAACTTTTTTTCAGCATTTTGAATAGGCGTATCAAAAGATTTCTCATCATACATTTATTTCTTATAACGATATCTAACTTCAGGAAACTTTGTTTCAATTAATATATCTATATCGAAATCTTTATTAAATTTACAACACACTAGTTTAATAAAAATATCAATTTGTTTTTTTACTTCTTCTATATTTCTTTGCAATTTTTTTAACTGATCTAGTGAACCATTAACCAATTCTTGAGACTTAATCAAATCCATGCCTTTTGTCTGTAAATATCTGGATAGAGGACCAATAATACTAAAGATATTTACATAAATAAATGCAGTTAATATAGTTTCATATTTTAAAAACGATTCTTTAGGATTTTTTGCTTTCACTTGGACTTCTGGTGTTAAAGGATTTAATGTTTGTATAATGTCTAAAGCTAAAATTATTTGAATAAACAAATTTCCTTGATCTCCAAAAATATGATCTAAAGCTTTTTCTTTAGACCACCAACAAGTGCTTCCAATTGTCACCAGTCTTCTTATATATTATGTATTATATTATAATAGTGAGTAATTTTTAATAGCGGCCCACCGGGAATTTTCCCGGTATCCCGCCGGCCCAGTCCGCCCCTGTATATAGTAAATGAAACATTAATCACTAAATCAAAACTCAATTAAAGCCTTATAATTTAATATAACATTATATATTTTTTATTTTATATACAGTTTAACTATATTTTTATTAAGTATCTATACACAAATTATATCGCATTAATTTTTTTTTTTCAATATATATGGTTATATTTTTATTTGAAGATTCATAGAAGACAACATTGAAATTATCGTAATATATTGTTTGCCTTTTTTTATTATATTGAAACAAAATTGAATATTCTTATAATATATTATTATAAAAAACAAATATTATTATTTTAACGAAATATTTTGGGCAGGTCCGCGTATAAAAAAAAATTTGAACATTGATATAATTTGTTAAAATTCTTAAAACTATTTTATTAACGTCTAAATAGTTTATATGTTTTTTTGTGAACTTAATTCTAATTTAGCGTTATAAAAAAAACGATTTAATTTAAATGGATATGATTGTAAATTTTATCTAAATATTTATGGATTTAGATAAATAATTTTAGATATCAAACGTAATATAATATGCAAAAATATTATTATTTTGAACATATTCTTGTAAATATTTAAAGAAAATCAAAAAAAAAAAAAAAAATTCACTATTACAAAATATTAAAGAGAAAAGTTAAATTGGATTACTAATTAATATTATTTTAAAATTAAAATAATAAACAAATAAATAATCAGATACGCGATACACATTTAAAATAGTAACAATAATTATTAATACTCTGGCTGACAATGGTCTCTTCGCAACGTAATTTTTAAACAAAATTTGTCAACAAACAAGACGTACCGTCCGATTTTCTCACTGCGCCCAGAGACGTACACGAATGCGCATCAATACGTAACATTTGCATATTATAACTCATATTATTGTATTACTATAACATATTTAGTTATTCAAGTACCTCTCTGGGCATAATCATAAGGCAGCAAGACGATGGAAGAGGTTTCAGAATCAAATCAGAAATCTAAAGTAATAATTATTGCACATTTACATTTTCGCGTATCATATTCTTCTTATTCGCCTTATCATCCAAATATAAAGGTTCAGCCACTCGAGTCCTACAGCACCATAGTCCTACATCACTTGATCTCTTTCATCTCGTGCATCAATACACCAGCTATCTTCAAAAACTTCTCTATTCCTTTTATCCATCTCTTCTTAGATATTCCCTTCCCCCTCTCATTAAAATCTCCGCTATTTTCCATGTCTTTCTAATAACTACTATTCTTTTGCACTACCGATCTAAGTACCTGAACCCATCGGTCTTACATTGTCGCATCATCACTCATCTTTGTTATATATGCCTTGCTTTATTAATTCCATGATCACTTCTTACAAAATCATATACAATTGCCTCAGTTTTACTTCTACTATAATTTTTAGTCCTTTCCCTAAAGCACCGATCTCCACTGTTCATACATACCTAATACCATTAATAATTAAATCAGTTACGTTTTGAACCTTATTTATAAATACTACCGATATCAATAGGTACATCATTGAATATTATTCAAACGAAAGAGTATTTTAAATATTCTTTAAATAAAAAGCAAATTTAAATTTACAGAAAACCAAATGCAATTTATTATATCAATTATGTTGTTGCTTTTATAAGCCAGAAAATCACATTAAGAACGATAATGATAAGACAAATATAACATTGAAAATTAAAGTAATTATATATTATAATTTTATATTATGGTTTTGTAATTTTAACGTGTATTTTTAAAGTCCAACTATAAAGTATTATTTATTTATTAAGTATCAAATTTACAGAAACCTAAAAGAAAATTTTGGAGAAATTTACGTAATTGGTTATCCAAACCTGAAGAATCTGAAACGAAAGTTGATGAATACCATAGTAATCTTATGTCAGTTATAAGTATTGATAAAGAAGAAACTCCCAAAATTGAAGTAAGTAAAGCAACGATAAAACACATTAAACAAAATAAAGGTAGTAATATAGATAATACTTGTATAAATAATATTTGACAACTAAAGAGGTTTGCAATCATTTCTATGTATGATTTCTTCTTTCAATTCTTGTGTAAAATTATACTATATTTAATTATAATGTTTTATAATTATTTCCTATTTTGATTAAAGGGTAACGACACAGTGCTTAGAACGACAATTGATACCAACAGTGATACTTTGGTAACCACAAACGATCCCAATACAAGTGTGATTAATAGAAGTATTTTTGAAGTATGTACCTATTTATTTATGATATAAATGCATAAAAAATATTATGATTTTCTAATTTGATTATAGGGTAACGTCACAGTACATAATACTACGATTTATAATAACGCAGAGAATCCGGAAAATATGAATGAAACTATACCTTGTTTAAGCAGTTTGGAAGTATGTATTTATAATATTATAAATGCATATAAAAATTTAAATTATTTTAAAATTAAAATTAAATATTATATGTTAATAATATATGAATAAGTGACTTTGTTTTATTTCAATTCTATCATTATATTATTAATTGCTATATTATAATAAATAAACTACATTGTTGGACAGAGATTCGTTTTTAAAATATCTTAAAATATTGCATTCAGAACTATTTAATCGGCAAATATATTAAGTTCCATTTTTTTAATAATAACAAGGAAACAAATTGAAGATAATAATATATTATGAACTATTAAATTAGGTCTTGACTATTTAAGTAGTTTAGATTTAATTTATTAACTTTTTACGATATACATGTCCATCGAATACTATAAACTATACTATTAAAATAAATCAACAATAAGAGATTGTTTAAATGACGTTTGATGCTAATTATATTGTTTTTTTAGACCGATTCAGAAGAAAAAGACGTAAAAAATTTAACTTATCAAAACAATACGACGGACTTAATTACTACGCCTGCAGCTAGTATGTCGCTGGCTAGTATTTCATTGGAAAGCATTCCCCCAGCAAACTCAAAGTGTGAGATACCTAAGTAATATAGTCACTTCAATATTATGTTTTAGTAAAATTTGTTTTGTTTTATAAATAAAAAACGTTTAAATTACAATTATCATATGTGCACAGATTCTATTTTCCATCGGGGGAAAAAAGTGCTGAACAATGGAATACGATTGAACATAAAATATGTGCATTTTTTCAAACATTACCTAACGCGCAAGCGTCAAAAAATCATTTCGACGATATAACAAAAGTAATAAATATATTTAAGAATTTTAACCACTGTGGGTTTCGGTTTATCAATTCAATATGTTATTTATGCGTTATAGTTATGTGACTTGCCGTTTTATTTGAAGAAACCTCTGTTCTTTGCATGTGTTGGTGAAGAAGATCGTACGGTTAAAATGAGTGACTTTATCAAATATTGGAAAGAGTAAGGAATTTCAGCTAATTATGTTTCATTCGCAATAATATTATAGTATACTCATTATGGTTAATATATTGTATGTAGTATGTGGTCAAATTGTAGTGACATATCAGCTATATTTGTGCGCGTTATGACAAAATATACGAACATAAATGTACTAACACGGGATGATTTCAAAATATTAATTCAAGATGTGATCGATACACATCCAGGTTTGAGTCATCTGAAGTCAGCGCCAAAATTTCATTCCGGTTATGCACAAACGGTAATTACTAAGTTAATAAGTATAAGTAGAGGTTGAAAAGGGCGAAAATAAGTCGGCGGATTCTTATCTATTTAATGGAGCCTAATATTTTTCTTCAATACAAACCCAATGGGAACTTTCAAATATGTCTTTATTGCTCCTTAGTTTATAAAATACGAATTAATCATTTCAATGAAATAATGATTTAATTATAAAAGTTAACGAGGGATGCATTATTATGGACACAATAAGAAGGGAGATGGATAGCTTTCATAAAAATGGAGAGTGATGGCATCCACTCTTATCCACCCCCACCCCACAAACCTTAAGCTATAAGTAATTATTTAGAATTATTAAATGCGAAACGTATATAATGTACTGTATAATAAACATTTAATAGGTAATTGCAAATATGTTCTATGACATCAACACATCGTGGAGTGGGAAAATGAACGTCATGGAAATAAGACGATCTAAGCTGATCGCAGTAATAAATTCCCTGGAAAATGAGGATACATTCAAACAGTTACCTAGTTACTTCAATTATGAACAATACATTGTAATTGATAACATTTTTTGGAGACTTGACCGCAGTAAATGTTTAACGATCAACATTCATGATCTAAATTGATACTACGGACACGGTAATATTATTATAAATCATTTTCATAAAACATTTTTAAGATAGTTACTTATACTATTAATAATGTTATTATCGAATTATTTAGCTTTATCTGAAAAAATTCTGAAGCGAATATTTTCCGGTACTGTTATAAAGAGAGGAAAGCACGATGACTATGACAAAACGTATATGGATTATTGGGATTTTGTATTCTTTATACGATCGGAAGAAGACAAAACCCATAATAGGGCGATTGAGTATTGGTTCAGGTGAGATATTTAGATAACACAATATTATGTTAAAAAAATTTTATTTTATTTTATACCACTTTAGATGTATGGACATAGACGGAGATGGTTATTTATCGTTGTTTGAACTAGAATATTTTTACGATGAACAACTAGAAAGATTGAAAGATATGGGATTGGAAGGCCGTTTGCCTCCGTTCAAAGAGCATATATCCGAGGTATAAATATTTTGGAGATAACATTTCCTTTTGTTAACTTTCTTTGTATCTTATTTTATATCAAATTTTTGTTATAGATTCTTTACATGGTCAAACCGAAATATTTTAACAAAATTTCATTGACTGACTTAAAATCATGTAAAATGTCAAATTTATTTTTCAATACATTTTTCAATATCGATAAATTCTTAAAATATACGGAACGTGATCCACATGAATCACTTCGTGAACGGAAAAGAGCAAATGACGTGAGTAAAAAAAACTTTTTATATAAATCTAAATATATTACTGTTAGCGTTTTATTTATAATATAAAAACATAAAATTATTAACATATTACATTATGATAATGGTATAATAATAATATTCTAATGGTACATTAGAACGTAAAAAGGTAATTAATTATAAATATATTCAGATTTCGTACATTTGAATATACTATTATGTGAATTATCAAACTATCAACATCGTATGATTTATTTTATATTTTCAGAAATCTGATTGGGAAATTTTCATAGAAGAAGAGTATTGACTTTCTAAATTTGCCGATTTAAAAAAGAATAAATATAAAAAATATTATAAGGTAATAATATTTTTAGTGATACGTTTTAGTCCTAAAACATTTTGAAATTTTTAGAATATTATAATACCTATACTTAAGAAACATTTCATTATTATTATTTTTTTTATTATTTATTTTTTTAATTTGATTGTCCACCATTAACAAAATTATTATTTAATAATTACATAAAGCATTTATAATTATAACTATTACAATTTTACAAACGATTATTAACCTAACGTTTTCATTTTTAGAAATAGAACTTTGAATATTGATGAAGAACTTTGCAGAACACAGCTTAAAACTTTACCTTAACATGTTTATTTTTATTTTTATTTTTCTAATTGATTTATAACAACATTTATTTACGTTACGCTTATTTATCATGAATTGTTTTTCTTTTTTATTAAATGCTACATTTATCAAACACTATTTCTGTGACTATTTCAAAAATTATACTGTTAACATTTTATTATTATATTTATTAACTATTATTATTTATTTAATTTGTATTAAATATTTATTATTGAATTGCTATTTTATTTATTTATAAATTATAAATAAAAATAAATAATTTTTTAACTATTTTAAAGTTTTTGTTTAGTCATAATACTTCGAATTTCTCAAAACTTTTTTCTTGGGTGAAGAAAAACTATCGAAAAATTGCAGAAAATCGACAAAATTACCGATTTCTTTTTTTTTTAATTTTATTTATATCGTGATAACTAATTGTGTTTTAATTGAAGAAATTACATACGTTAGTTACAAATATTTCGCTTCATAAGACCTCTGCCGTAACCTAAAAACGATAAATTTTGATTAGAAATATAAAAATTGTAATTTTTAAGAACATTCCGTAATAGTTTTCCGAACAAGCCTGATAGATGTTTACGGGACCCATATGTACAATATTTCTACTGTATTTTTCATACTATGAAAATACAAAATATTTTTCATACAACAAATAAATAATTAAAAACAAAATTAGCATTAGTATTATTTAATCTTATTTTATGGGTATAACCAAATACTATAAATGATCGCCTATAGTATTTGGTATAATACAACATAAGTATATAAAGATTTTCAAGACCTGATAACAATATGAACAACTGCTATACAAAGTGACAAAACACAATTGTCAATTTGTCATTAATTACAATAAAAAAAGAGTGGGAAGGTTGATTTTGGATGTTTCTCCTTCGTCCCTTCGGAGAAATTAGTGGTTTATTATAATTAAGATTTGAATGCAATAATATTGCATTAGAAAATACAATTCTGAGCAAAACTCAATAGTCAATTTAATACAATATATTAGATTGATTAGTGGTTCCATTGGTTCATAACATGTATAAAATAATTTTAAGTACCTATGTTCATTAGTTATCATGATATCCTCAACCTTTTGTTTTTTCTCTCTCACTCAAAGTTGTTCCCATGAACTATTGGCAAGATGATGTGGTAGTTAGTGCAGTTCATTAGTTTATAAGTCTATAAATAATAATACTGAAGAGAATACATGGAATGCGAATAAGGGCCACTTTTTCAACTTATAGTTTAACCAATAGATAGTTATCTTGAAGATAAGACTAACTATCAATTAATTCTGAACTTCACTTTCTGAAGGAATTTTTAACTACAAGGTAGTTAACCGGAACATGTTGATTTTATCAAGGAGGATAGATAAAATCTTCCTGGATTTTATCGTTTTTTACTGTGATAAGATAAATTAAGTTTATTTTTAGATCAAATATGGGTAATATTTATATTATACATAAACATAATAATTATTATATTTTTTTTTCGTAATAATTATATTTTTATTTATTGTTATTACTTTGTATTATTATTATTAAAAATTTTAAATTATGGCTGAGAAAAAGAGAAAAACTAATTTTAATAACAGTGAAATGGTTATAATAATAATAAATAACAAATCATTCACGTTAGTGAACTGAAAGCCAAAGAATAGAGCAATGTTGTGTTTTATCTAGATATTTTAATATTAATTTATCTTTATATAACACTGAACCATACCTCTTAGTCACAGTTGACAATTTATTTTCTATTTTTTCTAAAATGTACATAAAAGTATGTTTTTTCATATGAAACCTTCGGAAAAAATCAATATCATTCCATTTATTAATATGATCAATTTGGTTTTGAAAATAACGAGGTCGATTTCTACGTAAAAGAAACTCTATAATTTCTTCGTCATCATTACCAACACTAGAACTAACTCGATATAAAATTGAATTCATTTTATAATAAAAGAATTTTGTATTATATCGTGATCGCAAGTCATAATTGCTTATAATACAAAAAGTTTAACACTATCACGAAAATAATAATTGATAACCATTCTAATGACATAATAACTTCCAGTTAAGAGCTTAGCCGGTAGAAATAGTACCGAATAAGTTATTCGTCACTTTATCTATTAGATAGCGCTAACTAGAAGTTGAGAAATTCAAAATGAATTTTAACTATCAGATACTACTATCTGGGAGTTAAATTTCCTTAACTAGGAGTTAAGAAAGTGGGCCTCAATCATCAAGACAGGGAAAAGTAAACTATAACTATAATTTTACAAGGAAAATATATTGATATATCGAAATGGATATAGATTATGCAGTATTAAA
>CM023358.1:38245201-38474114 GCA_013282895.1 Eriosoma lanigerum
TTTATTGAGTATTTTTATGGGTATTTAAGGTATTGGGAATCTTTGCCATGAGGCGGATAACAAGATGTTAGTGGAATGAAAAATGCCAGAGGAATGAAAAAAAAGTTTTTTTGTGCCCATTTTTAAGACTAAAGGAGATGTACAAGAATGTGGATATTACAGAGGTAAAAAACATGAGTCATATTATAAAAATTTGGGAAAAGGTTATAGAAAAAAAATATGGAGTGAGATTACATTATCGAGAACTTAAGGTTTATACCAAGAAAATCAAGAATGGAACTGATATTTTGTATAAAGTAGATTGTTGATAAATACAGGGAGAAGAAAACGAAATTTTGTATGGTTTTATAGATTTGGAAAATGCATATTATGATAAAGTTCCATAGAGGGTTTAGATTCAAAATGGTCATTAAAGAAAAAAGTAGTACTGAGAAAGTTTATTAACGTAATAGAAAACATACATAGTGGATAATGACAAGAGTAAAGAGTGTGTGTGGAGTAACTGATGATTTTAGTGTCAGAGTAGGTGACCCTTAAAGCCCTAACCTGTTCTCTTTGGTAAAAGATGAGATAACAAAAGTTATACAGGATGCGGTGCTATGGTGCATGATGTTTGTAGATGATGTAGTGGAAGAGTCTGGAAGATGTGAATTAGAGCCTTAAACAGTGGAGATCAGCGCTTGTAGGGAGAGGACTAAGGATTAGTAAGAAAAAAATGAGGCAATAGTATATGACTTTAAAGGAAGTGATCAAGAAATGTAAAGAGCAAGGAAGATAATGAAGTAGTGTGTGAGACTGATATGTTCAAGTATTTAGGATTAGTAGTCTAAAAGAATGATAGTTCTGAGGAGGACATGAAAAATAGGATAGTGTGGTGGGAACTATCGTTTCATGAATGTATGAAGTAACTAGAGTGTATAGAATAAGGAATTAATAAAGAGGAAGTGTAAGACTGACATTAATTATAGAGAAAAATTAGAGAAAATAGGCTGAGATAGTTTGGTCATATTATAAGGAGAGATGATTTAAAGGCAGTGAGAATTATAATGTAAATGATAAATGACCAATTAAGAAGCGTATAGATGGAATTGTGAACTATGTAAAGAGAGGTGGTGTGAATGTACGAGATGTAGGAGTTCAAAATCCAAAGCTGGGCATTAACTAGTTAGAAAATTAAATGTTAGTTAGAAGTTACTGTATTAATTAACTTTCGAACTTAACTATATAGTTGGTTTTAATTTATTCATATATTTTTTTATTAACGGGTTAAATTTGATTATTTTATACATTTAATTCAACTCGTTAAATTAAAAAGTCATTAAAATAAATTAAATTGTTTTTTTAAATTTTATTTAATTTTTAAAAAGTACTTAAAAACGTTTTTATGATTTGGGTGAAGTCAAAAAATTTGCGTTCATTTTAAAAAATTCTTTATTAATATGTGGAATAATTAAGGGAGAGAAGTGAAATGTTATTATTTTAATATAAAATACTTTTATAATGCTAAAAAAAATTTGCTAGGGTGGAAGTACTCAAAAACTTTTTTAATTTGAGTAATCCAAAAAAAATTAAATATTGTAATTTGTTTTAAAATAAAATCTATGTTTTAATTAAAGTATTATGGAATGTTAGATAAATGTTTATTTTTTATTTTGAAGGGCCCCAAAAAATCCAAAAAAAAAAAATTGCGAGAAGGTAGTACGTAAAAATATTTTTATAATTTGGGTGAAAACAAAAAAAAAAAAAATCAAAAGTTTTATTTAATTTTTAAATACTATTTATTATTTAATTAAAATATTTCGGGAAGTTAGATAAATGTTTATATTTCATTTTAAAGGTCCGAAAAAAATCAGAAGAATATTTTACTAGTCTTGTAGTATTTATAGTAAAACGTTTTTATAATTTGTGTGAAGCTGAAAAATTTTCATCAATTTTAAATAGTCTTTATTAATATGTGGAATAATTAAGGTACAGAAGTGAAATGTTATCATTGTATTATAAAGGACCTTTATAATGCTAAAAAAAAATTTACGGTGGAAAGGGTTTTATGTAAAAACGTATTTATAATTTGGGTGAAAACAAAAAAAACAAAATTTAAATACTATTTATTATTTAATTGAAATATTATGGGTTAGTAAATAAATGTTTATATTTCATTTTGAAAGTCCACAAAAAATTAGAAAAAAAATTTGCGAGGGAGCATGTACTTAAAAACGATTTTAGATTTAGGTAACTATCCTTTTTTAAATAATAGTAATAATAATATCACTTTTCATGATTATGTAAGGAATCTAAAATATATATAAGACATGTGTTTATTATATTTTAGTTAATTTAAAATTATTTTGGGGTTTAATAGCAATAGTTAATAGCCTATTGGCTTTTCCAAATTAGAAAAACATTTTTAATTACTACCCCCTCACAACATTTTTCCTGATTTTTTGGAGCCCTTCAAATCAAACAAATAATTTGCTCTCTTTCTACAAATTTACTATTTAAAAATAAACACTATTTTCAAATAAATGATAAAAAAAAAAAACATTTTTATTTGTCTTCACCCAAATCATAAAAACGTTTTTAAGTACTAGCCCCTTCGCAAATTTTTTTTTGGACTTTTAAAGTAAAATATAAACATTTATCTAACATTCCATAATATTTCCATTAAAATATAAATATTAGGTATATTAAAGGAAATTTAAATTTTAACATTTTTTTTTTGTCTTACCCAAATGAAAAAAAAGGTTTTTAAATACTTCCACCCTAGCCAATTTATTTTTAGCATTATAAAGGTATTTTATAATAAAATAATAACATTTCACTTCTCTCCCTTAATTATTCTAAATATTAATAAAGATTATTACAATATAAAATTTCGATAATCAGTTAAACTTATGTATCAATTACGTACGGTGTGGTTCTTTAATGTAGCGACCTGATCACTTTTGCTTGCTTCGCAAAAACACGCCTATATTTACCCCGCAAACTGTGCACCGAGGCGTTGCCGGTCACGTGACGAAACTTCCTTTTGCAAGCGAATTGCCCATCGGGTTCACAGCGATCGCACCGAACGAAGTAAGCGGTGGACTACCAATCAGAAACGCAGAGACATTCGTGGATTTCATCCGTTGTAGTCGGATGTTTGAATAAAACTAAATTATATTTTGTAATGTTGAATTATATAGATTTAGTTTGTTATGACTTTTGGACGCTGAGCATTTATTAAAGTCAGAATTAAATTTTTTTTAGAATAAAAATATTACAGAAATAAAATAATACAATTTATAAAATTAAATCATTAACGAGTGTACCTGTATAATCATAATTATTTTTTTTCAATAATATGAAATATTATTAGGTTTCATACAAGTTATAGGTATTTTTATATAAAAAAACAAATCAAACATTTAGTCCTAAATTATGTTTTTCATAACTTTTGCTTATTATTTGTGACTGATTTCGATATAGAATTTAGTGTAGATCGTGATGTTCAAATTAATTACACCTACAATGGCGAATTTACGGGGGGAGATAGATCCCTCCCTTGACCTATTCTTTCTAGTGATATTTTTCAAAAACTGATATAAAATAAATTATTTTGTATGACACTTATAAGAATAAGAAATTAAAGAAAATAAGAATATCAAAATTGCTAACCTAACACGCATTGTTTACGATGGTGAGAGAATAGAGGGCTTCATCTTGATCAATGAAATATTGCCATTCCATATCCCCACACCTTGACAAAATACACTACAGAATACCTATGTAAGTGTTATAGAAAATAAGCTAAAGGAAACAGTTAAAAAGTTATGTGAAAAGATAATTGGAAAAAATAAAAATCACGAAAAATGTCTTAAATTTAATCTGTATTTAAAAAAAAAAATAATGAAAAGCCAAAAGTGATCATCAATACTGACATTTTTAAACAATACGAAAACCCAACATCGGCAAGCATTAGAGTCCAAAACATTATCGTGAGTACTGAATTTTTTGCAAATAAAAATTTAACAGGGAATTAATTTTTATTTCTCTTTTTAATAAATATTTTAATGGCCAGGGAAGTGGTTATAATAATATCAGAAAAATCCTCGTTTTCTGTTACTCCTTGTTGATAACTGACATCGCAAGGAAGAAATCCGGCAACACATCGTCAAACGGAGCGGAATTCGTTGGTCCAATTTCGACACACCATCTACTTCTGTGGCCCAAGGAGGGGAGTGATAGGGACAATCGCCCCCCCCCTGGACTTTGCCTATTTTTAAATTTCAAATTTAGTATACGACGTGCGTACCTAAGTATAGTTGAAAGCCAGAGCCGCGTTTAATAGGGGTGCATTATTTTATTGTAGTTATTAGCAAATTAATTTTTTTGTTTAAGTATTTTTTCTTAAAAAAAACTTTTCTACCAAAATATTTTATTAATTTACATGCGCCCCAACTAAACATTGTAATAATATTGTGTCCTTGTGAAATATGTACGCCTTTATAAATTAATTGTAATTTTTTTATATACTATAGGTGTTATAACAAAATTTGTGTTGTTAAACAAATTTTATATTTAATTATTTTATACAATATATTGACATAATTTTATTTTCCCAATGTTATTATACATTAATTATACCTAAAAATAAGCTATAATATTATACATATATATATATATATGTCGTGGCGGAAAAATTTTCTTATAATACGGACATAACCTTTCTTTTCATCCATCCATATCCTTTGATAATCGATTGACAATAATTGCATGTTTGGTCTTTCACAATTTTTTTCCTGTGATGGAGTAAAGCGTTTTAGGTGATGGTAGTCCAAACTGATTATACTATCTGGATATTTTAATTGAACAGCCATCTCAAATTTTATTTATTTATTTTTTTGCTAAACCATTATAAACTTATTATAAATCTTGTTAAAAATATTTATTCCGTGAGAATTATAATATCTATACTAGTTAAAATTATTGAGTATTATAATGATTATATATTATTATAAAGCAAGCGAAAGTTTCGTTAGATACTAACGAAACTATTTAACCATATATGTATACAATGTATAATAACTGTCTATTCTTTTAATAATTTAAAAAAAATTTGTTGAGTACCTTAGATTTAACGAAGAAAAGTAGGATTATAATATAATGACAATATGAATAATAATACCACGAATAAATGTATGTGGTGTGTATTACATATAAACGACGATTGCCAGCGTCATTGCATACAACATATTGGGATATAAGTTAATCAAAGTCTTATATACCTATTACAAAACAATAACGTTTAAACTAATTAAACATTTATTTTATAAAATTTAATAATAACTGGCATAAAAGCGCCTCTGACCCTGGATAGTAGATCTAACAATCTAACTGAATGTCAGAATATGTACTTACTATTAATAATTATTCACTTATACTTGTAAATATCGTTTGATTAATCTCAAATCATAGTATTCCTTTTTATATCTACTTATTTAATAGTTACCCGTAAATT
The DNA here is from genome assembly GCA_013282895.1 of Eriosoma lanigerum. NCBI lineage: Eukaryota > Metazoa > Arthropoda > Insecta > Hemiptera > Aphididae > Eriosoma > Eriosoma lanigerum. Next base: position 38,250,699 of record CM023358.1, read on the forward strand.
GTAGACTATGTTATTCGTAAATTATATCTCATGATAGTTATATATTTTTTTAGAATCACTCTAAAGCGCGTAGACTTGTAATATATAATTATAATTATAATTAAATTTTAAATTATATATTATATTATAAGTCTAGGTTAGGTCTGTAAGCTAGAGCGCACCTTAAAAAGAATAAAGAAAACATATTTTTGAATTCGTCTATTATCTATGATGTATTATCTAAGGTTATACATTTTGGTAATCACTGTTTCTTATCAAAATATAATATTTTATATTACTGGAACCCAACTAAATTTTATTTACTAAGTTTTATTTTAATTTTCATATTATATTTTAATCATAAATACAATTCTCTTATAGTTTGGTAGTTTTATTTTAATCGAAAATATTTCTTTCTCACAATGTATTCTCAATATTATGAGTCCTTCAAAGATCCTACTGTCATAAAATTCGAAGTAATGTACACGTTACAAGAATGTAGAGACAGATGTCTACGACATAGTACTAAATTGTAAGTACAAGTTTTAACATTTTTTTATATAGGTGAGTAGATGGTTTCACATCTACAAGTAGTTGGTTTTAGTTTAATGTATATCTAAATAAATTATATTATTTCTTAAAGATTATTAACTTGATTAACCAAATATTTAAATTACTTATAAGTTACTGTAAATATTTAAAAATGTACATAAGTACCTATGACAGTAAAATTGAAAAAGATTCATTTTTTACAAATTCTAACAAAATTATTATACCTATTATATAAAATATACTAATCAACTATTCAATTATAAGAATAGATTGGTATATATACCTAGGTATAAAATTATGGAAATTGTTTTCTTCTACTGATCTACTAAATACAAAATATAAAATTAAATAATTTTAATGAATTTTAATTTGTATCATTTAAACTTATACTTTGTAGTAAATGTTAAATATTTAGAAAATATCTATTAGAAATATTAAAATTATTATAGTATCTATAAAAAAATCTTTATTTAAACAATTATTTGGTCCAAGGTAAATATTCATCCCTTTGGTTGTGCCAAGTTTGTATATATTATAAATAAGAATCATTATTTTTATCCCAACTATGATGATTATAAAATTACTACAATTTGTATTAATAATATAATAACTTATATTATTGATAAAATATTAATTTTTACAGTTTATCAGAAATTTTGGTAACACTTAAAGATTTGCCTCCATTTTTTGATTTTAAAAATGAAAATACTGATTCTATACGTTTTGAGTTTGAAACAGCATTCACCAATCTAGAAGACTATCTTGTATATTGTAAAGCGCGTGCCTATTTTGATCTAGAAGATTATCCAGGGTAATTGTATAAATAATACATTTATTATATAAATATTTTGTTTGTAAATCATAATAATATATTTTTTAATATTCAATTTCTAGTTGTGCACACATAGCAAAATTTACAAATAATAGTAAATCTATGTTTCTACATTATATGGCTAGGTACTTAAGTATGCATAATGAATCAATATACGAACGCACTAATGTATTTGATATGTTTAAACCTTTGAATATGCGCAAATTTATGGAATTATTGGATGAACTTTTAATACTTAATGTATATGGTAATGAAGATGACTCTGAAGAAGAATCAGAAGATGAGTTTCAACTTCAAGAAACAACTGAGCTAGACAGTGTCAACCAAAAAATTACTGTATCACAGCAAGATGATGATACCACTCCTAAAGGTAGACGTTGTAGTAGACGACCTCGAAGTCAGAGAATTGAAAAGCATAATATAACAACCACAACAAAAAAAATTAATAAAAGCACTAAACGTAACAATGTGAATAAAAAAGTAAAAGTTAATATACCATCTGATACGAATACTTCTACTGCTGATTGTAAAGAGACTCGTATTAAAAGAGAAGACCCATATTTATTGTGGCTTACAGCTGTTATGTTAAAAAAAATTGATAGATGTGATGAAGCTGTAGAATTACTAGTTAGAGCAATTCGATTACAACCATGTCATTGGGGTGCTTGGATTGAACTGTCAACATTAATAAAGGACATAAAAATGGTAATTACAAATTTTGAACAAATTTATTTTACATAAGTAATATATATAATAATATAATGTACTATTATATTTAAATTAATTTTTTCTTTTTCTTATTCAGAATGTTATTTTTTCAGTTTAATGTATTGAATTCTCGACTTACAGAAAACAATGAAACCCATTGGATGCATCTACTTTTTATTGCACATGTGTTTATTGATTTTCAAATGACTGACCGAGCAGTAAATATATATCATGATATTTTAAATTTTGGTCATTCAGCTTTTCAAAATTGGCCATATTTGCATTCTCAATTGGCTGTTGCGTATCACAACAAGCGAGGTAAAAATGGTAAGGGTAATTTCTATTTATTAAATTATATAATATAATTTTTTTATTAATAAATATAAATGTTTAATTAGAAATTCAGAAGTCAATACAATCATTTAGTAATATTATCAAATTAGATCCATACAGGATAGATAATTTTGATCTTTTATCAAATATCATGTATATTGGTGATAATCGTGAAGAAATTATTGTTTTATCTAAACATGTTTCATCTATTGATCGTTATCGTCAAGAAACATTATGTGTCATTGGTAAGATTTAATAATTATATTTATAGTTTTAAACAAACGTGTTTTTCTTTCTATTATTCTGAACATATAGATTAATTATGTCGTATTATATATTATCATTTAATTATTTTTTAATTTTTTGAAAGTTTTGGCTGTAATAATTAATCCCAATTAACCAAGTGACCTATCTAGTATTAAATAGTTATTAAGAAATATCCTATTCATATATTTAAATATTTTGACACAACTCGCAGCTTTAAATATATTTATACTAAATTAGTGGACAAATATAATATTATATTAGCAAAATTTCCTAAATATGTAAATAAAACAAATTATCTAAAAATGTAACATCAAATATAGATTATTTAATTGAATATCATGTGAAACTAAATCACTTACTTAAATTAATTTATCAATTCAGAGTAAAAATATGTATTTACATTTAATCAAGCCCTACTAATTATATCAATGAATTATTAGGTATATCTTAAGTTGTAATTTGTATGTAATATTACCTATAATTCTATAATTTTTATTTAGGAAATATGTATAGTTTAAAAGGTAATCATTCTAAATCAGTGTTGTATTTTAAAAAAGTTGTGAGAATGAATCCATTTAATGTAACTGCTTGGACATTGCTGGGACATGAATACATTGAAATGAAAAACTCTCCTGCTGCCATTATATCATATCGTCAAGCTTTAAGTAAGCAAACATTTTATTAAAAATAATATTTAATTACCTATTTTATTTTATACATTGCTTCTGTTTTTTTTACAACATATTTTCTTTGTAAATTTATTATTATAAATGTTAATGTGATTATAAAACAAGTTCTATTTACAGAAATAAATATTAGAGACTACAGAGCTTGGTATGGTCTAGGGCAAATTTATGAACTAGTAAAATTGCCAAATTATGCCTTATTTTATTTTGCACATGCACGTGATTTAAGACCCAGAGATTCTCGTATGCTACTTGCATTAGGAGAAATGTTTGAACGCACTGATCGTAATTTTGAAGCACTGACTTGCTATTATAAAGCCTTAAGTTATGATACCGATGGAACAGTGTTACTAAAACTTGGAAAGTATGTTAAAAATTATAATCCTATTCTTTATTATAATATGTTGTGTCATTTGTTTATTTTATAATAATTGTATTGATTCCACTTTATTTGAATTTGGTATAAGGTTAAATTATAATATGCAAATATAAATAAAATATACAATATTATAATAAAAATTACAACACTTATCAATACATTTATAACCTAACAACATTATGTTTATAAAAACCTAAAGTATTCACAGTTCAGTCACTAGTATGAGTACGAATACTTATAGAGATGTGTTTTATCTTATCACTCTTAATAAATCTCTAAATATCTATTTTATATTCTTTATAACATTTATTATAAAATTATAATACTCATCTAATTACTGTCTAACCCTTAACATTATAATTACAATTATACAACTTATATTACACATAATAATTTAATAATAATTAGTTTCAAAATACAATCTATATATTATAGGCAATATTTTTAAATTTGCAATTTTATTATTATTTTTAATATTTTTTTAGAAATTATGATAGATATGGTGAAAGCTCGAATCAGGCAGCACGTGACTATTTTCATGAATTAAATAAAGATGCTTTGAAAACTGCAATGAAAAATAAAAGTGATATAGAATTGAATTTAATATTATGCAAAATTTACTTATATTTGGGTCATCATTATATGGATCTACATTATTATGATCGGGCTATGAGTTTAGCTGAGAAATGTCAAAGTACATGTATTGAAATAAAAGATGCTTCTAGTTATTTCACAGAGGTAAATTTAAAAAGTAAATATAATTATTTATTATATATTAACACACTTGTTTTCTCTCTAGATATCAGAACATGTTAATTCATTAATAAATGAAATTCATGCTAGAGTAGGATCTGATAATTGTCCAGGTGCTATAAAAGCTCGCAGATTTTTATTTGCACTGTAATACACTAAAAATCAAACTGTGATATTCACTATTAAGATTACATTTTAATATATATATATAGACCTAAATGTATTTAACTAAGTATGCTGTAAAAATTAGTTTTTAAAAAAAATTGTTAAGCATTTTATATTTACAATACATTGGATTATTGTTTATATATGTAATGTAAAACTTATGTATGTAATTTTAAATATTTTAGTTAATATAGCAATATTTTGTGGTTAACACACTACAACTGTTCTCATTTTGTATTCAAAATCTATAGGATATGTGAAGTTAATACAAACATTTTTATAATATTATTTATGTAAAACGTTTTACATAACAGTTAATATACTAAAAATATTGTTCCAAACTATTTTAAATATATTCTATACTTAGTTTTCATTAAGCTTTTTTTTATATTTATATTTTCAGATCTAAGAATTTAGAGTTGAAAATGATTTGCTTTATTTGTATTATTTGTTATGTGTTATTTTTTATTCATTATTTCAATTTATTGGGGTTGTTTTAGCCTTACAGCTTAAAGTTATTTTTTACCTAAATCAAACTATAGCTTTAATTTTAATATAAAATAGTTTTATTAACTCTATCTAAAACATAGCTTATAGTAAATCTTTAAACAATATGTTATTAAGTAAAGTAAATTATTTCCCGGTTGTTCAAAAACTCAAAAAATTACCTACTTTACAAAAAATAGGTAATTGATAAAATATATAGTACAATTTTATTATGAATGTAAAATTTTTAAATATGTTATGTTAATACTATAATAATTGTAAACATTTATTGAAAATAGATAAAAATAAACACTTGCAAAAATAGAGTAATTCTACATTGAATTTTATGTTCTATTATTTAATATATTATGCATAATGATGCTGATATTTATTTGAATTCAAGTATCATTAAGCAGTATATCTTGTAAGTGGCGTGCAGTGGCATATTTTATTATATTTAAGGAGTATTTTAAATCATATCATTAACTAAGAAATTTACATTCCTATATGAACAATAAATCCTTTTAGTTGAAAATTTGCCTGTAGACTGATGCCCTGTCCCTCAAATACACCACACTATAAAATAGGTAGTTTGATTTTAACCGTGATAACTTTTTTTCTCTTTTAGTTAAAACAATTATTAAAATAATTTTTTTCCTTAATATAAAAAAAAAATTAAATTCTTAATAAAAAAAAAAAAACCAACTGATGAATAGATTTATAAATCTGTGGCACCTACAACATAAATACATAAAACGAATAACAACTAATAGTAAAAATTGTTTGTAGGTATTTTTGTTTTGCAAGGCCACATGTTATTTATTATTTATTTTGTAGGAATACATACCTACCTTGATACTTCAAAGAGTCGTGACTATTCGTCCATGTCCTATATAGTATATAGGTTTTGACTGTTGAGTACAAAATATTTATAACGTAGGTCGTAGGTACATATACGTAGATGGTTAATACTGACTATATAGCAAGAAATTATTGTAAAGCGTTGACTTTAAAGAATGTGAAACAAAAGGATCATGACTAGGTATTTGTTATCTATAAATTGTAGAACTGCATCTACATTTTTATGTCTACCTGTATAATAAATAGTAATGTTAGATATATAGATATTGTACTTGTAAAGTCGTAAGTGTAAATGCGTAAACCACTACCATACTTGTAAATATTTAGTTTAAAAACAGTAGGGGTTGGAGTTTATAACCCTCTAAAATCTTTTTTTTTTTCATTGCATATCAAAAGTATTGAAATAATACAATATGCGCTCTTTTAAACTATTTTTTTCAAAAATTTGGGAATTTTAAAATTTTCTAATATTACTCAGACTAGGTAGGTTTTGTATACAAAGTTTCATGATATATTTTAAAAAAAAATTAAGATGTTATGGTGAACTTAAATTACCTTAAAATGTAAAAATTATATTACTTTGTATTATAAGTAGGTACTATGTTAAATCATAGTAGGTATTACAATTATGCATGCAACTCACCAAAAACTATATAACAGAATATTTTTTTTTACGGCTATTAGGTATTTATACAATAATTTTCAATTTATTACAAACACCAATTACACGTCCAATCACATCATCTACTGAAGGGAAATATTTTTCTATATATTACGTTGACTTAAACATAGGTACGTACCAGGGTCGTACTGGCCCGGACCTCTAGTCCCTGGACTGGGCTCTCAACTAGTTTTGGCCCACAGGCCCAATCACCATTATTTTGTTATTGTATATATATATAAAGGAATTAAAATTATAATAGAAATAAAATAAAAATTCATTGTGTAACAGCTTCTGCTTTAAAGCAAATTTAAAAAATAGTATTGATAGTTGTATCAATATTAATTTAAAAGAAGTTGAGTGTAGACGATTAGTAATTAAAAGACTTATAGACATAAAAATTTTTATTGGTAAACAAAGAATAGCATTCAGAGGTAAAGATGTAGCTGCTTATAATTTAGATGATAGATCTGAAAATAATAAAAAATTTTTAGAATTAATCTGGATTAGTTAATTAAGGATTATGATGTTATATTAAATGAACATGTACCTAGAAAAATGTATAAAATTAAGTAAAAAACGCAAAGATAATGAATTAAATATTAAAAATGAATGAATGGAAGGGGATCACTAGTTACATTTTTATCTAAAACATTTGTATTTAGGTAGTCTTCTTTAAAATATTGAGTAAATCATACAAAATTAAAAAATAGATGGAATAAAGCAGGCAATATTTTTTTAGTATTTTAATTGATTCTACCCAAGATATTGCTGTCTTAGATCAACTTGCTATTAGTGTAAGATATGTTATGAAAAATGAAATTCATGAAAAACTTTTAAAACTTGTAGTTACTTATCGTTCTAGTAGTTTAGGTTTATATGAGTTAATTTTAAATGAATGGAAAAAATTGTTCTTGGGCAGTTGGATATTTCTAAGGTTATAGGCCGCTCATTTGATGGAACTGTTAACATGAAAAGATCATACAATGGCTGACAAGTTCACAAAAAAAAAAAAAAAATAATGCCAATCCGTTATGTGTATATACACAGTGGCGTATTTAGGGATTTTTTTTGGGTGTGTCCAGACAATATTCTTTCGTCTGAAAATATAAGTTTGATCATAAATTCGTTTTAAGTTTCGCCCCTTCACATTAATATATTTATTTTTTTATTTTTGTCAACAATATATCACGTTTTACAATTTTACGACTTGAGATGAACTACATATTTCTTACAAAAAATAAATTGGGAGTGTTTTAAACCCCAATACATCCCTCTAAATATGCCACTGTATATACACTGAGTAGGCCATGTATTTAATTTAGTTATGGTTGATTTATTTGAATGTTGTCAAATTGCTGAATTCCTCTATGGAATGGTCCAAAAATCTGCTATTTTTTTATCGCATCCTTATAAAAGAATGAAAGTGTGTATAGAATTAACAAAAAAAAAAAACACATACACATACACACGATAAAATATATTTTTAAAAAAAGAAAATTTTAAAAGGTATTCCACCTTCATTCTAAAAATAGTATAATAGCTAAAACTTAATTATAACATTATCATCCCGGGACCTTTTTTAAACAACACATATCGGACTAGGCCTATGCCAGTTCGACACTGGAATCTACCTTCGAAATAATTTAAAGTCAAGAAAAATTAAATAGTTGAGAAATGCGTCTAATATAGGTTATGGTTATGGTAGTTGATAAAATGGCGAAAACATCAAAATTAATACTAAATATAAATCTTGAGTTATTTTGTGTGAAAATAAAAATGTGTATAATATATTTATATATGCATAAATATTTAGCCTATGTACGTATATCTTTGAGTGTAGCCTAATTTGTACATTAAGTATCAGATATATGTATTAATACTAAATTGTAATCAACCCTCTCAAGAAAATATTTTCTGATTGTACCCATGTACAGTGGCGCACACTCAAAAATAAATAGGGGTAGCATATTGAATGGAAAAATACCACCCACCCACCAAACCATATTCATAAACAGACCCGCGGGGGCTTTGCCACCCACCAACCAAAATATCAGGGGTAGCAGTTGCTACCCTTGAACCCTCCAGTGTGCGCCACTGCCCATGTATGAAAATGATCTTTAATGTAAGGTTTCCAAGGCGCGACTGGTGACCGATCTCCGCGACCATTGATGACTACATGGTTTCCTAGGAAAAATTGGTCGCTGAGACCAGTCATCGTAGTGTTAAAAAGTACTCTTATTCTGTATTAAATTTCATTGTAACTTTCATTTCTTAAAGACGTGTATATTTTTTAGTTTATAATGAGTATCATTAATAATAAATAATAATAATAATAAAATTATGATAATTTAATAACTAAATATTTGAATGAAAATGATTCAATATTTCGCGTTAATAAAAAAAACAATTCGATTTCTTATTATTCCTTATTGAGGTATAAATATAAAAATTACTACGTTTTTTTCTAATTAAATCAATTAATATCTCTTCTTGTTCACCGGAAAAATGTAATTTTACCATGATTAAACAGCGATGGTCGCGCGATACCACTGCTCTCGGATCGGTGTTGACCGGTCGTAACGATATATTTTTATCGTGTGTAGGAAACCAGTTCAAAGAAATTAAATACAAACAATGAAACAGCGACACAAATTCGGTCGTGCCTTGAAGACCGTACTATTAGGTTATATTATAGGGTATATTACAGCCAGGGTCGTGCTTTCGTTGTTGAATGACATATTATAAAAAGCCCACGTTGGAATCTCGAAAATGGTCCATTCTTTTAATTTGATAATTAAAACTCACGATTTAAGTTCTTAGTGACTTTTATTTTGCTATATTTCCTATTGGATAATTGCGGAGATGTCTATACAGAAAAATATGCGAGTGTAGCGTCCTCCTAACTATTATTACCGACTTATAAGTTATAATAATACCCTGTTATAGAAATTTAAATGTTTAGTTAGTTTAGATGCAATAACAACAACAAGATTTATATTTTAATAACTTTAAATTAGACAATATATATTTAGGTTGTAGCTTCTAGGTAATACTATTTCCGAAAGTAAACATCTACAAATATACCTTTAATATATCTACCTATAAAGTAGACACCATTATACCAGATGAATTATTATATATTATTATATAATATATAATTATATGTTATAATTATAACAGATGAATTGGACAATTTTAAAACCACTTCGTAATACTCTAATAAGTAATCGAGAAAATAATAGGAATGAAGAACTTAAAAATATAATATATAAATAAATACCATTTATTTTTAATGTTTTAATAATTCAAAGTTGTTTTTAATTAATTTAGTTAATTAGTTTTATTTTTGTTATTAAAACCTACCTACTTGCATAGAATAGCGGTATAATATAAAGTTAACACATTTTTAACGAAAAATTGTAATATTGTTTTTATTATTGTAATATAATTATATAAAATAATATAATTTTTATCAGCATAAAAAAACAAAAAAATTATTCATATAAATAAAAAAGTTACAAAAAAGATACAAAAACCGCACAAGAAATGTAGGTGCGATACAGACTATCCCGTCCCTTAATTAATCCATATAATAATATTATAGAATATTATTTTATATCAAGTAATTTTTTTGTATCCAAAAAAATCACATTTACGTCATAATCATAGAACTTACTACTCTCCCCTGCCTTCGCAAATTTTTTTTCAAAATGTTAAGAACCTAAATATTAAAATAATAATATAGAAAATTTTAAACATAAAGTAAATTTTTAATATTCTTCCAAATCATAAATAAGTCTTTCTGTACTACTCCCCACGCAAATTATTTTTCAAAATTTGAAATAATAATATTTCACTTCCCACCCTTAATTTTGTAAAAATTATCATGCAAATATAATATTTAAATGAACATATTATCGAATTTCATTAACTTAAAAGTAAAAAATATAATATTATTATTATTATAATAATTATATATATATATTTTTTTTAAAGTTATAAATGTAATATTTTGTTGTTGCCTTACTAATAATTTTTAAAATATGGTACTCAAAAAATTTTATTTTCACGGATATATTGCAATTATAGTTAATAGAGATGTTATATGCTGAGTTATTTATCCTAAATCTATTTTTAGATTAATTATTTTAATAAGAATTTCAGTGTTTTTAAAAACCACCATAGTAAAAAAACCTAATAATCGTACATACCATAATGTACAATTACCATGATGAAATGGAATAAAACATAAATAAGTACAATTAGACAAAACAAATTGAAGGTAAGACGAAGGGGTGATTTCAATTTCAGCGTGTCCTGGATACATTTCCATATAAATTTATCAAATTTCAACAAAATGAAGAATAATGATAAAAGTGTTTCAAATAGTACATAGTGTTAGTGTATATATGGACCTCCTTCGTCACAAATGTAATAATAACATAGGCATGAAAACCAATTATTGTGACTTTACATCATTGTCTGAATCTCTTATGTCTCTAATGTATTCATCAAGTCGTTTCAGACCATGTATCTGCTGGGCACCGTTTTCATACGTTCAATAATATGTTCAGTTAGTTTGGAGACCTATGAAAAAAAATTGACTATCGATTTTCAAAATATTTTCGAAATAGATTAAGTAGTAGGTATATGGGCATATGGTATATAGGTATTATAACTAAATAAAATACTAACTAGATGCAATTTGGTACGGAAAGTATATACCCTATTTGTGATAATATAGGACTAATTTCTACCCATCGTGCTATAAATCGTGCTTTCACACTTAAAAAAAAAAAACATTGTAAAACTAATACATTCCTTGTTTCGCTCAGAATCTAATACATTAATAATAATTAATTATAAAAAATAATAATTTATAATATTTGAAAATTATATTCAAACCTACTCATATACCATTTAATTTGTTTCCAAAATATTTTTAAAATCGTAAGTTATAATTTTTTTTTATAAACTATTAAAGTTATAATCTTTAATAGAATTGAAAATTACGTTTTTTGTTATTTTAAAGTTTTTATTTCGTGATAACTAATTGAGTTTTAATTAAGGGACTTAAAATTTTTTTTGAGTATTCACATAGATAGTTTACGCACGTGGTAAACTTTTGGAACGGCTTGTTAATAATGTTGTATTATATTGAGTTTCGCACAGAATCGTATTTTCTAATTTAATATCATTCCATTCAAATCATAATTATAATAAACCATTAATTTTCTGAGGACCGAAGGGGCGAAGGAGGAACATCCACAATCGACCTTCACACTTTTTTAAATTTTTTATTAAACACTGGGTTTTAAATTATCATAGATTTCAGGAATGTGCAGAAAACATCAGGGATCTTTGGCTATAATTTAGACTATATTTAAAAAAATATGTAATCATATAAATCATTAAATACTTAAAATAATTAAAATGTTATGTAAATTTCATGATTAACAATAAATGATTATTAAGCTTATTATATAATAATATAATATTATACTATACAACAAATAAATAATTGTAAATAAAATATCAATAATATTCACATTATGTCTACAAGAAGTATCTATAAAAGTCGTGATGTACATGCGTAATGCAGACATGCATGATGCATCAACTGCGATCTTAAAAAATAACTAAAAATAAGGAATTAATTTTTAAAAAAATGTTTTACTATCATAATAAGAGTGTTTTAATAGATAATACTAGTATATATCATATAATCAATGGTAATACTTAAAAATAAGGTGTTGTAATATACATTGTTTTTAATTGATACATTGAAACCCAAAAAATGAACAAACACTAACATTATTTAATCCATCGTTAGGTAGGTACTTGTAGTGTTATGTCGGTAATAATACAAAACAAAAACGAATGCACCACCTGTGAATAATGCCGTGCACGTTTAGGGTATATAATATTCTACTTGTAGATAAGATAAGAATAACACAATTTTCATAAACAACAATCATTGTAATCCATATAACCTACCTATTATCACTTAAGTGTTATAATTTACAAGATATTTCAGTAGGACTTTCAAGTTTTTCGAAAAGCAAACTCATGAGATAATAATATATTTTCGCAGCGTAGGTACCACTTCTAATTATTGTTTTCCAATCCGAACACTGTATAAGTAGTTGTAGTTCGACCATCCATCACATTATTATTACTGCATTATAATAATATATTTATATATATTGTATAAGATTTTCAACGACGCGCACAACCTTATTATAACATAACGTTTTCGCGGCCGTTCGTTCTTCGTTAACTATTCATATCGTATAATATTTATAATTATTGTGACGCTCTTAACGTGCACACACACACATCGACTCTCTGCTACATTTACAAACAATTATATTTGCATAATAATAATAATAATAATAATAATATAATACCGTAGGTATAGGTACGCCGCCGTTGTTGTATAATGCGTATTGTGGAACAAACGGAATTCGTTTGTCGCGCCGGCTGTGTAATGAATGGGACCGCCGCCACCGGTTGCGGTCATAATAACAATAATAATAATATATAGTCGAGACGCGGTTTAGATTCGTAACGCAACCCGCGTAAGTACGATATTCGAAAAAAAAAAAAAAAACCCGCGTATACGCACGCGCTTCGCACCGATGAGGTGACGCGCGACGGGAAAATCGCGCGGACGTAATATTTTATTATAAAGTAATAAAAGACAATTTTTGCGACATTTTCCGTCTCGAACATTTTTTTTTATTGCGCTCTTCTTTCCCACACCAGTGCGACAAATATGATTGTACACGTCATAATAATAATAATTCCAATATCAGTGACCACGTCATAGGTTTTACGCCGTGCACTTCGTTTGTACCGTCGTTTACGCAACACCGCACCGCAACGCGTTCAACGCAAAATGCTGCAGACGCCGGACGGAACAGGAGGCTGTGTCCACAACCGCGGTAGTGGTCTTCGGACACTGGTTGTAACCGTGTTAATGTACATGGCGTTTTACGTCCAAACCGTTCAACCGTAAGTTATTTTATAGTTTATAAATCATAAATGTTATACCGATTTACGTTATGTGCCCATATATACGATATAATTATAAAAACTACGGGGTACATTAAAAACGTATTTGTTTTGAATTTATCATCACTTTTGTAACATGAAATTCTGATCACTCATTGATTCACAGAATGTAAAATAATATTGTATATAATATAATATTATATTATAATATTTTACAACTGCTACTATTTTGAATAGTAAAAAATTCAGAATTATTATTATAGCTCGCGTTATGTATAAATCTTAGGGTACAGTCAATGTCGGTAAAAAATAAAAACCCGAAAAACAAAACAGCGATCGGATATTTTTGTTGTTTGAGTACTAAAACGGATATATATATTTTTAACTCTTTATTCGAAAATAAATCAATTCATACTGCCTGAAGAAAATTTTTCAGGTTTGATAATAATTCTAGAAATTAAATTAGGTTTTCCTATATCGGTTACCTTTAGCTGATGGACCGACCTGCAGAGTTAATAAGATGAAATTTGTTTCGAGCCAATTTCATATCGATATATCCAACGAAAAAAGTAGTAACTCCATTTTGTCAATTGTTCAGGAGGAGCAAAATAAAATTCAAAATTAATTTCTTATTCTATTTTTATTTTATTTTAATATAATTTACTTATAATATATATCTCTTTGGGATAGATGGAAATACAATCATTTTCGTGGTCGATAAAGAGAAAAATCCTTTATCAGAATGCAGTGTTAAAAGTCGTAACTCAAAAATGAAAGAAATTGAGTTACTACCTTTTTCGTTGGATGTATTGATATAGTTGATATTGATGTAGGTTGGGAGTCATGAGTGTAAGGAAAAAAGAGAAGAGTATAAAAGAAATTACTTGTATAAATAGACTTATTAGTTTATATATGTATTCCATAAGTCGTAATCTAATCCTAACCACAAGATAATCATGGTCGTACTTTGGGGTAGACGTGCCATCACATGGTAGGCCCTAACTTTGTGAACCATTTTTTAAACTGATATTTTTAGAATGAAATTATAAATTTAAAGAACATATTATATATATATATATTTTATAGTAGGTACATTAAAATTGATAATAGGAGGAAAAGTTGGTGTATTCAATGAGCAAAGTGACATAGCTATATCTGATGGACCCAAAAAATTCAATTACACGGTAAACCTTTTTAGCAAGTCCGACACTGGAGATAGTCATATTTTATAAATGTCATATCATTTAAACATTAAACGACAATACATTTTTCTTCAATGAAGAAACACAATTAAATAATATATTAATTGCAAAAACTTAGTGTAACTCTTAAGTACACAGTATATTATAAAGATTTTTTTATCTTAAAATCGTATTAGACTTATATATTATAATAGTGCGTCATCTTTAAAGATAATAACACGATATATATTTCAGTCCAGCAAATTATTTAATGACATACTAATGTTTAAACCTATTGGTATGGGCTATGGCTAATGTAATTATCAAATGTAATATGTAACATTGTAACTTGCATATTTTAAAACGTCAATATCTACTTGAATGATACTATATTTTATTCATGGGACTAATTAATCTATAATCAAAATTGACTGAATGACCATAACGAGTTAAAATTAAAATTAAAATTATTGAGTTTTTAAAAAATTTTATTCATTATTCTATGATTTGTAAATTTGGCGTTTTTGTTTTTATGCACTCTTAGACTTTTAGTCGTAACGATTTAGTTTTTACCTATACTGATATCGTATGTAAAATATAAATTAACGAAATGTATCACAACTGTGTAGATTTTTTAAGTTAATAAATGTTTAAAAATAATTTAAAAACGATAACGATATATGATTTATGACTGGGTGCAAAAAAAAAAAAAAAACGAAATCCCGTAAAAATTTGAATTTTTACTTGTCATTCAGTCAATTTTGGTTTTAGAACCGGACACCGTCACTTGTCAACTGTCGGCAGCCTACAACACCTGTAGACCTGTAATGTAACAGCAGTCAACAAATCAACACTAGCACTCAACAGGCAAATTACTCGTAGCTACTCAATTAATGTAAATATTGTACATTTTAATTTGTACTGTCATACGTGTACTAGTAAAATGTTATACACATAATATAGTATTGAAGTATGTTGTTTTAAAGTTTTTTTTTTTACGGCAGTCGGGGAAACCGTATCACCTTTACATTTACATGTAAGAAGTAGGTAATTAATTTATAATATCGAATTATAATATTAAAACAATAAAATAAAACAATAATATTAAGCTCACCAGATTCCCGATTAGTAATTAGTCATTTCATATTATAAACTATAATATTGTTGTTTATTAATATTAATTAAATGTTTTATATCAATTAAAAATTAATAATTTTACACTTTTATAGTGTAATACTACATCATTTATTATTATTAAAACAATTAACAATCATAATTAATGTTAATAACGGTTTTAATTATTTTATAGATGTATCTTATTATTTTATATGTAATATATACATTATATGTTTGTGTAAATATAGTTTACCTATATAAAAAATATATTATGCGTTTATAACTAATTGATTAAAGATAATACAATAATGCTTTTCTTGATAGTATAAAAAGAATATACGTATCAAAAATGTATATCTATTTTTTTTTTTTTTATTAATACTACGTGTATATATTTATATAGATGTATCTATATACTATATAGTCTATATAAGATAATAAAGTTAGTAGGCAAATCTTTTAATTATTTAGGTATATTATATTATATATTTATAGTTTTTCATATAGCTATAGAGGTACCATCTATGGTACCTATATCAGTGAAATAAACCATCTAAAGTGACTATATACGTCTAGTATTACCTTTCCAGTTATATTTTATTACAGGCAATTCAATGCCTGATAGTTAAGTTAGGTTAAATAAACTAAAAGTTATAATTTTAAAATATAGCCTGAATTGAATAACATAACTAATGGATAACTACATAATTTAACCACTTAATAATATATTGGTCTGAACATCTAAACAGTTTTTTTTTTTTATATATTTTGATGTTGTCTATTTTTTACAATAATTACTCATGACTTTTATAATATCATAATTACAATTTATGTGCATTGATGTAATGCAAAAGGAATTAAAAGTTTAGTTTGAGATATATTATATACTATATAGCCGTATATTATAATTGGCTTATTTTTATTATTATAACTTTATAACTTACAAGATATTATTATATTATAAAGTTAAATATTTTCTAAACAATTTAAAATTTAATATATTTGTCAAAAATATAATGGAACTTATCAAATTTTATAAAATATTATATTATCTATAAACAAAGTAACTAGTTTGTTACACGTAATAAAGAAAACTAATCATTGTAGTGTTGAATATGAATTAGGTATTTTGTGTAGTAATATTTACTATAGTTAATACTAAAATATGTATCGATATCATTTAAATAATTGTATTTTTATGTGTAAACGCTTTCTTTGGTAGAAATAATGGCCGATTATCACGAATAAAGTAATATGCTTTCGGTAGAAAATTGAATTTAATTAGTAACTTTATTTATCTCATTTTTCGAATTTCTCAAAGGTTTTTCTTTGAATGAAGATAAACTTACCAAAAAATAACGAAAAAGTGGCAATTTAAAATATTTTATGATAATTAATGATATAATGAACGTAGGTACTTTAAATTTTATGAATATGTATTAACATAGGTATTTAACATGTGAAAAAAAATTTATAACTGTTTCATTGATCATATTTTTAAATATAGAACTTTGGATTTTTTCCAAACATGTAATTATTTTCTCAATAATGTTCATTATAATTTACAATTTTAGGGTTTGAAAATTCAATAGAAACATAAACATATATTCAGGGCTGGCTCAAGCATAAATAGTGCACTAGGCAAAATCAAATTTTGCCACCCCTAAAATAATATTGAACCCTCTTACCTACCTCCATAAAATACAAAATATCCTTCCATCCTCTATTTTTTTATGCAACATACTTGAAAAATACTTTTTCTATTTATTTTAAAGGTATTACAAGATATTTTCAGTAGCTATATTAGCTTATAAAATAAAAATATGAAATTTTTGTGGCTGAAAGCACTTTTTTGTATATTAGATGTATTCCTATTATATAAATAGGTTATGTTTTCGGTAGAGAATTTTGTCTAATTAGTACTTTATTTAGATTTTTTTTAGAAATTCTCAATATTTTTCTAATGAAAAAAAAACACTAATAACTGCAGAAAACGGCAAAATTCACGATTAGACGAACATTACATTTCTACATTTTTGACAAACTTATATTTTCATTAGTATAACAAATAATTTTTTCTTAGACATTATTTGATAAATAAATAAAAATATATACATATTATCAGTAGTAATATGTTGTAAAATGTACAATTTGTATAATCTGTCTAAATTTCGCTCAGAATCGTTTTTTCGAATGCAATATTATTGCAATTCAAATCTAAAATATAATTTAAGTTTATAACTATAACACAATATTATTCTGTCATTAATTTCTCAGAGGACCGAAATGACAAAGGTGGAATGACCAGAATCGACTTCTTGGCTTTTTATTAATTGATTCATAAAACATATAATGCAAATTGTTCCTATATTAAGATAATAAATATCTTATAAATTAAATTTGTATATAGTATATAATAAATTATTTTATATGCATTAGGACTTTATGAGTCCACGCAAAATATATAGAAAACAAATTAATATACCCCTTGGAATTCAGCTTTCATATGCACCCTTCAAAATCAAAGGAAAATAAAGTACGATACTTTCATCATATATCAGCTTTATCATGTAAACGGTTTAAGACAAGACGTGTATATCCCAATAATTTTAATATAAAAATACCTAATAATAATGTAAAATTATCACAAAATAATTTGGATATATAATTATAAAAGTTATACAATCATCCAAAAATCTATTTCGTTTTGTAGAATTTGCAGTAATGACAGTATAGCGGATGCCGGTAATCACATGGAAATGCTTATGTGGTTAACAGACCCATGTCGATATGATCGTTTGACAAGACCAATACCAACGGATGGTAACGGTAAAACAGGAGGACCGACGAAAGTATTTGCCCGAGTCTATGTATACTTCTTAGGATCAGTAGAGGCTCAACAGTTGGTTAGTCGTTAATAAAATAATATATATTATATATTAATACATAAGTAGGTAGTACGTTATGTACATAATATTTATATCTTCTTTTTTTTCTCCATTTTACACTGACATACCTATAAGGCTATAAATTTGGGTCGACCATTCCAGTTCACTTTTTTAAGACTTGGTCTCATATCTCTCATTCATTTACACTAGCTATTTTCAAATCGCTTTTTATTCTAACAATTTACTTCTCCTTCGATCTTCGTTTCCCAAACTTAACCTAACTCTCATTTTCTCTGAATTATCTCTCCTAATAACATGACTCCGAATCATAGACGGATATTTAGTCGTATCTATAGAAGGTTTGGCATTTTTACCTTAATTATTCAATATTCAAGTTTGTGGAAGGATTATAACCATCTGAGGGACACATTCTGGGGGCTCGAGTTCCCAAAATCCCTCCTATATCCGCTTATGCTCCGAACCATCCAATCTATTCTTTCACATTTTCTTCACAATTATTGTCGAAACACCTAACCTAACCTAACCTATAATACACCTAATATACACTGAATACGCCTTACACTAATATCTTATATGATTTCATTGTTTATTCTATCATCAATAAGATAATATATATATATTTATAAATATGTTATAATATTCCGGATATTGATTGTAATTTTATTTTGTACACTAGTGAATAATAAATAGACATTAGTATATTTTATAATCTTTACTAATACTAATTATAGGTAGATACTCCTGCATTTTTTTCAATTCCAAATTCCAATATAGAATAATAACAACTATAGGTACAAATGTATTAATACAAAGGTAGGAACGAATTAACATTTTAAAATCATTTTATTAGTCTCTTTAATAACTTGTGTATTTATCAATCATATAAAAATGTTCAAAAATGTTTTATTCTGCCATACTATAATAATACCATACTACTTAATAGTATAATAGATATTATATATTATGTATTTTAAAGTCTATATATTCATTTTATTTTGAAATAACCTATTTTCAAATATTTCCTGGAATATTATAAACCTAATTTAGACACTACTACACTATAGTATTGACTTTTAATTAATAAATTATTATAATAATTAATATAATAATTAAGAATAAATTGAAATAAAAATGCGTACTTTTCTAACATTTTAATTAAATAGTAAAACGCGTAAAAAAAGTCCGTGATACTATGATAGTTTATCAATATATATAACGAATAATATAAGTAGGTAATAATAATGAATTAGTGACTATTTTTATTCAGAAATAGATATAATGAATAATGATTTCCATGTTCTATCTATTTACGATAATAATACCTATATCTACATATTATGCAATTATTGTTGATAATAAATAAAAGAATATAGTTTTAATTTATAATTTTGCGAAATATTCTATACTCGATGTAATTTTTCACATTTATTATAATATAGTAATATAATATTATTTGAAATCAAGCATTTCACGGCTCATTTATTGATACGTTATCGGTGGCGGGATGATCGACTTATCCATTCCACTTCAAAGTCGTCCATACAGGGTGAAAATAAACTTCAGGAACGAGTGTGGACCCCCCATGTATATATTGTTAATGACTACGAATCAAAAATCATGGGATCCGGCCGACAAGATATATTAGTAACAGTTCAACCCGACGGAACAGTTTTATACTCAGCTAGGTCATAACCATGATAATTATAATATTTAAATTCACTTAAGATTCGCGTATATTTTATTGGGATATATCTATTTTGTAGGTTAAAAGTATCATTATTATGCATGATGAATTTAAAAAAATTCCCGTTTGACGAACAAACGTGCCCACTGATTCTGGAAAGCTGTTTGTATAGACTATTTTATTTTTATTTTTTTTTTTTTACGCATAAACCACAACGATACAAATCGATATGTATAATAAAATGTTTGCTATTTTTCAGGGACTTATAATAACACTCATTTGGAATTAGTGTGGGAACGTGATTCCCCTGCTGTATTGAATAGTAATTTACGTATGACCGAATACAACTTGGTGTCAATTTGGACGAATGAGACCGTTAGAGAATACACGTTACCATTGTCAGATGATAACGATGATAAAGATGATCAAAAATCAGATTATTTGCCGATTGAACATGTACATTATTATGGGAAATTTGGTAAACAATTTTATTAAAAAATTTTCAACATGTGTTTTTAAACAATTCGTTTAATGTTTAAGATATAGCTCTTAGATTATATATTATATTATTATATCTTATTATACAATAAGATATAATAATATAATATAGGCGTCAGGGTTTGAAAATTACACGGGGGACTGAACCCATTGTTTTTTTTTTATATAAGTAAAAATTATTCATTTATTAGATTAAATATAATCAATTTAATTAGTTTATCACAGTATCGTTATTTGTAAATAACTTATAAAATTTCACAGCCTCACAATTTCATCTAAATAAATTAAAACTTGAAATATCATAAAATGTGTAATTTATTAGAAAATTAGACTGTAACTAATTACTTTTATCAAATGAATATAGTCTTCAATGTTAGAAAATTATTTAAATTATATTATATTATTATAAATATAATAATAATAAATATAATGTTGATATCGTTTAAAATTGCAATTTCATTTGAATAAATCAATCAGTAGATTACATTATGAACTCCAAAACTATGGTTAGAATTTTTTTTGTGTCCACTAAAAATTAAAATCAACAGAGGATCAAACGCTCTCCTGTAATGTTCTGCCTAACTGTATCGGTGCAAAAATTCTAGTTGTTTTACAGTCACATTTAATACACGTATGTCTTGAATATATTGGATATACGTTTACATATTTATACATATAAATTTATGTTATTTTATTTTATATAATAAGTTTAGAATAACAATAGAAAAAATCAAAAAAATCAGTAAAAGTATAAAATTTATTTATACTATTTATTATAATTTATCATTAAAATAATCATAAGCGAGGCATTACCGTATTTTACTGTCATAGATATTCACTTACATGCACAATATTATAAAAATGAACAATAAGGGGATATATCACAGGTCCTCCATTCCCCAGAACTTTTGTTTTAGCAGCTGCAGCTCGTATGACGTAAACTTAATGTTACCATAATTAAAATTAAATTATTATAAAACAGTTTGATGGTTATATAATAGTACCTAAAACATATTAAATAAAACATAATATGTTTTGAGGTTTATCGTAAGCAGTGGTGTAGTGATCGTATACGCGGGTATACGGTGTTTAACGACTTTTCGATTTTTACCATAGTGCGATACTTGTAAAATAATTTTTAATACACGCGTATACGAATATTTTCTTAATTAATCACTTTAGTGTTTTCCATAATCATTATTCAGTAATCGGATTATATTTAGTATCTTATGAAATTAAAAAAAAATTAAAACACTTATGTCAAAAACAATTTACAATTACAAATCACAATTAAAGATTTTAATATATTTCAAATTGTTAAAAACTTAGAATATAATTATACACTATGGGATTTTTTTGCGTATACTCAAAAGTTGTTTTACGACTACACCACTGACTGCACGTAAGGATTGTTTACCACTGATTACTTAAGAGAAATAGAGAATATTAGTTATTACAACAATACAATACAATTGTTTATCTCTCTTATATCAAATTCTTAATGACTGTGATACTGTAATAAATTAATAAAATCACGTTACGTATATTCACAATAAATTGGAAGAAAGATCTAATTCCAATAATTTATTATTGTCAAACTTAACTTAATTTTGTTTATGAATTATGATATTTAAGAGTTTAGGGTATATTATAAGTATACCTACAGTATATATTATTATGTAAGTTAAGTTAGAATGTAAATTGTAAAAATTAAGTTTTAAATTTTATATAGGGATATAAGACATTGATATAATATTAATTATGTATAGAATTGTTTCATTAACATTAAAAGGGTTTTTTTTAAAAAATTAATTTTGATCCAGCGAATATATCTGAAATTATAAATTATTATATGCAATATATTTTCATAGTTTTAATATGTCCATGCCAACTTCTATGCTATGTCGAAAATTCAGTGTTCGAGAAAGACATCGAAGTTGAGCACAACCGGTAAAAATATCTCCATAACGACCCTTATTTGGTAAAACAATACCTATCAACTTTTTATTTTTTATTTTATTTTATTTTTGTATTTTATTTCAAATGGTAACATAATATATTAGTTTCAATAATAATATATAATTTAATATTACATTTATTACGTGATGGTTTTTAAAGTTAGACGAATATTTTTTGAGTAATTTACACTATAAATTGTTGATGGGAGAATGAGGAGTCATTGTGATATCATCTAAATATCGATATCTATCTTTTACTTCCTACCCTTTAATATTTTAACGTATATTACTTAGGAAATAATCATCTGATTTTAAATATAAACACGTAAAAAATTTTTTCTAAAAATATACATTTTAAGTATATTTGATTAATAAAAAGAAAGAAAAAGAAGAATAAAAGGTATATTTTATTAAAACTATTAATTGTTTCTAATTATTACTGAAATATTTACTGGATCGTGTTAAAAAAATCACCCTGTATTATATTATTAATTTATTATTTCTTATTCACTTAGTGAAATTGATATTTCTATTAAGTAGATAACCACTTATTATATTAACATGTTGAAATCATTATATTTTACTATATGTACCTACTTTAGAATTTTATTAACACATGTTTATTAAATTTATTGTATTAAAATATTAATTACACGTATCAATTATTTAAATTATTTAATAATAATTAATTGTTATACGAGTACTTAATAGTAGGTATCTAATAAACATGATGGTACACTTAATAATTAATAATGTATGCTTATTCATTTTATTTATTTAAATAAGGCTGTGAGTATTGAGTAGTTGCAGTGACTATTGCAAAACATGGTTTTTGTCGATTATTATATTAATATTAATAATATTATAGTTTATCAAATAACTCTGTAACTGCACGTAAAAATCCATCTTCGTTCTATAAAAACGTACAATATTTGATCAAATTGTATAATATTTACTAACTGAACAGAGCCATATTTTATCATACATTAAAATTATTAAAGTGGATAACCACTTCATGAAAAGATCGATTTCACTAAGTGAACGCGACTATTATATTATATGTACTACTATATAAGTGGTATACTGGTATATATTCTATTACATATTTTATTTGAATTATTACTTACTTATTAATATATTTAGTAGGTATATAACATTGAATTACGATTTAATATAAATATTAAAAATTAAAATACACTTTGAACTTTAGTGAATTTAGTTTTTTAAACGAATATAATTTTGTTAGAAAACAATTACAATAATACTAGAAAAAAAAATGTACCTATATGTTGGTGTTTTATTTTAATAATATGTTGTTTAGATTGAAATTAATATTATATAAATTTCTTGTTTGTCAAAAGCTGGAAACTATAGTCAGTTAATAGTAAACTTTGAATTAGAACGCGAAGTTGGTCATTATATAATGGACTATTATGTACCAAGTATTATGTTGGTAGTTGTATCATGGGTATCGTTTTGGTTTGATCCAAGTGCAGTACCTGGCCGCACAACATTAGGTAAATTTAATTATGTAATAATCTATATTTACTCGTACTAGACTTTTAGATTATTTTTACTAAATAAATTATCTTTATTAGGTACTTATATAACTACTTAATTTTTAAAATATCTTTCTTTCACAGATTTGATGAAATACCGGAAGTCTCATCAGATTTGTTCCCTTCATAACTGTTGATCTAATGCATATTTTTAAAATATGAATTTTGTAAACTATTTGTATAAAACAAGTCACATTTTTATTAATATAATTTTTTTTTTTAGATTAGGTACTTAAAATACAATTTATGTATTTATAATACTTAATTAAAATTTTGAGATAGTCAATTTATAGTTATTTTTCTAAAAATGTTGTAATTGAATTAGTTTTAATAATTAGATTTAGTTTTAAGTAGGTACAGTTTCTATAAAATATTTACTTAGTTAATAATTATTAAAATTCAAATAAAATACATATTATTTTATAATAAATTAATATTCCGCACATACACTGTGGCGTTTCATTTTAATTACAATAACATATTATATTTTCTTATCTTTTAGTATAATAAATCACAATTTATCGAAAACTATACTAAACGGTTGAAACACTCGAAACATAACATTCGCTAACCGTTTGCTAAAGATAAATATAATTCGAAAGTTAATTAATCAAAAATTATTTTTTTCATTTAGCCATAAATCTGGACTGTACTATTATTTTATTTTTAATTAAATTCTTAAATTTTTAGAAAAGAATATAAATTGGCTATTTAAAATTTTTAACTAATATGAAAAAAACATTTTAAATTTTTTATTTTGAACTTAAGTAGGTACTAAAAAAATATAAAGTTAAATGTGACCTATTTACTCATAATTAGATTGAAAAATCTTAATATAAAAATATCTAATAGATAAAAAGTTATTAACAGGTACAAATTTGATAAGACACCTAGTATATTCGATTTTTATAGTTTTATGATTTATCCATATATTCGTATGTCGTAGGTAAACTTGACATAAAATTAAACATGTTTTGTTTAAAAAATAACGTAGACTCGATTTTGGAAAATATATTTAGGTACCAGCACAATGCTAACATTCATCACATTGTCTAGAAACATGGGTAGCTCGTTACCGAAAGTGTCGTACATCAAAGCTACTGAGATATGGTTTATCGTTTGCACCGCATTTATATTTGGTTCATTGGTCGAGTTTGCATTCGTCAACACCATATGGAGACGGAAGTAAAACACCCATTTTTAAGAATATTATATTTCCAACAATACTATTTTTTTCAAATAATACAATTTTAATAGCAAAAATGTGGAACTGAAAAAAGTCAATAGTAAACATATATTTCGATCAACAATAACACCCAAGATGCAACGAAAATCAGTATCCTTAGACAGTGGCATTAACAAAGATAATATTTCAACGATCACGGCGATAAGTGGAGAGTCGAATAGAAAAAACGTAAGTATAGTGGGTACCTACCTTAACTACAATTAATGAAAATTGGTATTACCAATATAATATGAAGTAGGTATATACCTACATTATGAGACACAACGAGGTGTAAATTCACCTTAAACACTGAAGTTACTATCTACTATACTACCATGGTCACTCATGTGGACAAATATCATACATTATCGTATACAGACACGTGTGACGGTTAGTGCTACAATTTCATAGGCCCTTAGGGATAATAATATTTAAAATCATTAGTTAAATTATTATTTTTATATTACTTAACAAGAGATATTATTTTTGTTAAATAAACTATTATGTTCTAGCACTTAACAGTATTGATACAGTGTCGTATTTACGAGGGGGGGGGGGGGGGGGGAGAATGATAGGTAAAAGAATGGGTAGGTATACAATTATACATAGGTAAATAATATTATAAAACATATTGTCAACTATTCTAGTCCACGTTTTCCAGGTACATTTAAACATCCTGCAGATGTTTAAATTCATCTATCACTTCATCATAATCAATGCCACAATGCTATTCCTGTTCAATAAATATTAATACAAAAATAATATTATTACAAATTGAAACTAATAATAATTGATAATTGTTATTTGAAAAAAGTAAAGTTAAGTGGATATGTCGATTGTAGACGGTCTTCGGAGAAATTAGTGGTTTATTATACTTACGATTTGAATGCAATGATATTGCATTAGAAAATACGATTCTGAGCGAAACTCAATATATTACAATATGCTATACTGATAATCCATTCCAAAATTTTACCACGTGTGTAAATTACAAATGTAAATATTTAAAATAAATTTCAATTTCCTATGATCTAAACTTAATTAGTTATCAAGAAATAAAATAAAAAACCCGTAATTTTGCCAAGAATTTTCAAGAATTCTTACTTTAAAAAGTTATGAAACAAAATTGTCAGTCACGATTTTAAAATATTTTGTAAAAACATTAAGTCGTATATGATTAGATTTCGATAAAATTTTTAAAGCGATAAATCAAAAATTACCAGAAACATTTTTGGAAACAAGTTCAAAGTTCCATACTGGGCCAAATAATCAACCAAACCAAACTTGTACCATATATGTATATTATCTATGTTAATACTCAAAAAAATTTTCAAGTCCCTAAGATCAAAACTCAATTAGTTATCACGAAATTAATAAATTTAAAATAACAGAAACCGTAATTTTGCTGATTTTTTACCATGTTTTGGTAGTTTTACTTCTCCCAAGTAAAAACTTTTGAGAAATTCGAAAAATGAGCTAAATAAAGTACCAACTAGATACAATTTTCTACCGAAAACATACCCTAATCGTGGTAATCGGATCATTATATCTACCCGAAAAAGTGTTTTCATGCACTACAAAAAAAAACTTAAACATCTTTGTAAAACCAATACATTCCTTACTTCGCTCAGAATCTAAAAATACAAAGATTCATGACAAATCTTTCAAATAATTAAATATTGCAATATTTTTAATTTCAAGTGTTATAAAAATGTTAATGGACGGGTACTTAGTATCCTAGTACCTACTATTTTTATAGTTACTATACAATTATCTGGCCAAAACAAATAATATCTTGATTTTTTTTCCTAAAAAGAAATCTAGGAGTCTACTAACTGTTAACGATTTGGAACCTGCCATTTGTCCCGATCCAGAGCCTCTTGACAATATTAGTATCCACGTACCGACAATGAGCGAAAATAAAACTACTGGAACTGGTGGAGGTTGGTTTACATTAACCCCGCAAGAAATTGCTCAATGGATTGACCGACGCAGTCGTATTGCTTTTCCAGCAGCGTTTCTAGTATTCAATTGTTTTTATTGGTTTTATGTATACATTTGAATACTATGATATAATTAGTCTCAAAAAATGTGTTAAATGTTTTCGTTATGTGTAGTATTAGTATTTATTATTTATTTGTTACTTTATTTAAATATATAGGTATGTACTTTAGTATCCAATACAAATTATTATAACTATTATATTGTATTTTATAATATATAGATTCCAAATAAGTACCTAAGTACAAATTACATTGTTGTTTTGTTAGAGATATCATCTAATTTAATGAAATTTTAATTGATAAAGTTGTATAATATTTTAATCATATTGGACCAATTCACAAAAATATATCTAGAGGGTAGCGACCCCCTTGTTTACGCCTCTACAAATTAAAAAAAAAAAATTACGTTTTCTGCAATTATGATTATTCTATAAATTAATTAATTTATGAAAGTATTTATCGGTTATAATATTAGTACCTATTTAAAATGTTAAAATATTCATTTTATCATAATAGTCTAATTTATTTTATTATCAGTGCTATATAATAACATTGTATATAATAACAATTTATAGATAGGCATCATATTCTATATGTAGGTACATATAATTATTTAATATTCAATTTCCTTTACATTTTTACATAATATATTTCTTCAATTTATGGTAATAATTATTACAGTTCACTATTTAGTAGAATTATTCTATAGGCATAGGCGGAAATTAGTTAAAATTTTAGGGGGCTAATATTTTTAAGATCAATATAAGCCATACAGGGTTATATATATATATAAAACACAAACAATTTTTAAGGGGGTTTAGACCCCAAGCACCCCCCCTCCCTCCCATTTCCACCTATGATTCTAGGTACTTATGCCCTTTGTTTGAACAGAATACTCTACATTTACATTAATACGCGCAAAGGTATAGTCTCTTAGATCCTAGACGCGACTAGCCATTCATAGTCATTGTCACTACGTACTTATTTACTGTTTCTTATACGCGGCTGTAGTTACGTGACTAAACATCATAGTTGCAACAGCTGAGATCACACCGCCACGTGCTTCATTGAGAGGAGTGTATCACGATGACCGCACGCGATGCGACCTGAATTTGTATCCTATTGAATTTTATTGAAGTTGAAAGAGTCAAATTGTCAGAATTATTTATTAATTTCTTGCCTATTATTATATATAAATCATTAAATCTTTTTAATTGTGAGTATAATATATCTAATACCACTTTAACTGATGTCTGATGCCTTGATAGAACGTTATAATTGCATATTTTTCAATGATGCTGACTTTGTTTATCTAACGGGGAATATAGCAAAAACACAGCAACGCATTAATTGTGACGTTTAGGTTGAATTTAGAGTAAAAACATCTTTTAGCAAATTTATAGAGTAGAATATTTTGGAAGGAATATCATATCCGTTTTATAAAATACCATTTCGCAAAGAATTTACGTGTTAAAAAAATATAAAATTTAATATGTTATAACTTCTTTTTTAGGCGATATTTTACAAAACGAATATGACATTCCCTCCAAAATATTCTTCCCTAAAAAAATACTAATTGGTGTTTTTACTTTAAGTTCAACCTAAACGCCACAATTAATGTTCTGTGTTACTGTGATTTTGTTATATTCCCCGTTAGATAGACGAAGACAGAGAATACGGGTATAATGTACTCTGAACTTGAAATGCCGACTTGTTTCATATAATAATTAGTGGAGTTATGTAACACCCCTCAAACCATCCTATAGACTTGTCTCTACCTACTGTGAAGTAACAGCAACATTTTTCAAAAGATATACAGAGAACCCTCCTCTAGAAGTTACCTCTCATTAGAGGACACCTCCAAATAACCGACGTTTTTAAATGAGACTAGTAATAAAAGGCTAATTTTCAATGAAAAAACCTCCTAATAGAGGATATCTAACAGTATATTATTTGTATCTATGGTACAATAATTAATCCAGCGACATCACGACACATTCAATCTAGATAAAACCATAATGACCTCGGTACAGGCAACAGACTATTGTTGTTGATAATATTATATCCCTACACTTTATAAGTTTATCGAACGCATTGGTCGAAGTAAAGGACATCGTTCGTTTCATTTCATCAATAACGGTTGAAGGCAGTTCTATTCTTTTTTTCTAATGTAACCTTGGCAAATTAATTTACACAAGAGATTGTGAAAAGGCAAAAAATGTATAGGCAAACCAAGTTGACCGATTTTTTTTACAAAAATATAATTATAATTATAATATAATTAATTTTAATTTAGCATGGTCTCTTTTCACATATTTACTTACTATGAATGATTTACCCTCTACTGAATAGCGAAAAAAAAAAGGTTAATGACCGATTGTTAGCTATTCAGAGGTTTTACTGTATAATTAAGTAGTAAGTATATAACTATCTTTATTTTAGTGGGTTAGTACCTACTAGTTTATTTTTTTCGTCATACATTAAAAAAATTAATTAATTTATTAATTTAAGTTAGATGCTATATAGATCAGATAAAAATATATAATATTGTTATGTTAGCACATATAAATATTTAATTGACTATGTAATCATAACTGTTATTATTTATAGTATTAATTATTCTACAGATACATTATCGACTTAGTTTTTGTTTAGGAATAATGTACATAGTGTATTATTCATATTTAAAAAATTATTATCTGCATACAAAAAAACCTATTATTTTGACACATGTATGTCGACAAATTTTAGTGTGAAATTATATGTAGATTCTCCGCTTACAAAATTTACTATTTAGTCAAATAAACAATTACAGTTTACAGTTTAAAATATTTAAATTTGCATAATTTGGATATTTATATATTGTTTGCATACAAGATAGTTTGAGATCAATGACCATTGATTATACCCATATGACATGCATATAATGTATCTTTACGTTACTTGACTACTGTAGTACCAAGTAAGCTCCTATACATAGGCAAAAATAGGGGGTGGCTAGGGAGGACTTAGCCCCCCCCCCAAAAAAAAAAATTACGTTGAGAAGACAACATAAAAGTAAAATCTTATAACAAGAACTATATATAAAATATATACCCTTATACAACCATTTTTACAACAAATACAATTTTTATTTCATAAACATAAGGCAATGTTCAATAATTTTTATGCTTTTGATAATATACAATTTTTATATTAAAATTTTAATGAGCATAATAATATGACAGGAAATATTAATTTATCAAGTTAATTAGTTCCACAAAATTTTGATGTATATAAGATAAGAAATTATATATATAAATGAGCAAGTAAACGTTTTATTAGATTTAAGATTTAAGTATTAAGCCTGTAGCCGCTCAGAAAATTTGTCACAGTTACCCCTATGCTCCTAAATCAATTTATCATAATACCACATGACTACATATTTACATATTTAAATTTATATTATAATTGGATATATTGTTAATTTTTGTTTAATTATTTTTTATTTAGAAATATAGTTTATTATATATTCAAAATTAAAATAAATTGATTTCAATTAAACACTAGGTAACAACAATTTATTAACAAATAATAAATGGTAATAGCTAACAATATATTATTTTTTTGCAATATTTTGTTCAAAGATTTTTACAAGCTCCTCATTTGTTTTTTTCCTTTTCATTAATTCTTGTTCTTCCAAAAATAACAAACGTTCATCAGATTCATTCATTAACAAATTGCGTACATAAGTAGATCTTCTAAAAAAATTGTTTAACAATATTAGGTAATTTATATTATTTTAAAAATACCCATAATAAAGAATATATATAATAACATTTATTCTTGGTACATTCTGTAATATATATATTTATATATTTTTCAATAATAAAATATATTATATATAAAGTAATAAATATAAGTTGGTTAACTGTTAAAAGTTTAAATAATAACAGTTAACATTTAATTATTATTATATCATTATATTAACCTAATTATAAATAAATATAGGTATCTTATTTTTCAATATTTAATTTATAACTTTGAACTACCCAATATACAAAACATTTAATAATCAAAAAATAATAAATGGCTAATAATTGTCAGACTTTAGAAAATATCACTTTAATTTTTTTTTTTAAACAACACACTTTTTTTTTAGATAATAATTAATATGTAGCAATATTCAACAGTAAGTAATATTATTTTACTCAATATATCATATAAATATAATATTATGAATATTAAATTGTTTAAATGAATTTAATATTTTGGAATGTTTGAATAAGATAATAAAGATTTTAAATTTTAATAATAAATAATTATGGAACTTACTTTGCTCCATAGTATTGAGCAATTGATCCAATAAATAGTAGAGAAAGGCAAATACCTGCAATAACAATATTTGATGACAGCCAATGGTTACTTGAATCATTGTAAATTGCTTTCCATTTTTCACTAAAATTCATTATATATACAATTTTGTGAAAAATCAAATTAAAGATTTTTAATTTCAGAATGACATATAAAAATGTTCACAATGGTTTACTAATACAAAAATAGAACATTCTATAAATTAGTGTAAACATTTGTGAGATGTCTCAATATCTTATAGTTATTATTTTAAACCTCCAATTAATCAACTATTTTTTTTTCTTACCTATTTTGATGTTGTTGTTGATTTGAAGAATGATAATAAATTGGATTTCTATAATTAACATTTACAGTATGCATCAATGTTTCATCATACAATTTTTTCTTGTTTTCATCGATTAACACACTATATGCTTCATTTATGCGAACATATCTATCACTGGAAGAGGATCCACTGATATCTGGATGGTGCTAGGTATAGAGAAAAAAATATATACATTTTCAGTATTTTTTTATTATGAACAATTTTAATTTGAAAAATTATGGTATACCAATTTAGAAAGTGTGATGAACGCATTACGTATTTCTTTTTTTGTACAGCCCGGTTTCAAGTTTAAAATGTCATAGAATGTAGATAAATTTGGTTTTGAAGATCTAATGGATAATAAAAGTAATAATAATTAGTTATTTAAACAACACTTGTATAATTGAAGTTCACATAGTTTTAAATACTTAATACTTAATAATTAGATTTTATCATAAAAAATTAAAAACAAGTACATAGGTTAAATTGGTTAAATTAATTTTGAATTAATTTTAAATAAAATTAGGTTGTGGTTGTTACATTGTAGTATTACTTTTAAATAGGTAGTTTAAATTTTCTAAATAAATATTGATACATTATTAATATTATTGCCTAGCTTATTAACATAACTGTATGGCCTATAGAAATGATTAGGTACAGATCACTAAATTGTATACATTTTATTACTAGTTAGGTACTTACTTGATATTCAGTTTTGTATTAAGTTAGAAATTTAGAACAATAATATATAGTA
The DNA here is from genome assembly GCA_013282895.1 of Eriosoma lanigerum. Lineage (NCBI taxonomy): Eukaryota > Metazoa > Arthropoda > Insecta > Hemiptera > Aphididae > Eriosoma > Eriosoma lanigerum. Next base: position 38,283,925 of record CM023358.1, read on the forward strand.
ATAGTAATTAATGTTAGAAAATGTCAAATACAATTATTGCGTTGTAACTTACTGACAACGTATTGAGAATTTGTACCCGAGACGAACTATTTTAACAGCGATCGACACATTGTTCATAATTGTTGTAAATAAATATATAATTATACAATATTTAACATTACAACTATAATAAATCAATATTACTACGTTAACGCTCTCATCAAAAGTAACACAATTACGTAAATATGTAAGTTAAATTAACCATTACAAAATTTTTGATTACAATTTCAATAAAAAAAAAATATTTATAAAAGTGATGATAAAAATTAATGTGATTAGATTATAAGATAACATAGAGATAACATAGCTGGCGGGAAACTAATTTGAGTATTTGATAACATTTGCACATTTAAACTTTTATAAAAAGTTATAGACTATAGTTGTTATTTAATTAATAATATACAATGAATTAATACTCAATAAATTGAAACAGAAAATACTTAAACTGAAAGGAATTAAATAAAAATGTTTATATACTAATTTATTATATTATTAGCCATTAGGTAAGTATTTAATATAGATTATTTTTATTATTATTATTGTATATAAAATATAGGTACCTAATCATTCATTATAGAGAAATACAGAGTGACCAGAATACATGTTACAACAATTCAATTTTAAGAAAAAAAATTAAAATGTTTATCTTAGATTGTCCAAAAATATGTCTAATAGTACATTAGTACCTATATTTACCTATTTTACATTATGAATATTTCTGAATTTAGAGTTATAACTGATGAACTGATAAGTTGTGTTAATATCACAGTAAAACCGAACATCAGAAATTCCCTGTTTAATAAACAAATATAATAATCAATTAATCAAACATATTATACGTTTGATTATTTTTAAATTCTTTTTTTTCATAGGTAACATAGTTTGCATAGTTTGGTGAACTTAAATGTTAGCTGATTCAGTATGAACTATCCAAATTATTTTGTTACAATTTACAATTCAATATAAACAATTTCTCTATTTTTTTTCTAAATGCTTAAAATTGCAGTGCTTGAACATGGAACTTCTTTTAGTTCTAACTCCTAGATCCCTAATACATATTGTAAATACTAAATCATTATTTGTATTAATAAAATATATTGACATCAAGAATTAATTTGAAAAACAGTTCCTTGGTAGGTATTATAAATTCTTTAAAAATAGAAAACCGCAACGTTTAAAATATTATACTTTGGATTTTAATATATTGTTTTTAAATTTGTATTGAACATTATTATTGAGCTTAACAGTAAGACAGATAAGTTATATCATATTATTCTCAAAAGAGGATTGTAGATTGAGAAAGATCGATTTTGCATTCGCACTCTTTGAACAAATGTTTTGCGAACTCTCTCGTGTTTTTTCTACAGTAGTTATAGAAAATTCTGGATTTTTCATTGATATAAATCGATTATAATATGTCCGTGTAACGGAGAGTTCCTTTTTAAAATTATATTCTGTCTTCTGTGTTCATTTAATAAATTTAAAATTACTGATAATTGATATAGTCATATAAAGGTACTTGCATTGATTATAGAATAGAATAGTGTATTATAAAATCAGTGGTACTTGTTATTCATTTAAATACCTATTTTATTTAAATTACAATAATTTTAATGTTTCATAGGTACTCGTAGTATTGTGTTGTTGGATGAAAAGAAGAAAACTATTCGTACATACTTATTTATAAAAATATTCATATATTTTCATTATTAGAGTTCAGAAATCGCGAAAGAATCGTGACAAAAAATTCTGTTCAATATACAATAACATTTGGGCGTGGCGGATCATGGAGATTATGTTTCGATAAAGACAACGAATGCAAACTACCAGGACAAAACTTTTCTGTACTTACGACGCGTGTATTTACTATAAAAATTTTAAAATGTAATGTCTAATATCGATCTTTATATTTTAATATTCGTATATTCGTATAATTGTATATTTGTGTATTTTATATTCGAATTACAATTGATATAAATATTTAACACATACGTATACATAAGTATACAATATACATATATATCACAGTTAATTAGCGAGAAGTACAAAAATAATTTTAGTGTTATTCATTATAAAAATCGATTTCATTTTTTATTGTCGAGTTAATTGTAAAATATTTACAATATTCTCGGAGAAAAAGTGGGTTCGACATCTCGGTACAGAAAAAAATTAAGTTTAAGGTTTTTTATTTCTTATTGTACTTGAAATCTAAATGTCCTATATAAGTAAATACTATACCTACTACTATTGGTACTATTATAGAAATATAAAATAATATACACGTTTCGTACGAGGCACGACAACTGACGCAATTTAACGTTACTTTTACTATTACCGGGACCCATCGGCGTGAAAATAACGGAAATCACATAAAAAACGTGTGTAATTTCCACCATTTGTAACACGAAATATTGATATCCATTTTGGGACACAACATAAGATGATATTTGGTTGTATTTTTAGGGGAGCTAAAATAATCCAGAGTTAAGTGACCCGTAGAGACTTCGCTCCATACACCTTTCCTGTACTCAACTATAATACATTACTAATAAAAATAAAAATATATTATTATAATTAGGGCTAAAAAAATAATGGACTAAAAACTTACAGAAAATGCATTAATTATGATAATTTAATGATAATAAGTTATCAATAATGCTACAAAAAATGGTTTTAAAACATAAAAATGTTTTTAAAAATTGACTTTAAAATTTTAATTATTTTAGCTAAATATAATTTTTAATATTAAAAAATAATTTATTAATACAAAATATTATTTGAAATTATTACGTTTAAAAAAATTAATTCGTAGAAAACTTGTAAATATCTTTCTAAAAAAATTAATTAAAAATTGTTTTTAATTAAATTGGTGCAATTTATTATGTTTTTTTATTTTATAAATACACTGTTGACAAATAAAACGTAAATAATTTATACTTGATAATTTTTCACAAACTATATTGTTTCATAATATCAACAATGGAATCAGATCGTCGCTACACTGGTACTCTCGTAGTCTCGTGCCTATCTAAAAAGTAAAAATCCATTTTAAGAAATATTTGTATCTATTATATTTTCACTCGTGTACATGAAATACAAGGAAAATAATTCAATAATTGTGCTTATAATAATTTAATTTAAATAAAAGTTCATTTTTATAAATACACTTAATTAGTCATTTTGTATGTTACGTTAATGAATTATTTCGTTAGATAAAATGCAAATACTCAAGAGTCGTTGAACACAATTAACAATATTATTAAATGTATTTACAATTAAAATGTAAAATATGCATATTGCATATAATTAATTATAAATGTACATATACATATATTATAAATGCTAAATCAATATAAAACGATCAAAAATGCATTTATTCTTGAAAATCGCAAGAAAATATAACATATTATAATAGTATATTTAAATTCTGTGATATATAAATTAAATTTTTTTTCTTGATAAGCTATGTGTTAGAGTATCTATATGAAAAAAAATGTAGATACAATAGGTAATTCTTAGTTCTTGAATAACACTAAATAACTAAAAGTATATACTTTTTATAATAATTACTATTTGATTTTATTAAATAATGTATTTCTGTTTTTATCAGCAAGTATATTTAAAATATTATCGCTATTGATATTTTTATTTAAATCTTTTTCTATGTACTGTATAGATATATTACTGAACTTTTTGATTTCAGGGAGGGATTTTTTTTAATTCAAGTATGATTTTTGATGATATTAAATTTTACTCCCATTATATATTATATGACGCACATACAATATAATTCATTTTTCGTATATGAACCCCTATCTTGAAATATTTTTGCGTGTACGTGCTTGTAATATGTATATTATAATATACACATTACACATATATTATACAGAGTGTTCCATCAACATCATCTATCCATAATAAGTTCTTACCTATTTTAACTTTTTGAAATTTAATTTTTGTACATTTTTCGTTAAAGAAAATGATATATTTTAATTTAGTTGAAAAAACCACCGACGAAACATTTACAAATATCAGATTTCAAAAATATTAGTTTCTAAAAAAATATGATTTTATGATCCACCGTTATTGTATAATGGTGATGGAGTAAAGACAGGAGAACACCCTGTGTAATGTGTTTACTGTAATATAATCGAGAGGGGACAATAAAATTATGTTATACATATATACAGCCATACAGGGTGATAGAATTTATTGTTGTAAAAACGGTGAGAATTATATAAGTACTATTTCAAATTTAAAATTTTTAAATATATATAATATAATAATAGCTAAAGCAGACCGAATAATATAGGTAAATCGTTGTCGCCTTTTCGACGTGGTGATTTCGTCATATTACCAATTCGTCATCAAAGTTGAATTTTTTTTTATCATTTTATATTTTGATACAATTAATATATTGCTTAAACTCAAATAATAATTTAAAGAATATTTTTATAATTTACGAGTATCATTTTTATTATTTTTTAAATTCATTATGAGTCTTATATAATATAAAGAACATGTATATCTTATATATTATTATTAAATAAATAACTCGTATAATTATAATAAGAAAATAATAGCACAACCTCGAATGACTTATACTCATTTCAGTATTTTATCTAAAAGTTTAATATTATTATAATTAATTTGTTCCTAATTAAATTATGATTTGTACCTACCTTCAATTTGCAGTTTTGGCATAATTTATTATTATAGATATTTTACAATAAATTATAGTAGATAAGAAAATAATAATGGTAGTATTTTTAATTATACATTAATATTATTATTGTACAACATCCATTATATTAATTGTATCAAAATATAAATCGATAAAAAAAAACAATTCACGCTTACGACGAATTGGTTATACGGCAAAATGGCAACGGCGATTTGTCCTAGATGGGAAGCAGACGCTGTTATATAACATTATAATATTAGGATGCTGCATCTGAAGTTATTGTCCCCACGGTCCCACGGATGACAAAAGGCTCCAAGCAAATTATGATTGTGTTGGTACTTAGTACAGAATCATAAGCGTTGATCGAGAGGCTTAGGAAGCCCCCCTTAAATTCCTTCAATTCCAAAGAATTTATTAAAAAATCAATACAAACTTATTACAAGATGAATAACAATCCAACTAGATTACCGCCTGTGTGCAGTATATAGACTACTGCACAATGAGTTGCTTCCCAAATTATAAATTATGATAATCCTTTAATTATGAATTGATTATTATTTTTTTTATTCAAATTAATATAAATATAATTCATTGATTAGCTGATTCAATTGAATAATATTTTGCATAGGTATGCTAGTACAAGTATTGAGTATAAGTTAGGTTTAAGGTTATATGTGTAAATGTAAAGGGCAAAGTTACATAAATGAATCAAAAAAGGAAATTACTATATTTATCTGTATTATATACTCTAAATTTTTAAGATAATTATATTTATAAATGTATAATAATTGTATAGCTATATAAATATAACCTATATTTTTATGTACTTTAAGGGGAAAAAATTACCCAATTATAATAAAATAGATAAATATTTAAAAAATACATGATATTAGATGTATATAAAACAAATGTGTAAATAATACTATTACTTATATCATAATTTACTACTTACATGCTACATGAAGGTACTATTTTAGTACTTTTATATACATTTAAAGTAGTATCTAAAATTTAAATCGTATAATATTATAGTATTTAGTAATAGTAATTTTGTATTGCACAGATTCAATTTTGTGTAACACACATTGTGGTGTATTACACATAAAAATAAGCCCTACTATCGTTCATTATATTATGTATATACTAATAAGTTTTTATCGATTTTTTCAAACAAACTGTTGTTTTTTATAAGTTATACGTATTAGTGATTCCAAATTCGCTGAAATGTGATGTTTGACGTTGCCATTAATGCAGAAGCTGCTACATTAAATTAATAATTCATTAGAACCAACAATTCGTGTAGAGAAAGTTAAAAAAAAAAAAAATCAATATTCTATTATTAATATACGTTATTATTTATTAATTTATAGGTACTATAATAAACTCATGTTGATTGCTGTTGTGTTAGGTGGATTCAAATGTATTATTATTATTTATTATTAATTATTCATGTTTGTCATGTCCCGACTCGTTTGACGATAAAACAAGATCAACAAGTAGTCACCAAATAGGGTGGCACGAGTCTACCGTCATCGATGGTATTACAATTGTACGCTTGTCTATCGTAAATAGTAGTATTTACACACGAATAGGTTGAATTATAATAATAATTAATATTGTTGATGACTATTGTGTATATTATAGTGGCTATAAGTGTACATAGTGTGTGTGATAGACCAACAGAGGATGTATAATATTATAGTAGAGTGGCCCCCTTTGAAAAAAATATACATTAAAAAGAAAAGGAAATTGTTTACACTTTAAACATTTTGATTGTCGATTCGGCTTAAAGAATGTTAAATAAATCTTTTTTTTTTGTTATAAATATTTACGTAGAAAACAAATTATATGTACACAATACCCATGTTTCATTATTATTATATATACAGGATGAACAGAATTTTGTGTTATAAAAGTAACATTGAAAACGTATGTAATTCCCATAATTTCTATAACATTACATTTTGATTACCCTGTATACTGTATACAGTGTTTACTTCAGACTTTGTGTGGGAGAGGAAGGTGTTGTACATTTTTGTGATTCAAAAAAATACACAAAAATATACTGTACCAATAAACAAAATTTTTCGAGAGGGTTTACAGTCGTTCTACTGAAATAAAGACTGCCTGTGTAGGTAACTCGTCTGTAGCTGATATGGGTCAGTCGCGTACGCGCGAGGGAGGCTGAGGGGCATTGCAATTAGATATAAATAAAGAGTGTTGGGGGAAAATGTTTTTCGTACATTTTTTAATTTATCGAAAATATTAACAAACGTAATTGAAATATATTTTGTTTTTCATTAACTTTGCCTATAGGTTCTGTGTGAAATTTCGCGTATCCGTCCAACGATATTCCAAAACACAAACGTTGGAACAATCGCACTGGCGCACGCGTCACGCGTGGCAATAAATCAGACGAAATTCGCGAATTCCGGTATAACAGTGTATATGCCGTAACGGGACAACGCGCAATGTATTACCGACGGCGGAGTCCTCTACAGGGAAATATGGAAAATATATTAGGGGTGGCTGCCGCGGACGCGGTAAGGTTAAGCGTGCACGTGATTGATTGCGCGCGGTCGCGGCTCAATCGTGTACGTGTGCGATACCGATCAAAACGGGACACGCACGGGTGCGTGTTGAAAAAAAAGAAAAAAAGAAAAAAGAATAGTATATAATATTGTATAGAAATAAATTTTTAATATATGTGTGTGTGTGTGTGTGTGTGTTTGCGAAAGCTTTTGTTTGTTTTTTTTTTTTGCTCTTCTGTTTTCTCTACATCTCTCTACATCCCGTTGTTGGCAGCAGCATCGCCACCGCCGTCGCAAAAAATAAAATTGATCCCGGTATATCGTTTACCGTCGGACCGGTGGAACGCAAGAGTCGCGCGGTGTAGATCGGCCACTGTTTATAAACTATTATCGTTTTATATATATATATATATATATTTTATAGAAGAGCCGCGTACACAATCAATCCAGTCCAAGGTCGTATCGGACACAGACGCCCTGGCATCACCATGACGACGTCCCGTTCGCGGCCGCAGATACTACGTGTATGCACAATACCAGTGTCGTGGTCCGGACGTCAGACCCGTTGTAGTAGTAGTACTACGAAGACCTCCGCCGCTAAACACCATCACCACCACCATTTCTAGTCACCACCGCTACGAGCGCGCGCACACACACACTCATCTACATACGCGTACGCGATATTATTATTATTATTATTATTATTATTATTATAAAACTATTCGGTCTCCTGTACACTTATCGCCGTTGGTGGACGGTGGTGTCAACGACACACATACACACACACACACACACAAATACTATTCTATGTGCACAACGCTTCCTACCGCTGCACGAGCCACTCTAACCACAGCGGTCGTCGGTGGCCACCCCGTGCAGGGCACTCTTACACGTTCAATCACGTCCCGCGTGATATTATACTATTATCACATCGTCCTGGCCGCGGCCTCGCCGTCAGATCAACAGATTAAAAAGCCAACACGCGTTTCGAGGTAAAAAAAAAAAACATGTAAAATCCGTTGCATACATATGGTGTACGATTATTATTGCAGTTTATTTGTATAATATATGCAACCGTTATACTTTTTTGTATTTATTTTTTATTTTTTTCATATTATGTTTAAATATTATTATTATTATTATTATTTTATTTATTGTTTTATTTATTGCATCGAACTTATACACATTGATATTAAACGTGGTTTTTTTTTTTTTAGATAATATACTGCATGTAATCATTATGTCGTTTGGGGAGTATATAATATAACATTATTATATCATCTACAATAATAAATAATAATACATATTTTTTTAATAATACGTATCATTTATTGTTATATCTGATGAAAATGATAATTATTTATCAAAATAAATTATTCTTTATTTTTACCACCGTAAAAATATTTAATAATATGTATTGAATTTTGTTATTATATTATGTTTTTAATGTTTAAATTATCAAAAGTCAATAATTAACGTTATATTTCAGATTGTTCTTTTTTAAACTACTTTCCATGTTCTATCAGTAGATATATAATAGACTTTATGTTATACATATATACTTATAAATTAAAATATTAATTATTATTATATATACTAAAACCCAGAAAACTGTATTATGACATTTATAACTATTTTCCTAATAACAATATTTTTAACATAAAATTATACATTTCTAAAAAAATTATAAACTGTATATGATACAAATAGACTTCAAAAAAAAATTTACTTTTTAGATCATGACTGAAAAAAAAGTTCTGGTTAGTAATATATATATAGTCACTAATTATTCTTTATTAGAAACTTTATTTTAAACATATATTTGAAACTTAAGTACTTATTACTTGATAGTTGATAAGTACTATATAACTATATAAGTAATAAATAAATTGGAATAGAAACCTCTTTTTAAACGTATTTATATGCTTTAGGACATTATTTTTCGTTGAACAAAAATTTGAAAATATTCTGTATAACTTATGATTTTTAAGTATTATAATTATTAAAAACATAAGAAAAATTAACTTATAAGGAAGTCTTAAATTATGAGATAAATAATGTTATGAACCCATTATTTACTTCAAATTAGAAAATACATAATATAATACAATGATAAATAATTTTATTTAAATATTAGTTACAGTGGAATTTATAGTTTACTAAATTATATGACATGATTTAAATCGTTTAAACTTGGGTTTACATATTAGTTAAGAGTAGGACTTAGGTAGGTAATGACAATCCCTTTCAAAATTTATAGTTAATAAATGCTAATACAATTATAATATGTATTTTTTATTAAATTTAAATTGTTTAGTATACGTAGAAGTAATAGGTGTATACGTTAAATTACAAATTTAAAAAATGATCTACGTATACTTTGTATGAAATTTAAGTTAATAAAAAAATAAATGACAATACCAAGTTATACCTTATACAGTTATACCCTATAGATATTACTTGGATTTTTAAATCACAAGTTAAATACATTTAGTTATAAATGGTTACGTTGTCAATTATATATATATATATATTACCTTTCTGTACCTATACATGTATAAAAATATTTCATTTTAATGATTTTATACTTAATGCCTACAAAGAAAAGAATGACCTTTTTAAAGTAGGTAGCCAGGTAGGTACTATTATATTAAAATATTGATTTATTATATGAGTACAAACATGTCGTTTTTACAGTACTTTTTTAACTCCTCAAAATATCGATGACTGATATTAATGATAAGTGAACGATTACACACTACATATGCAAATAAAACAAATGCCATTAATATACAACTACATTCTTTAAATTGATAAGAAATTTATAAAATTATAATTAGTATAAAATAATTAAAACATAAAATTGCATGCATATTTGATAATATTGCAAACAATAAAAACACACAATTGTGATACAGACGTTTAGAAAATTGCGATAGTAATAATATAAAAAAAACATATTATATTGAAGCGCATATATATATTATTTGCACGTTGCTTGAATGTTTATGTAATAGCCATTTTTGTTATGTATTAAGTGCAATATTAATAGACAAATTAATTTGCACAACGTGTAGGTATGTGTTTTAATAAATAGACAATAGTTTCTCTATTTGAATACTATACAATGAAAATGAATGAAAATATTTATAGCCATGAGGACCTATAGCTATGTATATTTTTTAAATAATATTAATAACAACTATGAGTTATTAATTGTTTGATTGTATATATTATTATTATAATAGTTTTCATAAAATAATTTATTGTATTTTTCATGTTAATTTTATCCTGTATTATAAAGACAGTTAAGGTATTAACAGTTTACTTTCAGGAAGTGCGTGCAAAGGCTGTAACTAGGCCAACCGTCGTTCCAACAAAATGTAAACTTAAAAAAAAAAAAAAAATACTATAAGTCCCTACTTTAACTATAGTGTTAACTGTTAAGTTTACTATAGTTTACATTATATGTGTAAGTTATAATTATCTCTTATTATTCTGATTCTTGACGATCATCAATTCTTGACAATCTTACATTGATCGAAACTATTATATTTTAAGTGTTGATTTGAGACTTTTTATGAGACATACGTATTTTACTACATATATTATATATCTTTGTTCTATACAAACTGAGTATAAGTTATGATATTTCGGTGTTTAAAATATAAATCCTCTTTCAACTTCATGGCATGTGAATACGTGATGTACTAGGCAGGTAGGTATTATCTTTCTAGAAGGGATTAATAGTATATTAGCATTTAAAATTTTTTTTTCTTTATTTTTAAAATTCAATTGGATAATCAATGAATTTAATACAATTTAAAAGTATTGATGAAAATTAAATTTTACATTATCTTAATAATCATATACTATAGAAACTAATTTTATAATTAGTATGTATTATATTAAATTAGGAAGTATAGTGAATGTACGCAGTCGGTAAATGTCGATAAATATAGATACACAAACATATTTGATAAATGTTGATGAATCGATAAAAAAAATGTACAGTATATATAATTCTAATTACTTCTATTTACTAGTTAATATACAGGTATTATATTATTGGTTATTTATATAATGTCATATGTTTTAATTGTATATTATTATTACACTATAATAAACTATTATGATAGATATTAAACAAAATATATTATATATTTTTATAAAATAAAATTTAACAAAAAGTTGTTGGTATATATCTATTTATTATTATAAATTATATCCACTACCCAGCACATTCATCGTAATATTATATACCTAATTTACAGATAAATAAATTTAATAGTATTGAATATTTTACTTTTTATCTTTTAAAAAGTCCATACTGGACATTTTACAACAAAACTGCTGATTAAAAATAAAGACAAAAGTAATAGGTAGGTATATAATCAATAATTAATAAAAGAGAGTGGTATTAAATATATTATAGTATTTAAAAATAATTTTAGTTACGTCGTTTACTATAACGATTGTAATAAACCATTGCGAATTATTATTAGATAGGTACTTACTTAAATATTACATTAATGTGATTACCTAGTTACGTATTTATATAGTATTGAATGTATGTTTATTATTATTTTTTCAACAGAAATTGATTATAGTTAATTTGTTTTACCTAATTTATCGTTTCAAATTAATAAGGATCGATAATAGGATTATAGGAATATAATATAATAAATAATAATAATATAATAATCAGTATTATCATTATCATTATTTCTGATTGTATAACATTTTATGATGGAAATCATAAAATCAAAAAGTAATGAAAAAGACAGATTAATTTTCTTAAAACCTAAAAATTTTAATAATTATTAAATTGTTATATTTATTATAATTGTTATAATTTTATATAATTGAATCAATAAGTTACTTTAATAAATATATAATATTAAATTGAAAAATCTACTTAAAAGTTGTAATTAATTTAATTTTAGTAGGTAGAAGAAGAATTTTATATAGTCCAAGTAAAATAATAAAAATATTATCATTCATTTCTTAATATTAATTAATTTGTAAAAAAATAATTAATAAAATAATATTTTAAAGTACTATACTATCTTATATTATATTACAATATCAGTAATGCAAAATAACTAATAAGAAATAATACTTTTATCATTATTATTTAACTATCTACTAATTAATTATTACAGTAATCTAATAAATATAATTATTATAGTTTTATATGATTGTACCTTTTTCATAATTATCTAATACCAATATATTTTGAAAAGCCTAATTTGTTAATTTATAAATATTATGTAACGCACTTATTATGTATTAATTTATTAAATATACTCAATACTTATATTTTAGAGCTGAATCTAAGAAAAATACATAAAACGGGTTTAAATTTAAATTTAATAAATCAAAAATATATTACTAAAATATTAGTTTAAATATAGAATATATAGATACTTAGGAGATACGGAAGCGTTTAAGTAGATATAAAGTTATTATAATGATATTTTAATTACTATTTTAAAAACATCAATTAAAATCCACAAACATAAATTGTAATAAAAACTAATAAAACCATAATACGTTTTAATAAGTAATAATTTACTGATTTTATCGAAAAAATAATACGTATTAATGTTGAACTTATTAAAATAATAATTTAACTTTGCGTTTTCTTTTATATTGTTAATTAACGAATTGGAATATAATATATCTTATATAGACATTTTAAGTTGATACCATTTTTATCAGCATATACAATTTGCATTTAAAATCGTTTAGCAAAAAGTTTTAAAATTGTATCTACCTAATAACTAATAAGTAATACGTATTTAATTAAATACAAGTTAATCGAAATGCAATAGTATAAAAACTTTATAAATATTGAAAAATAAAATTTCATAGCATTAGCTACTTATTTAAAAATTCTAATACAATATGAAATAAGTATAAAATATTAAACAAAATATATTATGGTATAGAACCACTATAACTTTCAGAAATACTAATATCTAAGGATAAGTAAAGTGATACATTTTTGCAGAGGTATTTATGTCATAAACTTGTAAATATGATATATTACATAAATAGTTTTGTTTATTATACTACTACACATTTTCTTTCAAAATTAACACTCAGAACTCAGCAGTATTAATATAATTAATTGATAACAAACTGAGAACTTAGAATAATATAACTAATGCGATATTTTTAAATTCCAAATTTATATCTGTTATAAAATAAGTTCGTGTCATAAGTAATAGTCATAGCAGTGCACAGAGTATTTTGTCCTTTAGGCATTGCAACCCTCAGAAACAATATCAATTTCCTCCTATACGCATATGCTTACATTATAAAAAATATATGGTATACTATATATTTATATACTACAATAATGAGGTCAAATACAGTACAATTAAAATATTATTTACGAGTAAGTTTTCTCATTGTCGAGGAAACTGGAAACTAAAATAAATTATGACATTATTAACAATATTAACAATATTATATGTTTATTATTGTTTATTACATTACAATAATACAAATAGGAAATATTCATTTTAATAATATGAAATATAGTTATAACCAACTGAAACGTAAATCACGACTCACGATATACTGAAGGGCTATTCAAATTTACATTCAAAAGTGGTAGGCATTATCTATATAAAAATTTTATATTTTATACATAATTTATACTGCCAGTGTACAAGTATATACTTAAAGGATATACAAGCAAACGGAAATAACTAACCTTAACTTATTTACTATATGTTACTTTGATAGAAATGTACAATTTCTTACAAAACTATGAGTTAACAATTTTTAATTAATGACAAATCATAATAATTGATAATATATATCTATCAATAGTAGAATATTTAAGCATCAAAATATAAAAACAGTTTTTATGTATTAATATTTTATTATCTGTTTTATGTAAGTATATAAATTAATCCAAATCTACATTACTGATGATTTTTGTAATTTATAAACCATTATGTCTCATTAAAATTAAAATGAGATTAATTATACAAAATAATGTATAATAGTGGTAAACTTTAAAAATAAAAATACGACTTTTTCTCTTTTGAAGCTGGGAAAGTAAATAAATGACTGAATTACTAAAATCTCTTAATTAATATTAATTATTTCAATTAGTGAACATTGAATTAATGTTAAAACCATTTATTTTTTTAATGATAGATTTTTAGCAATGGTATTATTTCAGTTTTTTCCAATGTGTCTATTTTTTCTGCGGACAATACAGTATTTTTTCATATGATGATAAACACAAATTTATCAATTGTTATTAATAAATTTTCAATAAATTATCAAAATTATATTATTATATATATATTGTTAGTTATTATACAATAGTGGCGATTATAAAGTTTTAATTTGAATTTGGTTTTAATGTTTCTGCTGATATTCTATAGTTCTAAAATTTAATTTGTTTAAACTTATAATCTATGTTCATATTATATGTAATAGCAAACAGGTTGTACAATAATATGAAAATAATTTATATTTATTAATTTTTAATTATTTAGTTTCATAGTTAGAAGATCGCAAAAGCTAATTAATGGTTTAAATAATGGCGATGTCTGATAATATGATAGATAAAATACTGAAAATAAGACGAATAGATGACTGTAACTAAAGACATTGTTATGACTCTTGATATTAATTATCTTTCTTTAAATATGTACATAAATATGTACATAAATATGTTTAATAACAATAATAACTCAAAAATTGTCACTTTTCCAGTTTTAGATTTTCGAACTTTAGATATCTTTTATAATCTGTTAACAATGAACAAACACAGACTAAACCTCAAAGCATGCACTACCGATTGTCACATGTCGAGATTATGGATATCCATAATAATAAGTTAATTAATAATTCTTTAATAAGGTCTGATTTTTCAACCGATAACATTTAATCTTATAAATTATTCTATTGTAATAGGTACAATATTATTAATATTTATAATTTATAACAAATAAGTCCACAAATTTACCTAATATTAATATATTATATTATCAAAATTACCTAAATATGTTAATAAAATGGAATTACTTAAAATAAACAAAAACATGTTTTTATGACAAAATATGTAAAATCAAATATAAATCATTTAATTGAAAATTATGTGAAACGAATTTATCACTTACCTAAATTATTAGATTTAATTAAACTATCACTTAAATATATCAAGTCTCAGTAAAAGTTTGTATTTATATAAAAATTTGAGCCATTTACGTAATAGACTTTTTATATAATAATATGTTAGTGTAATGTCAATTTGTAGTGTTTGGATATTGTCGATAGTGTATCATTTGCTATCTGAAGTACGTATAAAGGAGCGTTTATTATTTGTCAAAGATTTATGGATTGGAAAGATTGTAATAACTTTAAATTAGATGGTTTGATAGAACCCCCAAGTCGAATGCCATTGTGGTATTGAAGGACGAACTAGTCATTCATGACTAGTTGTTTAACTTTTTACTTTCTACAGAGATAAGTGTATATAGTAGGTAATAAAGGAAACAAAACAAAATAAAGGATCTAAATAAAGTATATACAAAACACATTTATTATTTAATGTAAATCAATTGATGGTTTGATGATTTTCATTTATATGAAACTTTTTAATATTACATATATTAAATAAATCAATAAATTTCTCATTTCCTTTGCACTATATACAAATTGTATACGTTTTTATAAAATAAAATTGATTTGTAAAAAGAAAAAATATTTTGTTTGTTGTTTATTAGTTACTTTTACTTTATTAATATAATACAAGTAATTTTATTAGTGGAGGATATTACATATTTATATCAATATTATGAGTTTAATAAAAGAGAAAAAATTTGCATATTATTGTTTCAAGTGGTAACTTTAAAATATTGAGAAAGAAGTCGTTCCAAAAATACGGATTCCCGGAACGAGTTATTTTTGTTCAACAAAGCTTCAAACTGCTTCCTTCTAAAATAAAGGAACGAAGAAAGTGAACAATTTTTTTTTTTTAGGAGCGTGAACGAAAGTCACAGTTTCTATAATACCTAGTTCCTTATTTTGTGTATAGATTTCAAAAACATATTTTAGTATAATTTACTTAGTTTCTACGCGTTATTAATAAGAAATAATTTTTAGTTGGTTTACGTTAGCTATTGAGTATAAACAATGGAAGGACCGCTACACACTTAGTCTATAATAATATATTTATATATCATTAAATAGGTTAAGAAATTATATTGTTTATTATAAATTTAATAAATAAATTTAAAAAATGAAAAGTTACCCTGGTACCTTTTCAGTCACATAAAGGTTAAATTATTTTAAAGTTGGAAATAAAGGATAAATTAATAACCTATTAATTATTAATAATAATTAATTCTATATTATAAAGTTGCAATACTAAATAATTATTTAATTTTTGTTTAATTAAATTTTTTATGTTGTAATTGAATTGTAGGGCTTAGAAGTTGGCACAATAATTAAATTAATGCACTTTTTAAAAGTGTTCAGGGCTGATATAAAATGTTTTATTCTTATGATGAATCAATGTTAAACATTTTAAATTATTAAAATGTACATTTTTAATTATTAACTGATGAAAAATAATACTGTGGACTTTGAAATAGGTTAACTTTTTTAATCTTATTATAAAAAACTCAACATTTCAAAGTTATAACGACTATGGATCAATATATCTGGTTGTTGTGCCTAACATACTTATATTAGTCATATTATGTTATATTCATGGTTATATTTAAAGTACTCAATTAAAACAAATTTGCACAAAACTTTTAAATTTAATAAAACAATAGGCATCTTGTGTTTTAAATTATGTTTCTTATAAAATAGATATATAACATAATAGACTTTTTAAAAAATATATAAATTGATATTATAAATTATATTTTATTAATATAATAATTATATTAAAACATAACATAACGTAACATTATAAATGATAATGTATTATTTTAAAATGAACATATTATTTATCTAATTTTTTTATGGTTAAAAAATTGGAATGAGTTATTTTTTGAGGAACTGGATCTGAAATGAGTTCCTTCTTTGAATAAGGAACGAGGATCTGAAACGAGTTTTTATTTTAGGAATTGAATGGGGGATCGAAACGAGATCATTTTAAAGATGAACATTCCCAACAATAAACTTTCGTATATTACTTCCAAGGCTCAGTTTATTTACTCGTTTTTCTCTATATTTTTATGTAATTTAATTATTGTTATTTAATACTTATTTATGAATAAATATGTATAGTATTTATATATACTGGTACGTTATAATTTATAACACAGTAATAATTAAAACATTTTATAAAATTTTGATTACCTATACCTTTATTAATATATAAATAGTGGTAATTTATATATGAATTCAATAGTTATTTTTATTAATCACTTGTTATTTTGTTAATAAGTTTATGTTTGTTATGTTATATATTTTTGCTCAATATTTCAGATATAATATTTGAAGCTGAATACTGGGGCTAAAATATAAATGGATTTACTATAAAAAAATCAATTTAATGTATATTATAGTATCTATATATGTTTTATAAAATATGTTTGCACTATCATATAATAGTTCAGACATTTGCAAATTATTATAAAATTACAATTATAATATAACGTGATTTCCTAGTCATAAATTTAAGCAAACAAATTTTTTTAATAGTTTATTTACATGCTTTTCTTCAAATATTAAGATTAAATTAGTAGGTAATCACTACTTCGTTAATCACTTAACGACCTAAAATTTATAAAAATATTTATAGATTTATTTAATTACAAAAATAATTATGCATCACCTGAACTTTATTTATAGTAAAATCATTTATGTTTAAATGTTCAAAGAGACTTGGGCGTGTTTAATATTTTGTGATTCGTCGGAGTATATAAAGAAAGCGAATGTAAAATCAAACGCATAAAGTTGTGAGAACTCTTATTATTCTCTATAATTGTTGTTCTTGGTGCAATAACTATCTTAATCAGTTAAACATATTTTTTTCAAAAAAAAAATATAATAATAATGGAATCTTTAATCAAAATAGAAAATGGATTTGCTATCCAACTACCGTCACATAAATTGGTATACTCATATAAATTTTTTTTTTATATTATATTATAACTTATATAAATTATATTATATTACAGTATAAAAAAGTATTTTATATTTATAATTGAGAAAATGTTTAGAATAACAAAAAGTATTTTAAAAATGAATAATAAAATTAAGCAATAAGTAAAAAATATTTAAGTTATTGATTAATTTTTTATTTTTTTTTTTGTAACTATAATAATTTATTAATGAATTATTAATAATTTATATTATAACTAAATTATAAATATGTTCTAATAATAATAATAATAATAATAATAATATAAATATATTATTTTATAATATAAAATTATAGTGTAGGTATATGTACACATATATACACTTGATTAAATTTTAAAATCATATGAGATTATATCATAATTGGATGGATATTAAATATGCTGTATATATACTTTAATTATATTTTAGAAGATGGCATATTATTGTTACATATTAAAAAATAAAAAGAATATTGTATTGTTTTTAGTACAAATATTATTTTGACAATATGGACGAAACTAACAAAACAGAATGTTCGTATACCATTATGCCTATCACTGCCAATGATAAACACACTGTAGCTGCTTTTTTAAGAAAATTTTTTTTTCGAGACGAGCCTTTAAATGTAGCTATTCGTTTAATGGAAGAACCCGATTCAGCAACAAAACTCGAAAATTATTGTATTGGCTATTTACAATATGGTGAGTTATTGAGTTAATTCTCTAAATCAATTAATTACATAAGATAAATTATTTATTAGTTGATCTTTTGAAAACATTAATAAAAATATTTTTTTATTTAGTATAATATTTAATAGGTGAGGTACATTAATGTATGAAATTCCATTAATATTAAGTGTAACTATAGGTATATTTGATAAAATATTGGCTAATTTCATAGAAACCATATAAAGTGAGTGTAAAACCTAACACATAAATTCTGTAATTAATTCTACACAATTACTAAGATATAAAACTTTATAACCTGATGATATAAATATAAATATAGTTATTTTTAAAATAAATAATATTTATTTAAATGATTACGTTTTGAAATAATGTTGAGCCTACGTATCTACTCAATATCCTCCCTGTGAGTAGTGTCACAAATTAATCATTCAATTAAGACAATCAGAAAAGGTAAACTCTTATGACATGAAACGAAACAGCATTAATTTGGTCGTACACATACAAGTATAACTCTAAGTTTATCATTGAAAATAAACGTCTTCCAATAGTATTCACAATATATTTCTATAATATTATTATAATACTATTCATACTTATTATATATTCAATAGTTGTAAAATATAGAATTTGCTTATATCTAAACGATTGCAGCGTAAATTTGGACTACGAAGTCTTTTAAGACAATTTTTGTTTTATAATTATTCTTCAAAATTGCATACATTACCTACCCAAAAAAATAAGTTAAATTTGTCTAAAAATGTGTTATTATCTATTTATCAATATACTATGTATTATACGAATTAAATATTGATTTTGTATTTATATAGGAATGACATTTATGGCGGTATCTCAAACTGGTGATATAATGGGTGTAATTTTAAATAATATAATGCACAGAGATGACATAGAAGAAGACAATGATGACAATGAAATTTGTAACGAAAAATCAAAATTTAAGGATATTGTTGTTTTATTGGACAAAATTAAACGAGAAGCAGATATGTTTGCACATTATCCCAGTGTAGATCAAATTATGGAAATAAAAATCGTTACAGTGAATGATGCGTATAGAGGCCAAGGAGTGTGCAAGGCACTCGTCGATAAAACCAAGTAAACACAAATAATATTTTAATGAGATGTAAATCTATATTAGTGTTATTTTTTGAAATACCAAATTATTTCTACCGAGTACTAACATTTTTGGTTATGATTTATGTCACATTTTTACTACAGCTAAAAATTGCATCCCAATCATATTCCAATAAGTTAGATTCCACTACATTACGCCATTACTATTGATAATCGAATTTAATTTAGTTAGTAAATATAAATAATTAATTATGTATATAGTTAGTAGTTACATGCGCATATTGTTCATACTCTGTACATATTTCTGACCATGAGTAAAATTATTTAGTATATAAATTAATATAAACTAATATAAAATTAATATTTCTCCACGGGGAAAAAATTGTGTTATATACAAAAGTACACATAATTTTAATTAAATTTTAATTTCTAGAGAGCTAGCACTGGAAATGGGATGTCAAATGATTTACGTGGAATGTACAAGTCATTTCTCTGCTAAAGCAGTCGAAAGACTTGGATTTCAATGCATATACTCGCTGGCTTATACTGACTACGTAAATGAAACAGGTGAAATAGTATTTAAGACACACTCTCCTCACAGACGTGCCAAAGTATACGTTTTACCATTGTAATAATACCATTAAGTTCGAACATTTACAGCTGCCTTTCAGTTAAATAAATACAATAATTATTATGAGTACTATACGTATTATTATTATTATTATTTTATTTCGAAATAATTTTTTAAAATATCTATTTATAATATACCTACTGGATATATGTTTAACGAGAATCAAATTTATGTAACTTCGCAAGAATATATAATATATGTTATGTTATTGTATTTTATTTATATGATTGTTGATTGTTTTATAATACATTTATTGATATGGTTACTGTTATATTATTTATGTTATAATCTATTTCATATTCAAAATATATATAATATAATTATAAATTATATTAAATGTTTATAATTATGTATTTCATGTAAGATGTAAATGCATAAGAGATTAAGTGAATTATTGTTTTTTTGTTTCATTGTATGAACTTAATTCATAAGACAATATATATATCAATAAATAATAATACAATATTTAATTGTTGTGAATAATAACATAATTCATTAGTATAACAATAAGAATTAATATTATATATACCTATATATACAATATACATATACATTTAAATGTTAATTTTATTTTTATTTTGTCTATTAGACATTTTTTAATAAACAATATAGTTATTATTTAAAAAAATAAATAATTTTGATAGAAATTAATTGTGCCAAAATGCTTTATATTTGCATACAGGTATTTACTAATAATTATGTATAAAAAACGAAAATATAAAAGTGTATAGCTATATTGATTATTGATATCGTTTATTTGATATATATATATATATATTGTATTAAATAATATTTACTCAGTAGTGTTACATAATAGAATACAGAATAACTTTATTTATGTTTGAAATTAACTTAAAACAAGTAGTAAGTACCTAGTTAGGTTCAGCTATACAAGGTTATCATAATTTTATACTACAATAATTTTGAGGATAACTCTAAAAATTTACATAATTTTCATCTTTTTTGTAACATGCATTTTTTTATTAAGACAAAACATCCTCGTATTCTATTATTTAACCTATATAATTTTATTTTATATTTCTCGTTTTGTATGCACAATACAGTGATTTTAAAAGTGTATTTGTTTTGTTTGAGTAGATATAGTCACATATAAACACAATGATAAAACTCAAAGTTAACACCCATAATAGTTAGATAAACAAATATACAAGCGTGTTGAAGATATTGCAGTATACAATATTTATATTGATCATAAACACTAAAATTAATTTGTAATAAAATAATAACAAATTCCTGTAATCTTGATAATTATAATATAAAATACACAATTTAATTTCCAAATAAACTTTTAAATTTATAACATTTCAAATATCTATTAAGTAAAGTTGTAAGTATGGTTAATTTTATATTATTTATATTCAAAGTACCAACAAAATAAAACAGGGATTTATCAATGAGCTCTATTTTTTTTAGATTATTATTTTTTATTTGATATTAATTTGTTAAAAATATTTTAAAACATATCTTATGCATTAATAACTATTGAGATATGCTTGAGTAAATAAATAAAATACCTACTATTTGCAGGTAAATTGTTTATTTGTTTATTATTATTTTTATAATTTAAAATATGATAACACAAAAATTATGACTCATGAGTGATGAGTATAATATTTTGATTAATTTAAGGGTAAATGGGTTGGTAATAAATAATATTGTTGTCGTAATGAGTGTCTATGGTATACGTTTATTTATTTATTTAACGCCTAAACAGGCAGTTCATAAAGAATTTATAAATATATAAAGTAGTATAAAAATGCATATAATATAATCTTTGTCTCCCTAAAAATTATTGTAAATTTCCACCTACATATGAC
This sequence comes from Eriosoma lanigerum, assembly GCA_013282895.1. Classification (NCBI taxonomy): domain Eukaryota; kingdom Metazoa; phylum Arthropoda; class Insecta; order Hemiptera; family Aphididae; genus Eriosoma; species Eriosoma lanigerum. The sequence goes on from CM023358.1 coordinate 38,306,541, forward strand.
GTTATGTGTCATGAATTACGATTATTGTTATTATTTATTATTTAGTAATTTAGTATATTACAGAAACACTATTAAATAAAATATATGAGAACAAAATTATTAATGAAACGAGTTAAAAACAAATATGTTGTGTCATCAAAAAAAAAGTTTACGCCGCCATTGAATATACCTCCAACCTGCATAATAATTTTATGACTATCGAACTCGAATTCGTGAACTAATACCTCCATGCTTGCGAATGCTTATGCAGTAGTTCTCACTTTATCTTGATTGTGTTATATGTGGTGCAGGCTCGTCTTTAGGTGGTTGTGGTTAGAGGTTCAATATCCCCCCCACGAAACTTGATCTTGAATACGTGCATAATGTGGTATACTGATTTGTACGCCTTTTATAATAAATATTACAATTCATTGTTTATAAAATATTATTATTATTCATTATACATTTTATGTTTGTAGAAATTTAATGGATTCGTCAACAGACAGAAAAGTTTATTAAAGAATCTCAATTATACATTGATACAATCACGAGTATGTATATTATGCAAAATTACATTGTAAAAATTTATTTTAAGTGCTAATAATAATGCTAAAAAAATTATTAAAAGCCTTATAAGAAAAAGTTTTATTTATTTACTTTGATATTCTGAGCGAAGCGAAGAATGTATTGGTTTACAAAAATGTTTTTTTTTTTTTTTATGTGTGAAAACACTTTTTTGGGTAGAAATAATAGTCCGATTACCACAAGTAGGGTATGCTTTCGGTAAAAAAATTGTGTCTAGTTGGTACTTTATTTAGCTCATTTGATTAATTTCTCAAAAGTTTTTCCTTGAGAGGAGAAAAACTACCAAAAAATGGCGGAATATAGGCAAAATTACGGTTTCTGTTATTTTAAATTTTTTTATTTCGTGTTAACTAATTGAGTTTTGATCGTAAGTACTTTAAAAATTTTTTGAGTATTAACATAAGTAGTATATAAGTAAGGTAAAATTTTGGAATGAATTATTAGAATAGTATATTGAGTTTCACTCAGAATCATATTTCTGATGCAATATCATTGCATTCAAATCTTAAGTATAATAAACCACTAATTCGAGAAACGTCCACAATCGACATTCCCACTTTTTTTTTGCATAAGCCCAAGAAAATATTTACAAATACACCGCTGCTTATACATATAATTTTTATTATTTGTTCTATATAATTGCAACACACTCTATAGAGATATTAATAATTGATACCGCTTCGTCTTGCCAATTCCACAAAAATTATTTGAACCATGTATTTGTTTATTTATTTATATAATTGATTTAATTAACTAATAAAATGTAAGCAACATAATTTCAAACATTTCTTTGTAGATTTAAAAACAATGTATCTCTTTATTTTATTTTTTTATAATTTACCTACAATTTATATAATAATAGTATATATATATAATATATAGTAATTTTATTAGTAGTTAGTAAATAATTTATAAAAAAAATGATACAAATGTATTTAAAAGCACATTAACAGAATGCTTTATAATCATTTTAAAAGTATCACATTTTTTCTTAATTTAAAATATTACTTGAAAACACGCATTGAGCCAATCAAATATTAATTCCTAGACACTCTATACCACAAATGTATTGTAATAAATTCAAATATTTAGATTAATTTAATTGAGGACAAGGTTTGTCGTTGGCTTTATTCTATTTAAAATGACTACCCAGTAAACAGGAAGTTATCACTGAGTGCATTTTACTATTTCAGTTGATTGTACATTTTTTTGCTGCCTACTGGAATTTAGTCATCTGTCAAGCGTCTCAAGTTGTTTGTAGTAACTATTAACACCACCGCCAAGGTTCACGATAATAAGGTTATTTTTATTACTTAACAAGTAAAATATATTCCGTTATTATTAGGTGTTAGAATTTTATAAATGTTTTATGATAATATTACAAATTACACGCAATCTAGTTTAATCTGACATAATTTCAAATTTATATACACCTTAAAGTTTTAAATTTTGATCAAATATATTTTGTCGAATACAAATGGTTTCTAAACCTATTCAATTTCTGAAAATATAGATGAATCCAGAAAAGAACCTGTTACTTATAGTACCTATATATTACGTATTAATTTAGCACAACGTTACATACATTATAATATGTATATACGTAGTAGAAATAAATGATAAATATAATATTTGCATTTTTCAAATCAGTATACCTTAGTAATATTAACCTTTATATTTTTATGTTTATCATATTATTGTATTAAAACTGTAAAACCACTGTTTACTGTATAATGTAAATGTAAACATAATATATTACCTGGTATTAAGTATAAATACATTTGAATACAATTATCAATACACAATATTAAAAATAATCAGTTAATTGATTAACTATTTAGGTATAGGTAATTATTTATGTATCTAACATTTATAAGTACCCATTAAATATTTAATTAAGAAAAAATTAAAATAGAACTTATATAATGCATGATTTTACATAACTATACAAATATGATATTTATATGATTCCTAAGCAGGAAAATAAAATTAACAACATAATTATTTTTTAATAATAATGTTTTGAATTCACAAGGTATTAATATAAAAATTAGCTTCAATTACTATAGTGTCCTTGTTTTTATCAGTTTCATTACATTTATATTTATAGTTTTCAAGAGATAACAATAAGAATGCAAATAACATTATTTTTCTCCCTAATCATTATAAGTACAATTATTATTAATACTCCGTGCTGTAGTCACATAATATATCAACCGACAATTTTTTATTGCGTTGTATTCATTAAGAACGTATGAGTACATTACCCTAGCACGTCTTGAGATATAAAACAATAACAATAATTAATAAGGCAGTTAAATCTAAATAATACGATTATATATAATATATAATCGTAGTAATATAGTCATAATTAATTAGTCTGTAATGTATTCAAGAAAATAATCGTAATCAATACTAATTTAAATTTTAAAAAAATTGGAGCAACGTAGGTGTTATCGATACAATTATATAGAATTAAATTATTTAAACTATAAATCAGCTGGGTCCTGAATATACCTGATACAAATTAAAATATAAAACGTTATTGTAATTTAATTTAAATTTATGATCGGTGTTTGGTGTTATCCAAAATTTATCTATTATAACTTATACAAATTATTTTCATGGCCAACAATGCAAATGAATGATAGAAAATTAATAATATTTAAGAAAAAATATTATGAAATAAAAATTTATGACGATTAATAAAAGGTCATATATTATGAAGGTTTGATATTTATATAAATCAAATAACCGGAATATGATAAAATATAATAGTATAAAACATAGGTACAAAATATATAGTTAAGAATTTGTTTTTCTTGAACAACTTATATAAGTACCTACTGCCGTATTCAGGAAGGGGGGTTTCTGTGTTTAAACCTCCCCTGAAAATTTTATGACGAATTAAATGATATATATTTTAAGAAACAACAAGAATTTCATTTTAATATATATAATTAACATCTTCATAAAACCCCCTGAAAATTAATGCTAAATACGGCCATGCCTACTGTAAGTGGCGTGGGTATAATTATTTTGTTTTCTTTTTAAAGTGAAAAAAAGGGCTATTATTCTTTAATTATTTTTTATTGTTATTATTTTTTTATAGGTAATATATCGTATAAAGTAAAATAAAATATATACACTTAATAGTGTTATTCTTATATTGCCTACTTTTAATGTACTTATTAAATATGGAAAGTTTATAAAGGCAATTAAATAATTAATACAAACTATACTTATGTAATACGTTTTATAAATTATATATAGTATAACTGCATAATTATTTATTTACAAAATAACATTATTCTAAGGGTTTTTATATTTTATAAAATTAATAAAATCCGATTTTCAACTAACGAAATGTATATAAAATAGCAGTAAGAACATAATATATTTATGGATATGGTATTTACCACTAAATGGTTAAGCAGAAGAAGGAATAGGTGGATCACTGCCACTTGAGCTCTGTTTTTATATATTATTTATATAAAAAAAGGCAAATTTTTTTATTGTAATTATACATTTGCTATTTCTTTTTAAAATATATATGTAATCTATACATATTTTATATATGTATATATAATTACAATTTAAGTCGTATATTGAAGATTGAACATTGACAATTTATTCAATAAAGAATTACAGATATACAAGATACATATTTGAAATTAAATTTTTTATAGTAGGACGATGTGGATGATATTAATTTCGCACAAATGTACATTAAATATAACCACATCTGGATCACCCACCCTAGAAAAAAGTGTACCTATACAAATAATATAATACATAATTTATTATAAAAAAAAGTTATCAGAATCTTAGTAAACATAGTTTTTTATTGTGTAGTCTGACAATGATCAAATAATATGGAAAAAAGGTAAAATACTACTTTTTTCGTATGTATTTTAATAATATATATTTGTATCAGTGATTAATGATTGATATATTATATATTTTTGATATAATATTTAGTATTTAATATAATATTATTCATCCATTATCTAAGTAATAATAATAATAATAATAATAATAATAATAATAGAATACAAAATTACAAACATTAATATTACTAAATTTTTCATATGAATTATATAATATGATGTGTATTATCAAAGTATGATTTTCATAAAGACATAATAAACATATATCCACATTATTATTTAGTACCTTATTTAGATTGAATAATATAATAAAAATTATTATACTCATTATAATACATTTATTGTTTATTGACTTTTTTTTAAAAATAATTTAATCAAGTTTTAAATTAATGTGCACAGTATTATTAAATGTAAATTAGAAATTGGTAGTGTAATACTTGACATGCATAGATAAGCTGATAAGGTACAGACAATATACGAAATTTAATTAGAAATCGTTTGTTGTTTTTTTTTTTACTTTTATTGTAGCCCGTAGGTTGATCGTTGATATGATGAAATCATTTAATTATATTAGCTTGTTGCAATGAAAGGAGTAGTGTGATGAGCAGCTGCTGTTATTATCGTTTTCGTTATGGGTAAATCAACAATACAAATAATATAAATCATAAGTAGTAACGGACAGTAGCTATTTTTTAAACAGTTGTATACCATATGGTCATTATCTGCAACAAACAGTCATCAATATTATCCATTGATATTCATTGATTAATTTTTTTTTTTCTCGTAATATTTAAATTGTTTACTCATTATTTAATTTATTACATTATTGTGTAATTTTGTTTTTGTTTTTGTTTTTGTTTATCTCTAAGTACCTACCTACTAGTACATATTCAGCAATAATCGAATGCGTTTGTAATAGATTTTAAATTTAAGATTTTTAATTATTACTTATACATTCACTTATTATTATTATTTTCCTAATTAGGAATTGTGTTATATTTATATATGTACTCATATTTGAGATTAAATACCAATAAACCATAACATGTTAAACGTCATGATTTAATTATTAATTATTAAACTTTAATGTACCTACGTATTTAAATTAATTATATATTATTATTAACTTAAAATATCAGCTTTAAAAAATAAATATATTGTAAGGAATACGTATGTGTAGCAATTAATGAAACATTTATAGGTGGTTATGAACTGTGGGCATTGGCGCCCATGGTGGAGGGGGTGGCAAGACGGGGAATTTTCCCCCTGGATAAATAAAATAATTTATTATATAATAATTATTACTTAATATAAAAAACTATAAAAAAATTATTTTACCCCCTGACATTTTTCCTGTGGACACCCATGACTATAGAGTATTACAACTTATTACATTCAATATACGTATTTTAAATGTTTGAGAAATTAATAAATCGAAATTTCGTTTTGTAAATTAGTTGATAAGAAAATTTTAATAATTATTAACCAATAAGTTATAATAATAAATATAATTCTGTATTTTAGAATAAATGTATGGGTTTCAGTTTCAGGCGAAATTCTATACATAGAGATTAATTTTTTTATTTGGTTATTATTATATTAAAGTTGGACATTTTTTATAAACGTGGAGTGAGTAAAATCACCTAGGGCGACATAATTAATTATCCTCATACTTGCAGTATCCGTGTGTAGTAGCGTTAGTAGCAATCGAGACTCAAGTACAACAACAACTAGACATACGTTTCATAAAACTATACGTAACATTATTATAAATTGTTATTATTTTATACAACTTTATAAGTATATAAAATCAAGTGTAAAACTACAAAATGAATGTAACTATGAAATCAGAATTAGCATTCAATATTTTTCCAATTGTTATGAATGACAAAAATACTGTGATTGAATTTTTATTCAAATTGTTCTTCTGGGATGAGCCATTAAATGCATCTTTGGAATTGATGAAAAATAAAGACGTAGCTGAACATCTCAAGAATTACTCATTGAAATTATTGAATAATGGTGAGTTAAAAAATATTAAATATTTACATACTTACATTTTAATTAAAACAATTATTCACATTTTAAAGAAAAATACTTATTTTAATAACATATTGTTAGTTATGTAATGTGTATTAATATATTCAAGGAATTTATACTATTTATTCTGTTAAATTAAGTAGTAAAAACTATTTAATTACCCTAATCAGATTATTATAATATTATCATAATACAATTAATTGATATAACATTAAAAAGAATGTAATCTCCACCAATTTCATAACATAAAATTGTAATTCTGATTACAATATATTATAAATCATTTATATTTATATTACTATTTTCCATTTCAAAATAAAATAGTTTACATTGTCGAATAAAATTATAATCTAAAACTAAAATTACATTATAAACTAAAAACTTTAAATAACTAGGTAGGTAATCCAAATTGTATAATATACCTATATAATTATTATAAATTATAAATATAATACAAATAAATGGTAATGGTAATGGTATAGGATTTATATTTTTAAAATATAAATTATAACCATTTATCAATTTATCATTATAATTTATATGTATAAAAAAAAAAATAAAAAAAATAAAAATTATATTAACAAATTACAATACACAAACCATAATAAGTTTCATAATATTATTAACTAAATAATTCGTAGTTTAAAACAATACAAATATTTTTTCATAAAGACGTATCTATACGTATCTAAAAATTTAAATAGGTATCTGACATTCAGTAAAATGAATGGTCGAATTATTTAGTTTATTTTTTATTTATAATTAATAAATTATTACATTTATAAGTTATAACAGATTTTTTTAAAATATATATAATATAGTAATATTATATGGCCTGTATATAAAACACGGAGTTTCATCATATTTCTTAAACACGATAATATTCGTTTTCTTTCCGTTATTTTTTTCTACGTGATATTTTGACCAGATGTATTTTAATTTCTAACCAAGTTATTGGTAAAGTACTATATTTTTAATTACTACTTATTTATACTAAATAGTATTCAATATATATATTTATATAACGAAATACGTTTTAACTATTTTGTATAATTAAGTGTTATCAGAGTATTTAAAGTGGTAAAAAATAACGAGGGGAATTATAAATTGTAATTCTCATTTTCCTTATATAATTTCGATTACTTAAAAATATATAATTCTATAAAGATCCAGTTAATTGATTGTGCTATCAGAAATAGAGAAATTTAGTACACTTGTTCCTCCCACAAATTTAAATCATATTACCATTTAAAAATTATAATACTGGTAAGTCTTACATTAAAGCAGTGGTGCACATAGGGGGATTTAGGGGTTACAACTTCCCTTTCTAAAATGTTTTCGTTCAATCAATTTTGATTCAAAATCTAGCTTATATGTTCATGCAACGAAGCCTGTAGTGGCGTAAAATTTACAATTTGCAAATATATACTATAAACTTTTTACAATATTACTGCATATTCTACGAAATTCCCCTCTTTAAGAAATTATTATAAGCACAACTCCCCATCACCGGAAAATAATCTCGTGCGCGCCACTGCATTACAGCAATTAATCCATTATATCGGTTTAATCAAATAAAAATGATTAATTATAATTTCAGTTCAATGGTGCTCGCAGGATTTTTTCGGGTGGGCGGTGATTTGTATTTTATTAAATTATAATTTAGTTTATTACTATGCTATTTTTTTTTTAATTTTAAGAATATACTTAATTAGTAATAAGTAATTATTAATCATTCGAATATTATACTTACTATATAATATTATATAATTTGTATATTATTATACCTAATAATATAAAATTACAAATGTACTTGGATATTATAAAATATAAGTAGTTAGGTAAAAGTACTATAATATTATCCATTAAAATGTTAGAAGCAATTAAGGTCTCAAGCTAATTATAACTCAATAATTGTATTACCTCATATAGCCCTTAGGTAAATATCTGGTAGGCTGCGCACAAATTGACATTTAAATTTAATAATAACTTAAGTTTAAATGTCACGTTGTTTGATGATATCAGAAGTTAATCAAATCGCTCATTATTATAAATTTACTTATTAGCAATGAATTATAATTTACACAAAATATTTTAATACAATTATACATTATTCCTTGGTAAAATCCGTATAAGAAATTTTTATTTTAGTGTCAACAAATTTTCATTAATATTAACAATCTATATTAATGACCCTTCCCCGGATCCTGGATCCACGCCTAACTGAGAGGAAACATAATGACGATCGCTTCCAATGACTATTCGTATGATACCAACGGTATCACCTTATATGATCTTATAAACGCGACGGGAACAAGGTAAGAAGACAGGCTAAGAATATGGCTTTCATTCTCACACGAATATACTTAAAGGAAACTATTACCGCTTGAAGACCGCACGACTGTATAGTAGCGAAAAGATTGACATGTCCAGTCGCGAGTCGATTAGTCTCGTCAAATTTATCAGTCACGAATAATTTGATTCGTCTGAATGACACCATATAAAAGTATATAATTAGTTGCCTAGCCATTCAGTCTCCTAGTATCGAAGGAGGACCTAAGCCGGTACCAGCGATCAAACACGATTTTGCACCGAGAATATTTTCTCAATCCGTCGACGGTCTCCATCACTCATATTATTCATCAAAAACGGTTATTTTCTGAATTCGGACTTAACACATATCACTAAACTATTCCATTTTATGTATACCAATTCAAAATTTTTTAACCCATAAAATTGTTCTTTTCAAGACATACAATTACGAACAATAACTTATTTACAGCCTGTTGTACACGATTAACAATTTTGATAAAAAAAAGCCCATAATTTTATTAAAGGCAAATAAAAAATGTGACCTTATTTTAATTAAAATTGTGTTAATAACATTCAACCAATATTATTAAATAGAGCTGTTTAAATTTGCAAAATCTGGTCTACATTAACCGACGTGACCGCTATGGTGTATTGGTATCATGCATATAAATCTATTTGTTAATAAAATATTAAATTAAATTTTAAATTGCATTTAATTTGCAATGTTCAACAACAATAATATACTTTAAGTGAGTAATATATATTATATATATGGTAATAGTTATTTAGTTAAGTGGATTAGTAAAATAATAACTCTATAAATTTAAAACTATATTTTTTAATAAAAATATTACTATAGCTAAGTGCAATTCCATGTCCTTTTTGTGATATAATGTATATACTTTTCTGTTTCAATCAAAATTTTGACAACTAAGGAAGAAAATGAAAATAACAATAAGAATATGAAATTATTAACAGAGATATAATCAATTATTACGAACAAGGTCGTAATATAATGATATAGAGTGAAGGGCGTCTTCACTTGTCGCTATGGTGATCCCTAAAATCAAAAGTCCCAGAGTCCTGCAGTAAAGCCCTAAGTGTATGGCTTTAGTTTCACAATACAGATCAACGAATTATAATCGTATAAATATATTAATAGAAACTCGTATTAATATAGTATCACTATTCAACACCAAATAAAGATCGATTAAGGTAATATTTAAAAGATTATAATATAATATGAGTATTATACAACAAACCTATTAAATAAATATTAAAAATTAAAATTAAATAAGTTACACTGCTTTTAAATAAGTTTCAGAAGATATTTAAAACAATATACAATACCTATAGATTTTATGTGTGAATAAATATTATTATTTAACTCAATTGTATATAGGTATTATTATTGTTTTAACGATAAAGAAAGATTTTCTATTGGGCGACGGGCGTGGCAATTATAGAGTTACATTAAGTAGGTACCTTTATTTACCCTATTTATAATCATAAATACGTGTATAAAATATAAAATTCATAAATAATTACAAATCAATTAATATTACAAATATTTAATATTTAATAAATGTAAACTTTTCAACTTTTTTTATTCAGTATAAATAATAAATATGCATTAACTGTATGCGTTTCAGTAATATAAATAATAATAATGCAATCAGATTATAAAATATTATTATGTAGGTAAAAATGTATAATATCAAGAAAACCAATAGAATTCCAAATAAAATAATGCAGATTTATAATGTTTATTGTTTAATTTGTATACATTAAAATATATATTAATTATATAATATGTACGTAAATTGTAGATATACCCTGTTTTGTATTTTTATTCACAATTATTATATAGGTTGTATATTATTGTTTAAATAATCATCAAGTCATTATAATATATTAACTTAATTTAAATGGCAATATAATATTGGTAAATATTTCTATAATACAAATATTAAAGATATTTATTTATTTATTATTATTATTATTATTATTGATTTTTTTGTGAAATTAAATTAGTTTTATGATTAAATTATATTGTAGTTTTCAACTCTAGAAAATTAAAATATGCAAATAATAAATATATTTATAATTTATTAATTATTAATCCATTATTGCATTAGGTTATATAATGTAAAGTTTTAATTAATGATTGTATTTTTAAAATAATTTTGTCATTTGTGAATTATAATATTACATTTTCAGAATTAAATTATTCAAAATCTTAGAAAAATGAATGAGTTCAACAAATGTGTCTACAGCATAGTCCCAATCACTGCTGAAGATAAACTTGTTGTCATTGAATTTTTAAGAACTTTTTTTTTCCGTGATGAGCCTCTTATTTTGGGTATAGATATGTTGGAAGATGCTAATTCATTAGGAAAACTTGAAAACTACTGTTTTAATTTTGTGGATAATGGTGAGCTTAAATATACACATATAATTATAAAATATATAATTTTCCCAAATATTAATAAATTAATATTAATTAATTAATATAACAATTTACAAATGTATTTTTATAGGTAACCTAATCAAAAATAGTTCTTAATATTAATCGATTTAAAATTATTTTATTTTTTAAATAATATATGGGAATCACAATAAATAAATATGAGATCTGCAGTAAACCGTGACCTTATAAACTGTTTATGTTATTCACCTGAATTAATTAATTAAAAATATAAAAACGATAATATGATGAATTTCGGGTTCCTTGTTAATATGATTATTGCTTAACAAGTACCTATACAAATTGTTTTTATCATAGTAATAAAACTGCTAAGGATAATATGTGGACAACGAAAACAACAACGAAAAAGGAACACGGAGCAAAATATTTAACAAAGAACTACAGGAATAAATGAGAATAGCATCAGTTATCAGCTTCATAAAAGATCAAAGGTTTCAATGGTTGGGGCACGTGATGCGAAAAGAATAAAATGATATAAATAGAGTAGTTTTTGAGTGGAAACCAGTGAGGAAAAGACCTCAGGGACAACTCAAGAAGAGTTTACTGGAAGTTGTGGAAGAGGACCTTAACAGGTTGGGAGTTCAAGAATGGAGAGATCTAATTCAGGATAAGCGAAATGGAGGGAGATCGTGATGACAGTGAAAACTCTTAGAAAGTAGGTAAAATCTCTTAAAATCTCTGGCTAAATGCCAGAGAAGAAGAGGTAAAACTGTAACTAACCATTGCATTTGAATTACCCATTTAAATGTTTTACAAATATAAAAATATCTTTTATAATATCAAACAATATTGGTATAGACCTTTAAAAATAATTTTATAACTCATAATATTAATTGAAATGGTAAATTAAATGCAACATACGAATGTAATAATTATGGTTTATTATTAGTTTATTAACATGACTTTCTTAGAGAATTTAATTTAGTTTAAATTTTGTGAAAAATTAATGAAAATATTTAGTTTTTCTTAATAATGTAATTATAAAAATCATCCAAAATAAAAATAAAAAGTAATCATTATGTGATTAATTCTTTAGATAATAAGTATTCCTAACTACTAATTTTGGTATTGTAGTAAGCATTAATTATTTAATTAAAAAGTTGGTCAATCAGTGTACCTATAAAATATTTGTAGGTATGTACTCACATTGGATTAACGGGCTGTATATATGTTGATATATTATTAAACTTATTAAAAAACCTATTAAAAAAAAAACATTCATAATTGAAAATAATAAATGATAAACATAATTATACTAAAAAGTTAAAAGTTAAAACATATAAATTTTAATATTAACTTTTTGAATTTCAAAATATAATTATATGCAGTTTACAATGAAATTGACATATTGTATTTTCATATAATATTATGTAAGTATCTGTATATAAAGTACAATAGGGTTTACAGGTAAGTTGAAATATACCGATACCTAACTGCAGTGTTCTGACTGGAATGGTGAACATTCACTACCTGCGCACAATTATTCATTCATACATCATAGAAACATTTACAGAATTGTACTAATAAAAATATAAAAATTTATATTTATTATAGCATATTATAAGTAATAACGAATATTGCAATTAAAAAAAATATATATATATTATATCCTTATAATCATCAATTATAAATATTTGTAAAGTACAATTTAAGATCTTTACGTGTGTTTTGAGACATTTTTGAGACATTTGTTTTAAAATATTATTTAGGTCGATAATTACATTATATAATATATGTGAATTATCGAAAAATCTTAAAATTTAATTTGGATTAAAAATTACAATTATTAAATATCAATTGAAAATATCAATTTAGGATATATATATACTAAATACTCTATATCCATTTAAAATTATATTATATAAACATAAATTTATATTATATAATACCATTACCTCTTTGTTATATTTAGGATTGGCTTTCAAAGCAATATCTCCCAATGGAGATTTAATGGGTGTCATTCTAAGTGGTCTGACATGCAGAAGTGACATGAAAGACAATAATGAGAGCGAAAAAGATCCGGCCCCAGAAGATAACACTAAGTTTAATATTATTACAACACTTTTAGATAAAATCGAACGAGAAACAGATGTGTTTACAAAATACCCAAATATAGATCGTATAATGGATATAAAAATTATTTCGGTGAATGAATCCTTCAGAGGCCAAGGAGTGTGCAAAGCATTAATTAATAAAACAATGTAAGCATGAATATGATTTGTAAATTATAATAGTTTCAATATAATATATTATCATTGTTATACGGACAATGATCCTGTAGCTACTTAAAAGTCGTTAAAATCATATAACGTATACAATATTTTCAGTATTATCTTTGTAAAAATAATAGATCTTATTACGTCTTAAATAATATGTTTAATTTACTATTTTGAATTTAATCTGTATGATTAGAAATTAACTAATACTATAAATAATAATAATAAATATAACTAGCAATTAAAACATAGCCACATAGACGCCAAATTTTGATATAGACGTTTATACTTATACCTATAAGTGTATTTATATAGTTTATAGAAGATATATAAGTTTATATAAATATATAATATATACCATTATTTATGACTTTTTGACTTTAATAAAAAAGGTTAAAACTGATTCTCATCTTAAAAACCTCTCTAAATATTTTGTGTTATTAAATGTTTATTTTAATCGTTATATATCTATACTTCCTAAGTCTTTATTTTTCTCTCGACTATACAATATTAATTACAAATATTGGTTTTATATAAAGTCAGCAGAGATATAGGTATAGTTTTTTATTAAAAAACTATCTTAACCTATAATATTGTTTACTCTATATAGATATTTATTTTTCCCTAGGATTTTTATTATTTATTTGTATAGGCTTAACACTTTTATATGATAAATACGAGTAATATTATATTATGTCAGTTATATTCATGTAGTTAAAATTAAAATTAATTTAATAATTGAAACGTATTTACTATTTATATACTTTTAGAAACACTGTTATTATAATATATTATATTACCATAATATATGTTTTTTAAAAAACTATAATTTAGATTTTAGATAGTAGTCCAATATACAATACTATTATTATTTTATAATGATATATTTGACTTGTTTAGAGAGCTAGCGTTGGAAAAAGAGTGTCAAATGGTTTATGTAGAATGCAGCAGTTACTTTACGGCAAAAGCAGCAGAAAGACTCGGATTCGAATGTATATATACTTTGTACTTCCGAGACTATGTTGACGAAAATGGTAAAATCATTTTTAAAACTCCTCCCCCTCATGATTCGTCTAAAGTATATGTATTAATAATTTAATATTATAAACTAAATAACTAATTTTTATTATTGTATAACTTAATAAATTTATAATCTAAATTATTGTATATCCATGGAAATAACTCAAAATATTATTATTTATTACGAATGGCGTGACCCTATTTAATATCTGAAGTTATATAAATTAAAGACAAATATTCTAATAACTATTATTTAATGGTAATACTTATAATCAATATACTTATTACATTTTGTTAAAATTAGTTAATATTAATAATTGTTAAAAAACATAAAATGTTAATAATATTGATAGTCAGTTGTTATACGCACTATATTAAATAAAATATGTTTTAACTATACAACATAATACTTTAATAATAAATGATAATAAAAAAAAAAAAAAAATGTATTAATAATCATTTTTTTAATCATTTTTAGGGGATTTAGTTGTTTTGTATGTATAGTACAAGTAAATAATATGTATAATAGGAGAGAACCTCCTACAAATTAAAAAAAACCTGGAGCAAGCATCCCTTTGGCCCTTAGACAGATGTATAAATATTTCAGTGTACTCGAATATAATAAAATTAGAAAAATATTATTTGGCTATTTTAAAAATGTAATTTAAATCGCGAACATATTGGTAATATATTCGGTATATACGGTCCACATTTCGATAATTCGAAGTTGGAGGGACTAAAGAATAACTTCGAATTATCGAGCATAAAAAATTTCAAAGTTTCGAAATATATGTAGAAAGGGGGTACAAAATATTTGAATTATCAAAAGTTACAAGAAATATAATTAATATGTAAATATAATGTATAATAATAATGTAATGTGTGGTTACAAATGATAAAAACAAATTATGTAACATTTAACGATATGTTAAATATATTTGACATTGTATAAGTAGGTACAATCTTACAATTGGTTTAAATAATTAATTACTAATCATGTGTAAGGTGTAACTACATTGATACAACTATTGAGAGTTGAGTTAAAGGAACTTTTACTTCGAATTATTGAGTATACTTAAATATATAACTTATCTAACCTTTCAATCTTATCGGCATCCACTTGTCACAGAAAATATCCGACGCTTCCTACTAGATATAATCTAGTATAATCTGAATATAAAAATTCATGGGAATTTTTTTAAAAATCTAAATTTTTAATCTATTTCTGTACCTAATATATAACTTAACGGATAATTAAATTTATTATTTAAAAATACCTTTTAACAATATAATTTATAAATAGTGAATTGACTAATATATGAATTAACAAAACGAAAATGGTGCCTAATTAAGTAAAGAAATTTATCACTTTAATAATCAAATAATAATTAATAAGAATGTTAGTCAGGTATTTTAATATAGTGAATTAATATACCTCGATGATGTATTTAAAAAAGTAAACGAAATTGAATTATTGCAAAGTTTTTTCAGTTATGCTATCTAGAATAGAACTTAAACATTAGTACTTTAGAAAAAATAGTATATAATTTTTACTGCTAGATGGCATCATAGATTTATGTTAAGTTCCAACGGTATTGTAATAACGTTGATTATAATTCATAATATACAATATATTATAATGATGTTAAATGATGTTATAATATAATAATAAATAATATTATTATAGTATAGCTTATGAGTACATATTCACAAATAAAAACTATTTTAGTTTTAGGCTTCTAAACGAGTTACGAAATATAGAGTCGAACATCCCCCGTTGTCACACCTATACACTTTCTATACGTCATGTTCATTCTTCTAGTCTTCAGTATTAAAATCTTGACACATATTGATAATATATTATATACTAGCATTGATTATAGATAGTATTTATTATTTATAATCAATTATACTAGCCACTAGGCAGTGTTTTTCAATTGATTGATCGCAAGTCGCAACCCAAAATTGAATAGGTCTTATTTTAACTTTTTTTTTTAAAAATTAAGATTATAAAATTAATAGACATACAAATTTTGGGTCGCAAAAAATGTATAGTAAAAATAATTATTCGAGAATCAAGTAGGTTAAAGGCCCATACCTCATAATAGGTATCAAAATGCTGTGTTCAGCAATTTAATTTTACAGAAAAAGAATTATAGGTTCCCGTGTAATTTTAAAATGAAAACTTCGAAATGGTCGTTTAAAAATAGTAATTAGTATTAAACCTATTATTAGATACTATAGTTTTAAGACGATACCTATTGTAAGTTGAATATTAGAGTAGAGACAACTTCTTCTTAAATATATAAGAATTCAATTCAAGTTCATAATAACTTGAACTACATATTAGGTAATATTATGTATATTATGATATATATCCAGAGGCGGATTATGCAGTCTGAAAATATTGGGTATGACCAAATTTTATCAACAACTTTTTTCCTTGTTTTATTTTATTATATTCTTTAGTGTAAAGATTAACTTATATATAATATCAATATACAATCGTTATTTACGATTTTATCAATATGTCTTTAAAGTTTGATTTTTTTTATTATTATGATATTACGTATTATATAACAATTTTAAAATTGATTTGTTTGATAAACATAACCATTTATTACTTAACCCGGTTTTAAAAAAATTAGTAAATAAACAGTCACAATTTTTATTTTAACAAAAATTTGAAATTATTATTTTGAGTGAAATCAAAGAAATATGATATTTTTATGACTGAACGCACTTATTTTGTAGTATATGTACTCCAATTACCAAAAGTAGGGTATGATTTCGGTAGAGAATTTTGTTTAGTTGGTACTTTAGGTCGTTTTTAAAATTCTAATTTTTTTTCTAATGAAACAGGAAAAACCTCTTAAACAAACTTGAATTTCATTATTTTATGATAAATAATTTTTTTCTTGCGCATTATTTCATAAAAAAATAAAACTTATAAAAAATAAATCAGTAGGTATAATTATAAGATATATTGTATATCTGAGTAAGTTTCACTCAGAAGTCAGAATCATTTGTTTTAATGCAATATCATTGCATTCAAATATCTTAATTTTAATATATATCGTAACACAATAATATTTCACCACTAATTTCTCCGAGGACCAGAGAAACGAAGCATATAGAATAATTATTTTTGGCTTATTGAATAAAATAAACGTATTACCTACTAATTTTGTAATTTATCATTGACCATCAAGAAAAATGACTAATATTAAAGTTAATAAATTATATTAATAATTAATATTATAAATAATATTTTTAGATTTCGTTTTAGGTTTTAAAATAATGCGTTTTATATTTTTTTTTTTAAATAATTCATATTTTCGACACCAATAATATTGATTTTGAGTTTTAGTATTACTTGGATTTAGTTTTTGCATTTTTTATTTGATAGAATATTTAAGTGATATGTTTAAGTGATTGAGTGTTTTTTTTTAAATCTTCCTGATTAGTTAAGTCTATGGTTGATTTTTATAGTGGGTATTATAAATAGAATTTAAATGTTTACAAAGTATTTTTTATTTTACTTCGTTGTAACTTGTCATATTATGTTTAATATTTATATATAATAATTAATAATATATTTTAAATTTTTAAACGGTTTTTAATATAATATTTAAAATTAATTTATATGCATATTATAATATTTTACACTACCTATCATAGTATAGATGTATAAATAGTAATTTTAAAAAAAGTTACAAAATTAATAATTAAATTCACTAAAAATAGCAAATCAAAAAAAAAATATTTAACGTTATATGTGTAGTAAGTAGTTATTACAGTTAATAAAATGAATATTAATATGTAGTGAATGAGTTTTCATAGTAATATAATATACCTAACCTATTCATTTTATTTAAAAAGTAATTGGTATCAACTACTTACGTAGTCAACTTGAAATATCATATGCAGACATATAATAGGTATATATATACCTCGCCAAAAATTTTTCATTACTTGCAGACATCCAATATTACAATTTGTGGCGCCAACGCCAAACACTCACGATACTCGGTTCTCTCGCGTGATACCCCGTACCAATACCCTGCAGTATACCCTACAAATTATATTTATATTTTAGTTTTTGTTGATTACATTTCGTAGACTGTATATAGTTAGCTATTAATTGTGTACACATTATTTTTCACAAATTTTTTTTTGTCGTGTACTTATAGACTAGGTATAGATGAATAATAGCATTGATTATAGAATAATCTATTCTATAATCAATGGTAATAGATAAGTCGTAAGTACCTATATTAAAAATTAAAATGCAGTGGCGCCGGAGCTGTGGGGGCAGAGGGGGCATTTGACCCCCCTCCTGAAAATTTGTCATCATAGTTATACACTTAATAGTCAAACATTTTAGAGTTATAGTTTAAATTTAAATTACATTTTTATTATTTTTAATATTTATATAATATAATATGTAATAAAATGAATTTTGAAAAGTTGTATAACAAATAAAATTGAAAAATGTAAAACATTAAAATCGTTTTTAATTTTATATTCAAAATTAAATTAGGTAAAGACTATTAGTTTAATTGACAAAATAGTAATTAAACCTATTTCACAAAAATCAAAAAGTATTTGTATTTTATTTTAATATACTATATATCATGATTTTCCTAAAAATTTTTCCCCCCCCTCCCCCCCACAAGAAAAATAGTTCCTGCGCCTCTGTTAAAATGTATGACTTATTAAACATTTCAATTTTCCCAATTATCCTAACTATTTATAATCAATGATAGTAGTAACACGCAATACTCAATCAGTCGAAGTCGTGTATAGGTTAAATTATATATTTAATAATATTTAATTAATAACAAATGTTGAGCTACTATCAATGAATTCATAATTTAAATGTTTCCAATATTATCTTACTTTATAAATTTTCGTATAGCGTTAATAAATTATAAATAAAAATAAATAAATAACAACTGTTTATAAGTACGTATTTACTTAAAAAAAAAAACCAATTACAAATGTTGTTTACTTTATATCAATATGTCATATATTGATAAATGTTAATGATATTTCTCAAACATATTCTGTGTTATGTTAAGTTCGTTTTACTACCTGTTTAGTTTGATCAAGTATAAACAAAATGTTTTTAAGCATACCTATTGTTTAAGAATAAAAATATTAGGTTATAATACCTATATATTGTATTGTTTCTATTTATTGTACCTAATATATTGTGATTTGGCGTAACATTATTAACAAAACGACAAGTCGAACCTATATTTGCTTATAAATTATATCCCTAAATACACAGGTACCCGATCCTACATATATGTATACATGTAATAAAGTTAGTATAAAACCTTTGAAAATTATTTCAATTATAAAAGTTTCGTACATTATTCTGTATACAAGAGTATTTACCTATACAGCTATAGTCAATAAAAATATATTATATACACTATATTAATTTATTATATTATGTCTCTAAAGACATTTGAAGGGGTAGACCACGGACAAGTAATAATTATTTAATTTTACACAAAAATATTATATAATCTATTAATATATTATATTAACGATTGTTCTTCGTTATGTAAGCGAAAAACTGTAACATCCATTTATTGTTCATACTAAAGCCACTCAGGCTTCAAATAAAATTAATTAAGGAAAAAATTAAATAAACATCATATACCTATACTAAAACTATGTTTAGATACCTACAAGTAAGATATTATGTTTGTAAAAAATAATGAGATTATATTTTCAAAAGGTCGTCTCATATTTTATTTGGCTTTTTATAAGGTATTTTATATATACGTAGCAGCAAGTGGTCACAGTGTTTACGGATCAATAGTATGCGTCAAATGGGGTAGAGTGCGAGTGAGGGAACGAACATTCCGCCCTTTTATGCGCGGGCTCCTTTCTATCGTTCACAGCAAACAACACAAGCATAATATCAAGACTTTTGAAAATTATTCTACTAAATAATAAGTATTCAGTGTGGCCAACATATTTAGCGAATTTGCAAATACCTACCCTAATATACCATTAAACCAAATGTACTTTTTAAATCGGTATTGAATAATTGATGATTGATGTAAGACTTTTTTTTCTATACCTCATTATATTATTAGATTAAATTATTTTAAAATATAAATTATTTAAATTTCTCCAGCTGAAGTAGGTAGGTATAATTTGAGACCATAAACCATTTTAATTTCCGAATATGATGCATTTGCCATTTACATATCTGGATTTAATACGTTTCTGTAATGAGGAAATGGTGCTGAGACTTGAGACTGAAGAGAATAAAGTATACAAGTAGAGAGTAGTAGAGTACGAGTAATAATAGCATAATTTTTAAGTCACGCGGCTGTCACAAAATACTTTATAAAACCAAGTTGATATATTTTAAGTTTAATAAATTATAATTTTTAGTATACTAGTATAGTATTATACAGTTTAAGTCTTCGGATTAATATTCGTGTGTCAAAATATTTACTCGTTTTGTTCATTAATTTGTCGCTTGTGTGCGAATAACGAAAAGTAGTAAATGAAAAAAAAAAAATTATCGTGACGCCCGTACAATAATTACCGTAGGAGTGTGACACTGTCCCAGCTCCGTGCATTGGCGGCGCCAAGCGGTCACGATCACCATGGCACGGCGGTGGGCGACCGCTTTACGGTGGTTGCTGCTTGCTCGGTACTCGATAATCGCTACTCGCTAGTCAGTGGCCAGTGCCGTACGGACCGCGTGCCTTGTTGTTTGGGTTTTACTTGTTTTACGTACGTCGGTCGGTCGTAAACTTCGAGTTTACCGAATATAAATAATATTATTGTGATCGTCGCCGTGAATAATTTATCTGGCGTATTTCGCCAGAGCTATGCTGGATACGATGAACAAAATGGCCGAACTTAAGTTCGAAGCACCGTTAGCGCAATTCGAGGAGTCGGACGAGTGGACGAAAATGACGGACGACGATTCTCCGGTACAGCCGGTCAAAACATACCGCCATCAGCCGACGTCTGGCGGTATACAAGGCACCGAACAATTGGACAACATGATGTTCACCGCGAGCAGCATGGACCAGCAGGAACTGGCGAACAAGACGTCTCTGTCGTGCACTCAGTGCGGCGCAAACAACAATATCGTCAGCGGCTTAGAAGTGACGGCGGACACCGATAATTTTGGCGAGACATTTAGCGGATCGCTCGAAGACCTCGTTCACACGTTCGACGACAAAATCACCAGATGCTTTTGCGATTACGAGGAATCCGTGGAGAAGTTAGCACCGGTCCAGATCAGGACCCAAGAGGAAATAATGAATGAATGCCAGTGAGTATATTGTATATCCGTTTAGATGGACACTAGAATAAAATTAAAGTCCATCGTTGTAGTTGTTTATTAGTCTTATAATATTATTATAATTTATTTAAAATTATTTAAAGTTTAGTCATTTGACGAATAGTTTTATGGGTGACTGAAGTGTTTACATATTCATGAGTACAAATTTATAGGTAATCTCCTTGGTATTGTTAAAAGTATAATTGTTATTTATTTATTGGGGGGTACCTACACAACTAAGGGGAGATATCAAAACATGAAATGTACATTGCGCATTATTTATTCTATATAGATACTAAATACATATAACGAGTTTCGTGAAATGTATTCTATCGTTTTGCATCGAGAAAGAGTCGAATTCTAGTAATATATGTATATATATTTACTTAGTTTATAGTTAATTGTTATAGAATCAGTTTTAATTTGTAGCCTATACTATTGATTATAAATACTAGTATTTATAATCAATGCCTATACTTTTTAGGTCAAATCTTTAATAGTAGGTACGATAATTAATGTTAATTTATGTCTTCTTTTTATTATAATATTGCGCGTAAACTATATACCTACATATACAAAAAGACATTAGGTTACCTAAGTTAAGTTACCTTAAGTTAATACAAGAGTTAATACCCTTAAGCGGTGGTTCTTCTAGCCAATTTTTGTAGAAGTAATATCGGCCAATAAAATTTAAATTTCAATTATTATAAAAAATAATTTTGTTTTTTTAAAATCTGTGTGATAAATGATCATATTTTTATTCGCTGACACAGGAAAACTGAGCATAACTTACCATAACTAAGCTTGAAGCTTATAAAAGAGGGTAGATTGCGCCAACCATTTTGAATTTTAAAAGTAACTTGATATCCTATTCATATAAGGGTGAAATCCCTTTCTCTAAAGTTTCGTATATTGTTTTATTTTGAAACCTAATGATTTTACGATTTATCTAATCAGTCATTCGTTATTAGTTTATAATTTATTCCATAGCTTATAAAAGTACTTGTTATTTTAAATTGTATTAATGATATAATAAAGAAGTGTCGATTTTAAAAAACATAAATTTCTTATTCGTGTATAGTATTCCTATTCACGAAAAGTTCAATTGCCCAAAAACCTTGGTTCGCCTACTCGACCTAACACAATATTATTAAATGCTGGCGGACTGCTTATTACGACCACAATGGAATCGTTACGCCTCGGCACGTGAATAAGTGAATCACCGTATGTCATGTGTGTATATACTTATACTGTATTAAGACAAAAGGTGAATAGTGTTTTGATAATAAAATACCGAATGAGTGACGAACGATGACAAGTATTGTCAACAATAAAAAAAAATTTTTTGACATTGCGGAATTTCTACTCAATTACGTGAAAATCGTTTTATTGAGTGTCATTTCTGTTATTATAAATTCAATAAATAATCGTTTCAAATAATGTAATGTTATGATAAAAGTTACACTGTCTGTCTGTATTATTGATTTATTATTTTATCATACTATCATAGTTATCACCATTAATAGTTTATAGCCTGCGATAATATGTGTATGAATGTATGAGTATGAACTATGAATGCACGAAGTAATGTTTATAATTACTAGTTTTTATAATCAAAGTGACATACTTAGCTGTTTATCATAGGAAGTCGTACGAAAACATACAATTAATTTATCTGATCTATATATATTTTTTAATCATTAATTAAATAATTGATAATATTTTTTTCATCAACTAGCACACTTACAAAATATTACGATGTTCTGCATTTATTAATAAATAATAAATATAGTTTAATAACAATTTTCAATATTATCAATAATAAATTATAACGTGACATTTTATAATATTATAACAACGCAAATATTAAATAATTTATGAAATAGCCGATAAAACATACTCTTATTTCTTTACCTATTAGTTATTATATAATTTATAGTACTCATACTTACCAGCTACCTACAACTATACAACCTACTGTAATTGGTTGGTTAAGCTTTTAAATTTGAAATTATAATACAAAATATTAAGTTAAAAACATTAGTTTTTAAACACTTCCCTTATAGGCATTAATTAGGCAATATAGCTAATCGTTATTAAATAGTAATTAGGTTTGTATGGTTACTGATTAGTAATTATTAAATAATAACAATTTAAATAATTTAAATATGAATTAATTTAGACAATTATAAATTTTACAGAAATATTGCCAATCATTATTAATTTATTCATCTGTATTAATATTAATTTAGATAATTCAACTTTCAAGTATAAATAACGAATTATAAAAAGGAGTAAATAATTTAAATACACGATAGTGTTAGCGCATGATTTACCATCTCTGTTTGTCTAACACTAACGTACAACATATCAAAATAATAACAATACGTAGAACACAAATTGTGGCGTTACATATAAATTTATATCTTAAACGCTTATAACATATTTGAAAAGAATAATATTTTAAAAATTAAATAATACCCATCCATTTTGTAAAAAAAGAAAATTTAAAGTAATAGTTTGACTTTTTGCTTTTTTTATATAAAATCAAATTAGGTATACACAATAATTAGTTGTAACTTCTTGTTTAGTAAATATTTTATGAAATTAATACTTATATAAAACTCAAAAATATTCTTCTCTTTAAATTTGATAGTAAGCGTTTTAAGCTCTACATTTACCCTAAATGTAACAATTTTTGTTCTGAGTATGGTTATTTTGCTTAATTGCACGTTAGACAGGCTAATCAAACAGCGAATTAAGCACTGACATATTTTGAAGTCTTTTCCAAATATTATTTTATTTAGAAAAACTAGGCAATAAAGATATTTGTTATTAACCTGCTATTAATTTAATAGAACAATAAACAATAATATGCTGTCATATATATTAGCACACATAATAAAATATGCTGGCTAATGTCCAAAGTTCAAGGTTAGTTAAAAGATTCAAACAATTTCGTTTTGAAATATAATACATATTATGTATTTTTAACTTTTACAACTTTTTCGACAAAACAATTTTAACATATTCAAGATCTAATGCGTTGCCAAAAATTCCACGTTTTATATTATTAGGTACAGTATAGTAGATGTTAAATTCGAATTTTTTTTAAAATATTTGATAAAGAAATAAATATTAAATTTTTTCCCGTAAAACCATATTATTATGTATTCGTTCAGTTTTAGGCATTTACAATAATATTTACCTATACTAATATTGACATTTATGTTTAATTATATGTATTTATATTATGTAATATAATATTTAATCTACATAATTACACTGAATAAAAAATTTACACTTTGTTGGTTGTTTTGAATTTTAGTTTCAACTTAAATTGTATTAAATTTATATATATTATCAAATATATATAAAATAGGTAACATTAAACATATTAACATTATGTAATTAAAACAGTAATTAATATTTCATCACGTGATTATAATTGAATAATATAATTTATTATAATAAGTATAATAAGTTATATTGGCTTATTGTAATTATAACTTATAATTTATTGTTACACAATGCGTCAATGCGCATAAATACATAAACTCTAGACTTTATATGGTGGTCAGTTAAATCTACCGAGTACTGTTTTAGTGAAAGTCGTTTCACATATTAAATGCGTATTTAAAACAACTAATCATAAATTGTATATTGGATATGATGGTATATTATAATATTACATACTTACAATTTACAATTTACAATATGTATTAGTATAAGATTAATGAGTATGAGACTGTGAGTTACTTTATATTTTATATGAATATAAAATGTTAATTTCAATAGTCATTAATGTAACAGTAATAAATATTATTTAATCAATATCAACATCATAAATACGAATTTATAATTATAAAATATAGATTATAAATTATAAATTATACGTTATAACTATAAGTTATATGGATTACGGATTATACATAATAATACGTAAATATAAATATTTTCGTCATTACCATAATAATATGTGTATTATGAATTATATTCTAACATATTAGGGTCTTCTTTTCTAAAAAAAAATAATGATGATTCATTTTTTTAACGTAAAATCATATATATATATATAGACGTCGGTCTTTTTTCTATATGTATATGAACAATGAACATATCTTAGGTATACTATTAAAAAAGTAACTGCAACGATCTTAACCCATAGGAAAACCAGTTTTTAACGCGACCATATAGGAGTAGGTAACTATAAAAAAAATATGTATACTAACTGGTATCTAAATCTAAGACTTCACTAGAAGTTTAGAATCGAGACAGTCGATAAAATAGTATCAAGATTCTTTCAACTCTACATCACGGTGCCGCATCATGTATACTCTTTTCAATGATTATTAAGAGTACTTTTTACTCACATGTTTTTTAATGTTGCTGACTTTGTCTATCTAACGAGAAATATACGCATTACCATTATAATGATGATCATCGTATTTTTTTATAATACTCTTCAAAATTTAAGTTTAACTTAGAGTATAAAAATCTATTAGAAAATTTTAAGAACAGAATATTTTGGAGGGAATTCCATATCCGTTTTTAAAATACCGTCTAAAAAAGAAGTTACAGCATGTTGAAAAAATATAAAAATTAATACAATATTACTTTTTTCCAGGTGATATTTTACAAAATGTATATAAAATTCCCTCCAAAATATTCTCTTTAAATTTTCTAATTGACGTTTATATTCCAAGTTAGACATAAACGTCACAGTAATGTTCTGCGTTGCTGTGATTTAGCTATATTTTCCGTCAGATAAAATAGAGACTTCCTAACTTCATTTCATGTATGTTTTATTTATTTTAATTGTTTAACTTTTAATAAATAATAATAATAATAAATAACTAATTTATTCTATATACTATTTTAATTGATTTTTAAAATTGCGTAATTGTATTGATTATAAAATAAATACTATTTATAGACTATAATAATCTATAATAGGTACTATTTCAGTACACTAGTACTAACATTACAAACTTAATATGTTTAACATTAAATAATATTATTGTATTGTTTATAATAAACATATACAATATAAAAACAATAAATGTATCCATAAATACAATATTTTATACTTAAATTTTTAAAAACTTTTTATTAGTTATTTCATTCCAGTAGGCAGGATAGTATAATATATTATTATATCATTTATATTATGAATTGTAAATTTAAATATTTAATCAAAATGCTGAATCGTGACCAGTGATCACGTTTCATGTTTTAATTATGAGGGGTCTGGTCGTCTGGAACTAAGATAAATGATAATGATGGCGCGCCATGGCGTATACATGACATGGTGTTTCAGTTCATATTTTGATTTCTAACCACGATTATGCGTATGTATTAATTTTATGACATAATTTATGTACATCGTGTATTTTTAAATTTATAATTTTTATTTGTGAAAAAATGTACTGTAATTAACTCTAAAGATTAAAATTGCGTCTTGCGTGTTTTTTTTTGTGTTTTTGCGGAACGCGGAAGTACAATATAGACAATAATTGTATTACGAGTATTATTATAATACATAATAATATTGTGATAAAACACTACGCCTTAAATATTTTATTTTCGTTTAATATAATACTGGATATATAGTTTATAGTATATATACATATTATTAAATAATTACTACTTAAATAATAAATATTATTATCAAAATTGAAACATTAGTTTTATTATGTATTTTTTATTCTTTTAGAGTTTAAGAATAATTAGGAAAGAAGCACTAGTAGTCATAGTTTTATACTCCCACTTATATATATAATTGTCGTGTGTGTTAGACAGATGTCTTGGAAGCTTAGATTAAATATACCATATATGCCCATCTTGATGCTATTATCGTGTTTTTAGTTGTTAAAAAAAAAAATGTATTTAAAAATTATGTAGCTAACAGCTATCAAGTATATCGAAATATGTAAACACTTATTCTCAAAATACCATTAAATTTTTAATTAATTTTTTTTGGAAAACTAAAATTTACGTTATTATATCTATACCTTCTATACTATATTTTATACTACAGAATACAATTAATAATTACTTTCACACATTTATTAGTTCATATTACATTAATTGTTAAACATTTTTAAATTATTCAAAATTATTAAGTCATACAAATATTGGATATTTTAATAGTACTTACTACTTCATACCCCTAAATAATTTTAATATTAAATATCGATCATTTTTATTATGTGGGCAATACATATTGAGTATAGGTACTGTCTACATACTGATACATACAGTGTACCTACTAGTAATAATTATCAGTTATATTAATATTATATTTTAAAATTATAATTTATAACGAATAAAGAGATAAAGTAGTACTCTGCACAATAATAGGTATCTAATGTATATTGTGCGAAGTTTTTTCACTTTATACTTTTGAATAATATTTATAATATATACTTACTAAAAACTACGAGTCGACATCAACATTTTGTAACTATACCATTGTATTATAAACTATCTTAAATTTTAATATAATATACTTATTATCTTCTACTTAATATGATGACTGTGACTACAGTCTGCAGTATACGAGTATATCTATAACTAAGTATGACTCATATAATCGTACATTAAAAAAATAGTTTTTTTCTTGAGAGTTTAAACTAAAAACTAAATTAAAGGTTGAAAATTAAGAATATGAATATTACAAATATCATCATCATAAACAGCTAATAGTAATAATAATCATTCGTTATTTCATTCATCCCTGAAAAGTTAGAGTCGTAGAGTAATTCGTGATGGGAAATCTAGAAATTCTTAATTTGTAGAAAAATCATAGGAATTCATAAGAATTTGTTTAAAATACTGTAGGAAATTTGTTGTATTATTACTTCCCTCGTGAATTACACTCGGTTAAACTTAAAATATTGTTACCTAATTATTATTAACCTCAGAAATAAATAATACTTACCTAATGTGTTATAACTAATGACGTACAAAGTATTTAAAATATTAAATTAAGCAAAATTGTATGGTAATCGGTAAGAGCCAAACACTTTTATAAAACAAAAAAATCTACCATTTAAAAAAAAAATCTGATTATATTATAATATAGTATTATTATAAGTACTGGTAGTATTATAATAGTACCTATACATTTAGACATAGTGTTATATTGTTGAATAAAATGATAATATAATTTATATTTGTATTTATTTAGAAAATACTTATGTAAAATTATACACTATTTGATTAATTTTTTAATGAAAAATATTTTAAAAATGTAATTCAATTTTCATATTGACATTGCCACATTGGGTAAGAGCCAAAAAGTCCTTATGGGTCACAGGGTGCAAGTTGTACAATACTGACCTAGAATCTATAGATACTAAAAACTACATATTATATCATATATATATATATATATATCTCTAATATAATACATTAATTATAACAATTAATAACAATACTTTTTTTTATTATTATTATTACTTATTTATATTATATTATGCACTTAGTTTTATTTTATTAAATTTTGTATATAAAACGAGTATCATAATATTTTTTTATAAATGTAATTACAGTTATTAAAGCAATTAGTATATTACCAACAGCATTACAGATAGTTTGTACAGTGCCAACCTTGGGTCAATGGAGCTCTTGTTCCGGGCCTCAGAATTTTGTTAGGACTTTTTGAGCTTGGCAATGATGATATAAATTGTATCATAAGTCATAATATTCCATAGAAATGAGGCTAAAAATGATACTTAGTACTTAGATAGACTAGTGAAAAGTAAATATGAGATTGAATACCTCTTATAACAATTGAATTATAATTTAATTTTAAAACAATTTTACTTGGACTGTAAAGAAATAATAAATTAAATTGTAAAGTATAAAGAAAGAAAATTGATCTCTCTGTAGATTATTATTTAATATGTATACAATATTTATATGATCAATTTGTAATAATGTATTGTTAATAATTGAACAATTTAAAAAAATGTACTCTTACTTACAAAAATATTTAATACTACAAACATAATTTACAAATTAAACTACTTAAAAAATTGCCCTAGGCCTTGCTCTACCATAAAGTAATTATTTAATTAATAATATTTCTTTTAATAAATATAATAAATTGTTTGATAATATCTTAGAATTTAATAATATATAAATTCTAAAAATATTTTACTAATAGATTTTATTGAAACAATACAAAATTTGTTCCAATGATATTCTAGATCTATAAGATGCAAAGTAGAAAATCATATATATAAATACATTTGTATTTATTAGATCTGCCTATACAGTATTTATGTGCTTATATAAGGATATAAAACATATAAATTGTAGTCATTATATTTATTTAAGTATATATGAATAAGTAACAAAATTTAGTGTATAGCTCAGAAAATTATTATTTTTATATATTTATAACATGTTGTTTAAGACGTAATAGTGTATTATCCTTCTTAAATATACAAAAATACTTATAGATGTTGTATGCATATTATGTTATACATAGTATACATCTAATCTAAAACTTACAAATTATAAATAGCTGTAATAGGTATAACCTTATAAGGTCAATTGTTCAAATTGCCTTATAAAATATTAACATGTAGTTTGTTGAGTTGTCCCTTCTAAATTGATTGCAATTTATATTCAATTAAATTAATGGACTAAGGTCAAATTGTTTATTTGCATAGCTATATTATAATTATTTATGAATCATAATATTAATGTACGTATGTATTATATTACATACAATATATTATGGAACATGACTTATACAAATACCATTGTTTAAACTAAATGTAATAATTAATATAAAATTCAATAATGATATGTATTTTATGATTAGTATTTATTATATTATTATATTAGTGAATTAAGAAGAAACTAATCAAATGTATATTATTTTCTGTTTTAGAATGTGGTGGACAATTACAGGCAATTTCGGCAATATTCTTCCCATTGATTGGTCAAAGTCATATGCACGTAAAGTTCAACTGCCAGTACTCAATTTGAATAACAACCCTCAGGTAAAATATTAATAAATGAAATAGTCAAATTTAAATAAATATTTAATTGTGCTATTTAAAATAGGATGAATCTTCAGATGATCTTAGTAGTGAAGATGAAGCAGTGTCAAATGATTTAGATTTACATACTTTGATATTGTCAGGTCCCAATGCAGACATTGAACCTCCTACTGCCGATGAAGTAATCAGGGAAATTGACGATATTATGGAGGTTTGTTTAAAATAATATAGTTCAATATAATAATATAATGTTCAATAATGTATTTTTTAGGAAGGTACTCCAAATGAGTGTACTCCAGACTCTGAACACCATAAAGAAGTGCATTCACCGTTGCTTGAAGAAAGTGAGTTAAAATTCAGTGTTTCTAATTTTAACATGCATATTCAATAATTATATTTTTATTTTACTTATAGAATTAAAAACATTAAATGTGTCTGAATTAAATGAAGTTTATATGGAGTTAGAGTTGTTGATTAGAGATTATTCCGAGACGTTAATTACAGAACTGGCTTTAAGAGATGAGTTGGAATTTGAAAAAGAATTAAAAAACTCATTTATATCACTTTTATTAGCCGTTCAAAATCGAAGAAGACAGTATCATGTAGAGAAAAAACGGAATTCAAGAGCAGGAAATACTAATAAGAACATAACAAATGAACCTAAAGTATGTTTAGAATTAAAATAGTACACTTTTCTAAATTATATATATTATTGAATATTTATGTTGTTTTATGTAGTATCTAACCACTGTCATTCCATATCATTTGGATAATGGACCTTTAAGTAATCAGGCACTTCAGGTTCTCATAAAAAGTATGTACAAATATTATATTTATTATTATTTTCAAAAATAAATTTTTAATTATAATACTTTTAGTATTAAAAGCAATTAATGAAGACAGTCCAACAGTACCAACATTACTAACAGATTATATCCTTAAAGGTAAATTGTTTATTATAAGAAATTTAATACTGAACAAAATACATTTAAGTTTTTGCGTTATTAATTTATTTTAAGTTATTATCATGTTATATTAAAACATACATCCATAATCAAAATAATAAAACCTTATGAACCAGATTAATTTTTTTAATTCATTCCAATTAATTTGTTTTATTTTATCTGAGTAACTTACTTATTTTATATAATATTTATATCTGGTTCATAAAAAAAGAAAAATGAATTTTGTTAATTTACAATGTAACTAATATTGTAAGCTAATATATTTATATATTTATAGTATTGTGCCCTACATAATCTAAAACGGATGAATAAAGTGAATAAATCAACTGCACTTTGGATCTACGTGATATAATTTATTTAACATTAACTTATAATGACATAACTTTTAGATTTTTAGTGTTAATTATTTATTAAAAATGTATAAGTTTTACTTGAGGTATATTATTTAGATATAAGTAGTTCTATTTTATTATATTATTACTTCATAATTTGCAATAGTAATATTAATGAAAAAATATTTTTTAAATATTTTCTTTTCTTTTAATATTATTAAACAAATACTTATTATGAAAAAAAATGTATAATATAAAATAAATATTTGGTTTTTAGCTTGTGCTATGTTTTGCTTAACAATTCTGATCAATAGTATAGAATCTAATATAAAATGTAATGTTGATATTTTATCAAATTTAATTAAAATCCTTAACTACACAAATGGTGCTTAAAAATATTGATTTACTTAATTATTCTTATAAAATTATAGTAAGAATAAATAATAGTTGATATTGATTAAGGTGCCTAAACAAATTTTGAAAGGTTAATTCTAGAATTTGACATTAATAAAATAATAGTTAATTATTAATAATGATATATCAGTTTAAACTTTCATTTCATAATCTAATATAATTAAGCCCTATACAATATTATAAATTATGGGAAAAGTTTATCGTGTTGTGCTGGGACCAAAATGAGTGCAAATCATTACGTGAGAGAGTTATGTTGAATTTTTGTATTTTTTTTTTTTTTTCAAATGTTTTTCCGTAAAATATGTTTTCATTGTAGTATTGCCTATATCCTAGCTTAAATTAAGTCTTAATTTTATATACCTACCTAATGATGAAGTATATTTTTAGCTTCATCATAGAATATATTTTAAATTATTGTTTGTGATATTTTTTATTTGTATGATATTATATTATATAGTTAACATATATCGTTTTATAAGCTTTACCAATTATTTAATTTATTCTATATTGTTTAAGTGTATTTTTTTCATTCTAATAAAATTAATACAAAATGTTATTTATGTCAACATTAAATTTATTATAAAGCTCTCTAGTCATAATATTATATCAATGTAATATAATATTAATAAATGCAAAATAAATAACTGAAATCGTATATTATTATTCATTATCTACTATTATAAATTGTGTTTTATTTTTTTAACTAACTTTTAAAAAACTACACATAAATTTATTGGTAACCTATAATTATAATAGTTTTAGTATTAGGGATAAAAATTGAAATTAAAATATTTAATGTTTTATGAATTAAAAATTACTTTATTAAAATCTAATTTTTCTAATTAATTAATATACGTATATTGGTACATTTTATTTTGTTTATTAGCTACATTAATATTTTATTTATTTATAATTTAATATTATAAAATTGGAGATATTTTATGGATTGGTATATTTCAATATAAATTTCTGGTTATATTATTGGAAATTGGTGAAAAAGTTCAATTAATAGTAATATCATAATTAGTTTAAATTAATACACAAAAATCATTCCATATTTAAATTTTATTTTATTTTATTAATGATAAAACCTATTGTACTAAACTTATTTTGTTTATTAAAAATTAATTTGCAGGTAATTTAATAGAAAACTTTATTTACAAGAAAAGAATACTAGCTAGATAGTGATTTTTGAATATATTTTTTTTAAAAAATAATAAAAATAAAATAATTAATCTAAACTATAATGAATAGATAAAAATTAGGAAAATAATGTATATGAATAAAATATATAAAATATACCTATACCTTTATTATTCGTTTTAGATAATATATTATTGAGGGAAACATAATTTGTTTTCCTTTCTAGAATCTTAAGTAGATACATTATACAATTTCTATTGTAAATTTGTAACTATGTCTGCTTCTTTGCCTTACCTTCCAACTATATGGGGTTGGCCAGTCTAATCCTACACTTCTATAGAGTTCAATAGAACAAGTCACCTATGTTCAGTTTTGGACTTTTTTAACGTATCTTACACTAGCTGTCAACTCGGTAGCAGCGTCAATTGTAATTCGTACAATATACAAATTTAAATTATATTCATATAATATGTACAACTGGTACAAGCCTACAAGGTACGAAAAAAATTAATAAATAATATATTATAATTTATATAAAGGAATTAAATAGTAGTATGATAATAAATTAATATGTATTAAACAAATATTAAAAAGCAAGATTTGCTCTCTACCATTTTTCAAAAAGCATAGTTTTTTTCGTAAAGAGTTTTACGAGGCTACAATATGTACGTATGTTATACCTAAAAGGCTAAACGTATAGATAATCTATAACCGTGGTTTGGATGTGTACGAAATGATTAAATTTATATGTTTGACGTATAGTATTAATTTATATTTTTCTGTACATAAATTGGTACCTACTGCCAATATGCAACATTAGTTTACGGTACGACATATGTACAGCCCTAGATATGCACAGTTCGGTTTTTTTGAGATATCAAAATTTAGAATTCCAATATTGTGTGGTCCATATTAATTTTTAAAAAAGGTCACGCATAACTGGAATCTAAATATGCGCAGTCTAGATATATACAGTGCGGATATGCGTAGTACACATTTATACAGTCCAATATGCGCAGTAAAGATTTTTACGAAAATATATAATTTAGAAGTCCAAACTTGTTCCGTACAGATTTTTAATTTTTTATATTCTAAGCTTATAAATTTTATACGGGTCCCCGACCATAGTTTAACTATACGATACCGTTTTATCTAATCTATGACCATTTTAACGTAATTGGGAATGATAAATGTGAATGATTAAATGATAAGAGTTAGTAGATAATAGATAATAGATTTACTGGCTTCTGAAGTAAAATCTATTATAAACTTCAAATGAACATATACATTTTATCACTTTAATAGTTTAATATATTTTGCTGTGTGCCTATATAGTAAATTAAAATTATAATATTAGCACTTGCATATTTTTAATATTTTTAATTATTTTAGCAGTCAGTCATCACTGTCAAAAATTAAATACATATATACTATATACAAGTATTTTAAAAGACGCGTTTCGCCATTTGCCCATTAAAACATGATATTGATAACAGGTTACAGAATACGGATACGGGATAACCAAACAAATTACAATATTAATGAATTACACTCAAAGTCAACAAATATGTCAATTTAGTCAACAGAAAATTGATAATTCGCACTTCAATTTCCAATTACCAAACAAAAGTCAAAACCAATTGTTATATTGTAATTTGTAGTTATAATGTTGTATTGTGATGAAACTGTTTCAAGATAAAATATTTTTAAACTAGTAAGTAACAAAAAACTTAAAAACGTATTTATGTATGTATATATTTTAATTAGGTAATTATTATAATCGAATTCAATGTAAGTTGGTAAACCAAATTTACATTAAAACATTACATAATATAAAACGTATTAGGTATATTATAATTTAAGTTTAAATTGATTTATATTTAATAAAATGAAAATAGTATTAATTGATTGTTATCTAAAATACATATATTTTTTTGTTTAAAATTGGATAGGTACCTATTTAATTATTATTATTATTACTGGGTAATGTTATAATTTAATTATATAGTTGTGAATTACTAATTATTTCTTATCTACATATATAATTATTAAATAATCATATTTACATTATAACCAAGTTTTTTTCATGTTTATACATTTTAAATCATTACTATAATTTATTATTAGGTATATAATATGTTAATAAATATATATTTTAGTGTTTATATATCAAACTACCAACTGCCCAAGGTAGGACATTTTGTCATAAACAATACCTTGTATTTTCCTATCTCTTACAGATTATAAGTTATATAGGTAGGTAGTCAAATACATTTTCATATTGAACTTCAGTATAGTGCTTAACTGATAATACATATTTCCCTTGTTTCGATATATATTTTAATCATTTGACAATAAGGTCTACCTATGTGCTTTATGATATTATTAATTATAAATTTATAACTTGCATTAATTAAAAACTATATAAAACTTTATATATATATATCATAAACTTGTATTGGTTATTAAATATGAAGTTATAGCAATGATAGTATGATACTAATAATTTATATTCATGTATAAAGAGTAATAAAGTGTAATATAATACACATATTACTTATTAATTATATTAATGAAAAAAAATGTATGTATAACATATTTATATTATTCTTTAAATTTAGTCTTATAATTTAGGATCAATATTTGTTTACTTTTACACTTTGATATATGATATTCATTTTTTGCCATTAGGATCTTGAACTAACATTTATTTCTAGCCTAAAACATATGAAAAGGATTCCGTTTTAAATAATAATGGTTTATTTTAGTAGCAATCAACTTTTGTATTATTTGGTGAAAAATTTAAAATTTCCTTTCAGCAGATAATTGTGTTATTTTCAGCCTTCTCTTTTTATCAAGTCATGTCAGATAAAACACATTTTTATTTAAAATAAAATATAACAATGTGTAACTAATTATTTCAAAATACTAATTTTTCTAATATTTTTTACAGGTTTTACTGAAGTTGAATTTTTGTGAACTGTAATTATTTTCATTAAACGCGCCGAAGCAGTAAGTTCATCACATTAATCATAACAACAATTTTACATTATTGTCATCTAACTTTATCGACCATTTGTTTATATCAATCAATATTATTACTATGTTGAAAATGTGCACTTAAAAAAGATTATTATTAGATTTAAGTGTAAAGTATGTCTATATTATGATTTTAACAAATAATACTACCACAATGAATAGTTCTGGTCAAAGTAATGAATCTGTAAGTAAAGTATGTGGTGATCTTCTAAGCAGTTCAGCATGGAGTGCTGTTATCCATCAACCAGCTCATGATTCTGATTTAGAAGACTTGCCTTCAACAATTGATATGGATGCTATTAAAGATCCTATCGCAACACCTCATAATACCGTAACTAACCAAGTATTAGATTCCTCTGAATCAGAGTCAGAATCTGAATCAGAATCTGAAAAAGAAAAATATTGTACTAAAAAATTTGGTTATTCTTCTGTTGATGATGACAACATTGATGATTCATCTGACACTTCTTTTTCATCATATCTACCTTGGTCAAAACGTAAAGGTTTAGAAAAACAAAAAAGAAGTAAAGATTCAATAGAATCACATGACTCCAGTTCAAGTTCAAGTGATGAATCTAGTTCGTCTTCTAAATCAACACAGTTTGTAAAGCAACCAACTTATGATGGTTCTTCTAGTGATGGTTCAAAAAAAAAAGAATTCTGGCAAGAAGAACCAAAGAAAACTTTTTCTTCAAGTTCGGAACTCGATAAACTTGAAAATTTGGAGCCTGAGCATTTACAAGTCATTAATCAGGAAGACTTGGCAGAAATTTTATCTGATGTTCAAAACCAAGGTTTCTCAACTGGATTTGATGATGTTCAACCAAAAAATTTAAGTGACAGTAGTGATACAAGTGATATAGAAATCAAAGATTGTGTTGTAAATGATGCTATAATACGATTAAACAATTCTTCTGAAGATGAAAATAAAAAACCGGGTTATTCTTCTAAATTGTTAAAAGATTTTGTAGAGAAAACGGAAGGTGCAGTACAGAAACCTAATTGTAAAACTAACTTACATTTATCAGAAAATAAAGTAGCTATTGATAAGCAAAAAGAAAATGTAATTAAAAGAGGTAGAGGAAGGCCCAAAGGTTCATGCAAAGAACATAAAAGCATACAAAATGTTTTACCCAAGCTATCAGCTAATTTTAAGCGTGGACCTGGCCGTCCAAAAAAAATGCCTCCACTTTTGGAACCCAACAGCCCAACTACAAAAAATGTAGATTTTGAATCTCTAAAACAAGTTAAAATTCATAAAAAAAAGAAAAAACACAAGAAAAAGAAGAAGAAACATAAGAAGGCCTTAAATCCTAAATTTGTTGCTGAAATGGAAAATCTCGTTACTTTATTCATTCAATGTTTAAATATATCTAAAATTTCAGAAAATGTTAGAGGTAAATCTAGTTCCTTGAAATCCAAACAAAGGGACAGAACTGGTAAAAAAAGAAAAATTGATAGAACAAGTTACAGTGATAATGATATTGATAAAAAAAGAAAAAAAGGATCACCAGATACATCAAGGGATTCTGAAACCACTAATGATCAACGACTACCATTAAAAAAACGACATTATCATATAACAACATCAGCAGGTGTAGGTGTTACTTATGTAGAAGATGTATCGAGAGATGAAAATTCTGGTAGTGAATCTGATAAACACCATAAAACAATAAAAGTAAAATCTGAAGTTAAGAAAAAGTCAGGTTTACGTAGTAATTCTGCCATACCAGAAGTTAAAGTAAAAGATTGTGAAAAAAAAGATGAACCAAAACCTCGAAAACCTCCTGCAGGTGTATTTATACCAACTGTTGAAATGCCAAGTTTACAACTGAAAAAAAAAGTAGAAGAAAATAATGTTAGAAAACTAAAATTACTTAAATCAGAAAAAGAAAGTACAGTCGGAAAATTAAAGAAAAGAAAAAAATGTATAAATCGAACTGGGTTTCCTATAAAGAAAAAGAAGAAGAAACGTCCAGAGCTTATATCAGATAATTCATTTGTAAAACATAAGAATATTGATCCACGTTCCAAAAGTGAACAGATAGATATAACACCAGAAAGAAGAAGTAGTCGTGTTGTTCTTAATAAGTTAAAAGATAAAAAGAAAGATGAAAAAGAAGATAGTGATGCATCTAATAAAAGTTTACCTAAGAAAATTAAAATTGACCATGTAGAAGTAAAAATTCAAAAGAAAAAACCTGATAAAAAACATAGTATACAGTCATGGAATTATAGAAAATTAAAGACAAATGTTTATTATGATTTCAAACCAATTTGTACTTATGAAGCACAATCATGTAATTGTACTGTACCAACTGAAGGTAAAGGTTGTACAGATGATTGTATAAATAGAATGATATTTGTTGAATGTTCATCTGATCTTTGTCCTTGTAAAGAAAAATGCTCTAATCAACGTCTTCAAAAACAAGAATGGGCACCCGGTTTAGTTAAATTTATGACTGAAGAAAAAGGCTGGGGTATTAAAACTACCAATGAAGTAAAAAATGGTGAATTATTATTGGAATATGTTGGTGAAGTAGTTAGTGAACAAACATTTAAAGATCGAATGACATCCATTTATAAAAATGATGTGCATCATTATTGTTTAAAATTAGATGGAGGATCTGTTATTGATGGTCATAGAATGGGAGGTGAAGCTAGATTTGTAAACCATTCATGTGAACCTAATTGTGAAATGCAAAAATGGAGTGTTAATGGATTATTTCGAATGGCATTATTTGCTCTTCGTAATATACAACCTGATGAAGAATTATGCTATGACTATAATTTTTCATTGTTTAATCCAGATGAAGGTCAATTATGTAAATGTAAGTCACCTAAATGTAGAGGTGTAATCGGAGGAAAAACTCAGAGAATTACTATTAGGTCCCCTAGTGTTGGAAAACATATACCATCTAACAGAA
Source organism: Eriosoma lanigerum (assembly GCA_013282895.1). NCBI lineage: Eukaryota > Metazoa > Arthropoda > Insecta > Hemiptera > Aphididae > Eriosoma > Eriosoma lanigerum. The sequence continues at coordinate 38,346,242 of CM023358.1, forward strand.
ATCGTTCAAGAAAAGCTATACCTAATACCAATACTTCACCTAAAAAATCAACATCTATTGTTAGTATACAGCAAAAACTTGTATCAAATGCCCCCATTGTTATTAGTCAAGAAGATAAAGATTTAATTTTTCTTCATAAAATTTGTTTGTATAGAAATCTTATGAAAATAGAGAAAATTAGGAAAAAACGAAGAGGCAAAGATAATAAACCAAAACAACCAGAAGTATTTAGAGCACAAATGAATGCTCTTACTAATAGTTGTTCAGTACGAACCAGAAGACTTGCAACTGCTCAAAATGATCCTGAAATGGAAAAAAAGGCTAAGCTAGCTACAATATTTAAACAACTTTTTGATATAATATGTAATGCTAAAGAAGAAACGGGTGAATTACTTGCTACACCATTTATAACTTTACCATCTAAACGTAGAGTACCGAATTATTATCAAAAAATATCTGATCCTATTGATTTAACAACTATTGCCAACAATATTGAAATAGGTGCTTATGATACTGTAATCGCATTTGATTCTGATATTTTAAAATTATTGACTAACAATATGAAGTATTATGGCCGGACTTCAGACTTAGGTGTAGTATGTACTCGTTTACGTAAGATTTATAATTTAGCTAAAATAGAATTTGTGGCAAAAATTGAAGAAATATTAGAGAAATCAATTCCAGAAGCTTTTATAGCAGAAAAAAACAATCCTGGTGGAGATCAAGATGATGTGGTCCGGTGTATTTGTGGTTTACACGAAGAAGAAGGTTTAATGATTCAATGTGAACGTTGTTTAGTATGGCAACATTGTGATTGTATTAAGGCTGATCCTGGACAAGTAGATAATTATTTGTGTGAACGTTGTAGTCGTCGAGAAGTAAACTATGAAATACAATTACCTGTACCACCAAGTTATGCTGAACCTAAAGAAGTTCACTATTTAACATTAATTCGAGATGATTTACAAATTAGAGTAAATGATACAGTTTATGTACTTAGAGATATTGTTAATCCTGAAAGTGGTAAATCTCATTCTTATAAAACTATAAAAAATTTCAAATATTCAGATTGTGATATATTTAGAGTCGAGCGATTGTGGAAAAATGAATCTGGTGAACGTTTTTCTTTTGGACATCATTATCTAAGACCACATGAAACCTATCATGAACCAACTCGAAAATTTTACCCTAATGAAGTCGTTCGAGTTCCTATCTATGAAAAGATATCATTAGATCTTATTATGGGTAGGTGCTGGGTTCTTGATCCATCTACATATAGTAAGGGATATCCTATTGGAGCTGAACATAAACATCTTTATATATGCGAGTATAGAGTGGACAAGTGTGCGCGGATGTTTGCTAAAATGAATAAATCAAAAAATCCACCAATTTGTACCAAAAGTTATGCATTTGAAAAGTATGATAAAAAACTAAAATTAGCAAGAACGTTTGCACCTCATGGACTTATGGTTAAAGTAACCAATAGTTCTACAACTCCCCGTCCTCGACATACAGGAACCACTCAAAAATCTAAAAAATTGACAAAAGCTCAACTTTTGCTGAAAAAACAAAGGTTAGATACACTTTTAATAAAACTTATGTCCAGTTTGCCAGAAATGGATAAAGTTGACATCACATATTTGCTTGAACCTGGTAGAAGACACAGAAAAAAACCTTCATTTTTAGAACTATAATGATTACATATTTAAATAATAATAATATTATAATATAGGTAATGAAGTATTTTTAATAAAACTGCATTGTTAAAACTATAATTAATTATTTTTATTGTAAGTTTATTTATAATAATAATTAAACTAATTTGTCTTCAGCACTCTTTACATCTTTAATATTGTTTGTAATTACTTAATTAACTATATTTATTTTTATATTTCATTAGTGTTATAAAATTCAAAGGAACTGTGATTTTTGTTAAATCCTAAAATGTCTTGTATAAATTGTTATATTTTTATTTGACATATAAATAAATAAATACCCCAGTGTCCTTAGTTATAGGCACTTACAGCTGAGTGCATGTTATTTTGTAAAACAATATCTTTAATGATTACAAATTTAGTTTATTTGTTTTATTTAAGTTTTAAATATCATTTTTAAAATATTTTCTTATATTTATTTTAAGTATAAGTGATTTTTAATTTGTAAAATTGTATATTAATTATTTTAATTGTTAATACACATCTATTCTTATCTATTGAAATGTATTTATTAATTTTATTAGGGTTAGACACATCATAAATAACTATAATACAGAGTTAAGGCATTCAGTTTAATTAAGTGTACATTTCACTTCATCTCTGTTTATAAAATTAATTAAAATAATTATACACAATACACATTGCTTTTAAAGTGAGTCGATATGAAATTTTTCTGTTATCTATTTATTATATTCTTGTCCAATATTTTAATATAATGAATTAAATTTTATAATATTAAAATGTTACCACCAGATATATAAGTTATTATTGAATTTAAATATTAGGTTACCTTAATAGGTAACTTTTATAGTTAGATTATCAATGAGCATGAGCATATTTACATGTTTATCGCTTGTGTATTCCTATGAAAATTTGCCCCCATAAATTACTAAAATATAAGTTATAATTGTAGGTGCACATCAAACAGATTTTATACAAAATTTGCTGTCCCTCAAAATATGCCATTATAGGCACATGCCTGGCGCCTGCATGTAAAGTTATTGAGTTAATGTAATATTTGAATTAAATAATAACAAACAATAAAAATATCAATGATATTTATATTATTAATTAATATACATAGAAATTAAAAATAAAAGATATAATATAATGTACATTATAATAAAACTATGTTGACCTTTGTTACCAAAAAAATATTAAGTTTAATATTATTTTTAATCATTATTAATAATCAACATGATAAATATTTCATATCGGCTCAAACCGAACTCATCTCTAATAACTATTACATTGTTTGTTTATCAACAAAAACATAAATGAAGGAATATGTGAGATATTATTACTAACCAAGAAATATATTGAATAATAGGGGTTTCTAGTGTTTGTATTTTGTACAGGCTAAATTGAATGGAGCTGCGTCATCGAGGTAATAGGTCTGACAACAACCAGCTAATGGAAACATTTCAAATTCTTGAAAATATCGGTGATTCTAAGGATGAAGCTATTACAAATCAAAAATGTCTATCTGCTGTACCAACTCTCTTAGTTACAGCCATCATGTTGATAGTTATTAGTATGTTTGTATACTCTATGGACAACAAATTACCGGGTACTGTTGAAACCTATAACATTAATAATTTTGTAGCAAAACGTTCCATGTCTACTTTAATTAAATTATCAAATTTAGGTCCAAAGCCAGTTGGTAGTTATGAGAATGAAGTATTAGCTTTTAATCTTCTTAATACTGAAATCAAAGATATAATAAACGATGTAGGAAATGTTAATAATATTTCAATATATAATCAAAAAGTTAGTGGTTCATTTATTTTAGACATGAAAAATTGGAAGTATGTATTAAGTTATGAAGATTTACAAAATGTTGTTGTTAAAATAAATCCTAAGCAGGGTGTAAATGATTCGATATTGTTAAATTGTCATTTCGATACCGTACCAGCAGGACCTGGTGTAAGTGATAATGGAGTGCACTGTGCTGTAATGGTAGAGCTATTACGAATTTTAGCGAAAAATCCAAATTTAAAGAGACCGATAATATTTTTATTTAACGGTGGTGAAGAAATAATGCTTCAAGGTTCTCACGGTTTCATAACTCAACATCCTTGGTTTCGTGATGCAAAATACATAATAAACTTGGACAGTTGTGGAGCGGGTGGCCGAGAAATATTGTTTCAAACTACTAAATCGAATTCGTATCTAGTAGAATTGTACGCTCGTACAGTTCCACATCCATATGGACAAGTGATAGGTGAAGAATTATTTCAATCGGGCTTAATACCATCGGATACGGATTTCAGAATATTTAGAGATTTTGGAAACATGTCCGGTCTTGATTTTGCACATTACCAGAATGGTTACGTTTACCATACGAAATATGATAATTTAGGTCAGATCGAACCGTCGGTACTACAGAATACTGGTGAAAACTTATTAGAACTGACTAAAGCAATGTCATTACACAACGCTACGACGAAAAATCAAAAAGTCAAATACGTGTTTTTCGACGTCTTGGGAGTGCACATGTTCTCTTATACGGAATTTTCTGGAGCATTCGGTAATTTCATAGTTGCGTTATTGTCTTTTTTTTCGATTTTCCTGTCGCTTAGGTTTACAACTGTCGGCATGAACCGTAGAGAATATAGTGTACATTTATTGACATTAGCAATAAGTCCGATTTGTACATTTTTTTTTGCTGTTTTATCGTGTGCCCTAGTGGCGTATTTATTGGATTTATCGGGAAGTTCAATGAGTTGGTATAACAACAAAACGAACTTGATAATTTACTATGCCACAGCATCGTTGACCATACTTACCGTAACAATCATTTGCCCGAGAAACCAATCGAGAACCGACACGGATTGGACCATATCGTTATTAAACGGTATTCAATTGTTTTGGACGGTTCTGTTGTTCGTCGCCACCATGGCCGGACTGCGGTCCAGTTACTTGTTCATGGTAATGGTGTTGTTCCCGTCGGTGACTAATTGCATTTTGGGTATTCTAAACGCTCATCGAACGCCTAAATTGTGGATAGTCGTATACGTAACGTCGCTGTTAGCACCCATTACATTTATATTTTATCTCACCGAAATGTTCACGTCATTTTTCGTCCCGATCACCGGCCGCCTTGGCCCACACATTAATCCTGACTACGTGGTCGGCGTGTTAATAGCGATGTCCACATACGCCACGGTCGGCTACCTGTCGCCGGTGGTCACTCTGGTGAGGAGACCGCGTGTGGCGTTAACTGCCCTGGCCACCGTGGTCGTGTTATCCGCGGTCGCCATCACGTTCTCGCCCCTCGGGTTCCCGTACACCGACGGCACCGTAATGTTGCCCAAAAGCCAACGGTTTGACGCGATACACACGCGCCGTACGTTTTACGAATTCAGCGCGACGAACGCAACAGCCGTCGTGCGACGTAACGACACCGGATATTCGATAACGCACTGGGACCGGCAAGGTGCACGCGACGTCATTGCGAAACACATGCCGGCAATGGTCCGGGCCGTTCCGGCGGATTGCTTGGGAGAACTCATGTGCGGTTTGCCAATCGAGGGACCCTTGGCGTTCCATTCAAGCTGGATCCCGTCGGACCGGTTGCCACCGACGTTGCCCAGTTCGCCGGGTCCGGGCGCCGCTGCAACTCAAACCGCCGTCGTCCTACGCACGTATGGCCGAGGACTGCGCCGTTTGGAGTTCACCGTGACCGGGCCGGAGAGGACAAACGTGTACGTCAGCCCTTATCCCGGTACGTATTTGAAATCGTGGAGCTTCGCAGACGGACCGCCGCGGCCGACCACGAAGTGGCAAGGAAACGACGTTTACGTGATAAAACACTCCAGAGGAGGCGACGGATCGAGTGCGTGGCGTTTTTGGTTGGAACAGTACAGCGATTATGGGTTCAACGAGAAAACGATCAACGTTACTGTAACGTTCAACTGGGTCATACATGCGAATTTGGTGCAGATGGACGATGATTTTAAAACGTTCGTGAACTCATTTCCGCAGTGGGCACATGTGAACCACGCAATCGCCAGTGTCGATGCTTATGTTTATTAAGGCGGAAATGCGTCCAGGTGTAGGTAGTAGGTTATACTAGTTTCTTCTCTTCAGGACTTTTCCTGATATTAGGGTATAACTTTTACGCATATCATAATTCATAGGTATATTATTTACCTTAAGTATTATTCTCAATATTTTCTTAAATAATATAGGTACATCTGTTAATATTATATCAATAAGCTATCAAGTCAATTTTGTTTTGTATAATCAATAAACAATATAGTCGTAATGGTATTAGGGATAGCATGTGTATTATAATTGCAACTTTATTTTACATTTGTGTACATCATCTTACTTGCTACAACAGGGTTTGGGAACCTGCGGCTCATTAGCATACAATCTATGGCTCTTTGGAGTATGCATAAATATCAAAACCCGTAAAATATAAATTAAAAATTAATATAATAATTTCCTGTAAAATGACCATATGGGTTTCACGATGTTATTTCTGATAAAAAAAAACTAATATTGTATCTATAAGAGCCGCATATAACTTGTAAATTGCCATTTTTCTGTCAATGTTGTACTATGACATATTTTTCTTATCTTAATTGCGGATCTTTGAAAATCATAATATTGTAACTTTTTGAAAAAATGACTCATTTGTAAGAAAAGGTTTTGAACCCCTGTGAACTTGCGTTTTAGATTTTAATTATTATTATATACATAATGAGGGTATTAAGTTAAGTATTTTTTTACAAAATGTGATTTATCGTTTTATGTTAATATTAATATTATATAGTACTATAATAGCATAACAAATTGGTAAGTGACATTGCTTTTATATTTTATTTGGTATATTATTTATGATGTATCTAAGAAATAGTCTCAACAGTCAACATTTATGTTATGAATTCAATACTTCTTTAAATAAGTAAATATATAGTGTAATTCATTAATATGATTTTAGATTTATTAATTATTTGAACAAATATACAGTCCCTTTATATTTATGAATACAATCATTTTGATTTAAAAAATAATTTATAAATAAAGCTAACCATATAGAATATAGGATGTATAAATATAATATAGAATGAGAGGGTTGTTACAAAATTCACTATCCCGCGATCCACGTTTTATGAATATTAGGATTACTGTTTCTCGAACACAGACACATGGTATATAGTTTTCTTAATATAATAACTATTCATAAATTTTCAGTGAATACATTTAATCACCAGTCCACAGTCCATTTTTTAATCATATTTTTCGTGTCCTAATTGCCAATTACTACTTAGTCATCAGATCTACATTGTTAACACAATTAAAATAATTCTAACTCAATGGGTATCCTTTAAAATATATATAAATTAGATTGGAAATTTGTAAACACCATTTAACAACCATAAACTTATAAATTTAACATACTGATTTTTTTCATTTTTTAAAAATATTTAATATTCATTAATAAAACAAAAATTAATTCTTGGATTTATTTAAATTAGAATGTTATCTACTCAGCCTCTCGCCTATTCATCGTTTTAAAGCGTAAGTACCTTTTTTATAATTTATAAAAGTTTATAAGATATTTCCATTTGTAACTAAGTTACACTGTGTGATTAAAAATAAATAATATGTAAAATAAAAATTTTTTTTAACTATAAATCAATTATTTAGGTGGTGGTTACTAATATTAATAATGTAAAAAAAACATGGAAAATCATAGATATCTTGATTATATTAGACTTTTTTATTTGTTACCAATATCCATTACCCAGTATCTAAAAAATATAATATATTAGAATGAACATTTATAAATTTAATAATTTAATGTGGTATTATGAAAAATCTTTATTTTTATTACCGTGTTAAAATAAAAGCAACATGGTGTACTTTTCGCTTTGTTATAATGTATCTAAATACCTACTATAAAATAATAAGTAATATCATTTAAAATAGGGTACCTACCTGGCTGCCTAAATATATAAGGTGCCTATTGATATAGTTAATAGTTAAACTAATGAGTAAATGACATAATAGGACAATGTCTATAAAACGTGATTGGGTGATCCGGTTCTGTTTTATTATATGTACTATAGCCATAAGCTGTATCAAAATGATTAATGAAATAAAAATACACACCGGTAAAAAATAATTATCCGTTTATTCGAGAAAAATATAATACATAGGAATTATGTTATGCAGTGCTATTTTTGGTCAAATGTATTGTACAAAAAATTATTAATATCTTTTAAATAATAAAAAAATATACAATATATCTTTAGAAAAATGTTAATTGGGTACATGGTTTATTATATATGAAATTATCATTATTAATTAAAAACAAAATACAAAATGATGTTTGTAATGACGTTTGTTTTTAACAATCAAGTCCACAAGTCTGACGTTTGTTGTAAAAGATAAAACTGAATTTCCATTTCGTTCATTAATCGAAGCATATCAGACAATTTGGAATTAACGTCCAACTGAATAAAATATCTGCTAGTAATTTTAAATAATATTAAAAAAAATATATTTTCGAAATTCTCTCGAGGGCTTGTAGTAAAACATAATTTTGCGATGAACTTATACTTATTAAAATTATGAACATGATTAAAACAACTTCGTTGTTAGACATAGGCGGAACCAGCAGTTATGTTCAGGCTTAATGGATGCAAAGTTATATTTTAAAACTTCACTGGTAGGCGAATAGGCGATATTCACATGACAAAATCTACTTTATCATGGCTATTAAATCAATTACTTTATTTTATATATTACCTTGACCTTGAGTTATACCAGTGACATATTTAAAATTGCCGATTGATGCATAATATACAGAAATAGCTTTACACAAACCATATTAAATATAATATAAATATATATATATATATACAATTGGCAGTTACAATATTACATATATTAATGTAAAAGATATTCTGCAATTTTCAAAATTTAAGTACATAAATTATGCGAATGCCCTCCCACCATCAATCATCATTATTTATTGATGGATCGGCCCTGGTATATCTTATTCTGTATTCATAGTCTTCATCAAAAACTATACTCTTAAAAAATATTTGATTGTAAACAGCCAATTAATGTCATCGCGATTATAAATAAACTAAGTTTAAAAATAATAACAACAATATTATAATAAATTACTATATTCTGTCTTAAAAACGTTGTTTAAACATTTTTGACTATTAATGCTTAGTTTGGCTTCAAAGTATTATACTAACTAGCAACATAAACGTTTATTTAAACGAAATATAATTGTGATTTGTGATCAAGATTGATTCGATCAGATATTTTCATTGCGACAAAATTTGTTGTTACAAACAAACGTTCTTCAATTAGTAGGTAACTAACGAATAGGTGCTTGAAGAGACTATATAAGTATTAAGTATAATAGGCAATTTCTGGTCTCATGTGCTATTGTAACAATTCAAAGGACAAGGATTTCGTAGCGAGTATAAAATTAACATTTCTGATTTACGAAGCAGAAGAGGAATATCGTGTTCGATATTCCTTCGAGTTTTATCGGTTGTCAACGAGAGGGAGGGTGAATTAAATATTTTTAAATACATACACAAATTTGAATTCGACTTATTCAAGGAAGATGATAACACTAACAACATAATAAATAATGTAATATAATTAAATAATTTATAAGACTATAATTAATGTTAGTTGTTCTTATAAGAAAGTATAAAATTTCAACCAGCGGTGTGCCGAACTTAGCTTAAAATGAATAATTTGGTTAAATTAGAAACCGAATTTGGTTTTTAAATAGTGTGATCAATGTAATAAAATGCAAAGTTTTAACAACCACCCTTATTATATTATATGATAATTTTAAAAATATTATCAAATTGATAAATAATTCTTTACCAAATCAATAAAATTAAAATATTGTACCACCACCCCCACTCCCACCAAATTATGGTCTGATCGTGACCATGCGTGAACCCCGTACTCGGCGTCAATGATTACGTGTGTCAAAGATATTAGCGCCAATTAAATTAGCATTTTACTATAGTAAATTTTCCTGGGTTTATGATGGTATAAACCATCAGTTTGGTTCCAACTTCCGGAACCTCGCAATATTGAAGATAAACCGATCGCGTGTCAATCATTATTATTATTATTATTATTTCAACACATTCGTACAATAATTGGTATTTAGTATTTACTATTTTAACCGCTTACTACGTCGTATAGTTCAATACGTCTGGAAGTTATCGAATATATAGTGCCATCTAGTAAAGACCACAATAAACTGGTAGTTACATTTGACCCCTTGAAATTTCCTAAATGCATTTTAATAAACACGTTTCTTATCACTCAAAATTTGTCTGCCAACATCAATTTAACACACATAAATTCCTTTGTAATTTGTGATAAAGAAATAAATAATTTTTAAGTGTTTGATTTCATTATTATAAAAAAAACATCCTTATGTTATTTTAATTTTTATATTTCATGTACATAATAGTTTATTATAGCTATTAATTGCTAATAAATATTAATTAATTAGCCGTTTTATATTTCAGCAATGGAAAGTATCCTTTTAATAAGAAATCATAATACGATATGGTACAACTATGTATTAAGATAAAATGTATAACATGTTATTTATTGTTTGTCATTATTATTGTTATATATTTTCATTATTGTTTAACTGAATGCAATTTCATAAGTCTAATATTCCTTATTAAGTTTTGTAGATCATTTATTTAATTTAAAGTTTGCAGTCAAAGAATTGGAAAGAAACTCAAAGAAATGTGAAAAAGAAGAGAAGGCTGAAAAATTAAAAACAAAGAAAGCTATTCAAAAAGGCAATATGGAGGTAGATTATTTATTTTTCATTTGTTTGCATTTTGTAATTGTTAAAACATAATAAGTTGATTGTTATAAATTTTAAGCCATCAGGTTTATTAATTAACATTTTATATTTTCATATTTGTATTGCAGTTGTGTAACTTTATTGTCCTTGTATCAATTCCTAATGTTTTACTTAATTTAATAAAGTCTAATAAGTTATTGTTATTGTATAGTCTTTCTAAAAAAATATTTTATGAATATTTAAAAATGTCTATATCTAATAAGGTTTTGAGAATTTGAAAATATCAGTTAAATAGGGGTTTCATTGTTTATATTATGCTAGTAAATGCTACAAATATCTTATCATACCCATATAATTGTAAGAATTCAGAGTAAAGTATTTCATTATTATTTATTCATATATAATATACATAATCACCATTGTCATTAAGTTATTAGAATTATTAAATACTATTAGCAGGTTGAAGATGCATAGTAAAGTAAACTTTATAAAGAAAATAGATATTGATTTTATAACATAGGAATTCATAATAATTAACTTCTTAAAATTATTTAGAATTCATTTTAAACTTGTTTTAAGTTTATTTATTTTCATCAACATATTTTTGTCTTATATAATAATTTAATATTATTTTAGGTTGCTCGTATTCATGCTGAAAATGCTATTAGACAAAAAAGCCAGTCTCTTAATTATTTACGTATGAGCGCTAGAGTAGATGCAGTTGCTTCAAGAGTTCAAGGTGCTCTTACTACTAGAAAGGTAAACTTACAACATACAGGGTTGGGCAGTATCATTGTTATATTTATCGAAGATACAATTGTATATTGTAGCATGATACATTTTTTTATACATATGAAATCAAATTATATAGTATAATAATATAGTTATATAGGTATTACGAATGTAATTTCTATTTTAAATAAAAATAAATATAAGCCCTAAGTAAATCTAATATTTAAGACATTATGTTTGAAAAATTAGTTTTTCTAAAAGGTAATAACAATTTAATTTATTAATAAATAAATACTATTTTTTAGTCAACTTTATTACAACTATATAAAATTATATTTAACAAATTATATATTTTACTAATATTTGGTAATACAAACATTATGCATTTAATTTTAAAAAGTTATTTTTAAAAAATGTCTTATTATAACAATGTAGGTACATTAAGTTTTCCCTAATACTTATAGATACATATAAATGATTAATAATTATGTATTTAAATCAAATTTAAATTTTCGAATATTATATTATACAGAGTATATAGTGTAGAGTGTATTTTCTTTTTTTAAAAGTTGAAATTTGAGAATGACCTCATCTTTATACATCGAAAACCTATTTTATGTTTTTTTTATGTTACTTGGGTTAGCTATTTCATATTAAATGTATTGCAAAACAATTATATTATATGATTCTTTGACCTTCAAAACCCCCATTTCCATATGCTACACTATTTTTTCCAATTCTGATACGACCAGCATGACGCTATAGGATGCATTGTATAAAAATCGTAAAAATTGTGTGACACATCAAAATAGAGGGTTTGGAGATTAAGAATAATTCATGTTAATTAATTTTAATTGTAAAAAATGTAGTTGTTTTGTAAAAAAAAAATGTTCTTATAAGGTTAGGTTTTAATATTATGTTTATTCATTATTTTTTTCAAATACATTGCAAATTAGCATACATTACAATACGACACTTATAGAAATGCAAATAATGAATAGATGTTGATAATTAATTAATCTTTATTTTTTACAGTAAATTCAATCCTTTTAATTGTTTATTTTGAGCTTGTATATATTATATTATCAAAAGTACAAACATTTTATTTATATTTTACTAGTTTTTTTTTAAATTTGAAATATCATTTACATAATCCTTACACAACTAGTTATTTAAAATATTTATTTATTTAAGAGATATTATAAGGAATACAATTTTGTAAAATTCTATTAATTATATAATTTTAACACTTAGGTGACTCAAAGTATGGGAGGTGTTGTAAAAGCAATGGATGCAGCAATGAAGTCTATGAATCTTGAAAAAATTTCATCATTAATGGATAAATTTGAGAACCAATTTGAAGATTTAGATGTACAAAGTTCATATATGGATAATACTATGTCTCAAAGTACAACTACAGCTGTACCCCAAGGGGATGTTGAAAATTTATTGCAACAAGTTGCTGACGAAGCTGGGTATAACAATTTATATTTATTATACATTTACTCATGTAATTATGTTATTAAATATAATATTTTGTTTTAGTTTGGAATTGAAACTAGAATTACCTACTAATCCTCAGAGTCTTAGTTCTCTATCTACTACTACAACAGAACAAGATGAACTTACACAACGTTTAGCTCGACTCAGACAAGCTGAGTAAAAAGGCAATATTTACAACTACAGTTAAAATATTTTCATTTATGATTCATTTCATTTGTATAACTTTTCAAAAAGTTCATAATATATATATATCATTTTGAAAAAATTACCAATATTTCAAAATAACCTAATGAAAAATTGATTATGTATAATATTCTGTTTTTATATAATATAATATATATAATATTGTAGTCCAAAATTCATTATAGTATATGCATTAATATCACAACAAAGTTACGTTATTAAATAATTTAAATTGATATTTTTTTTAACCTTGTAATATAGAATTTAAAATAAAAATGAGGGATATTATTAAATGAATTATAATGAAACCAAATTTAGGATAAATATTGTAATGCTTTATAAAAATTAAGTTAAGAATTATATTTTTATTATATATAATTATTATAATATTTTTAATTAATAATATATTTATGATTTATTTGTTTAGTAAAAATAAATTAATCTTTTATTATTTATTGTATGTAGTATGTAAAAAAATAATATCTTGTTAATTTTTCTCAGCAAACGCTGTATTATCAAAAATAAATTATTACACTAGTCTGGATGTCTGGGCCTCTTAAAATCTGGTATTTAATGTTTTTTGATTATTATGAATATTTGATAATTGTTATTATCGTGTTAATGTTATTATGGGAATCTAATATTAAATTTTTATTTTATACTTGTTCATAAAAATTAAAATAAAGATAATATAATATCTTATATAATCCATATTAAAAAAATATATAAATTGAAATTATTGATTTTTAGAAAATTATTTTTATTAAATTCTATGTAAGGGCAAAAAATAAGTATTGGTATTGGTTTGATCAATATAACAGAGCTAATAGCTAATGGCAAAAGTTGATGCAGATTAAAAGTATTTATTAACTTTACTTACTAACATATAATATAAAATTATTTTTTAAAAATTATATACTGCTATTTATATTTATCAATTTACGATTATAAACAAATAATTAATTTAAATACATTTTGTTTTATTCAAATACTTAAAAAGATTATGGGCATGTAATCTAAAATGCTGACCTTAAATATTAATGCCCGTAGGTTGTCACATTTAGCTATACTACTGCTCGAGACTGGAGGGCAAAATACATTTTTCCGCCCTCTCATCATCATTAGATAATTAAAAAGACTCCAAACAATTATTGTGAATTATTCAGTTCACTGTTCTAGTCACAGGCCATTAGGTTAGAAATTAACTAACTTAACATTATTTGATTTACTCTTGGATTTGTATTACTATTAATGAAAAAAGAATCCTTTATTGGAATTTTTTGTAGCAAATTTTAATTTTTTTCATAATTTTTCGATTTTATAATTGTTCTACAAATTTTGCCACTCTGGGCAATTGTTTCTCTTGCCTAACGCAACTATGTGTAGGTAATTTAATTTTGTAATTAGAAATAATAAAAAAAAATTAATCTCGAGACATTATCTTTTAAAATGTTAATTTTTTTAAATGGTATTGGTAAGAGTTAATTAGTTAATCATTATTACAAATCAATTGTTAATTAAATTTCGTCTGTAATGATGGAACATGATATAATAGGCATATGTATTTTTATAATATACATCATTCTACAATTTATTAATGATAATTTTTAGTTTCTATAATAACTAATAAAAGTAGTTTAATCCGGATTTAATAAAAATTGCATTTTTAGGTACTCTAGGTCCTTGAGCCTACGACAATGCATTTCAAGGTAGGTACATAATTTGATTCATGTAACGAAAGTGAAACTTTTATTTTGCTTTTTTAGGTCATTAAGGTTTTATTAATTTTTAGTGCATATTTATACATAATACAAGATTTTAGTGTAAAATTATGTAGGTATCAAAAGATTACACTTTAGCGAGCTCCCGTCGTGACGAAGTTGTCAAGGTGATGCGTACACCATCTACACATTCGTTACGTTCAGTTATTCATTACTGATTTCCATTTCCGAGCTCGTGACACTCGTATAACTAACCTTGTGGCAAACTCGCGACGAAAAATGAACGCTGGCGTACGAGGCAACACGAACCACTTTTTTACTATTTTATACAACAATATATATTTGGTCTATTAATTACTGTTAGGTATATCATGTTTATTTTTTATTATTTTATAAATAATTTTTTTGTTTTTTAATTTTATTATTATTATTTGTTTGTCATAATATAATAAATTATTTAGGTGTATACAAATACAATTTATTATTGTAATAAAGCACAAATGTAAAAAAAAATGTCATTTTCAAAGTGCATAATTGTGGTTAAAATGCATTTTTATTTTTACTTTTAGTACATTTTTAGATCATTTCTTGGTAGTTTTAAGAGCAGAGTATTTAAATCTATTCCCTACGGCCTACAGTAGATAATAGATAATAAGCATAATATGCGACTCTTTTAATAAAATTGATTATATTAGTGCCCCCTGATGTTTTGGGTGTTAATAACAGTGGCGGCTCACAAGTAAATTCGTTGGGGAGACTGAAAATTTAATACAAAAACGACCAAAAAAATCCTTTTTTTCATTATTATACAAATTTGTAATTGTAATAGCTTTTTAATTATAAGAATATATAATTTATATTATTTTATATTCTAATTCAATTTTTCTTTATTTTTTCTTCGGACACACGACACGCTGCAGGTTTTCGTGTTTGCAGTAAAATACGTGACCGCGATGGGAACGACAGAAACTTGAATGAGTCTATTCTCAATGTTCTGAATAACATTTATAGTATCTATACAACCTACCCCCGTCCTCCACCTTGTAATGCATATGAAATTTGCATACACAATTGATCATTATTCATTATTAATGTAAAAATAAAATACAAACTATTATACTATCAATATTAATATCGAAAAAACCATAATAATTTTTTTCAAAATGGATAAAAATATTAAATTATAATACAATTTTCTAATTTCTTCAAACTTTTGATTACGTATTACTACTTTTTTATGGGGGTCGCCGTCACAAAAACTCCCATGACAAGCCGCTACTGGTTAAAAGTATAAAACTCCCCCTTGGACATATTTATGCCAAAAATATATTATAAAATAAACTGTTTAGATTTCTACAAAACAATTTGTTACATGTTTTTGTTTAATATTTTATTATAAACTAATCAAATTAACAAATTATAATAATCACAAAATTAATTACACCATGTCAAAACATTTTAACCTGTTAAATCTTAATTTACAACAATTTAAAATTAAAACGCCCCTCTAAAATTAATTCTGACACGCCTGGATTATATAATAGATTAACTAGTATATTATAGCCAGTAGCGTTTTTTTTGGGGGGGGAGTGGGTGTCATGGGGGTCAAAACATCCCCCAATTAATTTTTTGTAAGAAATATGTGGCTCATCTTAAAACGTAAAAGTATAAATTATTTATATTCTTGGCAATAATTAAAAAATATTAATGTGAAGGTTGAAACTTAGAACGATTCTATGATCAAACTATAATTATATTTTCAGAGAAAAAAATATTGTCTGGACACCCCCCAAAAAAAATCCCTAAATACGTTACTGATTATATCAACGCTAAATTGCTAATAATATTACTATTTCAGAAAGAATATTTAGTTAGCTACCAATTATATACAGACGCGTAGCCAGAAAACATTTTCAGGTAGATTTTCAGATAAAATTTATCCAGATTATACGTATCGGTTTATTATTCATTATATTATTTATGTTAACAAAAAATTTGGCCGGGAGGGGAGTTGAACACCCCACTCCCCCCTAGACACTCCCCTGATTATATAACAAATTATTAATTTAATTTTAGTAAGTGCAGTCTTGTAATATAAATAATAATAATTAATAACGATATTATCGATAATAAACTAATTTGTTAACATTTATTGTTTATTGCTATTAATTTAATTACCTAATGGCTTAACTCAATAGGTAGGTAGGTAGGTAATTAATGGTGGATTAACTAATTATATTTACTTTTCCATGCGTCAAAAGAAATAAGTATATACAGGTGCATTGTGCAATACAATTACTTATTTACTTGGAAGGAATATATATGTATATAAATAATTACGTATCCACCGATATAATATATTAACAAAATACAATATTGAAAAACGCCTAACCTTTTACTAGGCTTTCCCAAAAAGTAATATTAACGATCCAATTTTTCACAAAACAATTACGATTTTATATGTTTTGTGTTATGTGTCGCGTTGTTGTTTCTCGTTTATAAAATTTCCTAAACTAATTCATATTATTATTAAGTATAGATAGGAGTCAGTCTTTATGAATACATTGATAATTTATTGCTCGAAATATTTTAGAGTTGAACGATAATTTATTCATGTTGACATAATAAACATTATAGGCATATAAATATATAAATGTGTACATTGTTTAGTATTTTTCAAGTGGCGTAAAATAAAACAATTTGATTATCCTACCATTATATAAAAAAAACTAATGAACACTGTGAAATGCCCTATAGAATTTTTATTATAAGTGTCATAAAATATATTATATTATTATTATTATATGTGGTTTTTGTAATGTTATCTGTTGTTGGGTTAACTTATTTTGTATTAGTTTGGATAGAGATTTCTGGCATTTAGTCATTATTGTTGCGTCTGTGTGTCGATAAATTTGGAACCATATTACATAATTAAATGTTCAGCCTACATACTATAGTATAATGTATCAGTCGGTTGATTTTAAAGGATATGACTTCTCTACTGATAATGATGATAATGTGCCTATTGGATCCTTGGATTATCTTTCCACAAAATACGAGGTATTTATTTTGAACAAATTTGTCATATGTTTATATTCGAACTCGAAATTTCGTAATTATTTGCGTTTTCAATATAATTTCCTTACCTAGTATTAAATTCATGTTTATTTCAAAAATTATAAATCATTTGTATGTTAATTTTATACGAAAAATAACATAAATTTATTATGTTTACACCTATAAAAACATTAAAAACACAGCGTTTATTATTTTCGCTGCCTAAAAGTCAAATACGCTTGATTATATTGCAAATTATAAGCTAAATATAATTATACTACTAGTTAAGTACATATAAGTACCTACTAATTAATTTTAAAATTATATTCAGTGATGGATTAAGAGATTTAGTGCTCCTAGACCTTTACTTAGACCCCGTATAATGAAATACGATACTTAACGCATTAAATCGTGGGTTTATGTAGTTGTTGATCTCAAACAGTTTTTTATTCGTTTGAGAATCGAAAAAAAAAGTTTTCCTGAGCAATTTGTACATACACGTACCTAGATAAATGCATTCTAAACCACAGTTGGTTTAAAAAATATGCAATCTTTATTTTTTATAAAGAGTAACATTTTATATGACGAATCAATAGAATCTCAATAATTAACATAATAATTTAAAAATGATTACATTCGTTGTTCAGTTCATTTTCACTTTTAATACTAGAAGGGAAACGGTTTGCAAGATTTTTAGAGCTCTCACTTATTAATTTGATTTACAAATATATTAATTATATTAATTGATATACAATATACATGGAATACACCCATACATTTTTTAAAATAAAATTGCAGGATATATTAATTTATAGAATTATTGAAAAGAGAGGAGCCAAAATTTTTTATTATTGTCACTGCTCACTGGTACTTGATTTCAAATTAAAGCGTCTCAATTTTTTCTCTAGCTCTACTTAAAAATGGTATATTTTTAATGAATACCTTAAACTATTGTTGAAAGGTTATATACAATACGACTAGATGGTCACCAAAACAAAAACAAACAATTATGTATTATATTTATAGATGGTTCAAGTTAAGAAATATGTTTTTAAAATTAATCAAAGAAGGAAACTTTAGCGAATAAGCAAGTCTTAAATTAGATGGTTTGTAAAAAAGAAAAAATTATTTTAAATTTGTATTTAGGAACTTATGTTAACAATGTGAAATAAAATATGAACAGTTATTAATAGAGTTAATATTATTTACAAAGACAAAAAATATCATAAGAATAGATATTAAAACGAAATATTTAGAGAAAATGAAATTAATAAAAGGATTTTTTTTTTTAAGAAAAAACAGTTGAATTATTACAATATAATCATCAGTATTTCCTTTAATTAAACGTAGAAAAAAAAAGTATCTGGTGAATTAGCAGATGATGAATATTCTAGTTTATCCGAAAAATATAAATTTCGAATTTTAGTCAAACATAAGTGATAGAATTTGAAATGAATCGTAAGAAAGATTTAATGCCATTGAGAATGCAGAATATTTTTATATGTAAATGTTTTATTTACTGCGTCAATATAATTATCCGAAACACATTAATTTATGTACCTATAAAATATAAAGAAGATAAAAATATAGTTGGAAAGTTTCACACAACATGTTTTTGAATTAAACAATAATTACCTAATATATTATATCCTCATCTTCAAGATGTCACATTTTATTTTTAAAAATGGTCTTCAAAACGAATATCGCATTACCTATATATCGGACAAGTTACCAAATTTGCTATTTAGATTATTCTTAAATCATATTTAAGATCGATAACAAAATAAGAAGGTTTATACAAACTTTCCATTGAACACGAAATAGCCATAAATATTAATTACAAAATATGAAGATGTAATTAATAATTTTGCTTTTAAAAAAGCGAGAAAAATATCATTTTAAATTATTTTGTGTGTATTTTTTTATGAAATTATTTACAAATTTATAATTATTTTTTATAAATTATGTATAATCGCGTAGGTATGTTATTTTAATATTTTAATCGTATTAATTATAATTATATAATGGGTATTTTTTATTTTAAAGAGTTTAGATTATGATGTCATCGAAAATAAATTATACCGCGAAGAAGAACAGAAAAAAGGTTACAGATATGTTGTACACAAAGATTTTTCTAGATGGGTGACTTTTTTTTGGATTGGAATTACAACTGCCTGTGTTGGAATAATAATTTTTATTGTAATCGAAATAGGAACAAATTTTAAATTCAAAATTATCCAAAACTGTATCCTTTAATAAAAATTATATTATTATTATTATTTTTAAAAATATTTGTTATTACTCATTATATTGTCTCACCAAAAAATTATAACCCCTTTATTATTTTATTTTCGTTATTACACATTATAAACTATAAGTATAAAAGTATAAACTGTATATTAAATAAGTAGTAAGTAATAAGGTATAGATAAAACTTTATGATTTATATAATATTTTAAATAGTATATTATGTTTTTCAATAAAACATATATATATATATAATAAATACCAAATGTCCTAATCATATAATGTTATATTATAGCACATTGTGTGTTTTCTTTATTGTTGAATGATTATAAAATATAAAGTAGGTAAATACACGCATAAAAATCGCAATTACAAATATTATAAAGTAGGCTATAATTCTGTGATATCGTTCAAAATTATATAAAATAATATACTTGATTTTTATACAAAATATAAATATTAAATATAAATTTATTATTGTAATATTCATATATTTTAATTGATTATGATTTAAAACCATTATAGGTAGATACCTACCTAATTGAACCCAACGTTCAATACCATCGTCCATCACTGTTAATTATAGACTATATTATAATAGAGTATTTATTCTAAATATGGCTATATACAATACCTAATTTATATATGTTATTCAAATTATACATTATTTATAGATGTTACAGTTCGTATATTTCTTTACATATAATATTTTAGATTTTGATAATTGTTCACAAGCTGATTGTATGTTAAAACCATACTTGGCTGCTCTTATATTAAATTTAATTCCTACGGCAATTGGTTCAAGTCTTATAGTTTATGTTGAAGTAAGTACAATACAATTGGTAATTACTAATTATAAGTATTACCATTGATTATAGAATAGACTAGTATATATAATCAATGGTATTACATTATAATTTATATTATGAAGATGAATTATGTGTATATGCAATATTTCGATGTAATAATAATAAATAATGTACTTTGTATTTGTAATTTTACATAGCCTATGGCTAGTGGTTCTGGTATCCCAGCTGTGAAATGCTTTTTAAATGGAATCAATGTACCTAGATTGATTAGATTAAAAACATTGGTTGTCAAAGTAATCGGTGTTATAGCTGTTGCACTTGGTGGTATGTGGGGTGGTAAAGTAAGTATAATAAATAATAATATTACTCACTAATTACTATAATAATATTCGTATATTAATTAAATATATATATTAATAATTTAATAGCTATAATATAGGTATAAAAAAAAAAAAAAATTGCTTACATTTTATATTTCTGTAAGATTTTATTGATTTTTAAAGGAAGGTCCTATGATTCACGCAGGATCTATTGTAGCCGCTGGAATTTCTCAAGGAAAAAGTATAACATTCAATAAAGATTTAGGGGCATTCAATTTCTTTAGAGAGGATCACGAAAAAAGAGATTTTGTATCTGGCGGAGCTGCAGCTGGAATAGCTGCAGCTTTTGGTGCACCAGTTGGTACGTAATTTAAAATATCTACAACCTACTGTATTATTATAATTAAAGAATACTTAATTATGACTTGTATAGGTGGTTTGTTGTTCAGTTTAGAAGAGGGTGCAAGTTTTTGGAACCAAGCTCTTACATGGCGTATATTTTTTGGATCTATGATTTCGATGTTCACACTACATTCCGTTATAAGTGCTTACCATGGACATCCGGGTAAAGTATACTACGTATTTAATAATATTAATTTTACTTACTTACCTTAATTATTTCTTCTACCTATTATTATTAAAACATTTATAAAATTAGTAAAATCAATCGTATTTGATATTATAGGTGATCTTACTTATAAGGGCTTGTTAAACTTTGGAAAATTCGACGATTTATCATACCACATACTGGATATTCCAATTTTTATTTTGATGGGTATAGTGGGTGGCTTAACAGGATCATTATTTTGTCATATAAACCTCAGATTAATTAAAATTAGAAAGAGGTCTGGAATAGCTTTTTTTTAATGATGTATGATAACAGTTTTTTAATCGTTAAAGCTAAAATGTTTTTTTTTTAAATTTTTTATAGGTATATTAATAAAGAATGGAAAAAATTATTGGAAGTTTTATTTGTATGTGCATCAACAGTTACTATTGGTTTTTTACTCGTTCTATTTACTAGCGATTGCAAAAAAATAGGGGTTGATCCAACAGAACATCCTATTCAGGTATAAATAAAAACAAAATACAATAACATAAACCTAAGTACTTACAACTTATTATTTCTTTACTGTATTCATTTATAAATTCTAATAATATTTATACTACTTTTTTTTTTAAAAATACTCATTGGTACAAACTTAATTTAATGTAAAATTAAAATTGATTATTGTAAATGTTTTAATTAATTTGTCCTAATTTAATATATTATATTACATTTTATATATTTGTTTATTGTAAATATTATAGTTTGGATGCAAAGAAGGTGAATTTAACGCTATGGCTGCCATATGGTTTCAGCTTATAGAAGGAACAGTACGTTCATTATTTCATGATAACCCAGGTATTTATCATTATTAATTTATTCTCTTTTAGAGTGTATTTTATTACTTCTTAATAAAACTATTAATTGTGTTGCATTTTTTTTAGGTACCCATACAGTGGCGTATATTAGGTTGGGAGGGGGGGGGTGAATAGGTTTAAACCCCCCACCATGACAAAAAAAAACAAAATTGCTATTAATAATATTATTTTACCACCTGTTTTAAATTTTGCATTTGTAATATATAGATACAGAACATCTTTATTTTCATTTTTTTGCAATTCGTTTTTTTATATTATCAAACGGCGAGGAGAGGAGGTTCAGCACCATAAAATATTCTAAAAAAATCTGAACCCTCCCCCTTCCCCTTTAAACATTGCTTAATACGCCTCTGTACCCATATGCTATATCATATCCTATTATTTTATAATTAATTCAATATTGGGTTTACTTCAACATATTATTAGATAAATTAATATTTTTCAACATTAGATTTAAACTGAAAACTATGTTTTATACCTCCCACGTGTTTGTACATCCGATATAATGACATGCTATGGTCTAATTTAATTATACCTAATAGATAAAGAATTCTGCTTCTTTATAACTTATTATGCTCGTTATAATGTTTTATAATTTGTATTATTTAATATATACCTAGTCTCAATTATACATTAATAGTCTTGTATTATACAATAATATTATATATACCAATATACATATATATAATTTGTATACGACTCATACATAATCGAATCAATTCATATTATCAATTTATAATATTATTAATATTTGATATTTTTTTACTAGATATCCTAAATCTTTTAGAACATTTATAAAATATAAATACTATAGGTACATATTTTTTTTTTTTTGGTCTTAGCGTTACAAGTTAATTTGCTATATTTTAGATGTTTTTAATACAACTACAATAATTTATTTTGGTATTGCTGCCTATGTTCTAACATTATGGTCATATGGAGTGAACTTTAGTGGTGGTGTATTGATACCAGGACTATGTACTGGAGCAGCTTGGGGACGTCTCGTCGGTCTCGGAATTTTTCAATTTTTTCCAAATACAGTATGATATTCTATTGTTATGTTCTATAATTTAAATATATATTTAATAAAATACTATTTTAACATATTTTAATATTAGAATATAGGTATATATGCATTAATTGGTGCTGCATCACAATTGGGAGGAATTACAAGAATGACGATTAGTTTGACAATTATATTAGTAGAAGCGACTGGAAGCATAACATTTGGTTTACCACTTATGGTTTGCTTGATGACAGCTAAGTGGGTTGGTGATTTTTTTTCTGAAGTAAGAATACCTATTCAATAATTGATTTATATATAAATTTAAAATTGTAGCGGAATTTTTTCATTTTATTAATAAGGTATTATATTATATCACATATATTATAATAATTGTATTTTCTTAACGTTGAAAGCGGTATCTAATTTCAAAGATGTTTTTTTATCAATATCAAGTAATCCAGAATAGTAATTGAAAATTTTCTATATTATTCACAGAGCATATATGATATGCAAATTGAAGTGACTGGTATGCCATTATTAGCTTGGGATCCACCACCGTTATCGTCCAACATATATGCCAACAGTGTAATGACTCAACCGGTTATTACATTCAAGACTAAAGAAACTATCAAAAACATTGTAAAAACATTGAAAACATATTCACACAATGGTTTTCCAGTAGTTGAATATATTTATAATAATTGTGAACTGGTAACACACTATTTTATACATAGTTATAATTTTACGTTTTGCATCCCTAGAGTAATTGAAGACACGCAATGATATGATAGTAATTCATTATTTGTTAATTTTAAGTAAATCCGTATAAGATGTAATTATAATAAAGTTTTACTCCCCTATTTTGGAAATTCGCATAATTTTTTTTTCATAGAGTAATATATGTATATAATATATTATAAGGAAACAGCTAAGATGTAAACATAGTTTTTACTGTATATCTGTGCCTGGTTTTCAAACAGTTCTTTCGAAGTTAAGTTATATAAATGCAGTAATTCAAGACTCAAGTTACCACCCTATTCTTAAGATAATCTTTAAAGTTATACTATTGTAACTCTAATTTCGTAATTTATTACAGTTATTTCTGATTTTATTAATAAATTTGATATTCACTTAATTATTTTACTCGCATATTTAACAATATTTAAAAAGAAAAAAATGTACCTCTTTTAACATTAGAAAAAAGTTGTAACATTTCACAAAGACCCAAAATATATAATGATATTAAAATCAATTTTTAAATTCTTCTAGACGAAGTAATAACTGCGACTTTCGTACGAGAAAGAGGGGGGAAGTCTATTAAGATATGGTATTAACTCAATTTGATATTTTTTTAAATTACTGGCTACTGCCTTATTTGTTGGGGTTATAAGATTAATTGGATAATTGGTCTTGAGTAGGTTTATATTAATTGTATATATAGAATCTGTGGTGCATAATTACTTTTATTGATAACTATTTGTTTTTTCTAATATTATAATAAATTATTTTTGCATTCAGAACGAAAATAATCATAAACCCAAATGCTATTTACGTGGTCTAATATTGCGATCTCAATTAATAGTACTTTTGAAAAATAAGTCTACAATTGATGGACCTTTACCTAATTATTGGAATTCGGTTACGATGGAAACTTTTAGAGAAGACTATCCTAGATATTCAAGTATCGAAGTAAGTTGATATTTTAATTAAATTATGTGTTATGTACAATAACTCAAATGCTGCTATAATTTTAATACGAATAGGGTACCTACTCATTTTTGTACAAATTGATTATAATTGTTATATTATTGATTATAGAATAGTCTATTCTATAATCAATGGTTATATTAAGTTATTATCAGACCCGGATTGGCCAGGTGAGTTACCGAGAAAATCTCGGTGGGCCAGGAGGAAATACATTGGAAATATGATGAAAAATAATCGGAAAATAAGATATTAATGTTAAACTTCAATTTTATTGTATTTAAAAATAGAATTTTTCAGAAATATTATAAACAGTTTAGGTATATATTTGTTTAAAAGATAAAATTATAAAAGATGACCCGGCAAAATATTGATATCTCGATGGGTCAAATTTACCCAACCGGCCCTGATTGTTATTATTATTATTTATCAATTATTTTTCATTGTGGTTAAATAATTTTAAAACAACCTTAATGGTCATAATAGAAAATTCTGATTGGATTGTACACAGTAAACGCCACACAGGACAAATCGGTGAAAGAACCAATTTAAAATATAACAATAATATATTATATTATATATTGTAATAATCTATTACAAAATAAACATTCCAGGATATTGAATTAATGCAGAATGACTTAAAATTAACAATTAATTTATCAAGATTTATGAATCCGTCTCCGTATATTGTCCAGCATGTGAGTAAACGATAAACCATTAGGATTATAGGGAATAATTTTATTGTATTAATTATATTATATATATACAGGCGAAGATCTAGAGGATCTAGAAATTATAAATGGGGGCTTAGATTTTATTTTCTCAAACAAACTCGTTGGGTACGGGGTAGCTTAGTGTTAAAGCAATCACCAATTGCCCAAAAAACGAGAAACTATGACGGATTTAATTCCCGATCAGGCAGCAAATTTTTAAGCTTATCCGAATGTTTCTAATATTTATTATAATATTTTATACATATTACATTATAAATTAATTTTTTAGACTTTACATATGTACAGTTATGTTCAAGAGGGCTATTGCCCCTTAACCCCCTAGATCGGCACCTATTTATATATATTACAGTTAGGTTGTATTTATCGAATTCTTTTTAAAAGACATTTATTCATAAAATGAAAAAAAAAATTGGTTCATGGTTCATCTATATATTGTACCTATAATAGCTTATATATATACAATTAATTAATATTTAAGACTCTATTATATTTTATGGTAATATAATAATTATTTTGGTATAAAATATAAATGTTTCATATTATTTCAAAAACCATATAAATTTAATTATAATTATCTTAATTACATTTTAATTGAATTGATACCTATTAATAAATTACCTACTTAGGTATAAATTAAAGTCAATTTAATATATTTAAAACAAAATTAAGTAAGTAGGTACTAAATATTAATTATATTAACTATAAAGATCAATAATAGGTATATTTTACTTTTATAGACGATGTCATTGCCTCGTGTTTTTAAATTATTTAGAGCTATGGGACTTAGACATATAGTTGTCGTTAATGATTCTAATGAGGTAATAATAATATACAAATGCATATTTTTCATAAAATACATACCTACTAGCGTTGATTTTATAATATATTATAAAATCTATGCTATAGCCTGTTAGTAACACAGTAACTATAAATAATATTATTTTTGATTTTAGGTAGCTGGAATTGTCACTCGCAAAGATTTAGCACGGTTCAGAGTAAATAGACACATGGGTAAAATTAGCGTAAACGAACTTAAGTTTTCGAGTAAAATAAAGTAAATTATTTTTTCAGTGTATTATTTTTATTTTTATTTTTATTGTATATTATAAATTATGAGTTTATGACTAATAAATTCTATATAATATTATTATTTAATAAATTCAGATAATGATTTAAGTTTATATTGTAATTTTAATTTATATTTTATATACCTAACACTTAATAATTAATATTACCTATAGGCTATAAACTATAATGCTATAAATCTATAATAATTATATTATGCATTCAGAATTTGAAATTAATTTAATTCAGATCAATAGTGATGGTATATATAGACAGTAATAGACACATTGTTATATACAAGGCTGATAAGAATAATAAATATTCAATTTTACCGAAAAATAAGTTGATGTTCTTATTTAATTGTCAAATATTGACTTCAAATAATCCCCTAAAAAGGCGACCAATAATATAAAACCATCAAATAGTTAAATTAAATTATTATTATTTTTTTTTATTATTATATAATATAATACCTAAAGATACAATTTTATCTATTCTGCATATTGAAAGAAGAAAATTTCTATATCATAAAATTCTGATCACAATATTCAAATAAATTAAATATTATACTAAATAAAGTAATAGATTTAGTTGAAAAATCGGGTTTATTGGGTATGAGAAAAAGTATTCAAGAAACTCGCACTGATCGTTTAGACAACTTAAATTAAATTCTGGGTTAACGTAATTGAAATTTAGTTAATTTTAATCAGTCGTAAAAAAAGTTTTGAGTATACGCAAAGTATATAATTATATTCTAAGTTTCTAATAATTTGAAATATATTAAAACCTTTAATTGTAAGTTGTAATTTTAACTTATTTTTAGTATAAATGTTTTATTTATTTTTTAATTTCATAAGATACTAAATAGAATCCAATGAGTAAATAATGATTATGGAAAAGCTAAATTGATTATTAAAGAAAATATTCGTTTACTCGACACTCGAGTAAACCTAAATTCTAAATTATGATTAATTATTAATTTAAATCTAAATTATGTTAGTACACATCTAGTATTTATATAGGTAGATCAAGACGGAGGAATGAATGTTATTTAATACTATAAGAAATCTCTTTATTAGACCTTTTTTGGATATGAATACCTACAATATTGTTTTTGTACTTTGTTTCAAAATGATATTACTCTTTTTAAAGTCTGGTTAAAATGCGTAAACAACTTGTTATTGTAAATTTACAACTTTTCGTATTGACTATGAAAGGAGTTTCACCCGGGGATATCTAGTATTCATTCGCCCACTTGGGTTGGATAACAACAGCAGTCGTTATTTTATATTATATAAACATATGTATTAGCGATTAATGATTATAAGATGACTATCTGGATTTACAGATTACTACACATAAGACATAACTTATTTATACGTGGTGAAACTTCTCTTCTACTCTAAGTATTTTTTTTTATTGATGCTGAATAACTAAATAGTAATAAAGGTTCCTACTGCACGAGGTTGTTATTTAAAATATGAAACAAAATTAAACAATAGGGGAAGTGATGTAGTTAAGGTAGGGTGGATGATGGGATAGATTTCCCCAGAACTTAATGTTCATTACATTACTTAATGTATATAAATAATATTCTTAGTTACCAGTTTACTACTGTACTTGAAAATATGGTGGACATTTAGTAGTTATATGTGTAAAAATATGACTATTTTCCCTTAAAAATTTGATATTGTGATGTAGTTTCTAGAGCATAGAAAACGTATTAAAGCGCTCTAGACTCGTTAGATAACCGCTCGTTCAACATCAAAGTTTATAGAATACAATCACGGATTCATTGGTGGCGAAGGTAGCATCCCCCCTCCCTTTAAATTAATAATTATTATCTATCATGAAGAAATTTTTCTAGGGAGGGATGTGCAAATAGGGGTCTCTAATTTTCTCTAATATTAGATAACAAAAATCACCTAATGACCCAGTGATGGGAAATTGTAAAACGCATTCCTTTTGTGTAAACTATAATATAGTCATGAACGAATTCAATTTGCAAGAAATGAAATTGAACGTGAACTTGGTTCATATTTATTATGAACTTGGAACGTTTTTGATTCGTTCATTAACAAATTAACTTTCATATAGACCATAGTTATTTATTTTCTAACGTTTAATTAATATAATATTAATATCTATACTCTATAGCCGTTGGTCGAGTTAACAACATAATATTACCACGGATCACGATTATAAAAATAACATATTATAATAGCATAGCATAGCTGCATAGAACATGTTCATCTTACTAAATATAACTTTTATTTTATATTTATTAGTATAAAAATATTTTTTATTTAAAAAAAATAATTTATTTTCATCTTACTAAACATGTACAATATATTTTATTGTACCGTTATGAATAAATAATATTATATCAGCCTTTTTACATGCAATTCTTTGTTTTATTACACTATACAGACTTAAATTGCAGTTTTAACATATTTTCTTTAGTAACTTCATGCTCATAATTCAAAAGATTAGACAGTCCTAAAAATGTAAAAACTTAAGAAGTCAGTTACTTTGAAAAATAAAGAAATCAATATTCAGTCTCAAAAAGGAGGTTCCTACTTAAGAAAAATCTAAATTGTATGGCATAGCTCTGCGCAAAGATTGTTTTAAATTAGTGTTAACACTAATATCTATAGTATATAATTCATTCTTATATCAATTTGATGAACTTGAACTAGTTCATATTTAATGTTTGGAACTTGAACTAGCTTATTTTTAAAAAGAACTTTCCCATCACTGCCTATGGGTGATATAACTTACTTACATATTGATTTTATATGCTTTCCTTGTGGAAAATATCTAGATCCACTTTTGATAGAAAATAATATGTTTATAATACCTATTACCTATAATCTATAAAACTTGAGTTAACATTTGGTATAAAACGTTACGACGTATTATCACTATGATTCTTATAATTTTATCAGTAGGCATTCGAGATAATAAAATTATACTCAAAATTGATTAATTTTTTTGTGACCTTGCCATTAAGTACTTACATATTTATTGAAAAATTATCTTAAATAATATTAACTACAGTTTATCGCTTATCAATGATCTTTTACAATTTCTTATGATAATTTGAACTTATAGTTAGGTAACTTGGGTATATGGACGCTGAATAGTTTGTGTTGAACCATGATTAAATAACATTATTATTATGTGTTATACGAGTATACACGAGTTACATATTATATAGTAGTTATTAGTGATATTACTTAGGACACAATTCTGTTATATAAAATTAAAATGTTAAATAGTTGCTAATTAAAAATTGATAAGTATGAAGTGTGAATCTGCTGATTAAATCAAATAAATCCATTACGTATAGGTTGACATTTGTCAATAAATCGTTTGGTAAAATGTTTTAAATGATTTGTTTTTTATTTGAAAATGTTTGAATGCAAAATTACTTTCAAAAAACAACTTTAATCTTTTACATTTTAAAATTAAAAGATACCAAATATTAGTTAAAATATCTAAGTAATATTTATTTTATTTCTAAACTGTTTTAATGGAAAACAATCAAAGACATTCGTTTTATTCTGTAAGTATCAAGTAGTTTAACCTAAAAAATTTCTGTTTTTATTGAATAATTTATTAGAACTAAATTTTTTATATCTTCTAGATAGATAAATATTACTATAAACACAGATTGTAAAATTGTACGTTAGTATATATAAACCTATATATATATACGTTACATTTGTATATTTATTTATTAAAAAATATGTAGGTATATACGTAGTTCTTGAAATTAAAACGTACTGAGTATTGCATTATAATACAGATAACACATTTTTTTTTTTTTTATGATTAAACTAATTATTAGTCATAGTATTACTATAAAGTAATTATTCATTACGCATCAATTCCTAATTTTAATTTAATTTATAAACTGACATCTATGATAAAACTGTATAATTAATCACTAATGATCACTAACTTGATAAATTAAAATAAATTAATAACAATGTTATTGTCTAGTTTTTAATTTTGTATTTTATAAACTTTGATAGTGAATATTTTAATATTACTTATCCAATTACCTACCTATGATTTATGGAATATCTCTAATATCAATATTTTAAACAAGAAACGTTTGAACATTATTTAATTGTAAATGTGAAATACTTTTTAGCACCAAGGTATTATCTAACAATTATTATTTATGTTTCTAATTTAACAAATCAAACATTTTAATATATTTGTTAATTTGTACTAACTAGACCAAATACGGAACAATGTCTCATTCTCAACAAATAAAATCATTGTCTGAAAAAGAAGATTCGGTGCCAATTGGATCATTAAATATTATATCAGCAAAATATGAAGTGAGTTATTATTATTTATTATTATACTAATGAACTATTACAATTTTTAAAAATAAGATACATAATTGTATCAACTATTTTGACATAAAATTGTGGTATTTTACAGAAAAGGTAGTTCAAAAGAAAACTTTAATGATTGTTAATTAATTACTTTTAAATTGAAATGTTATGTTTGATTTTATTATTATTGGATATGAAAAACAGTTATTAAAATGGCAAGATCTTCATTTTTAATTCATTATTGTGTATACAATTTTGAATTTAATATATTATTTTGATAAACCTATAATTTTGTATGTGGTACATTCAATTAATGCTACTTTGATATCTAATTAAAAATGTATTTAATGTTGTTGAATTCCTAATAATAATATGAATTATGTAGATTATTTAATGTTTTCAAAACATTCAGTTTGCATTCAATTTTATTGTATTATAATATATTATATATTTGTGCTAAAACAATTTTAATTAATAATTTTGTTATTAGAACTTTAATTATTTTAATAAATAATTGTATTAATTATAAATTTGTTAATTTATTAATAATGTTTTTTGTAGAGTTTAGATTATGAAATTGTTGAAAATTATGTTTATCGTGATGAAGAACGAAAAAAAGGTTACCCGTTTGTAGTTAAGAAAAATGTTGTCAGATGGATTATATTCTTTTGGATAGGTGTAATTACTGCATTTGTTGGTATAATTATTGATTTATCAATAGAAAATATTGCAGATTTAAAATTCAGTCATGTTAAAAAATGTATCCTTTAAGTATATATAATATGTAAATCTTTCCACAATATATACAATTAACGATTTTTCTAAGGTTTATATTTTGATTTTAATATTTGTTTTCTAATTCAATATTTAAGTTATATTGTATACTTGTATAATATTATATTTTTTGAAATATCGTTTCTTAATGAAATCTTAATTAGATATTGATAAATGCAATCAAAAAGACTGTTTATGGCGTCCATACTTGTTATTATTGGCTTATAATGTTGTACCAGTTTTGATTGGATCCACATTGGTTACCTATGTTGAAGTATATTTAAATTTATATAAATTCATAATTGATAAATTATAACATTTAAATTTTTCTAGCCAGTTGCACTAGGATCAGGAATTCCTCAAGTAAAATGTTACCTCAACGGTATTAAAATACCAAGATTGGTTCGAATAAAAACATTATTCATAAAAGTGATTGGTGTAATTACAACTGTTGTTGGTGGGATGTGTGGAGGAAAAGTAAGTTAATATTGATTTATTATGTTATTATTATTTTATTTTTTATTTATTAATTTACCTACTTTCAATAAAGTATTATTGAATTATATACCGTTCAATTCTATACCGTATTAGACTCAAAATTAAAATTCCTATTTGTAGTTTTTTTTAGTTATTATAATTTAGATTATATTATTTTTATTTTATTTTATTTTTATAATAATAACGAGCATAGCCAAAATTTTAGAATGCATAATGAATGTAAAGTAACATATGAAATTAAAATGATCATTTTAGAAACTTAAAGTTTGTCAACAAAATAATTAGTTGAACAATGGAGAATAACAAAATTAACAATATTGTGTGTATTTCTGGTCTGAAACTTTAAATTAATAAGTGCAAGAAGGGAAGAGGAATCGACAGAACTTGAAAGAAGATATTGGAGAATGATATATTTTGAGAATGGTGACGATCAATTAAGGAGGATTAAGAAAATTAAGAACTGGAGAATAATAATGAGATGGGCAATTTAATTTTAAGGTATATTTTACATAGTTAAAGAATTTGCGATGTACATGCTTAAATTGGTTGCAGGCATTAGCCTGTTGATCCCATGTCACAGAGCTATACTCAACAATAGGATGGGCACAATATATTGATTTAAGAGAGTTATCAAGCTTAAATTTTCTAGGCACTTTTAATAAATTCTAAAACCTTAAATGACTTGCATATAAAAATGGCAATATAATGTGAGTACAAGGACAAAGAGATGGTGTAAAGGTAAAATCGATAAGAATAATTTGTAAATCACCATTAATGGAGTATGAGACTGAAATAGTAGAACGACTTTTAAAAAATATCATGGATCTATACTCTATTCCATTTAAGTTGACCCACTCTTGCTTATGTATATTGAGCCGCCAGATTAGTCAGAGCTCTATAATTGGTTGTTAGTGATCGGCAACCGTCATAGATCGAAAAGTACCTCGTGGTCAGCAGCTATCATTGTGTATGTTAGTAACGTTTAGAAGGGGCATGCACGCTATTGACAGATTTTCGTCGGCTGGATGGGTCAACTTATTTGAAATAGAGTATACATATATTAATGTTAATTGTCAAACCAAGAGTATTGACCCAAACAATAAAATTATTGATGTCACTCTAAAGAAGAATAAAACAATGATTGAAATAATGAATTAATCTTTAAAAAATTTCATATTATCTGCATAGTAGTAGTACAATGAGTAAAAGATAGACAGGTACAGGTAAACAAACAATGAGAAAAGTAAAGGAGATAGATGTCTGCTTTGGGGAATGATAGAAGATAAAAGAATACCTCAGAACTTTTATTGAATAATTTAACCCATTGCAAACAATTTGTTAAAAAAAAATTAAACCAAGAAAGAATCGGTTCATCAAAACCAAACACATGCAATATAGATATTAAGGACCTTATGGTTAACTAAGTCAAATGCCTTAACAAAGTCTGTATAGATTATGTCTACTTAAGACCTATCTTTGAATGCATTAAATATATAATTACAAAATATGAAGTTACATATGGTAGTAGAACAACCTGAACGAAATTTGTGTAGCTAAAATTAAATTAATGGACGGTTTTAATTTTGAATTTAAGACAAGGGGCTTAAAAATTTATGATTATAATACAGAATTGAGATAGGTTTATAATTAGTCACTAAAAAATATATTATGGAAGAAAGAGAATAATATATCTAATACTGAAAAAGAAAGTTTCTAGGAGGTCTATTGCGACCCACAGAAGTTGTATTTTTTAAGGTTGATAGTTTATGGAAAACATTTTGTGGAGAAAATAGCAATTATAAGGTAAATCAATAAAAATGACATCTTTAAAGATTATAAATGAGAATCAACCGAATACTTATAAGTGAACAGAAAAGAAATGTTAAACTAACAGATTTACAGTTTCCTGTTCACATGAGCTATAGACATTTTTCAAAGAAACAATTTTGGGAACAGTAGTATGAGAACAATGTTTATGTACAAAGGATCAATATATTTTTGGAGTCATACATAGAGATTTTTCTGTTTAACAAAAATGTTAAAACTTTTCTTGAATTCAAATTTACATTAAACCCGGAGCAGGAAAAATGCTTTATATTCAACTAGGTTAAATGACAATTAAAATTATGCACAATCTTTATTTTCGCTAAATACTGATTCCTTAAGTTCCTTGGATAACCCGAAAGGAAAATTTTATTTATAAAAATGAAATAAATTGACAGTTTAGAAGATTGAATTATAAAAAGCATCAGAATGTTAACCGCAAAATTTAAATCCAGTTTGTTCTGTATGATTAACTAATCAAAAGATCTTAAGAAATATGAAAAAATCAAAATTATAATTGGTAGTTTCCATAAACTGTGCTTACATAATAATGTATCATATAAGTATCTAACCAATATCAGCGTTTGTTAGTAGATTGACAAGATAAAAGATGGCAGAAATGTTCATACAAATTACAATAAAACCAGCTTTTTAACTATCTATAATATTTATAAATAATAATAAATTAAAAGCAATTATTATAATTAATAACAATTACTTATTTATTTATTTCCAATTGTTTTCCTTTAGGAAGGTCCAATGATTCATGCTGGTGCTGTTGTAGCTGCTGGAATTTCTCAAGGAAAGAGTACAACATTTAATAAGGATTTTGGAATTTTAAATTATTTTAGAGAAGACCATGAAAAACGAGATTTTGTATCTGGAGGAGCTGCAGCTGGAGTAGCTGCGGCTTTTGGTTCACCAGTTGGTAAGTATGTTGTAAAAAAATACACTGTATATTTGTATGTTAACTAACTTTAAATTATTTTAAAGGTGGTGTATTATTTAGTTTAGAAGAAGGAGCTAGTTTTTGGAATCAAGGATTAACCTGGAGAATTTTCTTTGCTTCCATGATATCAACATTTACACTAAATTCAGTTTTAAGTGCATATCATGGACATCCTGGTAAGACAATTGTAAATTTGAATTAAATGTTAATACATTTTGATATTAATAAATTATTTAATAGGCGAACTAACCTATTGGGGTTTATTGAATTTTGGCAAGTTTAACAGTTTAGCATTATCTTATCAAATGTATGAATTACCCATCTTTGTTATTATGGGAATTATTGGTGGACTAACAGGAGCATTATTTTGTCATCTTAATTACAAACTTACCATATTTAGAATGAGGTAAATATACTATTATAATAATGATCATTGCTATTTTTGTTTTACATATTAAAATATTATCCTTAAATATAACAATCATATTGGTAACTATATAAAGGTAAAGGATATAAAAATTCTATGATTTGTACAAAAATTTAAAATGAATTATTTTATAATTATATAATATTAAAAGATATATCTACTAAATTAAATATAAAATATTTTCAGGACTATTTAAATTAATTTAATTTATAATATTATTAATTCATTTTATTAATAATGTAAATGATTTATTTTTCACAGGTTAGCTAAGCTAGTCCCTTTAAAAATAAAAATATATACAAATTTTTAAATTAAATTATGGTTAAACTTACAAGCAATTCAAATATACAATATATAATAAATAGTTAAAACATTAAAAAAGGCGGCATACATCAATATTGGCAAGGGACATTAACCTTCTGATCTGGTCATTTGCTGAGTTATTGGATGTGCGGGGGGGAATGTAAAAAGGAATAGTAGAACTAGAATTTTTGGGGGGGACCCTTAAGCTAATTTGATTTAAGAGATTTGGTAAATCAACTTATAAAATAAAATTATGATAATTTTTTTCTGTTTAAGTGGCATATATTAGTGGATTTTATTAAAATATACTGTACATACAGCTAATAATAAAATAATTAAATTAATTAATCGCGTATGTACTGAGTATTTTAATAAGAATTATTTAGAAAATTTGAATAACATTATAGATATAAAATTTAGATTTAAAACTATTTTCCTTCAAAAAATGATAATTATATAATTTTAAAATTTTTTTCTTTTAGGCATTTAGTAAACTGTTGGAAGAAAGTCTTAGAAGCGGTTTTTGTTTGTTGTTTTACAGCTACGGTCGGATTTTTGTTAATGTTATTGCAAAATGATTGCAAACCATTAGGTCTTGATCCAACAAAATATCCTGTTCAGGTAATATAATTATTTTAGTTCTGAGGGGGAAATAAAAATATGATAGTGTGGATGGATATAGTGGAGGAAAGCATCAAGTGTTTTGTGTGATAGGAGAATGCCAATTAGATTGAAAGATAGGTATTATAAGACAGTAGTGATGCCTGCAATATTGTATGGATAAGATTTTTGGGCAGTGGACAAAATAATGGAACTGAGGATTAGTGTAGCGGAAATAATAAAGCTTAGAGAGATATTTTTAGTGACTATAGTGGTTAGAATAAAAACTACTTAATACAATAGTTTGAATGTTTATTATTGTACTTGTTATAATCTTAAATTAGGTTTATATAAATAGTAATTTGTTAAATACATATTAATAATATCAATATTTAGTTTTGTTTATTTTTTACTTTTATTGATAAAGGCTTGTACATATTAACTTTTTTTAATTTTAATATTATATTTTAAATTTGTATATAAAATTATTTTAAATTTTCATTGACTGTACAATATAATAATTGTATTTATATAATTCATTTAACTTATTTAATGAATATGTTTCAATTTTTATTATTATAAAGCTTTATTTTTGTAATTTATTATAATAGGTGAATGATCTAGAAAATGTTAAAAAATAGGATAAAATTTAAATTTAGCCACATTTATTTATTTTTAATAGAACACATGGCTATCTTATAATATGTGTTTTACCAAGGATATTATATTTACAGTATGTAATCTACTGCTATATGTTCTACCTGAGCAGCGTGGCACATGCTACCAGTGTAATAAGCTATATATTGTAATTGTCACTTGTATCTCGTAGTAAAAATATTAATAATTTGATTTATTGATAATTATATAAAAAAAAAATTATAATAGGTATAGAACCAAAATCTTGGTTAGAATTGTCAGAAAATAATACTGGTTTAACATATATTTAAATTCTATAAATATATGTATATAGATTTCTTAAGTAAATTGTTTTGCATGTTTGCAGTGGCGTTACACATATTTTAAAATAGACGCACTGCCGGTAAATCAAATATTCTAGTAGAGTACTTAATGTAAGATAGCCAGCAGATAATAGATAAAAAAATAATTTAATTATTGTCATAAAATTATTTAATATTTCAATAAAATTAATTTTCTTCTAGTTAAATTGTAATGATGGTGAGTATAATTCTATGGCATCATTGTGGTTACAAGTTCCTGAAGCATCAGTTAGATCGTTTTTCCATGACCCAACAGGTAAATTAAATTTTAAATATCTTAAAAGTTCAATTTATAAATGTATTTATTTAATTTATAGAATCACTAGAAGTAGCTACATTGGTATATTTTGCTATTTCTTATTATTTTCTTACAATTTGGACATATGGCTTGAGCGTAAGTGCTGGCCTATTTATTCCTTGTTTAGCTACAGGTGCAGCTTGGGGTCGACTTATTGGAATTGGAGTTCAGTATATAATTCCAAATGCAGTAAGATTTATTATTTTATGCATATTTGTAAATATCTATAATTATTATTATATTAACTAATTTTAAGGACGTTGGAAAATATGCATTGATTGGTGCTGCATCACAACTTGGTG
Source organism: Eriosoma lanigerum (assembly GCA_013282895.1). Taxonomy (NCBI): domain Eukaryota; kingdom Metazoa; phylum Arthropoda; class Insecta; order Hemiptera; family Aphididae; genus Eriosoma; species Eriosoma lanigerum. The sequence goes on from CM023358.1 coordinate 38,384,624, forward strand.
GTGCCGTTCGTATGACCATCAGTCTTACAATCATATTAATTGAAGCAACTGGTGATATAACATTTGGTTTACCACTTATGATATGTTTACTTACAGCAAAATGGATTGGTGACTACTTTACTGAAGTAAAAAATACTCAACTATTTAAATTAAATATATTAACATTTTGTTTCTTTTTAAGAGTATTTATGATATACATATTCAATTGAGCGGTATACCATTGATGGCATGGGATCCACCTCCATTATCATCAAATATTTATGCAAGTGAAGTTATGTCTCACCCTGTAACAGTATTTAAATCAAAAGAATCAGTTGGAAAAATAGTAGATACTTTAAAAAAATATTCGTACAATGGGTTTCCAGTAGTTGACGATATATTTAGTGCTGATTTGGTAAACTTTAAATATATTTTAAACTATATAATTTAGATTTTTAGTTGTATGTTAAATTTTAGGATGAAGGTAACTATAAACCAAATGGTCGTTTACGTGGATTGATTCTTCGATCTCAACTCATTGTATTACTTCAAAATAAATTATTTAACGAGGTATCTACTGCTAAGGAAAATATTTCTTTGACAACTTTTAGACAAGATTATCCGAGATATTCAAATATAGATGTAAGCTATAAATATTGTATACATATATATTAGTAACTGTAGTACTATAGTAAGTAAATTATTGTAAAAAAATAATCAGAGTTTTACTATAATTTACTCTATTATTAAAATTGTCTACTCATTAATTTTCCTTTGATTAAAATAAAATTTGAATTTTAGCTTTTTTGCAACATTTTTCAAATTTAAATTTAATTTATATTCTATAAAACGTATAAATTGTTTTCTACAAATATTTATATTAATTTTATAAATATGTTTTATTCTCAAAAAAGAATAAATAAATATAACAAATATATTTGTTTAGAGTATCGAGGTTTTGGATAGTGAACGGAAATATACTGTTGATCTATTAAGATTTATGAATCCATCACCATATGTTGTACAACATGTAAGTATATTTAAAATTAATGTTATAAGAAATTATAAATAGTTAAAAATATGTGGATTATTAATTTAAATAACTTGGTCATTTAGTTAGCATCATTACCGAGGACGTTCAGACTTTTTAGGGCAATGGGCCTGAGACATATTGTTGTTGTTAATGATTCAAATGAGGTATTTACTACAAGATTAGACTAATATATACATTCTATTTTTCCAAAAGTTTATTGATGAATTTTGTTTGTTAGCTTTTTATTTATAATTAATAATCATTATATTTTAGGTGGTTGGTGTTGTAACTCGTAAAGACCTTACTCGTTATAGAGTACGAAGACATCGAGGTACTATTGATGTTGTAGAACTCAAAGTATCTGCTAAATTGTGATATAACTTTATTTATTTATTACATTCAAAATTTATTTTCAGAAAATTATTCTATATTGTGACATATCAACTATTGTATATTTACCTAATAAGAATATATTATTTATTTTAAATAATTTTATTCATACAAATTATTATGTTATATTTACTAATATTTGTATTATAAACTATCTATTAATTATTACTTTAGAATTTTCAAATATATATTTTTACAAAATATAATAAATATTACTTGTTGGATACACAAACTGACTATGTATATATTTATAAAATTAATTTCTATTAAATGGTTTTAATAAAAAAAATTCATTAAAAAAAGTACTCCTATACTAGCAATCATATTAAATTAGTACCCAATGTAGTAACTAAAAAGTATCTACTCTAATTAATAATCAATTAAATTAAGAATTACAATTATATTATTTAAATTATAAATTGAAAATCATAAGGTAAAACACTAGCTACATATTCATAGCATTCAGATATAGTCCCTTTTTACACCAAAACTTACACATTTAATTGTTTCTTCATTGTAAAAAGGATAAAAAGGGATCTTTCTCACATTTCCAAGGTATCTTTTTAAATAAATATTAAATTAACTATAATACAATTTATTTTTAGTAAACACTGGTTACAAATTGAAATTAGTAGTTTTCGTAGAAATCAGATAGAATTATTACTTGAAATATTCAATGATGTAATACATTTAAACAAGTTTAAAAATAAAAAAAAACTTTCTAAAGTCACTTTCAATAATATAAATTTACATACCTATTTATAGTAATTTTTAATTTAAGTATTATAGGTACTCAATATTTAACCTATTTCGCAAATAATTTATAATTAAATACTAGAAAAAAATCTATTAGTGAAAATTAAAATTAAAGAAATAACTTCAATTTTTAAAAATAAAAATAAATGAATGAAATACAATTATAATCTTATGTTTAATTAAGACCTAAATTGAATTAATAGTATATTCAATTTAACAAAATTTCCATCGATTACCACATTCATTGCACATTACAAATGTTGTCATTGGTTCATCAGCACTTCTTGTTTGGATTTGGTTGTATGTACAATTTCGTTTCTTACATTTACCACATTTCAATAAGTCTGTCTTAGTTCCCTGTACTGTTGCCAATTGAGCATCATCTATTGATTCTTTAATGAGTCTATTTCTCAATGTTTTCATCTCATCACTGGCCATTTCTTCAGCAGTCATTTTAGCTAATTGAGCAGGAGTAATGGCTCCAGCAATAAAGTTGCTTCTGAGTTGTGGATTTTTGGCATCTTTTAGATTTGAATATCTACTTCTTACTCTGTTTTTGTAACGAGCATCGGTATTTTTAAACTCTGAGTAAATTGCATCTTCTAGTTCGTCAGCAAGTTCTTCAATTGATGCACAACCACCAAGTTCATCTTCAGTTTTCAGTGCTGTGATTAGTAAGTCACGACATTTAAGGCGAACTGCATCTGTTGTCGATGGTGTAGGAAATACTACTGGTTTTGGGATATCTTTTTTATTGTCTATTTTTTCTTTTTCCTCAGATTTTTTTCGCTCTTTTTTATCTTTCTTTGGTTCTTGAGGGACAGATTTGTCTCCACTCAACAATTTTTTCCAATTCTTAATCAATGCTTTTGAAAATGTTATTACCTCTTCATCTTTGCAGCTTTTTCTAAACGAATTGACGGTCATGCCCACACGAGTTTTAGTAAGTATGTCTAATGTGATCGGTAGGTCCTTCAGTGCTTTTAACAAATCTAGAGCTTGACTTTGGTCAGCGTTTTCGTCAGACATGCTTTGAAGTTTGTGCTGTATTTTAATTATATCTTTTTCTACAGACATCGTGGCAACAAAACATAAACTAAACGTCTTATTAAAATCTAATAAAATTTAATACGCAAACGATTCGTTATTCAAATGATCGAATTTGTGAGTTGTAACGTGCGTTTCTAAATAATTATTTATTTGATATAACAATTTTAATATTCAGGTATTGTGATTTGAAAGAATCAATGAATGCAAATTTGTTAGTACATTACACACATTTTAACGAAATAAACAAGACACGCCAGACGGGGACAGCCGGACAGCATGCCGCAAGGTTTAATCTTTTATCTATGGCTGTACGTAACAGCGACCAAAACCCTCCAAAACGATTATTATTTATTCTTATTGAAATAAATATTAAGTACTAAAATTTATACTATATGATATATAGTTGTATTGGAAGTGGCAATAAGTTTGTTGTCTAATGATAAAAATTCAATGCAGCCATATATTTTAAAAACAGTGTGACCAACATATACATGTTTCTTATCAATATGATAATTTGCAACTCAACATATAGTGGTTAATGTCGGGCTTAGGTCATGTACTATAGGGTCATTGATTAATTAGACCATTAAACCGTTGAATAGATTATACCATTGATTATAGATAGTAATCAATGATTATACTTATTAATATACTGTATAATTAATCAATTGGAAGGAGCCGGGATAGGTCCGGATTTCACGAAAATTGATAAACGTATTATCTATCGGGAATTAATACCAACTGATATAAATTAAATCAAATTCAAATGTGATTTTAATACTGGCTAACGTTTCACACTGAGCTGAAGAAAATAATGTATTTAATGGTTCCCGTCAATAATAACGGTTTCAACTTATAGTTTAAAATATAGTTGGTAAAATTAACAAGGACAAAATGGGATGCTTGTCAAGTTTTTCCTCAAGACAAGAAAAACTACCAAAAAATAACGAAAAACTAAAAATTCAAGGAAATCGTAATTCTGAAGAAATTGATTTTAGATTTTCATAATAACTAATGCAATTTTGAATCTAGGGACATTTTTTACAGTATTCTCATACGTAGTTTATTAATATTTGTAACGTGTTATCAGTAAAATGTATTGTATTATATTGAGTTTCGTTCAGAATTGTATTTCCTAATACAATAATATTGCATTCAAATCTTTATTGTAATAAATCACTAATTTCTCCGAGGACCGAAGGGACTACGGAGGAACGTCCAAAATCGACCTTCCCACTTTCTGTTGATTGTATTAAATATTCTATTATAGTATATTAATTAAATAATATTCTAAAAATGTGATTTTAAAAGAGTCGATTTCAGGAGACACTTTGAAAAATTTTCCTCCAAGGCCCTTTAAGTCCCTGGCCGACACTATATACTACCAGTCACCAGTCTGAGTTAATTATTGTTATTATTTTAAATATCCCCGTCGATAAACATACTACGTATATATCAAGTATGTGTTCATAGTAAACAGCAAAGAGTTGTTAAATATTGCATTTTAAGCTAGAAATATATTTTTAGACATATTTATTTGCAATAATTGTAATTTATAAATATATTTATAGGTATACGAGGTAAAGCTTATAGAAAACTAGATTATTAATTTTAAGTATTCTGGAAATACGATCTGACGGAAATGTGGGTATTAATTATCTTTCTTAGAAGTAATCTGAATTAATAAAATCGTCATAAGTTGCCACCGATTATTAGTCAGTCAGTTATTGCCTTTATTTTTAAATAATATGTATGTATCTATTAAATTATTTTAAATAAATATTATGTGCAATAAAGTATATAAGATTAATAAAAATTTGACACATTGGATTAGAATAATTAACTAATATAATAATATGAATATAAATATGAAATTTTAATTATTTTAATCGTATTAATATGTAAAATACAAACAATTTGTCTTTAGTTATACAATTTAATTAATATGATTTCATATCATATATATAATTATATCATATTAAATGGTATTATTCTAAAAATTGTTTTAAATTTTAGATTTTGAGCGAAACGAGGAATGTATTGCTTTTACAAAGATTTTTTTTTAACATTTTCGTGTAGAAATAATGGTCCGATTACCACAAAAATGGTATACTTTTGGTGGCAAAAACAAATTGCAGCTAGTTAGTACTTTATTTAGCTCATTTTTCGAATTTCTCAAAAGTTTTTCCTTGAGAGGCGGAAAATCGGCAAAATTACGATTTCCATTTTTTAAATATATGGACTCGACAGCGTAAAAACCACAGTGTGACAGGGACCTTTATGAATACATATTTCAATACATTTAATTTTAATCTGTCATTTATGGTTAATGGCAGACACAATTTAATGACTTATGTCTAATGGTCTATCAGAAAGATTTTATCATAATATAATGAAGATGAAGTATACATTTATTATTAAATAGTATTATTGAAAAATTGTTTCTACATGCAGAAGTTTTTAAGAAGTACCTCAAGATCCGAATACTTATATCATATTTTTAGGAACTTCTTAAAAACTCCCGTAAAAACAATAATTTTTCAAGAAATTCCTAAAAAAAACATAAATTGTAATTTATGAACTCAAAGAGTATAATATATTAATATTGTCTATATAAACTATAAAGAAATAGTGAATTTGGAATATAGTAATAGTACTATGCAGTATCTGCTATTTTAATTCGTGGTCTGTTAATTATTTTGTCATGGTCTAGATGATAATGTAGACTACACCAACTATACATCAAGTCGTGGCCAACACGAAATTGTTCTATTCTGTTCCAGTGGTCCAACACCAAGAACTTTTTGTATTATTTTTACTATTATTGTTATCTCTCTCAATGTTATTATTATTACGATAAATATGGATGATAGTGATGATACCATTATCATCCGGCTTCTACGAAAAAATGAAATAATACTTATTCTATGATCAGTACCATCTACGATCTACATTCTGGTATTCTACAATAATATAATTTACACAAGAATTATTGAATAATGACGTTAAACTAAAATTCTGGATTAATTAATCCTTTTATTGTTATATATAATTATGCGTGAAAATAGCACAAGTAACAATTATAAAGTGTAATTCAGATTAACATACCTATATTAATAAGTATTAAATTTTTATTCAAATGTTGTTAAAAAAGATTTTCAATGTTTCTCATATGTTCGTACGTTCTTCTCACTCAAATGTATGTACTATTCTCAGGTCATAATATAATTGTTTTGTACACTTGTTTGTATTAAATTAAAATTGTATGTGTATATATAAATAGGTTAAATGGAAGGAAAGAGTATTTTCTGGTATTCAGCCAACGGGAACTTTGCATTTAGGCAATTATTTTGGTGCTGTGTCGAAATGGGTTCAACTACAAAACGAAGGCAGAGAAGTTATCTACAGTATTGTTGATTTGCACTCAATTACCATGCCATATGTTAGTTAGCTATTGTATTTAATTTATTATATATTAAATATATTAGTTACAATAGCAATGTTACATGTTATTATAAACTATAGCTAATGTTTTGGAATTTCTTTAGGATACTAAGAAATTGGAAAAAAATGTTTTACTTATGACAGCTAGTCTAATAGCATGTGGTATAGACCCTCAAAAAAGTACATTGTTTCTGCAATCTCAAGTAATTTAAAACAAAATATTGGATTAATCATTTTATTTGTAATTTAATAAAAAAGTTAAAATTACAATTTTGTCTTTGATAATTAAATTATAGAACATTATATCAAAACAACTTAATTGACTGATTTTCATTGGTTATTAAATTAAACTTCAGATACCTGATCATACACAATTAAGTTGGGTTCTTGGTTGCTTAACTACAATGCCCAGATTGGGTCAGCTACCTCAATTTAAAGAAAAATCTTCAGCTTTGAAAGATGTTCCTCTTGGTTTGTACTTATATCCAGTTTTACAAGCTGCAGACATTCTTTTATATAAGTAATGAATTCTATTTAATTGTTTGGTTATTGGCAATTTTTTTAAATATATATTTATATAGAGCAACTAAAGTTCCAGTTGGTGAAGATCAAATTCAACACTTGCAGTTAGCTCATTTTTTAGCACGGTCCTTTAATAAACGCTATGGTGATACATTTCCTATACCTGACGTTCTTATTCAAAGTAAATATCATATATACACAAATTATATTAAATACAATATTTATTTTGATCTTGTATTTATTTATAGATGATTGCTCTTCAAGGATTAAAAATCTTCGTGACCCCATGAAAAAAATGTCAAAATCTTATCACGATCCACGTGGAAGAATAGACATTACTGATGAACCTGATGAAATTGTTGAAAAATTAAAAAAAGCTGTAACAGATTGTACTTCTAAAATAACATTTGATCCTGTTAATCGGCCAGGAGTTTCAACACTTTTGACTATGCATTCCCTTATTTCTGGATTATTACCAGAAGAAATATGTGAAGAAAATTCATTTTTAGATACTGGACGGTAATGGCTAATGAGTTTTATTCTATAACCCATCATGACTCGCCCTCTTAGTTTGTACACCATTACTATTACTCGTGTGTAGAGCAATTATCATATTTATATCAATTTTAGAAAAATTACATACAAGTCAATATATGTAACAATTTCTTGAAAACATTATCAGAAAAAAAAGTTATTAAATTTCTAAAATTATTTTGTAATTTTGTACATGGTGTTAAATTCCCGGCAAGTTAGATTTATTTATTTCCATCTAGTAATTTTTAGTAATTTTCATTTTGTAACTACTCATATTTTATAAAAATTGAATAAATTATAATACAAAATCAAGTATTTATTATGAAAAAAAAAAAAATTAAAATTAAATATTAACACAAATAATTCAAACAATATTACTCGCAAATAGAGAGATTTGCTTACACAACTTGACTAGTATTCGAAATGTAATGTTTCCTAATCAGAAGGATAAAATGCTTGTTTAAAGATAAATATATTTTTAAATATTTTATGTAAGGTACAATAAATTTGGGGAAAATATAATTATGGGAAAGAAGACAGTAGTTCTCAATTTTAAAACTATGCGAGAGAAATTCTCACATGTGAGCAATGACGGGTCAAAATACTACTTTTAGTAATACACATTTACTTTATTAAGGTCCTAGGAAATAGGATCTATAGCTAGAAAAATATGACAATAGATTGAAATGATTTAAACATATTGATAGAATGGAGGATAATAAGATCTTAGTTAAAAGGAAATGATTGAAAATTTGGTTTGAAGTTGTTAATGATTCTATGGTGAAGGTATTTGGAGTGATTGAGTTGGTAAAAGACTGTTGTGAACAACAATAAACAGTACGCTTTGTATAATTAATAGAAAGTAGATGATAGTTTATATTAAATTAACTTGTATAAGTATGGTAATTACATACTTATAAATTGTGACTAATCATAATTTTTTTTATAATATATATGTTTTAGGTATAAACGTGTAGTTGCAGAAATATTAATTGAAAAATTTAGTCCAATTCGTAAAGAAATTATTAAATTAATGAATTCACCAGAATATCTAAGTCAAATGCTTCAAGAAGGACAACAAAAAGCAAATTTAATTGCTTCAGAAACATGGCAAGAAGTAGCTTTAAAAATTGGTACAATACCAAAGAATATAATTGAAAACAAATTAATACAAAATATAAACTAGTTAATGGTTTAATGCTATAGAATTGTAATTTTTAACATAAAAGTTATTTTGATAATTTATATTTCTAATGTTTTTATTCTTTATTGGATTTTTTAACTTTCCATTCTTCTAGTTGTTTCCTCGCAGATTCGATTTCAGCATCAGTTGTTGTTGGAGGCACTCCACATTCATTCTCTTCTTTTTTTGCCCATTCTAATGTCTCCAATTTATCTTTTAAAAACTTATCTTTTTGATCGTCTAATTGTTTACGATATTCAATTAATTTGTCTGCTTTGACTTTATCACACCATTGTGATGTAAGGCGTCTTAATGATTTTTTTCTTTCTACTCGTTCAAAAGGTCTATAAATTTAATTGAAATACATAAGTAAAATATTACAATTTATATTTGATAATAAAGTCTACTTACGGATAAGGATGAAATTTTAATTTTAAATTTTCCAGTAACCATTCAAACTTTTTATAATCCCAAGTACGCAAATATTTCAGTCTTTTTTTACGTTTATCTATTATTTCTTTTAAAGCAATTTTAGAATTTTTATCTCTAGGGGCTATTTTGTAATGTTCTTGAAGATTACGAATATTAGCAGTCATACTAGCAACTAGAAATGTAAAAAAAATTAATTTCTGATAATATTAATAGGTGTATATATATATATAATATATATGTATTAAATAGGTATAACAGTATTATTTATTTTTAGGATTCTGGAATTTTTGGATATAATGATAAGCTACTTATATTTTAAAAATTGATGATGTAATAATAAATTTAAAAATAATTTTAGCTGTGCTCCTGATAAAACTAAGGTTACATATATTATTGTAAGTTGTGGTTATACAAATAATTTTTATGGTAAAAATAGAAGTGGTTTTTATGTTGATCGTTTTATGATTATCGTTTATCTATGATATACACTTGGATAAAACATATTAAAAATTATTTGTAGTTAATAACATTATCATACTTTGAACTTCACATGACGTGAAATCTAAATTATTAGATTTGACTTTATCAATAAGTTCTTTACGAGCTAGTTCTGTAGCAAATCGACGTCCCATAAAAGCACATGAAAATACTTTTCGCACATATTCATTAGCTCTAAAACAAAATAGGTAATAAAGAAAAACTGTAAATTCTATAAGGTGATTTCAAATCTATATAATATAAGATTTAACATTATTAATAACATACGTTTTTAGTTCTTCAGATTCTTGATATTCCAATGGAACTTTGGTCATATCTAGTGGTTCTAAAGGAACCAAATCACCAGACTTTTTTGGATCCCAGCAAGCAATTTTTTCTGGTCGAACCCATTTTATGTGTAAATCAGACTTAAGTCCTCTAGCTGATACTAAATAAACACTGTTTACAGATTGAATTACTGAACGAAATGAGGAAATCATGTCAGTATAGCAGGGGACTCACAAAATTAATTAATTTTAATATTCAATATTTATTAATTCACATTAGCAATAAAAAATGTTTTCCTTAATTTCAATTTATAACATTTAAGACATTTTTATATGGTTAATGGTTATTCAGTTATTATTATTGCTTTATTCCTTATATTAAATATATAATCAAATATTATCTACAGCATTGCGTACTGATAAATATTATCTATATTTGTAATTGTACCCATAGACCTTATACAAGTAGTAGTATAAGTTCTATGATTGTACCACGGTTGATGATATACCTAAAAGTATAGACCATGTTTTATACCGTGGATTGTGCGTCCATATCATATTGATTACAAAAATGTGACCATTAAATAAAATTGATAATACTATAATATCCATGGACTAATTTGATGTTTGTATTCTCTTTGGTGCATTTACACTATACGTGTCGCCGACTCATCGACAAAAATCGTTGCATGTGTGTTCGTGTTTATGTTGTCGGTCCAGCCGCTACGTGGTTGTACGTTTTACCTTTTGCCGAAAGTTAACTGTTCTTCATAGTCTTGTCTACATTTTCCCCATCACTCGTTATGTATGTTTCCTTACTGTAAATACGTGTCGTTTTTCTACTGATGTACTTTAATTGAAGCTGAAAGACTGTTGAAAATACCAAATTAATTACGATGGGTTGTAAGTATACTTTTATACATTTAAAAACGTTTTTTTATATTTGGAGTATCTTCATGCAGATACTTACTTAGAGTAAACTCTTACGCTTATGACGGACGGATACATGTTAGCTTTATCCATTTGGTTGAAGTTGATTCACAAGACAGTAATAATTGCATAAACAATTAACAATTATAATTAACTGTTTTTATATTTTATACATTTGTTCGTTACCTTTATTCTTTTGAATTATTTTTCTAAAAATTCCATGTTTTGAAAGTGGGTCAGACTTTTAAACCGTTGTTCCATTAATTTGTTGACATATTTCTAAATATTTTAGTATTTATTTGTGTTTTAATCATCAAACGTTAATAAAATTGTCATAAATTACGTACTTATTGGATTAAAATTAATTCTCTTTGATGCAATATTAATAAGTAACGGATCTATCAACAAAATGAAGTAATTTAATAATTGTTAAATCATAATTAAAATTGTAATATTCAGTATTTGTTTTAGAATCATATATTTCAAATATATATATATATATATATATTAATATTTCTTATCTTGTATGTTTATAACACATTTGGTATTTGATTATGGTACATATTACACATCTGGAGCTTAATGCTGAATAATAATAATAGATGTATTTTTTTTGTTTCAGTTAAATTTTTAGAAGTAATTAAACCTTTTTGCAGTATATTACCAGAAATTGCTAAACCTGAAAGAAAAGTAAGTATAAATAAGAAGTAGCTATAGTTGTATACTGATACTTTTGTTAGTTAATTACAATTATTTACCGAAAAGTAATTCAAAATAAATTATCAAGGAAAAAGTTGTGTTCAATTCAAATTTCGAACAATTCGTCACATTACTAAATTATCTAATTTTTAAGTAAAACCAAACAAATCTAAGTAAATTTATATAAATTGCCTAGACATATATAATTAATTAATTTTGTTAAAATTTTAAATTATTAAAATAATATAAACTACAATATTGGTTACTATGACATATCTAATAAAACCCCTCTTCTTTACTTGTGTCCAGTATTTTTTAAATAAATGTTACCGTATTTGTGGCAGATCCAGATCATGATAATGGGGGGAAGGGGTAACTAAAATTGTTTTTTATATTATACATACTACAGAGATGATTCAAAATAATAATATTTATGTATACGCTTGTAAAATGTTTGCTTAAAATATTGTCACATATTTCTAAGAAATTCTAGAAATAATATTATAAATTTTCAACAGTTTATGTGTATTATGTTATTTGCTTATTGCTAAAATTAGAAAAATATTGTGACATACCTATTTTCTTAGATATAACTATCCATTATTATATCTATTAATTGTTGTATAAATATTAAATTGACATTTTTGTGAGTAATAATTTTATACGTTAGTATATATACAACATAAAATTTTTCTCGTGGAGGAGGAGGATGATTGCCTTCATTGCTCCCTCACATGCTACATCAGCCAATGGTATTTATATTTAAAATAAAGTTTTTATTTATTGAAATAACTATTCTTATTAAACAGTTCTAAAAAATTTAACATTATGGTTTACTGTTCATTTATAATATATTATATTACACACAGTTATCTAAATCATCTAGTTTCATTTAAATATAAAATATTAGGTTTAAATAGAATGGATACTGAATATATATTATATAACATAATATTTTATACATTTTATATTAGAATTAAAAAATAAGATAAAATTTGTCACAAATAATATTATATGTATCAATCACAACATAAAATATAAAGGTCAGTTGTATTTAAATAGGTTTAAAATTAAAAAAAAAATATTAATACCCTTTTTTTGTATAAGATAGTTATAAAATACAATCATAATATGTTAATGACCAAAATTCTTTTTTTAAATTTCTTAAAACTGATCTTTATATGGTTTGCTTGATTACACTCTGTTATTTCAGAATATTTCAATATTTTGATTATGGAACATATATGTATTGAAAAAATGTATAATTATGGTTAATTAGTTTAAGTGATATATGTTTTTTCGCTTTTTGCATTGATTAAGGTATGGTGTATACTTTATGCACTTACAAATTATTTTACAATCAATGGTATTATATTGATGTACCTGTTGTTTAAATACACATATACTAATATATATTTATATATTATAAAAACCTAATTTTAATTTTGAACTACTAAAATATGTGATTTTATTAATGGGTCAAACATTATCAATATTAATAATTTTAAAAGTATATACTTTATATAAAGTAAAGGTTATAAAAAAATATTAAATTTGAAAAAATAACAATATTTAAAAAATATTGAATATTTTTTTTCTGAATTAAAGTTTAATTGAATAGCCTTATGTGAAAAGCATCCATTTCACATATATTCTATTAGGATAAAATTGGAATTTTACAAAAATGTAACGTATTGTATTATTCAGTTTGTTTTTAAAACATTGATAGATGATAGTGATACACTGTAATTTTAGTTTAGTTTTTTTTTTTTTTTTGCAAAATGTCTGACATATTTCATCGTTTTGTTGGATGGTTGTTTTCTGCAAAATGCCATTCAGTTAAGATAAAAATAAGTTGATTTAGTTTTTATTTGTGTTTACTTATATATTTTGATGTGTTTTAGATTCAATTCAGAGAAAAAGTATTATGGACTGCTATTACTTTATTCATTTTTTTAGTATGCTGTCAAGTAAGTAATTGTAATTATTTATTTTTAATTTGCTAATATAATTTTAAAATAATTATATTTCTAGATACCTTTATTTGGAATCATGAGTTCAGACTCTGCCGATCCCTTTTATTGGATTCGTGTAATTTTGGCTTCAAACCGAGGTACTTTAATGGAACTTGGAATATCACCTATTGTAACTTCTGGTCTTATTATGCAACTGTTGGCTGGAGCTAAAATTATTGAAGTTGGTGATACACCTAAAGATCGAGCATTGTTTAATGGCGCTCAAAAATGTATGTTATTTATCGTATAAATATAAATATTTTAATAAATTAATCATTATTAACAAAACAATTTTTTTTTATAGTATTTGGTATGGTAATTACTGTTGGTCAAGCGATTGTTTATGTTATGACTGGTATGTATGGAGATCCTAGTGAAATAGGAGCTGGTGTATGTTTGTTAATCATCATTCAGTTGTTTGTGGCTGGATTAATTGTCCTATTATTGGATGAACTTTTGCAAAAAGGATATGGATTAGGTTCAGGAATATCTCTTTTCATTGCCACTAACATTTGCGAAACAATAGTCTGGAAAGCATTCAGTCCGACTACTGTTAATACAGGTAGTTAAAATTATAATTATAATAAATGTCTATGTAAAGTGTTATACTTTGTATATTATCTTAATATAATTAAAAATTAATATTTAAAATTTATTTTTTAGGCCGAGGAACTGAGTTTGAAGGAGCTGTTATAGCCTTATTTCATCTATTGGCAACAAGGCAGGATAAAGTTCGAGCACTTAGAGAAGCTTTTTATAGGCAAAACTTACCAAATTTAATGAACTTACTGGCAACTGTATTGGTGTTTGCTATTGTAATTTACTTCCAAGTAAGATTTTTAAATTAAATAAATATACATTTTATGGTTCTACATCTGTTTCTATATTACAGGGTTTTCGAGTTGATCTACCTATTAAGTCGGCTAGGTACCGTGGCCAATATAGCAGCTATCCAATCAAGTTGTTCTATACATCAAACATTCCTATTATCTTACAATCTGCATTAGTATCAAATTTATATGTTATATCTCAGGTAAAACAATTTGCATTATATAGATAAAAGTATTGTAAAATAATAAATTCCTTGTATTTATAGATGTTGGCTGTCAAATTTCATGGCAATATTTTAGTAAACTTGTTGGGTGTGTGGGCTGATGTTGGGGGTGGCGGACCGGCTCGAGCATATCCAGTTGGTGGTTTATGTTATTATTTATCTCCACCAGAAAATTTATCTCATATTGCAGAAGATCCTATTCATGCTATTCTTTATATCGTATTTATGTTGGGGTCATGTGCATTTTTTTCCAAAACATGGATTGAAGTCTCAGGATCATCAGCTAAAGATGTTAGTAAAAAATAAATATAAATTAAGTTGTTTAATAATTAAAATATTTTGTCTATACAACTAACGCTTACATTTATAGGTTGCAAAACAATTGAAAGAACAACAAATGGTTATGCGTGGCCATAGGGATAACTCAATGATTCATGAATTAAACCGTTATATACCAACTGCTGCAGCATTTGGAGGGCTTTGTATTGGTGCATTATCTGTGTTGGCTGATTTCATGGGGGCCATTGGTTCAGGCACTGGTATCCTGTTAGCTGTCACAATTATATACCAGTATTTCGAAATATTTGTTAAAGAACAGAGTGAAATGGGTGGTATGAGTACTCTATTGTTTTAAAGTGTTAAACAAAAATTGAACAGTTTATGAAATTGTCAAATAAAAATCACAGTCCCTATGGGACAGGACTGTTGTCGTGGTCAATACCTGACTTAAATAATTATACTGAAAAATAACTATTTTTTCGAACTAAAAATTCACTGATAAATCGACTTTTGGCTTTTCAAAATAATGATAGAATAAACATTTTCTATAAAAATTGTCTCAGCAACAAATTTTTATTAATGTGTTATTACTTTATTATTAATATATTTTTTATTTTGTAAATTATATAAATGTTAGAAAATAGGATATTTATAATATATAATTTTTTTTTTCTTTTCTGGAAGCTTACATAATATATATTTATAATGTTGCATCTGGCAACTATTCTTCCTAATTTTTTTAATGTAAATACTTACAATAAGTTAATAGCAGTAAAATTAAGAATATTTTTGAGTTTATTGATTATACATTTATTTTTTTTTTTGACCATCAATTCACTTATGTCATTTCAGTTACTTATGACAGCATACTATAATATGCAAATGTGTTATAATATGATTGTATTAACAATAAATACAAATTACATATATTTGCCATAAATCTTTTCTATAGTATTAGAAAAATATTGTTATGGTATAATATATATTTGCCAAAATTGGTAATTTAAGTGCATTTTAGAGCATATCCATTGTTATGAAAATATTGTTATTCTAGATCAATTTTGTCATTAAGATGGTCGTTTTAGAATTGAAAAGGGTTTTCTTATATTTTCATTAAACATTTTTACATATAATTGAATAAAATCATTGTTTTTGATAATATTCCATTTTATTTATTTATTATTATTCTCAATACAACTTTTATGAATTTTTATGCACATCAGCAGTATTTTTACTTTTTGTGTCGGTTAAAAATGGTATATGGGTTGGGACAAGTTCCTCATGTTGAGCAGTGGCACCGAGTTATGTCAAAATAGGTGGTGAAATTCTACAATATTGCTCACCACATATTTTAAGCCTCAAAGTCTAAAATCTCCAAATTATTTAGATTATTTTAATTTTAATAATATAAATATATTTCTTATAATTTTCATTAGCCGACACGATTCCACCCATAATTTTAGGTGCTATTTTACCACCTCAAGTATGTATTCACAGCCATTGATGTGGTGACTGTAGTATACTAATAATGGTATATTGAATCATTTTGATTATACAATCAATGATGAGTGAATTTTTATTGGCATGTGAACACTGTGTAGTATTATGGTGTTGACAAGTGAGGAATAGTGTACATAAGTATTTGCAAAATGCTGGTTAACCAGGTCAAGTGCTTCTATCCTGTGGGCATCTGGTCACTCGGTAAAGGGGGTTGATTTGGTGATTGTAAATGGAGCATACGGGTATAGTGATGGGACGCAGTGCATCCGCAGAAGCGCGCCACCCTTTGGGCGTGGTACCCATCCACCACCGTGAGCGTCGGCGTCACTTTTGGTCCGCGAGCGCGGCGTCTCCACTGACGCTCGTTTTCACGCCCGTGCTCCCGATCCGACGTTGCCATGGTGATCGCATCTTGTCCCCTGTCTTAAATCAATAATAAAAACGTGGAATACCGCGCGGCCGCGTGTAAAGGATTCTGTCGCGCGGTGGCAACATCGCAACCGCCCGACGTGTGTGACTACGGTACTGACTCATTTGTCCCGCGTGAGGTGAAAGCATTATACGACATTATAATTAATTTACAATGCCTGCCTGTAAAGAAATAAAAAAACCCGTATTTGGCACCATTTTAGATCCATAAAATGAAATAAAATTGCACAACGGAAAAAAAATACGATTTAACCATCAACAATGGTTTAAATCAACCATCACTGGTCTATATAATGGAGATTGTTTTACCGTTCGACGTAATTATAAAACATAGCATAAACGCTGTATAGACATATAGCAATATTATAACCGACCGGATTATTACGGCAAGGTGTTCCTGTGCGACAAATTAAAATTAGGTTAAACATGAATTGGGTCGGTCGGTGCGTCATGTGTCTGAGATGCTTTGATTGCGGATTTTTAAGTGAGCCCTTGTAGGATTATTTTTTTTCATTACGCTGTCAGATATGACAATGCGACTGAAAGACCCCCCTGGGAGTTGGTTTGCGGTGTGGAAAAAGGAGGGGAACAAAGAATGACACTCGAGGCTACGCGTTCAAGAGTTTCAAGATGATGCGGGTCAATAAAATGAATGATGCTGGTTTTTGAACACGTTGCGGTAAAACATTTTCTCAACCCGGACCAAATACGTGCTCCTTGTCGATGATAAAAAAAAAAAAACCTTTGAACGACGACATCGCGTGTTCTTATTGACACATTAAGAACGTACTCTACCCACTACCTAGTGATTCATTTTCCTTTTTTTGGTACCTACACATACATTAGTATGTAATTAATGATATAATAAAAAGGTATAAATCTATTTTGAAATTATTGCCTGCAGTAGTGCAGTGATGTTATATTTAATCGTATTTTGGTGTTGTCGCCTAGTGCACATACCGATTACGATTGCGGTAAAAATACGAATAATTTCGGGGCAGTGTCTTGTGTTGGCCGACTGGGGGAGTGGCATTGTCTGCGCGTTTTGCAGTGCATCCTGCAGAGTTCGCCAACGGTCAAATCACCCCCGCGTGTATATTATATACGTAAGTACGAGGGCAAAGGGCGATGAAACACTGTATAGCAGTCGGAAAGTAGGGAGTGGAGAATCGGGAGATGGCCCCAATTTTGCGGCAGGACGCCGCGGGCCGAGGCATATTATGTAGGAGCAAGGGCGACAAGGAGGACGCAGTTTGGCGTGGCGGGGAAGGACGCAGCTTCGCGAGGGACGGATGCACGTCGCGGTGGTGTAAAATCCTGGGGCACGCCGACGGGAAAATCCCCGGATTACTTTACGGACTGTCGTCGCGGTCCGCGATACCGCGAACGTGCCGCTGCCGTGCGCGTTTTGCGTCGTGTGCCGCCGTCGAAATAGTATAATATTCTATAGCGAGGAGAGTTAGTGCAGCAGTGGTGTGTGCCGTCGGGTCGGGCGTCTCTTACTCATGCTCTGACTCTCTACCGTGGTTGTTTTAGTAGTATTATAATTATAGTAGTCGACAGTCGGCGTCGTCGTATCATCATTATTATTAACATAGCGCGCTGGCGTTTGCGCGCGCGCGCACATGTATGTGTGTGTGTGTGTGTGTCAAGTGCGCGCCAAGGAGGAACAGATACGTAGTTACCGCAGTTGATGCGTATATTATGATATAATATTTATAGAAATATTATCGCCTCCGTACAATATTCGTTGTTGTTAATTATAATTGTTATAACATTGTGTTAAAATGGTCCGCGCTGTACCAACCCTTATTATCACATAGTGGTTCTTGAATATATAGAGCTATTTTTTTTCTATTCGAAACTCGTACTATATTATATTTTATTGTGATATTATTTGTTTTTTAATTAGTATTTAATAGTATTATTGTATATTATTATTATTATCATTATTATCATTAATATCATGTCGTGTACCGTTGATTGCGTCAAGTTCTACACGAGACCGCTGCTGCCTCAGTCTCAGCAGCCGCCGCTACTTTTTTGCCGACCGTTGCTACCGGCTTCGTCGTCGTAGGAGAGAAGGCACCAACGTAAATTCTGAAACCGCCGCCGCCACTCCCCTACTACCCCCGCACGAATCGAGTAAGATTTGTTTTATCTTTTATCGTTAATTTTGTAAATTATTGAATGATGTTTGCATATTAAGTAGGATGTTTTTTTCCATATCATATTTGTACATATAATACATAATACCTAGTAATATTTAATTACTAAAGAATAATACGCAAAAGCGTGTTTGTTAAGGATTGGGGACATTTGAAACCGGTTCACTTTGACCTTCAATTTTGTATAGACAAACATATTATTTATTATTATCGTGCCCATGTTCATTTTTTAATTGATATAACATGAACATGAACGTAATTCATATTGTAAAATTATTATTTAGGCGTTTGAGTGTTTCATGTTAATTTTTTTACGAGAATCGACACGTGTAGATTTTTATTTTAATTACTATGCATATATAATATGCATGGCTAGTTGCCCGAAAGGATTGCATATATTTACGACGATAAATGATAGACACTGTATTTTGTTATACGATATTACGATACTATTCATATTATATAGAATAATATAAATGTACCTATGCAATGTGTTAAGTTGTTTTTGTAAAACAATAATAATTATTACATAAAAAAACTTCACGCTTATCTGTATGGTATGACGTATACATAACAGTATACATAATAAATTAATAAATTAACACTTATTCATATATAAGATAGGGCCTACGCGGCTATGGATAATCGAATTTATAGATAAAATTTCAATATTCATACGTCGCCAGCAAGTCGATCAATTACATTTACTTATACATAATATACCGTCTGCTGTGTTTATCTATAGACTAATTTGCGGGGAATGTTAAATGTTAAATGTTAAGTTTATCTTTATTTATTTAGATTTAAATATATGATTTTCGCAACTCTCGACTTACGTAGTAAGATTACCTGATTACGCGTACAGAGATATATAAAAATTAAACCAAATTTGTTTACCCATTTTACATAAGGTACATTTAATGTACCTACTACTACAGATTTGTTAATTGTTAAGAATTTATAAACATTTCAAATACTACTGTAATGTACAAATACTAAAATGTATTTTAAATATTTTCTTAAAGATATCTAAATACTTTTATTTAAATACTCGTATTTTATACGTTTTTACCTTAATATATATTATATTGTATTATTTTTGTAAAAATTATTAGATTATTGTTTATTATCAGTATATTTTAATCTAAATGTAGGTATTTTAAAAATATATTACTCATTTAACATTTATGTATCTACTAATAGTTTATAATTATAACTGCGATGCTCTAGGTATTTAGTAAAATTTTATGGCATTAGGTATGCGTTTTATAACACTGTCAGTAGAAAATGTATACTTAAATAATATGATCATTGATCAGATATTAAAAATTATATTGCTATTCATAAATCATTATCGTCCATAATATGTAAAATAGGTAGATATAGCATAAAGTAATAATTAATTTATTACATATAAAATATTAAATAACTATTTGATTTTCCTGCATTTAAAAAAATATAATAAAGACCTAATTTCGACTTTGAAATAGTTTTAAAATACCAAAATTACATAATTTTCATATACATTTTGCTTGTAAAATTCCTATATTTTTTTAAATAGTTAAGACAAATCATTCAAATATTTTAAACTGTATACTTTAGCCTTAAGGTAGAAAAATATTCATTATTATGTTGGAAAGTTTTAACATATTTATTAATATTATACAAATTTAATAAAAACTAAAAATACTGATTATAACGAATGTCCGTTAGCTATAATTTACATTTTCTATAGAATTAAAATAGGATTATACAAATGGGATTAGGTAAAACAAAACATAGTATCTATTATGCATTTATGTACACTATAAAATTATTTTAAAAGAAATGAGCACATTTTTCTATAAATGCAGCAGTGGTGACAATTATGGTCAACATTTCTTGGAACACAAACAACATTGTGAGACGTTCTATTTAATCTCGTACGTAGCTATTACTCCAGCCTTCTAGAAATTTTATGTAATAAAGCTAATAAACCCCCTCCATGGATCAAAGAAATTAATTCAGCTTTAAAATACTTTTCAAGAAACCAAAGAGCACAGATAAACCCTTACTGGATCACCAGAAAACATACATTTTAAACTATAAAATCGATATAATTAACATATTAAAGTTGCACATCATAATAATCTTCCCATGGAAATTATTTTTACAAATATAGTCAATCTATCTTTGGCCTCTTTTTTTAAACAGTCTACTGTCTACATATTCATCCATTTACAAACAACTACTCAAATGTATACAGTTCGAACATCTTAATGCTACTGAAAATTATAGTTTATACTGAGGTATCAAAAACCAATTCAGAGACAGCCTTTGACGTGATTATTAACAACCATTTAAACTTCCAGACATATGTTCAAAATTCACAGCTAAAGCGTTGGCAATTTAAATATTGCCAACGCGACTATACAGAGTGAAAACCTTACAGAAAACCAATTCATCATCATTCAATGACTCATTTAGTGTGATCAGAAATATTAAAAATGAATTAAATAATTAACAATTCTAACAGTAAGATGTAATAACCAAAATCATTAACAAAATATTCAAATTCATGAACTTGGGCAAAGAAATCATCACAGTATGAATTCCCGGACATATCGATATTTTAGGAAATTAAATAGCAGATAAAGCAGCCTCCGAAACGACCTCAGATTATCCAACAAACATTATAAATTCTTTCACTATCAAAGATCTAAATAAATAGATAAAAATCATCAATGAAAATATCTGGAAAATAAATATCACTCGAACAGATAAACCATTAAATTAAATAAAATAAACAATTAAAAAAAAAATAATCGCAAATTTCGCAACTTCATACGTAAACTCTTGTTTACGTAATATATAAATCATAATCTTAATATAAATTAATAAACATACAAATCGTCTACGAATTAGACCCCAAATAACCCATAAACACTTAATGACAAAAGAAGAGCCTCCTATATGTCAAACATACTGAACGCTGCACACAATAAAACATATACTAACAGAATGTCAAATGTACGGAGAGTCTGAAGAACCATTTACCACTTTCGCTATACCAAATACTGGGATCAGACCCCATTGAAACGTCAAACATTCTCAAATTTTTAAGTGAATCCAACCTACTCAATCAAATATAAAACTTTTATCATATATGTTCTCGTATTTATATCGTTTAATCTTTTTGTATATATATAAAAAAAAGTGGAAAGGTCGATTGTGGACGTTCCTCCTTTGCCCCTTCAGTCCTCGGAGAAATTAGTGGTTTATTATAATTATTAAGATTTGAATGCAATGTCAGTCACAATATTTAAAATATTTTGTAAAAAGATTAAGTAGTATATGATTAGATTTTGATAAAATATTCAAACCGATAAACCAAAAATTGCAAGAAATATTAAACATTTATGGAAAAAGTTCAAAGTTTTATATTTAGCCAAAAAATAAACCAATTCGTTTCAAAAATTTACTAACCGTAAATATAACCTAGGTTGTAAACAAAAAAAAAAAAAAAAATTCAAGTCCCTATGACCAAAACTCAATTAGTAATAAAAAAATAAAAAATTTAAAATAACGGAAACTGTAATTTTGCCGATTTTTCGCTTCTCAAGGAAAAACTTTTGTGAAATTCCAAAAATGGTATAAACAAAGTACCAACTAGATGAAACGGTACGGAAAGGGTACCCTATTTGTAGTCATCAGATCATTATTTCTACCCGAAAAAATGTTTTCATAGATAAAAAAAAATAAAAAATAAAAAGCCTATAAAAAAATTGTCAGTCACGATTTTCAAAATATTTTGTAAAGATATTAAGTAGTATATTATTAGAGTTCTATAAAATTTTCAAACCAATATATCCAAAATTGTAGATAATATCAATTATTTTTGTAAAAAAGTTCATAATTATTTATTAGGCCAAATAATCAACTAATCAGTTCCATAAGTTTACCACACTTGTATATTACCTATGTTAGTACTCAAAAAAAAAATTTCAAGTCCCTACGATTAAAACTAATTGAGTTATCATAAAAGAAAAAAGAAAAAATTACGAAAATCGAAATTTTGCTGATTTTTTGCCATTTTTTGGTAGTTTTTCTTTTCCTAGGAAAAAAGTTTTAAGAAATTCGAAAATAAGCTTTATAAAGTACTAACGTGATTCGCTACCGAAAGCATATCCTACTTGTGGTAATCGGACAATTACTTCTATCCGAAAAAGTGTTTTCATACATAAAAAAAAAAACATCTTTGTACTTTGTAGAAACAATACATTCCCCGCTCCGCTCAAAATCTAAAAATAATAATAATAATATTAAATTGTAAATTGTATGCCAATGGCCCAGTTGTCGCAGCTTAAAATAATAATAATAATAAAAAAAATAAAAAAAATTATCATATAATATGTAATGTATACGATTAAACATAATTTTATACCATAAAAAATATATATTTTGCACATAAAAAGTTTAAACAATTGTTGGTATAATAGTATTAACTTTAATTATTGTTAATAAAAGATGAGTGTTTATAATTACTTGACGTAAAACATAATACTTTATACATATATAGAATACTATAACTATAATTATATTATATATATTAATATTATTTTCAGTTTTTAATTGTACAATCGAAACCTTTTTTTTTACAATAAACATAAATAATCTTAGAATTGAAAATTTGTAGACAGCTGACTTTATTAGAATAATTGAACTTCATGATACAAGATCTGTATTTTAATGTTATAATTTCAAATTTAAATATAACAATATAAAATATAAAGATAAATTAGTGATAATTTATTTTAAAAAGTAAAGGTAACTTTACATAAACAAGTAAACTAATATTATTTTCCTAAATCAATACATTTAGTTAAAATTATACGATTACTGATATTTTTATATTTTATAAAACTATTTGTAATAACGGCTTAAACTAATAATTTAATTAATAGTTTTTGAAAAAAGATAATTTATTTAAAATATTTTTGGTTAAGGATGTTTTTAAGTTTTGTCAATTGCTTTTAAAAACTGTATTAACTAGTTTTAGCCCTTGTATTTACGTATTTATTTTTATCTTATTTGTATTTTTTTATTTTTATTTTAAATAAAAATCAAACTAAACAAATCAAATTTTACCAGGTTACTATACTATTTTCAAAAATATTATAGTATAAAATATTGTATTATTATCAAAAAATCGTAAATGTATATTATTCAAATTTTTAACACGAAGTATGATATAGTTAGTAATTTTATTATGCTCCAATTAGTCTTTAACAAGTTATAAATACGATGATTCATCATTTTATTATTTAAAATGATAACATAGCTACTTGAGTATATTTTATATATTTTGTGGTACCTATTCGGAACAATGGCTTAATAAGTTTTTTTTATTATTAGTTAAATTTTACAACAATAAAACTCGACAATAAACTCTACAAGAACCGAAAATTGAATATATTACAGAGATACATAAAAAACATGTAATAATTTAATATAATAAATAAACACCTACTTGTAATATTATAAAAAAAAAAAATTATAGTTAGTATCATTGTATATGTCAATTTGCATGTTTATTTAATTATACGTAATATTATAATTTATATAAATTTAAATTTATAAATAAATACCAATTTTGTTTTTTATTTAACTTTTAGTTATCCAAAAAATATGAACTAATTTATATATATAAAAAAATTGCATACGAATACAAATTATTTAAATCTTAAATTTTAAATTTTTGATGGAATTTTATAGATTAACTATAATGAAATGTAAAGATTTATATTAATATAATAATGTACTAGGATTATGATAAAATGTTAGTCTCTATTAATTTTCTAACTCAAGTCTTACACAAAAATATAACTTATGTGCGATAAAAAAAAAATTATGTCTGTGTAAGAAAGGGATAACTATCAATATATAATGTCTGTATTATTTAAGTTTTCCATAAGTTAAATAATATACATATTACATACTCATAAAAATTAACTTGATTACATTATATTATACTTACATAATATTTTTTACGCGGCTCAACGTATAGGCAAAAGAGCTACATGGACGCGTTCTAAATTCCTATTAAAGTTAGAAAAATTATTATTCTATTATAAATGATAAGTTATATATTAATTAATTCGTAGATTACAATTTACAATATTAATTGTGATTATTAATCTAAAATTATTATCTACCTGTCGTAAATTACGGAATTGTAAAATGATAATAATATAAGTCTATTATGGAAATTGCCTAAGTATAAAGAATATTATCTTAGATATATTGACAATGATTACTATACGTTATTATCGTTTCATAATATAATAGTATACAACGCTTATAAAGTGTATTTAGTAATTAAGTATACAGTGTCCCAGACCTATTTACTAATTGAAATATCTCCGCAAAAAATTTAAATGTTTAATTGCGATTTATAGAAAATTATTATTTAGGCAACGAAATATAGTATTACTTTTATTATTTGTTTTAAAAAATGAATCTCATGAAAAAAATTAAATATTAACTCTTTATTTTTAAAGTTATATACAATTTAAAGATTGTCATTTTAAAGAATATATTATTATAACAATTTTGACATGTCGATCTCTTAGTTTAATCAAGATTTCGACTTTTAATTATTGGAAGAATCATATTTATGACGTCATTTTTATAGCGTATATATTGTGTGATGTTATGATACAATCATAATATTATTATGTTATTTTTTCAGCTATAAAATTCATAGATAATAAAGATATAATTATCTATAATAAATTTATAACATTATGTGAGCACTAAGAAGTTAAATATTAAATTATTAAAAATAATGACGTCAGAAATATCGTTTCTAGAATAATTGAAAAAAATTCTTAAAAATCGAAACCTTGATCAAGCTAAGAGGTTAACTCGTCAAAATTTTAATATAAATATACTCTTTAAATTGACCATCTTTAAATTTTATATAACTTAAAAAATAAAGAGTTAATATTTAAATTTTTTTATGAGACGTCTTTTTTTAAACAAGTAATAAAAGTAATATTATAGTCCGTTGTCTAAATAATAATTTAAAAAAAAACTCCATTCAAAAAGTTTAATTTTTCATTGAGATATTGCAATTAGTAAATAGATCTAAGACACCTTGTATAGCGTAATAGAGCTGTCATCAATTATAATTATTAGTTGAAGAATATATTATAACTTACGAGAGTTTACGAGTATATAATCGGTCTAGCACAAATTTACACGAATTACATTTTTTTTTTTTTAAATAATTTAATAGAATTATGTTTAAATTAGGTTAACGTTAAATTTACATATGTGTATATAATTATTTTTAATGTTATTTTAATATAACCTGTAAAATATGTTTTATTAAAAATTAAATATTTATACATTCAAACAATAAACCGACGTCATAGTCATATTACTAATTAATCAATTAATATATATATATATATATATATATATACGTATAATGTATATTATATATTTTATATTATTATATATTATATAATCATTTTGAAGAAATGTTCAAGTAATATAGATAATATGTAAATTTATAGTTTAAACTATTAAAAATTAATAATCAATGAATATCAATTATGTAATTAAACAAAAAATCGTTGATTATTTAAGAAGAGTAGTTCAATTTAAATAAAATTTAACACGTATAATTAAATTTGTATTTTATGCATTATAATCCTTTTTATTTTGTTTATCTAACTAATTATTTGTATAGTATTGTATAAAACTTTTTAATATTTAAATTTTATGACCAATATAAAATATTTAATTTAAATATATAATATTGATGTATGTATTAAAACTATATTGACAGCTAATGAAAATACGAAACATAGTGTTATAAAATATATGTACTCCTAATTATAACACTAATACATTCCTTATTTCTCTCAGAGTCTCAAATTTAATAGGTAGAAATTTCGAATTATTTTAAACATTACTGAAAACACGCGAGCATTTGTATTTGACATTTTAAATATTTACATAATACTCTAACATATAATTACCATAAAAATATAAAAATATAGCTAAAACAAAAAATATATTGGACGTGAATAAATAATATTATACAAAAATATTATACTTAATCTTGAAAAATATCACATAATGTCATTTTACAGGAAATACTTCTCTCTTTTATACCATTATTCGCTCGATAGTTCCCAACTCAAACGTGTCTCACACGTCAAAGACCTTGGATTATACCAAATTCCTTCTCATTCTTTCGGTCAACATATCAACATCATTGTGGGTAGAGCCCTAAAATTTTTGGGTTTTATTAAGTGCAACACTAATTATTTATTTTTATCTGTAACTTGCCTCTAATATTTCTATTTCTCTTTGGTCTGCTCCATATTGGAATATGACATTGCTGTTTGGCATCCCGTATATAGCTTGTCAACAACTCCGCATTGAACAAGTTCAAAGCCGTTTATTGACACAAGCATTGTATTCTAAATAACACATCCTCCGCATGGTAACTTTAAAATGCATTCCTCTTTAGGTATTCCAACTTTAGCCTCCCGTCGTAATGATGCAAACATTTCTTTCATTTATTCACTGCTTAATAGCTATATTGACGTTCCTGACCTTCTGTCATCAGTCTCTCTCTGTGTCATCACTTACATCATAAGAAATTCACTTCCTTTTACATTTTATAACATCACACTTTCTATAGCCATAACCATCCTCTTCGTAGAATGCTCCGTTTCCTCAGAAATACCTAGTGTTATGAATATTTTTTGACTTATTAAAGTGTAAGATATTAAAGTTGTGAGTATGTGACTCTTACTTTCTTTATTTTTATAATATTTTTCAGACCTATTATATCGTTGACTCAATGTGGACCAGTTGGGTTTTATAAAAGTAATAATTTGATAATGATTTAATAATAATAATAATATAAAATTATGCGACATTTTATAAGTATAATTTATTGGGTTTATTATGTCATGGAGTTATAAAAAAATATGTTTTGAGAATAGAATACAAAAAAAAAATCTTTACAAAGGTCTTCATTTTTTCGTTTATTGCGTAGTTATAGATGTACACATTTATTAAAAAAGATAAAATATAATTGGTTGTAACAACCGACTCGTTTAAACTTTATTAATAATAAAAGTACAATTTACTAATATATAAATTACAACGATTTGTGACTATTAGCGAATTGCCATTAAAATAAAAAACAAATATCGGATAATAATTTATTTAATATAATTTGTCAAATTTATTCTTAAACGAAATATAATTTTGATTTCAACAGTTGTTATTTATTTTATATTATATGTATAATAAATAACTGATGATATTAATAAATAATAATCTTTACAATAATTATTCATTTTAAATGCTTCAACTTAAGTATTAAAAAAATATCAATTTACATTGTTTAATAATACTTATTATTCATTTTATTTTAATAACAATTAAAACTTATCCAAAAATATAATTTATTTATCAAAAATTGTTAATGCTACCTGCAAATTTTAAGCTTAACGGTTTAAAATTTGTATAGAAAAAATATGCTTCTTAAAATATTTATAGAATATTTTGAAAATCGAATGAAAATGTCTTTTTTTTATTGATCTTCAAATTTTAACATTTCATATTGATGTTCGATTTTTGTGTTTTTAAAAGTCTTTTGGATAGCAATAATGGTCTGATTACCATAAGTAAAGGTATGCGTTCGGAAGAAAATTGCATCTTGTTAGTATTTTATTTAGCTTATTTTTTGATTTTTTCAAAATTTTTTTCTTAAAATAAGAAAAAGTATTAATAGATTACGAAAAAAATGGCAAAATTCACGGAAATCGCAATTTTAATGAAATTAATTAATTTAATTTTAGATTTTTCTTATAATTAATACACTTTTAAACTCTCATGAGTAGTTTAAATACGTGGTACAATTTTAGAACGTTTTATCAGTATAATAAATAGTATTATATTAAGTTTCGTATATCGTATTTTCGAATGCAACATTATTGCATTTAAATCTTAATTGTAATAAACTACTAATTTTGCCAAGGACCGAAAGGATGAACTTCCCGCTTTTTTAAATTTACAAATAATAATTTAATTATTACCTCTTGATTATTTAGGTAGGTATGTAAAAATTAGATATATTAGATATATCTATTTAAAACTTATTTAAAATAAAATTCATACATATTGTGGTGTGATATTTTTGTAATTATATATTATTATATAATACATATTATTTTTTATAATTTATACATACAAAGATTATTCTTTGATTTCAATATTATAGTCTATATAAATATAAGGTATATGGTAAATGTGATTAACTGATTAGTAATAAAATAATATTATCGAAATTATAAAACAATTATTTAAATACATGTTTTCTGGTGTACTATATATTCAAGCTGCGAGATTAATGCGATCAATAAGTATTTATTTATATTTCAACCGTTTGAGTAGATATAGAATAATATATACCTACTCGTACTTTTAAAACTATTTAGTATTTTTAATAGTAGTAGGATATACTACATTCTATAATACTACAAAAATGGCATAATTTAACGTTAGTTTTAGGGACGGATATGATGTAAAAAATAACAGTTTTCTTTCTAAATTATACTCATTTTTTCAAATATCTGAGTGGCATTTTATTCATCTTTTATCTTTTATATGACTGCAATATAAATTATGTAAACATAATACATAAATTCAAATAATTCATGATGCTATTAAACATAGTACCTATGATATAAAATATATAATTTATTCGTTGTTTATATGAATAACATGGAGTTTTCAATTATACGGACGAGTACATAGGGATTTTGGTATTCATATATTTTGGCGATTTTTATATTATTATTGCTCATTAAGGTTAGGTAGAGCAAAATTTATTTTTTAAATAATTTCACGATTATCGTTGATATCCACGATACACCCAAGCAAAATCAATATATTAATTAATTCCATCGAAAAATTATTTTCTTAATATGGCTATAATTATTTGGTACATTTTTTCTTATTATATAATTTTTTGAATGACATCAATACACGATTTTTTTTGAAAAAACTGCTAAAATTAGCTGATCGAATTCGGTACCTTATAGCGTCTTGTGGTTCATGTTTTATTTTTATTACCGTAAAGACACGATAAAGTAAAAAACTGATTTTTTTATCGGTTCATTTTTATTCATGTGGGTTATAGATATATGTTGGCACATAAATAATCATACAATCTGTATAATATATATGAGGTGCATCACAAAATCGACATTACTTATTATAAATTGTCGTATGACTGTGAGGCTGTTAATATTATTATCAGAGTAGCACAGTTACGTATGTATATACGCTATGATTATACGAATGGTTAACGATGGTGATATATAACTTTTCACAAGATTATTTTTGTATTTACTAGCATTAGCCATTAAAATTAAAAAGTTATGATGTTTATTATAATAATATAACTACTTGTAAAAATACTCTTTATCTTAAAAAAGTCATCGGTGTAGTAGTTATATCAGTTGTCAAATTATATATTACTGTTATGTGTTAATCGGTTAGTATATAAAATAACCAATTATTTTATATAATAACCAAAGAACTTGATTAGTTTAAAAAACTATAAATTAATTATCATTTTTACTAGTTATTTTACATAATATTCAATTTTAATAAAGTTTAAAGCCAGTGAAATAAAATAAATCGAATGTAGTTTAATACTTTACTATTCTTTATAAATAACAACCATGCTATTTTGGTTATTGTGTTTAATTTATGACAAAAATATCATATTTTACAAATAACAGGGCGTTTCAATTAATAATTATTAATACTAACAAAATTTTATCAAATTAACAGTAAAATATAATATATTACACACATTATTGTAAATGCATTATAGATATGTATAATAAAGTACGAAAGTGTAATTGGATATAAAATGTACGCTGGTCGCTAATATATTTATTCACATAATAAAATAAATAAATATTAGTTATAATTCTATAATGAAATCCAAAGAATATCATTCATTAAGAGAAATTTTATTTCATAATTAATCGGTTTAAAAAACGTTTCGATATTTATACGTAAAAAGTGATTTCCATTATGTATATTGTACATGTTTAACATGTATAATAATAATATATGTACATTATACCGCGCGCAGTAGTTTGATTCGGGTGACGCTCGTATATCCAGGGCGTGATAGCCTTGAGTCTGCGGCGGCGGCGGAGGTTCCAGAACATACGCCCTGTAGGTATACGCTATTCATTGACTGGACCCTGCCGCCGTCACTATCGCTACCACTGGTCGGGCGAGCCATCAGCTGTGCACGCGTTCAGCATCTTTCGGCGCGCGCTGAGCCGATTCCGCACGATGTATAGCGCGATCTGCCGTACTCGATGATGCCGACGATAATGATGGCGGCAATGAATACACTAGGTACTATACATTATATTGTATATTATTGTATCGTGCGACGACCAGGGCGACGATCGCGGTGCGCACGCGGCCTGGCTTGCTGTCGTATCTATCTCTCCCACGCCGTGCCTGTGAGGGGAGGCCCCCGACACTCGAGTGTTGTCGCGCGTACACGTCCGACACACCCTGCGTGTCCTCCGTCGGCCACCTTGGGGCGTGGACACTGTTCGTTTTTTTGTTATTATTATTATTTTTATTTATTATTATTATTATTATTATTATTATTCGTTTCGTGTGCATACGCGCGCACAATCGCGTATAATTATTTATTTCTAATCGGTAAACGGGTGAGCAGCACAGAGATCTTTAACGCAACGCACTCGTCTTGTAGTACCTATTCGTACATAAAATACGTAACGACAATAATAATAATTATTATAATATAATTTAATAAATAAATAATATATTATAACGACAATATTTTTGGCAATCGGCTTTGGTTGAATCACTATATAACGACGACGAGTGTGTTTTGTGTGTCAATCTGCTGTTCGTTGTCGTCGTGACACGGTGTCGGTGTTCCATTACTACGCGATGGGCATACATCCCAGTGCTATGCGGTCCTCGTCGTCGGCGTCATCGTTACACGGCGACAGGCAGATGTCCGTTAGATCCAGACGATCGCAGGTATATTTTACGTGTTTGTGTGTCAGTCAGTTAATTATCATCTTTATATTTTTGGCTTAAGTACACATGGATGTGTAAATTATTATTTATATGTGCGAGTTTCTCTTTTCGTCTATAATATAATACGATTATGATATACACCTTAAAACACGTATTTTCTGTAAGCACAACTATAGTTGAAAGATTTTACGTAAAACAGTCTATGTCGTCACACCTCATCCGCTCTGGACCACCGACCGACCGCCTAACCGATAGGGGTTCGTAAATTCAGCGGTGACGCGGCGCGTCGAGTAGGCAATATAGGTACACTCGCGTTCACGGAACGCGAGATATCGGGAGTGAAAATAATAAAATAAATCTTAGGACACGAGCGTTAATAATTGTATTGTATTACAGATTATATTACATTGTTACCGATGTCAACGCCACTCAAACCTATAAAGAAAAAGTCTATTGTATATGATATTCTGATTTCACGTTATAATGATATTACCTAACCCAGCGGTATTCGAGGAATATCGATAAGGTTCAAATCATAATAAGATTATTTCGTACGAGTATAGCGTTGGACATGACCCAATTCATATAACCTTATTCTCGACCGATATTAGATTCAGAACTGTAGATCTGCACACCAGAGCTTCCCGACCAGGTTGGCTCAAACTTGAATTAAGGGTACCGTGAAGTTATTTAAAATATAAAGTAAAAATACATAATATTTAATACAATTTTTAATAAAAATTATTTTATATAGATTGTAGCGTGGTATTTTGTATAATACTGTAATATTCAATTTATTATAATTTTAATAGGTTTGTTTTTATTATCGCTATCATTTCGATAATATCCAATATATAATTATCATCCTAACATTCTTTTTCTCATTTATTTTTAACATTTTGACTACAATAAATGATTTATTTATAAAAACAAGTTTATCATAAGTATTAGTAATTTATTAGTCTCATAATTTGCCTTTTTTCGTAAAAGTTAATTAATATTAAAATTGTTTCTTTTTTATAGAGAATAGAAGTAGAAATATTCACTATATTATACTATAGGACACCTCCAGTTTTTAAAAATACCCTTGATAGAGCATTTGTCCTAATTAATAAACATAACTCTTGTATTATTGCTTCAAATTTCATTTGATCAACGATCATTTTCTCATAATATATTACACATTATAATTTATTAAAGATTAATACAATTTAATGGGTTTTTCTTGCCAATCGTATACAATTATGTGAAAAACGTATAGTGGTTGGTATGTATCATAGTTGTGTGTTATGTGTATGAATAGGATTAAACTTAGCTTATAGTAGTTACCTAACCGAAATAATACCCAATCAGTATTGAATGAGTAGAATGGTATTATATTTTTAGTAGTCAACTTGTCATAATTATGACGTTACGCAACGAAATGTTAAATGGATTTTTAATAAGGTTCATGAATGTAAAAATATAATATGTATGTACAATCGCAGTTTGACTGGGGTGGGGCATGCTATTTTCTATGAGTCTTCGTATGTGTAAATCTATATTTAGGTAGTATGCTGTAATGCAAATAGTAAATATATCATAAAAGGGCTTAGTTCAACAAATAATAATTCACTGTATTTATGTTTCTAAATATATAAGAAGTAAAATTGTATGATAAATCTATGTTTCCGTACCTTATATTTTTCTAGATAGAGCTTGAACAAATTTTAGGGGTCTAAACTTTTTCTAGCATTTTCCTATGAGTGCCATTAATAGTATGTTACAATTATACTGATTATACTATTATATTAAGTATAATAGAGGCATTGCAATCTAACTTACCTATCTATTCTAGAAATAGTAATGCGTAAAATAATTTCAAAATTTTCGTATTTTAATGTATGAAAAATAAATGTAACACGTATGATTTTAATTATTAAGCAACAAGTTCGTACTGATATGACTGTACCTACTCAATTCGTTGGATATGATTTTAATTACTTTTTAAATAAAAGGAAAATTTTCTCTCTTTAGTTGACGATTTTTTAAAATCACATTTAGGTTTCGTATAACTTTACATTAATACCGTAAACCGGTAAACCAAACCATTCTATTAGTGCATATTGCTTTTTATTGAATATTTTATTATAGTATATTACACTGATTTTCACTATTTATTATAATTTTTATAATATTATTATTCAACACTTGTTGAGTGTAATGTATATTGTATATTGTATACAAAAAATGTGTACATTTATAACTTAAGATAACGTACAAAACTTTATTTTAAATTTATTCATTTATTTTAATCATAACCTAATCTAATTGATATTTTATTAAAAAATGCATGATTTAATTTTTAATTTAATATTACGTAATTTAAATAATGTCTATAGAATGTTTTATTTTATTTTTAATTGATAATATTTTTATTTAATTTATAAAAAATTATGTTTATATTTAATTTATGTTATAATTTATGCTAAGCTAATGTTTTTGAAAACAAAAATTTTTATATATAAAATCACAGATAATAATGAAATAATAATATTACTAAGAAGTCATTTCAAATAGTCTATTTTCCGTTTTTAATTCATTTTATTTACTTGTATTATCATTTTAATAATGCAAAGTTGTAATTAAAAATAATATTTTGGAATGGGGTGCAGGATGTATTTTATGGAATTCATTTTTTCCTGTATTTTATAACTTTTTCGGGTAAATATTATAAATATATTGAGTACATAAATAATATCACATAATTATGTATCATTTTAATATTCCAAACTACAATAATTTTGTATAAGGTATGATTTTAATTCGTTAATGAAATTTGTTAGAGATAGATAAAGAATACAAAATATATTTAAGTTTTAATATATCACACTGAATATTGGTTTAAAGTTTATATAATAAATAATTGTTAATTCTGATTTTATTATCATACTTGTTTGCTTTATTTAAATATATATATATATAATTTAATTATTAAATATTTGATATTCATACAGTTAATTTTAAAGTTATAAATTTGTAATTTATAATGTTAATTCAGAATAATTTGTATTAATGTTAGATAATATATTAAGAATAATGCGTTTATAAATTAATTAATGCATAGAAAAATGTTTTGCAATTGAAAGCTACAATTTTAATGATAACACTTTTTAATTTTTTGATAATTTATATGTAATACATTATTGTTTCTTAGTAATATAATTAGGCCCATATTATATAATATTCTACATTATTCTATTTTGATACTGAAAATATTAACACTATTTTTTAAGTATACCAGTTCTACCTTTTAGCAATAATATAATTTAATCTATTTGATTTTGTAAAAAAAATATTTATTACTACCTATGTAATACAATAATTATAAAAATAATTACATTTAATATTTAATACAGTTTAGACGGATCCAACATAAAATTAAGATAAGATTAACTAAGTAGTAAAATGTATATAAATTAATATATTATGAAATAATGACGAATATCATACATGATGAATACGAAATCTTACATGCTACAATTATATAATTAAAATAGTAGTAAATAGAAGGTTATTGGGTTCTTTTATGAAATAATAAATGCATGTTAATATATCGATGAACAATAATATAATACTTGCGTATTAAATATTATTAATCTTATATAATATGTAAAATAAAAATAAATTGTAGTACGTATTAAAAAAGGCATCGACAAAATACATGTAGCTGAAATATCGTTATAAATATTATAGTTGTAGTGTATTCTTGTTTTAAATATTATTATAATATTATACGAGTAAAATATATAACTATTGTACTCATTTTACTTAAATAGTTAGCCAAGTCTATAATAGAGGCTTATAATGCTTTCCGTAGTATTAAATAAATATTATATTTGTATTAGGTTTAAATTATTTATAAACGAATATAAGAAACGTTGGAGAATGGTGAGATCATCAAAATAAGTTTACATAACGGAAACATGTTTTTTATTTTTATTTTTTTTGTTACGTACCATATTATATTACAGGTTAAATGATTAAATCAAATGTTATTATGCAATAGTAAATGATGTGTAGTCATTTAACGGTCACATCTATATATATTATATATTTTTTTTTCGACCAAACTATAATTTATATGGTCGAATAGAATATGTAGTAAATAAGCTAACAAACCTTATAGATACCTATATATTACGTAGTGCGAGAAACAAATGTAATATGTACGTACAATGTTTAGTAGCCCTGACCATGATATATTCCCGTGACGTCACAGGAACTATATAAACCCCATCGATCGTGGGCGTTGTTAAAACAGCCAAACTGATTCGTAAGAGCTCTGGTTTATAAACACTACGCTGTATTGGGTTAGTTTTTTTCTAATAAGAAAACATAATTTCATTAACTACTTACATTATTTATTATATAATAATGTTGATAAATTGATACTATGAATTAAATTATAACAACTATCATATAAAGATAAAAATTTCAACATATTTTTGTTGGTAATTTAATTTAAACATTGAGTTTATCTATAAAAAAAAATATTTATACCTATCCACAATAAAAAAAATATAAAATAATATACCTTCTACTATTATATACGTACTTAAAATAAAATTTCATTTATTTTTATCAATTTCAAACTTAATACGAAATCATTATTTTATTAAAAAATAATTTCTATAATATTTATTAATTAATTACCATATATATTTCATAATTTAATTGCACCTATATAAATTCGATATATTAATTTAAATTATGAAATAAAGTTAATTATACAACATATATTTTGCAATTTTTTCGGTAACAGTTATCTTTAAAACAAATATTTCAATGAACAGTTTGTTATAAAATACACATAAACTAAATTAAATATAGTATATTATAAAATAACCTTGTAATAATATAATATGTTTTATGTTTTATATATCATATCGTATTTAATATATTTTAAATACAAAATAGAAATAATTTTTAAAACAATAGTATTGTAGTTGTATTGTTTATTTGTTTTTAAATAAAAATTTACCTTAATATACAAAAAAAGAAGAAGACAAGTGTCTATTTATAATTTTTATTTATGCAGAGAATGGGGGAGGACGGTGGAGGGTGGTGACCAGAACAGTCGCAGGGGTTGGACATGGGCAACAAATTGAGCTCCTGCGGACCTCTAATTAAAAAATCATATAGATACGACGACGTTTCTGGACCATTTCAGAGCTCATCAAGAAGAAGAGATGGTCACCTTTTAAGGTAATTCAGTAATTATATTATTAAATAATATAAAGTCTAAAGCCAGTGAAATAAAAAATATATTTATAAATTATTAAAATCAAAAAATAAAAGAGTAATGGAAAATGTATATTGTATAATGTATATTTAGCAAAAAAAAATATTATAAGATTAAAATGTTTTAAACTTATCTTTATACTTTTATTCATATTATTAAATTATCATATAATACAATTAAATCTTTATTTGTATAGGCAAGACAATTAAGGTTTAGATATATTATTGATAATATGTGTATTATAAATTTCTAAGGTTAATAAATTTACTTCAATTTTCATGGTGGATAGATATCTATCATTAAATTATCTAAAGTATAACAATACCACATACAAGTATGGAAAATTAAATAGTCAAAAAATATTAAAGAAAATAAGTATAGTTTTTGTGAAATACGTTTTCTTGCTAAAGATATTTAATTGCCACAAAAGCTTATTTATTTTTTTATAAAAGTATAATATATACAATGCAGTTTTTGCTATAAATATAATTTATCAAATGATAATTTTATTAATAAAAATGACGATATTTAACATTTTATATTGTTATTCATGAGTAATGTAAGCATTATTTATTTAATATATAAGTAAAGTAGTTTAGAAATGTAGAATATAAATTTGCTATTATATCCTTTTTAATTAAAATTTCTCATTTAAACTATTATATTTGTAAATGTCTATTAAATAAATTATAAAACAATAATATTAATTATTTCGATATATGCTACGTAATAGTTATATAATTTATAATTATATTTTTTAGTTACAATTTTTTTTAAAATGTACAAATATCATCTAGTACCTAGGTATTGTAAATTAGAGTAGATTTAAAATTAAAAACGTATTCTATTAATATAATACATGATTTTAAAAACATATTACTGTAATCAATAAATAGTTATTAAACTTAAAATTATAATATTTTTCTTATTTAAGAACCAATTCGAATTTTTAAGTATAAAAGAAAATTAATAAATACATATTTTATATTTAAACTGGAAAATATTTTTACGTTATACACTTATACACAATATTACGTATAGGTACTATACATGTGTTAAGATGCATTTTTAATTTAATTATAATTTCAGGTTATGGGCTGAAGTTTTTCACGTGAGTGCCAAAGGAGAAGAAATAAAATGGCAACAAATATCCGAAGATCTCGTCCCTGTCAATATAACGTGCTTACAAGATGGACCAGAGTATATTTTCCACATTACTGCTTACAACAGTCAAGTGGAAAAAATAATGGATATTCGTTTAGTCCAACCAGGTATATAACTGAACTTTAAACTTATTTTAGTATTATGATTGTAGCAAAATGCTTTTATTTTATTTTAGGTACGAAAATAGGGTTAGCTTCAGAATGTTTTGCATATTGGAAAGAGCCCCATAGTAATGACACTTGGGGTTTAAATTTCACATCGCCAATAGATGCTAAACAATTTAAAGAATGTTGTGTGAGTATAAATAATATAATAAAATTTAAAAATTTGTATTTATTTGAATTATTTCTTAAAAATAGACTCCAACGGTGAAACTATCTCGAAAATCATCTTCATCGTATTCCTTAAAATTAGATACAACAAAAAGGCAAAGTACGAAAGTGAGAAAGAAACCACTATCAACTCCAACTTCACCAAGTAGATCAAGGGAGCCACAATGTACTTGTATGACAGCTGACCAATTTAATAGACTTAGGGCACAAGATCCAAGATTTAATAAAGAAAGATGTTCGTTATTTTGTTTCATTGTGATTTATTTATATATTTGCATCACGTGTAGACATTGTAGGTATTAATATAATAAATAATAATTTTTAGCTTCGACATTACCACGTTCTCATACCCGACAACTTTCACTTGGAGATGGACCATCAGAAGTTGATAAAACATCAGTACCTGATGAAACGTCCAAACAGACCATATCCCGAAGCTCAACTATGAGAGACAGAGAAACTGCCACGCCCGGTGGAAAATTAAATATCACCGGAACTGGGTCACAAACAGAACAGGTATACTAATAAACATTTGACAGTACATTTAACATATTAAATATAAATAAATAATTGTAGGGTCAACAGGAAAGTTGTAAAAGTGAAGGTGTTCAAACAATCGGTGCTAAGACTACATCTACCACAGGTACATGTACTCCGAGAATGTCCTCTAAGGATTATTCTGAAGGGTATGCGGAGTCAGACTTATTTAAACCAACAACAACTTCCAAAAATTCGAGAAATCAAAATAAAACATATAGAGATGATTATAGATATCGGGATAGTAAGTTATAGACTATATAATTAAACATTGTTTGTTAGCTGGTATGTATAGTTAAAGGATTATATACAGATTTTATTCAATATTTTAAAAATAAAATATTATAATAGTTATCTAAAAATGCAAAAGTTTTAAATACATCAATTTAATATTATACTGCATAACATATTATAATTTAATTAATAACTTTACTCAAACAGAAATCATTAAAATTAATAACAAAAATATGTTCATTTAATTAATATCTAGATATGGGAACAATAAAACGGACATTAAAACCAATGCCTTCATTGGAAAGTCCTGTAACTTCACCAGAAATGACAAGAAGGCGTGGATATAGCTACTACCATCAACCACCACCAGTTTCTACAATGGCACCTCCTAATATGCCACAATGCCCAAGGCAATCATTATCAGAACCAGAATCTAGCGTAAAACATAGAAATTCACGATTTAACAATTTAAACAATGGTATTATTTAATTTAAACAATGTAGATTTAAATATAAAATTATAATTTTACTCAACTTTTTTAAGGTTCCCGCTCATCATATGATGTTGGTCGAAATGGTCAAGTAAGAGATTCTAGAGGCCTTCACTTAGAACTAGATAGAAATGGACGACCTACTGCTGCAGGGGATGTTTCGCCACTTTCCGATAATGTCATATTTGATAATCAATGTTATGCGACAACACCAAGCTCAAGCAACGGTAATTCCGACCAGGATCAGAGTAACAATAAGGGTACAGCAGGTCCGTACGCATGGGAAATAAAAAGCATGCTGAGCCGGATGGTTGCTAGGTAGAAAAATAGAAGGCTCTGTTCGTATATATTAAAATACGGTTTTAGAGTACTCAGAAGCAGTAAAACATTCAAAATAAGTTTGCTACAAGCATGGCATGATTTGCCGTGTTTTCTAGAAAAAAATGTGTGCTTTTAAGCGTATAATTTTAATATTAAGTATGAATCATTCTACTCACTATAGCGCTTACATAATTGTGTATAATAAGCATAATAAATCATAGGTACAATTAAATAAAAATTAAATAACAATAGGTAGCTCTATTATATAGCAGTAATATATTATTTAAAGAAAAATATTAAGTATAATGTAATGTAAAATTTATTTCTATATAAATTTAAAAACAATATTATGTAGAGTAATATTTCATCTCAAATTATAGGGCGTTACCAAAAACACGATAATCAAGCAACTAGCACTCCTGGTTCACCGACTAGTAGACTTTTACTTGAATATGAAATGCACTTGCGAAATACTTTAGCACGCGGAATGGACGCTGAGAGTTATAGTTTGCACACGTTTGAAGCACTATTAACACAGAGTATGGAAAATTTAGGTAACTTACATCATTAGAACAATGCATTTTTATGAAACATGTCTACAGTTATTTATATCATAACCACATTTTTAGAAATGGCAGAGAAGTTGCCTCCATTAAATTCAAGAAGTCCATATCCTACAAGAAGGCGTAATTATTAATTGTTATATGTATCCATGCATATTATAATTATATGTTTTAATTTAATTTCTAGGCCCGATGAGTGCTGGAGAACATCAGTGTTTTAATAGATCATCTACCCTTCCACACCGAGTAGAAAGATCATCCAGTGCTACAAGAGAAGGTTATTACAGCGATAGACAAGACGCAGCAAGAGAACGTGACAGGGAACGAGGTTATTTATCCGACCATGCACTTTCTAGGTAAGTAAATGTGGACTATGCTAATAAAATTTGTAAATACAAATTACTTATATAAAATTACTTACTGTTTTTAACTTCAGATCAATAAACTAGCAATTCAAATATTTAATAAAGTTAATATTTCTCAATTTAGTTGATATTGGTTTCAAGCAGGGCCGTAGTAAGAGGTAAAAGCGCCCCTTGAAATCGTGTATAATAGATTTTAGATTGAAATTAAAACTCATTGATTTTATGGCTATATGTTATACTATTATTAAAACCATGCTTCACGTCTTAAACATTCTATGTGCGGTGTAATGGTAATGAAAATTGTATTTGTGTTTATAAAAAACATTAAATTTGCGCCTTTCGCAATACTGTGCCCCTAGCGAAAGACTTCATGCCAATGCTAGCTACGGCTTTGGTTTCAAGCAATTTCTTAATTAAATGAGCTTGTAAAATATTTTAAAGTAAATTATAAACAATTAAACTATCAACAATTACAAACTATTTTAAAATTAATTTCAAATAAGTAAAAAATAAGGTAGCTTAGTTTCTACTATTAAAATTATATAAAATGCTAAACTTTTTTTGTTTGCAACCTATTTAATTTTGACATTTTGGCATATTTATAAAATATCTAACTCACTAACCTGGTTATATATTTGTCTACATATTAAATATAACAAAATTTATTTTTAATAATAACTTTAAATTGTTATTTTAAATATTTATAACGCAAAATGTTTAATTATTAAAGAATTAATTTTATTTTAATTTGTTAAAAAACAGACTTTTAAAAATGTTGGATCGATAAAAAAATAGATAAAATATCTTTAGTTTTGTTCTTTTTGTTAGTATATATCAATAAACAATTATAATTAGAATATTTAAAGAATTTATTTAAAACGTAAACTACTACTTTTTATAAAACATAACTTATTAAATATTGAATAAAGTATGTAAGATACAACTATGAAAAATTAAATTTTGAAATTATTAAAATTAGTTATTGTATTATGTAATATTAATATGTATGTTATAGATAATATTCAGTATTAATTGAAAATGTATCTATTTATTAATAGTTATTTAGTTTATTGATACTTTAACTAATAAATAGTATGTATTATTTAAATATAACTTCGAGAAAGTGATAATAATAAATTATTTATTATTGTTTTAGTATAAAATTGTAATATATAATTGCATGGTAATTTTAGTAATAGATGTACCAATTGTTGTAATGAATCTGCTCGGGCTCAATGGTTTAGACATAGTGATGGTTGGAGATGTGGATCATCAACAATGGGGAGTAATGCATCTAATTCTGGTATTCCGTATGGCTCTTTTGATGGACATCACATCCACCATCACATTCCAACAACAAGATCAAACAAAAGATCAGCTTGGGAGTCTTTACCATCACTTCGGCATGAAAATAGCCTTATAGCAGATAATGGTTACAAAACGAATAGAAACGAGTCATTCGACCAAAGGTATAGCCTAAAAGGATAATTATTATACAAGTAGCTATTCTGAAATAATAAGATATAATATGTATTAAATAATATTAATGTAATATTATGCATAATAATTATATATTTTATATTACACCTACATTTCTGAAATAACAAAACAAAAAGTTTATTATTCATTTATATATTTTGTCATTGTTGTCGTATAAGTTCGTAAAAGTAACAACCATAAACTAGATATGTATATATAAGAATATAAATTATTATAATTGTAAATTATTATATAACAGAGTACCTATCAATATTGTTTAAAATAATTTATAATATTTTTTTATAATAATTTTTTAAAACAATCAATATTTTATAGTACTACGTATATGGTTATATATCATAAACGTACATATAATACGTTCGTTTATCAATTGATTGTTAAATTTCCATATATTCTGTGTATATAATCCATTGTAGTCATCTTATAAAACCATTAATTTTATATTACCTATGTATATAATGTTACATAAGAACTATGAATTATATTAATATTTTAATAGGACACTTGATCGACAAGATAGCACCAGATTGGATTATATGACTGAAAGAGTTATTTTTAAAGGAATACCTCAACAAACGTCCGTTGAAAGCACGGATTCTCGCCTGTGCTACCTTACG
Organism: Eriosoma lanigerum; assembly: GCA_013282895.1. NCBI lineage: Eukaryota > Metazoa > Arthropoda > Insecta > Hemiptera > Aphididae > Eriosoma > Eriosoma lanigerum. The sequence goes on from CM023358.1 coordinate 38,428,317, forward strand.
TCGTCAGAGGTAAGTGAATATTTATACTTTGTAAATATGTATGTGAGACATAACATATATGGTCATTAGCATAACTAGGAAGCTAAAGAGAGTTTAGTCTCTCCAAGTAGAGATTCAGCCCTCAAAAATTTAAAAAAGTTTAATAGGCATATTTGTAAAAAATTATTTGCCTTTGGATATGGTATATATTATAATGAGTAAAAATATTACTTATTATTTTAAGTAATTTTTTTTAAAAATTTGAAACTACTTAGAAGTGTATTTAATATTAGTATTACTATAACATTAAGAGTATATTATAAACCGCAATATGAATTTAGTAAATCAATCAATATAGTTTTACCCATTGTATCTATGTTATTATAAAATATACAGTCATAAATTATTGATTTTTATCAAAATTAAATTAATTAAATTAATTTAGATATATTGTGATAATTGTATTTAATAAAAAAATATAATTGAATGAACTTTAATGAGTAAATGGGTGTAAATACAATGATTAAATATAATTACGATAGAAATTAATTAATATTTTAATAAATTATTATAGGTAATATTATTATGTTATATTACGTTAATAACTATATATTTTATTCTAATGGAGTACTGTATAATGACTAATGAGGGTTACATATGCGAATTATAATAAATTACGAATTTATTCATTCTATGATAAATTTTATATTTTATAAAATTAATTTACATAAATGGACACCGTTTTACAGTATTATAATATTATATTTGCCTTAGATAATTAAATATATAATTTTTATATTATTATTTATTAGATTGTAATGTTGCAAATTACATACAAATTTTATAATTTATATTTAATTTCTAATTATCTAAATAATAACTTGATTCATAATATTTTAGTTGGGTATTTGAAAAAAAAATTGTTTATAATGAGTATTTATAATTTAAAAAAGTAATTTTGATGAAGAAAAAATTATAAAATAAATATGTTGTGATTTCACTGATTTATATTTAATTTACTGTAAATCTATAATACATAGTATTAAATTGGTTTGTTGATTCTCATATTTTACGTTATAAGTATCTTTGCTTTTATTGTAAATGAGTTTTCTAGGAGAAAAAGAAAGTGATCGATTGATCTCATGTATAATTTTAAAGAGTTATATTACAGTTCAAAAAGATTACTCCAGTATAACGAGTAATTAATGTTTTATAAATCCGGGTTTTCTTTAAATTTTAAAGATATATGAACACTGAAGAAACTAAATACTATAGAAAAGTTGTATTATTTATAATTTGGGTTGTAAAATGTATGTATTTTTAATAAGTGTTGCATTAAAATATTACGACTTAATAATATATATATATATATATATATATATATATATAATAAAAAAATATATACCTATTATTTACGGTTAAAAAACTATGAGTAGGTAGTAACAAAATCAAAGATACTGATTCCTATATTTTAAGATATTTATCGAAATATAAAATATGACCTAAAATATTGTATATATTTTTTTTAATTGACAATTAACATCACACATATGTACAAAGAGTTGGAATTGTATCGTTGAAACCTCTTTCAATCATTATTTTTCTCTCTTGTTTTATCCACAGAGAATTTATGGAGTCCATATTTAAGAACTTTTTCGTATTTTGTGTACACCTAGTAGTTACTACACATACCGCCTATACATAATATTTGTTTTCTCCTCGGCAAACGCGTGTACGGATTCAATATATACGTTTTTCGTCGAGCTATTTCTTTTTGATGTGTTACACCAGAGGGCGCCGTCCGGGCACCGGGACGCTGCGAAATACGCCCTCGTGAGTCGCGATGCACACTCGTCCGCCAGTCCGCTAATGGGAGCTGAACGATTGTGTTGCGCTCTTCGTAGTCTATTTCCCGTTCGCGTATATTGTTACATACACAAAAATTGCTATTATTACATACGATCCATTATAATATCAACGCGGTTATAAATATATATAATTTGTATTATGTCTTAAACATTACCCGTGTCGTTTTTTTGAAATTTCGACTAATAGCCATCATATTATAGTATTAGACAATGTATGTTTTTATTACACTTTTCGTTACTTTTCAGTAATTATACAATATATTCAAGTATTTATATTAATAACTATAAAACATAAACTATTATATTCGAGCCCGCATCGGACGATTACGTTTCTGCAGGACTGTTTGCGACAACGATTGTGTTGTCAGCCGGCGCCGCCGCCGCCGCCGCCACGTTCAATTGGGTCAGTGCCGTCACCACCGCCACCGCCGCCAACGACGCTACTACCACCAACCCCAATCATCGACAACGAAACCACGGGGTACAGTCGCGGACGACAATTATATAATAGTTGTACTACAGTCATATTATAAAATACATAATAATACGACGGTCGATGATAATGGATGAGGAAGCGTCGCTCTGGTGTCACTGTTTTCGGTGCATTAAGCGACGGCGGTCGGCGCGTACTAAGTACCGACCAGGACTGGCGCGAGTTCACCGTTGTCGCATTGCGGAATAACGACAGTCGAACTGTTCGCTGATGAAAATGGTCGAAACAAACAGGCCGAAACCGCTGTTGGACGTCGCCACCACAGCGGCTGACACGACCTCCTCGCAACAGTTGCAACAACGACAACCACAGCGACCACTTCAACATTTGACACAACGCCAAAATAAGACTGTACACTTTGAAACGGACGTTACGTCTATTGCAGAATCGACAATGAACAGCGCCATCGTTCCTTGTCTTCCTGACCAATTTGACAAGCATGTAAAACAGATGTTCACGTTTTTTGGCAGCGCTCTAAGTGTTAGACATGATCATCTTAGTAAGGATGACGATGACGGTGACGATGACGACGATGACAACGATCATCATTGCAGCGATGATGATTATCATCATTGCAGTGGCGACGGCGATAACGACGAAGTCGATGATAGTGACGACATAGACAGTGACATTGATAGCGACGATGGTACATGCTGTTATGAACGTGGTAGCTTTTACGGTGATGGTGGTTTTGATGGTGACGACAACGAGGACAAAAGATCGGTGAGCGACAATGAAACAGTGAGACGAAAATCGTCGCATCATCATCACTGCAAAACCCTTGCAGCGATGCCGTTCTTTCACGTCGCGCGTGCAATTAGTTTTGAACGTGACATTGGCAAGAGCAATCTACCTTTCATGCACACGTATTGCAAGACGACAGCTGGCTCGTGCAACAAAATTTTTCTAGAGAAGGTAACCGCGACCGTAGTTTACGGAATGTGTACCCCGGAATAGGTTTGGTTAAGTTATATATGACGTATGCTAAACGCACTACTATATCCCAACAATTCTATTAATATTCCTTTTTGGTATAAACTTTTCATATACATTTTTTGACATTTAATTAGCTCAATCTTCAAATACAAATTAATAGAAATAAAAATATTTATGACTTATCGTATTATTAGGTACAATATACACGTATATACATTATACATGGTATCACATTTTTTTAATAATAGGATATTATAATTATAATATGATATATACAAATATATTATTTTGTGATAAATTCGTCCATTGTTTTACAGCTATGTTTCAAGTAACTATAAAAAAAAGAAAAGAAAAAGGAACACCACCCTTAAAAGTATATACCTAAATATTGTATCAGAAAATCTACTTTGCATATTATAAAATATAGATAGATTCCATTGTGTGGGATGTGTGGATATATGGACGAGGGTCGAATACAAATGGCCTTATATATTGTTATGATTATTTTACTTTTTGTAGTTTTCTTTTTTAAACTGATATTCTGTCCACTACACGCGTTTTACGCAAAATCTCTCACGGTTTTTCTTTATTGTACCAAGTTTGACGAAAAAAATTTTTTTACCCATATTTTTAATGAGCAAAGTTTTTAGCATACGATCTCGCTTTAAAAGTAGAAAGTATAGCAAAACGGCATTGATGTCGGTCGTGTTGTTGTGAATCATAATGGTTATAGCGTGAGGAGAGGAAAGTGGTGAACGTGGCAATTAATGTGGCATTTTGTCCGGAAATTAAAAATGTTTAATGGAAAAGCCTTTTCTTTTCCACTCCGCCGGATACCTCACGCGACCGGAACTTAAACAATAGGGACATTTGTAATATAACAACCTTTCAACATATATAGATTATAGGCTAAGTGTATACAATGAGATGTCGGGATTAGAATATCTTACATTCTTACCTTTATTTATACCATTGTTATTAAAATATTATTATTATTATTTGCATAAATGGTATTTGTTTTTCTCAAATATAATACCATATCAGTGATTAATTGGGTTTTAACTTTAAAGAATCTCAATAAAAAATAATCTATTGAATAAAAACAACTTCAAAGTATATTTTTTGCTATGGTTATGTATTTCAAAAACTGTATAATTAAATAGACAAGTTATATAATAAAAATAATATGCAATTTTGACATTTTATACTACTCATAAATTATGTTAACAAATATATAAAATTAAAATACATCATAAATATAGGTAAAATGTAATTTAATTTTCAATTTAAATAAACTGTACTTATATTACAATAAGTAAATTGTAATATTTTCCTAATAAAAATCTTAATGATAATTATATAAAGATTATAATTCACAAAAATGATTAATTAATTTATTTTAATTAAATATTTTTTTAAAAATAGGTGATCGGTATTTTTAAAATATAATTAAAGTTTAAAATAACCATATTAATTTATTCTAAACAGCCAAGTATAATATTATTAAACTTATTGAAGTATAATTATTTTAAAAGTATTATGAGTTAAGTAAAATTTGTATCCTAAAATGTAGTTACTGTAAAAATGTTTTTATCATTAAGAAACATTTTAATGGCATCCTTGGCCTAATTCTATACACTAAAAAAACATTATCGTTTTTAAAGGAACAGTAATATTTTTTTTTAAATGTTAATATCGTCATACAATAATATAATATTATTTATCTTTATCCTTAATAATAAAGTATAATATATTATTAAGTTGAACTACCTACAATTGATGATGCATAAACAATATTACAATTATATATATATTAAAGTTTGGATAGGTAATTTATTTCAAATTTTAATTTTAATTTATTACTAAAATTATAGAATATTTATAAAGTAATTTTTATGAAAACCTCAAAGCAATAAACATACCTTTTTTTAAATTGTTAATGGTCTTGTTAAAACGTATTTAATTTTCTTAAAACTATTTATCAAAAGAATAAAATTAATAAAACAGTTTATGTTATAATTATAAATTTATACTGATTACATTCTAATTGGACATGAAAGATTTTTTATAATAACTTATTAATTTATTAAGGTTATTATTTTATTAAATTAGTTGTATTGTTATTTTCTTTTCGATTTAATGCACCTTTTATTTTATTGTTTATTCAGTAATATATTTTCAACTTATTTTGTTTAAATAAGTTTTTACTACCCTTACCTAAGTCTCATTATAGAATATAAAACAGTAAAAAATATAATTTTATATTTATTTACACACTTATAAACAGAATAATATTCATTACAACCACTAGTCCTTTACTTTTCAATTAAATAAATAAAAAGCTGAAAAAGTAACTATTTTATATTTTGTTTTTGTATATTTATAATACGATTTCATAGTCATCCTGATTTAAATGCTTTCATGATTTAATGGAATGTATATGACATTTGAATATAGGCGACAATAATGTATACATGTATAAATTGTATTTAAATTATGAGTGAAATATTTACATATTGCTCGTTGACGGGTTATAATTAATTATTTTAAATATATTATGAAGACAGTTTATAAACTTTCGAAATTTTCGAACCCATACATAAATATAGTAATTAGATAATATATTATAAGTCATATAATTAATGCATGCCAGGAAACTATATAATAAATTATATTTTATAATGACGAAAAACCAATAACATTGTTATTTTATTATATATATATATAATACTGAAGAGTGTCTCACGAGAATTTATTGCTTTAAAGTATTTACATTACCTACTCTTATGTTGATGCGTGTTTAATGATTTCGAATTTATAAATATATCGTTAGTTGTGTATAATTACAATTGATACCTACAAATATATTCTACATACATATTCTATAAATATAATATTAATATATAGATACCTAAAATTATATAATTATATCGCTTTATTAAAATATCAGTAAACGTTGTGATATTTAAATTAAGCATTAACGAATATGCATATTCACGTTATCTGATCGCCTAATTAGATAAAGATTAAGACAATACATTTATTACATTATAATAATATAAACCAACAATATTAATTAACTAAAATTAAAATAACTAACTGTTTAAAACTTTTATGATAAATCGGTTTTTTAAATTTAATTAGAATACGATTCTAAACTGATAAATGACGTTGTTGTTGGAGTAATTAGACTAGTCACACAATGTACAATGCATTTCACATTTAAAGAAATAACATTATCGGACATAATTTGTTTGGGGAAAAAAGATGTCTCAAAATTGGCATAATTTCGTATATTCTTGTAGGTAGATTTGTAAAATACACCATCGTTCGTCCATGAAACCGAGAGTACAGATCGGACTAAGAGATATGTAGCTCAAAACATTTCAGAGTTCCAGAAATATTATTGTTAATTTAATTTATTCATACTAATATACCTAATATAGATTTTTGTAAAATAACTTGAAAATACAATATTACCGAGGATTTGCTCGTTGAAAAATATTTTTACTACTCGCGATAGGACTTAATAATAAAAAAGGGTCATGGCTGACGACTATGTATCTATGGTGGGAGTGGATCTGTATTCGTTGTGCAGTATTTTCGCATCAAAAGTCGTCTCGACGAATATTGATGTGACGTGGTTTAAAGGTGTGTCGTCCCGGGCGTTGGGCGACGAAGAACACGGCCACGCTCGACTATTCGTTGAATATTTAACGACCGCTTTTGACGATGTACCTACTCTCACTCCCTAATACAAAACTGGAAAGGGTTGTAGCGGTGAAAGATTTTATTACCATCCATCATAGATGATGATGAATGAGATGGTACACTGTTGATAGTTATATCTACCTATTAGGTACCTACATAATATTTTTAGAACTTTATATTGTGGAATTTTTTTAAAAAAAACATTTTACAATTTTTAACAAGATTTAAACTTTGTTAGTCAAATATTTGATGTCACATACGTTTCTAAGCAAATATTAAATTAAATCTAAAAATGTATCTATATACTTTAAAAAACAATACTTTTTTCTTTTGGATAGGTAAACAATATTTTACTTCAGCTGCATAATAAAATATAACACTTTTATTTTCATGTAACTGAAAATGTTTACATTAAACCAATATTATTTTAAATTTAAAAATGTATCTTTATTTGATCGGTAGTATTCTGAGAAAAGGTAAATATTCTCTTATTAATAATAGTATGCAAGTGATGTATTTTTATAAAAGAAAACGGTAGTTATTTCGTTCGAACTTCATCGTTGCCACTCCAAATAATACTGATTTTCAAATAACACACAGTAGTGTATAGTGTACCCACATAAAAAGTCGTTCGAACGCTAGTTGAATGTAATGTATTGCCAATTTTGTTCGTAAAACATGATTTTTACTCGAATTGCGAAACTACGGATTTGGTTCGCCACCACTGTGTAGTTGACAGCTAATATCGTAATTGATAAATTAAAAATAAAACAAAACGAAATTTTAAAAACATCAACAGCCCTAATAATATATAATGCGATTCTGTGTGTGTTAACGGAAAACAAATATTATGTAAATAGAAATAAAATATGTATATATTATATATTATGTATGTGTGTACCTAAATTCATTTTACGTAAATTACATTATACGGAGTGATCCTCATGTTATATTATAAAAATAATATAGATATAACTGAAAATATATATTTAGTTTACACCGTTTTCATTATACGATTCGCTCAACATTCTGTATACGCGTACTGTATTATATGGCGCGTATATATAGTATAATACCTGCCTCCTGAATTGTTGAAATGATAATCCTCAAAAACCCCTTCTCAAGCACTTACGCAGTTACGCCACAGTGTATTGCAGTCGGTATTATAATTTATATATAATATATAATATGTATACCATACTCGGCACTTCGGCTGATATAAAAAAAAGTATATATATATATATATATATATATATATCAACAAATGTGTTGGGTGTTGGTGTATTGTAGTTCATGTATACACCACACATCCGATCGTGTAGAATGGAAGCTGTATAAAATTTGTGTGTAATTTTTAGTATAATTTTGTAATAAATAACTGTATTTCATAAAATATAAAATCCTATAAAAAATATACTAAAAAAAGAAAAAATGATATTGGCTAATAATTATTTTATTAGATACTAGATAAAATATAGAAATTTAAAACAAAGATATTAAAAATGCAGGTTTTATTAAGAAAATAAAATTCAAGTACATTTATTATATATTATACGTAATATATTAAATAGTTTAAACATATACTTGATGCTAAAACAATATACACATTTAAATTATTATTATTATTAATTAGGTACTATAATAATCAAAATATTGCATGAACGTTACAGATGTTATCAATTTTGTTATTTTCTAAGATTTAAAAAGAATAAATAAATTTAATAACTCTAACCAAATTATTTTTATCAATATTAAACCAAAGTATGATAGGTATATATTGTTAAGAAGTTATGTGACTTAATTTAAATGCGTACATATTCAAATCAAATAGGTACTGATCAATGGCCAATCTAGAATTTTCTCACGGAGGGGGGTATTAAAATATGTGTTACTTTATTACTATAGACATAAAATAATAAATTCATATAATAAAAATTCTTTATTTTACTTTACTCGTAAATCATATTTCTTATTTATATCAAACAAACTAATCATATTATCGCATAAATAATACATAATTGTTAACCTAGATTTATTTTAAAACGCATATTTAAATATAAAGAAAATAAATGTATATATATATATTATATATTATACTAATTATTAATTGTATAAATTATAAATTAAAAAAAGGTTATTGGCTTATTGCGATATCTCTAAAGTAATTTTACTTTTCATTATTTCATAAAATGAAAACATTAGGTGTTTTGTATAAAGACTTTAATTTATTTGTTATTATTTCGTTGAGTAATTAAATGTAATAATTACCCTAACCTAACCTTATCTTATCATATTATTATTCAGAATAAATTAGCTCTATTTTATATTATTTAAACAAATACATACATAATGTATCATATAATTAAATTTAATATATATTTTAGGATACAAAAAAAGGACTCCAAATTAGGAAATTACTATTAATAATTTAATATTATTCAATTTAAACTTTAATCAATGTATTATAAAACTTTTTCTACTGACAAAAATTAATTTTTTATTTACCATTTTTATTTAACTTTCATTTTAATAAAATTGATCATAAAAAACTGGTAAATTTATTCCTTAAGTTTGTTTTATATTTATCTACCACAATACAGAATTGTATGAATATTTATGCAAATTATTTTATATTGTATTAACCGTTTTTATACCAAGTGTACAGAAATTATAATATGTGATATTGATTAATGTTTAAAATAAGTTTTATTTAAAAAACAAATTTAATCATTTATTTAAATTGCTACAGAGAAGGAGAGGAATAAAATTTCCTAGGGTTTTTAATTCCTTAATATAGAAAACAATTGTATAACAATATATATCAAAATTATTTGCATCGCAAATAAGTTTTAATGACTATATTTAGGTAATTATTTGTATGAAACCAAAAATACAATCACTTTTTCTCTTCTATATATAATCTATATACTTTTCTTTTTCTTTACTATTTAAATAATTAATTAAACTCATGTGTATAAATGTATTTATTTTTTAAAATTAAAATGATGGAAACCCATTTTTTGTCATTAATATTTTATTTATGATTTATTGTATAATTTCTGTTGACAGATATCGGATGATGATCGTATGTCTTTAACAACCGCTATCAGTGACGAAGACGACGGGGAAAGCACTCAAAATTCACCATACCGGGGTAAACAAACAGGGACTGCAGCCGCCTCATTTAATTGTACAGGAGCTGTCAGAAAAGCAGGGTAAGTAAATATAAATATCGTATATATTTACCCTTTTTTAATGGAAATTCTAAGTAAACAAGTAATTGGAATCTGGTATTTAAGGTTGTACCATTATTATTTATTATTTTTTATAAGATAGCCATTAATATATATTTAATTAATATTAAATCGTAAATCTTGTTTAAAAAAATTCTCCATTAAAATTCAAATAAAATGGTATATTTACTTATATGTAATAAAATAAAATATAAAAGCTAAATTGTATATTTTTAATAATAATAACAATTTAATGAAAACGGATTCAAAAAATAATATTAAAGGAAATTATCTTTTATTGATCACAAGATTAGGTATATAATATGTAGGTACAAATATTTTCCCGGAATGCATTTAGTACCAACGCAAATAGTACTCAATAGTCAATATTGTACAAAATCGTCTTATATATTCAATTGTAATTAAATTAAAAATTATGCAGTAGTTCACAATATTCAATATTACAAATATAATAATTTTAGTAATAATAATATATACAGAGATTAATATGACTGTATCAAATAATATTATAAAATATTTAAATTTAAAACCAAAAATTTAATAATAAATAACACATTTTAATAATTATTATTTATTATGCATATGTGTAAAGTTTATTTAGATAAGAAAATATAACGATCTTCTTTAGTTTTCATTAAAAGAATATACATCATGTATAATAGCTTTATTATTTTAAACATGTTAAACAATAAATTCATTATTGATCATGTTATTTTTTCGGTTTAATTTAAATTCCCTAATTTGATTACATTTCAATCTATTGAAATGTATTTGCTTAGTTCATCAAAGTTCTGTAAAGATTATCAACATACTTATAAACTAAGTTTTCAGCTTTATATCAAAGAATAAAAATAATCGTTATTTGATTAATATACTTTACAGTGTTACTATAATATTATAATACATTTGAATTATAAATCTCACAATTGGTTATTAAATATACAATTTTAATTTATATTAATTAAAATAAAAATCTAGATATTAAAAATAAATATATTCCTATTAAATTCTTTATATTTCGTTGAAACAATACTAATTTCATTTAATATCGATAGATAACTTATACACATTACAATTTAAGTGATATAATATTATTTGATATTACTAAAATAATAATTTATTTGATTTTGTGATATGAAATTTTGTATTATCTGATTTCAAAACGATTACGAATCGTTAAGTTATGAATTAAATTTTTTTAACAATTATTAAAATACAATTTATGATTTAACATAGTTATGTTGTAAGTATATATATATATATAATTATTTTCTCATAATAATAATCTTTCATCAAAAATTATAATTGTAAAAATCAATATTCATTTGTTCTTACACATTTCTTTTTACATTTCCAAAATAGAAAAAACTTGCTGTCTGGGTAAGTTTTTGGTTTCATAAAGTAGTAACTGAATGATGAGGATGGAATAAAGTCCCTGAGATGGAACAGGGTCAAAGCAATAAAATAGTTTCTTCTTAGTACCGTCGTTCATAAATAACGGATAAGACGCCAGTCTCGGCGCAAACAGACGATTTAAGTATTAGGTATATTTTTTCCTTTTTTTTCATTTGGAAAACTACCAAATACGTAGTGTTTAAGTTGCTCAGTAATATTGATTATATATAAAATATGTGCTCTATTTTCAGTTTAATGACTTAAATATCTCAAATTCGTATAGCTATTTTCAATAGAGATCACGATATTAATCACTATAATTTTTCTGGATATGAAAATATTTCATGGAAGTATAAAATAGAAAAATATATTAACTAAGAAATGATTAGATTGTGTTTTTTATATTATTTTAGATTCTGAGCGAAGAAAGGAATTAATTGTTTTTACAAAAGTGTGCGCATTTTTATGTGTGTAAGCACATTTTTGGGCAAAAATAATGGTTCGATTTCCATGAATAGGTTTTACTTTCTGTAGAAAATTGCATCTAGTTAATATTTTTTTAATCCATTTTTCGAATTTCTCAAAAGTTTTTTATTGGAAGAGGAAGAACTAAAAAATTCACGTAAACTATTATTTTGACGAACTCTATTTTAAATATTTTAAAATAACTAATATAATTTTGAACCTAGGAACTTCAAAATTGTTTTAAGTATTAACATAAACTTTCTTTTTCATGTATGAAAAAATGTTGAAACAAATAATGTTCAATATAATTTGTAACTTAAAGTTTTAGTATTGGCAAATAAAAAAAGCATAATTATGCCCAGTTTTAAAAAAATCGTAAATTAACAGTCCCAATATTCTGTAATAGGGAATTGAAATTGAAATTTTGAGTGAAATCGAAGAAATATTATTTCGATATATCCAACGAAAAAGGTAGTAACTTTATTTTGTCAATTGTTTAGAAGGAGCAAAATAAAATTCAAAGTTAATTACTTATTCTATTTTTTATTTTATTTTAATATTTTTTTATTATCTCTTTGGGATAGATGGAAATACGATCATTTTCGTGGTCAATAAAGAAAAAAATCCTTTATCAGAATGCAGTCATAATTCAAAAACGAAAAAAAATTGAGTTACTAGCTTTTTCGTTGGATATATCGATATTTTTATATAGATTATTGTATTTTATATAGTAAAAATATTTGTATTTTAAATATACAAAGCTGAAAATTTGATGTATTTCATGATATACTCTTGAGTATGCAAACAAAAAAATATTGAATATCCTAAGTCTATCGCAAAATGGGACTTTTATAGTGCATAATTAAAAATAATAAGATATTATTTTGTATAAATCTTACAATTTGTATTATTAGAAATTCAAAAGGTTATAGTATACATAATTAATATGTATTTTGCTTTCCATCCGTGAACAACATTATAAAATAATATTATCAATTATCAAAATATCAATAATAATAACTAAATCAAAATAAAAACCGAAAAAAATTGAATACCAGTATCCGAAATCAAAATCGAAAAAAAAAATTACGGTTTCAATCCATGATAAAAATATTAATTAAATAAACGAAAATAGTACGTATGTCATACCTGTTATAACTTGTAGTTCTATAAAAAAAATTTTAATTCGAATTTTAATCGAAAATAAAAGTCATAACATAGTAGTATATTTATTCTATGTAATATTTCAACTATATTTTTGTATTCAACTAAACCACAAAATAACAAAATTAATATAATATAAGATTATTATATTACAAATTAGGTAGTAATATACAACATATGCTAACCTATTATAATATAAGAATTTATGATTTATATATATATATATATATATATTTGAACTTATAAGTTATAATCATTATTTTTGTTTTATAAACAAAATTTTAACAATTGTTATAATAGAATTTACTCATTTCTATAATATTGTCCATAAATTTATTGTATGCATATATGAAAAAAGACAAGGAAAAATGGAAAATAAGCATTAATGAAAAATGTGCAAAAAAACAAATATTGTATTATTTGTTATGACGAATCATTCATTAGTCGGTAATATGTTTCGTAACTATATGAAATTTAAATTCATTACAATTTGCAATAAATAAATAATTATAGAGTATTTTTATATAAATAGGTTAAATTCTAACTATTATAAATCAAAATCATAGATATATTGTATTAGACATTTAAAAAGTATAAGCACTAAAATTGATCTCTCTAGAAAAAGAAATATGACTTGTAGATCGCTTCATTTTGGTAAAAACTTCAAATTTATTTCATCATTTTTATATCTGCTTTTTATATTCCCTATTTAAAACAAATTGGTTTAACTTTTAAAATTAATACTCCAGAGATAGTAAATGGTTTAGTTTAACACCTTTGGACTGTAGACGGTATAGTTTTAAGGTATTGAATATTTAGATATATTTATAGATAGATTTTATTCTGATAACTTATCAAAAGAGAATAAAATAATATACTTTTACTGATGTTGAGTTTTTGGTTTTTATTTCAATAATATTTATCTTAAAATATTAGAACAGAAAGAATATTATAATCATTTTTTTGAAATTTGAAATATAATTAAATTGAACATAATTCAGTTATCGATCGCATAATAATATGTTATAAATATTTTCTTTATTATATATATTAAAGTAATATATTACTCCATTTTCCAAAGATACGTTGGTAAAAACATATTTAGTTATAACTTCACGAGTATATTCAATATGAAAATATGCGATAGTTCAATAGGTACACATATTTATACTTATTAACTATCGCTTAGAGCCATCGGGTTATTAAAAAAAAACATACATATACTTTTGACAGCAATACATAAATTTAATAGTATATATATATATTCTGTCAATATCAGAAGGTTTATATCTGATTTATTTTCTGTAAAATTGACTATCAAAACCAGTGAAGTGATGTATTGTAAAAAATAGGGTTACTCAGTTCCTATCTATATATACATCTATACAAATTCATATCGTACATAATATATAATCAGAAGGAGAGTAAATATAATATTTCATTGCAGACTGCGCAGAAGATTATTTTCTTCGATGTTAATAAATCTGTGCAATTTATACATATATTTCAAATGTTGAATATTATTGAAAATATTAATAAATTAACTTATTATGCAATATTATCAAAAAAAAAAAAAAAAAACTATAAGAATAATTATAATATAAAATAAAAGCATCTAAATATACTATTTACATTTTAGGTTTAAACTTTACTAAAATTGTATGTATTTATAAATTGTAGTCTGTTTTTGAGATATTTAATGTAATCTGTTTCAAATATTTTTTAAAACAGAAACTATATTAAAGTTTCTCATTTTAAAAAAACTGTTCAATGCCACTTGTAAAAAATGTTTTTTAAATTAAACTTTGAATATTTAGATAAGTGGTGAGAAAACAGTTTGGGCTTAAGTTTCCACTATTCAATGAAAGTCATTCATTTACTGTTGTATAGGAATATAGAACTACTTACTTTTGTTTCATTTATGGAGTTTACTATATACTATATATATAAAAATAAAACATAATAAAATCACAGTTTCATTGTGAATAAAAAAATGATATTAATAAGGCTTTATTCTATTGTATGCGATATTATAAAGTAAACGTACTTAAAGCTTTTAAAATATAAAAACGAAATAATAACATATTATACAATTCTGTAATTTTATATTTTTATCGACAACATATTTTATTTTAAACGAAAACAATTTATTTGAACTAAAATAAATACCTAATATATAATTATTTTATCTCAAATAACTCATAATAAGATATTGTTCAAAATTAATATGACAATAACACACTTGTTTTAGGTTTTTGAGCGTAAAAAAATGGTTATTGCGCAAAAAACACCAAATTGAACTTGCCAGAAAAAGAGGTTGGAAAGGATATTGGGTGTGTCTTAAGGGTACTACGTTACTCTTTTATCCATGTGATTCAAGAGAAGGCCGGAGTGTTGAAGCAGCTCCAAAACATCTAATAATCGTTGACGGTGCGATCATGCAACCTATTCCAGAACATCCGAAAAGAGATTATATTTTCTGTTTGAGTACAGCTTTTGGAGACGCTTATCTATTTCAAGTATGTTACTACAATTTACTAGATAATGGTATTAATATAGAAATAAAATTATTTTTGTTGATCTATATTTTGGTAAATATTATGTTATACATTTTAGAAGGAAGAAAAAGTATTTATTTTCTGGAAGTATATTATAGTTGTTCCATATAATCAAAGGTTTAGAAAATCATTTGGTTAGTTTATCTGATCTAATATGTTTGTTTAAAATTAGACACAAAGATTTTTAATCATACTTGCACAAGACCAATATAGATGTGATTAGAATTATGTTGATTGAGGTTGATCTAGATAATAGGCTTTTACACCTTTAGTACACTTGAAATACGCTTGTTACTTAAACAATTCGAAAACTAAAATATTTTTATACTAATAAATATATAATAATAACACTAATGTCAAATTTCACAAATTTTGAAGTTCACAATTAAAATATATAATATGTCAGTATATTATATAGATTATTTAAAACAAATTAAATATGTTAATAAACTAAAAATTATATTATTGAAAAAATAAAACTTTAATTCAAACGGACACTTATATATATATAAATTTCAGGCACCTTGTCAAGTTGAACTAGAAAATTGGGTTAACAGTATTCATTCAGCATGTGGAGCTGCGTTCGCAAGGCACAGAGGAAAAATAGGAACATTACATTTATTACAAGAAGAAATTTACAGAATAGAAAAACAAGTGGAAGCGGTTAGTATTATATATTATAATATTATATTAATTAAACTTTATATACACATTCATTTTGGTATACAGTTTTTTATTTTGTGTCTAATAACTAACAAGTTTAATACTTTTCGTTTACACTCCAATAAACAAATTGTTAATTTATAAGTATTAAAATAGTATAATACTAATAAGTATTCAAGAATATTACAATTGAATCTAAACATATTGAAAAATGCAATATAAAAAAATAATATAACATAAATCTTGAATATTCATTAAATAATATTGATTTACTTAATCGTCATTTAAAATAATTAAGAGATTACATTTAATTTATGAACTAATTACGACGATTTATATGTACTTTAAAATTGGTATGTCATTATTATAATTATTAAACTCATAATAGATTATTTTATTATTTTATATTTAAAATTATTTATTTTATTTATTTTACATTCGCTACACCTTCTTTATAATTACTGCAAAATCGATAAACATATTATTTATTAGGTACATATGTCGTATAATACAATATGTCAAATTGTTTTTATTTTATTTGAATTTAAAATATATTATTTATTTAATTATTATGGTCTATTTTTATAATACTATATTATTATTATTTATAAAGGATCAAAAACTTAAACACATGGCTGAGGTACAAGTAGAGATGTTAACGGATCCAGATACAAAAGAACAAATAAAAAAGCAAATTTTGGCATGGGAAGAAAATTTAGAAAGGTTACATTGTGAACAATTTCGACTTAAATGTTACATGGCTAGTTTACAGAATGGTGAACTTCCAAATCCTAAGGTATTCATTTTTATAGATGAATTAGGTTATAGTTGATAACTTGTTTTGTTATATTTAGTGTATTCAATAAGTAATAACTATTGAATAAACGGCATAAATAAATATTTTTCTTTAACTCAATTTTTTAGTAATATTTTAAATAACAATAAATACAATTTCAGATTCTCCTTACACGCGTATCTAGAGCTACGAAAATTACATTGAACAAATTAGGTGTATTTACTGTATCTTCATTACATGCATTCATATGCGCCCGCTCTCCATCATTGCTCAACAATCTTTTGGCTGGACGTGGCGCAACAAAAAGAAAAGCTCCAGTTTTATCTCGTTCAAACAGTAGTTCCGGAAGAAGATCATTACAATCATCAACATCAAGAGATGATCCAGAAAAAACTGTGAAAGTGTCTTTACCTGATAATCAAGTAAATATATTGTCAATTTATTCACTTAAATATTATTTTAAGTTGCTCGTCTCTTTTTATACAATTTATGGAATTATTATTAAATACCACACAATGTGCAATAAAACAAAATATAATAAATTTTTATATTAAGTAATTGTTATACATTGTTTATTATAATAAGTCCTATAATTTAAATGTGTTTCTTACAATTGTTATATATTTATTAGTTAAAAATAAAGTTTAATAAAAATTATTTATAACTTACGAATATAAATTGTAATCGATTTTCTATAATAATATAGATTGTGAAAAAAAAACCTTTTAACTGTGATATCTAATTATGATTAATTTACTTGATTCTCAGTCTGTTCAAATCTATCTACGGGAAGGAATGACAGTTGATGAGTATTTGGCATTGTCTTGTTCAAGAAAAGGACTAAATCCAATGGAACACTTTGTTAGAGTAAAAAAGAGAAGAGATATGGAAGATCATAATTATTTTGTTCCTCATCGAACTGATAATATTGAAACTTATGTAAGTATCCCATTTATGTTAAAATTTAGTTTAGTATTCATTTAGTATTACCAGCATTTCCTACTTTTTATATTTATAAATAATTTTTTAATTTGTTTAGTTACATACTCATGAAGTTGTCGAAGTTCGTGCCAAAATCCTTTACCAAGTAGAGCTTGAGAGAAATACATTAGACCATATGTGGGGGTTTTCTGTAGAAGCAGAACTCATTGAAAATGCTGAAAGACAAGACGAACTTTGTTGTTATGTTAGTAGAGTTGAAGATAAAGGAATCGCTATACAAAATGGTAACATTAATATAATTTATTTAATCAAATATAATAAATATATATTTAATTATAATTATACAATTTATATTGTTATATGTTACAATATATTATAATACATTTAATATGTATGTGTTTACAACTCAATTACAGGGTTAATCAAAGGTGATGAAATTATGGTGATAAATAGTGCCATAGTGAGTGATTTAGATATGATGTACTTAGAATCAGCTCTTCAAGAAGAACTTTCTTTGAGTATGATGATGAGATCATCCAGAACTGAACCTCCTCAATTACCTTCAGGCTCAAGAATTGTTTCAAAGACCACAGATGATATAATTCAATCACTTGTTTGTCCACCACCACCAACAGATCCACCAGTGATCTCAGAAGAGATGATTTCGGGATTAATAGTACCTGCTCCAGGGTGGAGTAAGTTTATTAAATTTAGAGAATATTTTATTAATATTTTATTTTATTTTATTATCAACAAACAATATATATTTTTAACATTTATTAGATAGGGAAGGACTTTATGAATTGGAAACAAATAATATAACGCATGATGCAAAACATGCTTCAAGGGGAAATTCGTTTGAAATCGAAAATTTAATCAAGGTAGGTTGTTATATTTATATAAAAATTATATTTGCCGACCAATTATATTTTATCTAATTAATGTTATTTAAGAGTGCTGGTGAAGTAACTGGATTCTGTAGATCTCCAGAGCCAGCAAGAAGAACCAGTCCTACCGTAGTGCCTAATATACAGAATCCTTCTTTGACAATTGGCCGACAATTAACAGATGCTGAAAAGCTAAGAAAAGTTATTTCTGAACTTGTTGACACTGAAAAATCGTATATTAAGGTATATTTTAATACATTTAATTTTTATAACAACACATTTAATAGTCTATATAATATTCTATATTATATTTTACAGCATTTAAACAATCTATTAGAGAATTATTTAGAACCACTTAAACAAGAAACATTTTTATCGGGTGCAGAAATAGCAGTTCTTTTTGGTAATATTCAAGAAATTGTTCAGTTTCAACATCAATTTTTGCAAAATCTAGAAGAGGCCTTGCACCAAGAATCAAATTTTTATAAATTTGATCAACCAGAACAGTTCAAAGTAATAATATACATATATGTAGTGTAGTATATAGATAAAAATAATATTTACTAAATAATAATAATATAATATTTTAATATTACAGAACATACTTTTCTCAATTGGCAGTGCCTTTTTATATTATGTTAATCATTTTAAATTATACAGTTCATTCTGTGCAAGCCATTCGAAAGCTCAAAAAATACTTAATCCGAGTAAATACCTATCACCCAATTTTTAATACACATTAAATTAAAAAATTGTATATTTACAGATGAAGGTAATCAAGCATTACAGGAATTTTTATGTTCGAGGAATCCTCGTCAGCAGCATTCTTGTTCATTAGAATCCTATTTAATTAAACCTATTCAAAGGATATTAAAATATCCTTTATTACTACAGCAGCTAAGAAATCTTACTGATCCTCATTCAGATGAACACTTGCATCTTGTTGGTAAGCAAATTTAAAATTGCAATACTATATATTACTTATACATTTATATAAATTTAAAATTAGTAGCAATTTATATATTTCTATTTTATTTCTACTTTAGAAGCGCTTAAAGGAATGGAAAATGTTGCTGAACACATTAATGAAATGCAAAGAATACACGAGGAATATGGAGCTATATTTGATCACTTATTTAGACAACATCAGAAATCATGTAAACAAGTAAGTTATTAATTATTAATTTATTATTATTTAAATATTAGTATATATAGATTGATGTATTTATTAAAATACGAATTATTTTATAGTCCATAGATCTGTCACCCGGTGATTTATTATATTATGGAGGAGTTGAATGGTTAAATATATCTGATTTTCTCGGTAAAATAAAGAAAGGGCTGGAACTACATGCTATGTGTTTTGTATTCAAATCAGCAGTAGTATTTTTATGTAAAGAACGTTTAAGGCAAAAAAAGAAATTAATGGTAAGTTTTTAACAAAATAGATAACAATTTTCTTTTAATAATCATTATCAAACTTTTCTGTAGAGTGTATCAGGCAAAAGTGAAATGGAAATAATTAGATATCAAGTTTTGATACCAGTAACTGAAGTACAAGTCAGAGCAAGTTCAGCTAAAGATATGGAAACACATTTCTTATGGGAACTGATACATTTACGTAGTCAGTCACATAGAAGAGCAGAGAAGATTTATGTCCTATCAAATAGGTATAATATAAAATAATGTCTTATTTCAGTATCCCAAGTTTTAATAATTAATATCATTAACAATTAAATATACTCCATTAGTACTGCCGAATTTAGAAATGCTTTCTTAAAAACTATACGCCAAATTATTCGTGAAAGTGTTCGTAATATGAGCATTCCTACTGCCAAACCTTCGACTAATTCCCCAGCTCAACTAGTAAGCAATACCGCAACCTTAGGAAGACAAACTATAATTAGTACTGGAGGTAATGATAATAATAATATATTTTTTTTTTAAACATATATATTTATACATTTTTCATAAAATATCTAGGTTTACAACTAAAAACCGAAAACCAAAAAACTCTTGATAATTCACATTTAGTACAAGGATCCCAAACGCTTGGAAAACCTAAAAAAATTCCTCCCAAACCACCTCAAAGACATTCTTCAGGAAGCACTATAACCAAAGTTGAATTGAGAAACCAAGGGACATCGTCTACTGATTCAACAACGGATCCAGCAGGACCGCAAACTATTTTGCCAAATTATAAATCAAAAAACAAAGGTATACAAAATACAATTTAAAACTTATAGTTGTAATATTAATTTACTAATACTTGTATTTAAATACAATATTTACATATAACATCATTGTTCATTTTATTTTATCGTTTTGCAGAAGAAAGAAAAATTGATGATCAAAAATCTGAAGGTGAAGATGATAGTAACAGTCACCCTGGTTTATCTAAAGGACCAATGCGTGGTAGTCTAGGAAAAACACCTAACTACTTAATGCTTAGTACCACGTCTACATTATCAGCAAGTAGTACTGGTAGCCAAGCAGCCAGATTGGTGGAAAGATCACAACAGCCCGAAAATTATCAACCTCCTCAGGTGCAGGACCTCGGTAAGACGGATCTGCACCAGGATTACTAAAAATCGCGCTACCCACTAAGAATAGGTTAGACCCATTATAATGTTAGCCATGGCTGAGGGTCACACATGGTAGAGTGAACTCATGAAAGTAACATGAGAGAGAAAATGCAGTAGAGTTCACTCCACCAGGTAAAAAGTCTAAAAGATATAGAAATGGATTGTGTTAGAATTTTATTGTTTATAAATTATAGGTCGAATTATTAGTTTGTTAGGTGTAATTATTACTAGGTTAATTAGTCGAGAGATATTTATGATGGTATTTTTATTTCTATTACTCCACAGGTTCTCCAGTGTGGAAGCCCAGAGAAATGGGAGAATCGTCAACATTGCCACGAAAAAAAAAATCGAATCAAGAGCAGTTTGAAACAAGGACAATGGTGAGAAAAGGAGAGAAAAAGGATAAAAAATGAATAAAAACGCGGGACAATCATTTATAAATATTTTCATGCATAAAATTACCCAATCAATGAGGAACGTGATAGAAGTCCTTTTTTTAATCTAATTGGGGATTTCTATGATATTCTTGTCACCAATGGAATGGAAAGGATCTGCAGGCCGGAGATTGAAGAAATTATGTTTATGATCAAGTTAGATTATTTCTTAAATTTGCATAACCTTATTGGTACGTTCCTACTTTATTTATTAGGTACATAAAATTAGAATTTATTTCAGTCATTTATTTCGTGTAAATAATAATTAAAACGAAACTGAAATATTTTGTCAGAATTAAAAATTAAAATACACTTGATTTGAGTTGTTTATTATTATTGACAATTAAAATACAAATGTTAATACTACGACAATGGTAAATTGCTCTTTTAATCAACTTAAATAATATTATTATTAGACACAGTAAATTTGGGATTCACATCATGAAATTTATCTATGTTATTATTGACCTGTAATATATAGGTAGACCATCTGTTTTTATGATTATGCACCAACATATTACAATTCGTACCTACATATTGAAAGCTCAAATCTCAATTTCATTTAAATTATTTTCTTCTTTAAAATTTCAACAGTTTTTATTATGAATTGTTACAATTTATCCATTTGATCTCATTAGTAATATTTGAACTTAAAAATAAAAATGAGCCTTCCTAACTACAGAATATATAACCATTAACCATCAATCATTTACTTTCCTCGAGCACAATAAGACAAGAAAATTATTATTATTTTTATCTAAAATGTATTTATATTCGACATTTTAAAAATAAATAATATAGATATATGTTATATAATATACTACCAACGTGTAATTAACTATAAATTTATACTGTGCAACAACAAGTTTTGAAATAAAATGATGACAAACTGTACCATACATAAGTACCTCTATTGAAGTGATCTAGAAAACAGTTCTGTTATATAAAAACATGCCTACGAGTATAATTCTAAATATTTTGATAAAGAATAATGTTCCCATAAAAACTAGCCGCATCTTTTTATTTCATTAATGTTCTGAGTTACTTAATGAAATCATTGAAATTTATGTTGAGAACAATGTTTAACATTATAGTATCATTAAAAAATTTAATAGTTCTAGTTCTTTTGAAAAAATAATGTTGTTAAATAACAACTATAAATTATGTTATCTTGTGCCGTCACACAAGTCACAAATCGTAAAAAAAAAAAATAATATATATAATATATGCTAAAAACAATTATATAAATACTTTCTAAGTACTATTAGGTTATCTTATAATCATTATTTAAATACGGAAAAATGTCGTGCTCATGTAGATACCTTAGATATTCTAGAATAAGTTTTTAAATTTAAAAAAACCACCCAGTTATGTTTTCAATTTAGTACAATCGTTAACATTAAATTATTATACATGAATTAATCAAACATTTTATTTCATTATAATGTTTATTACCTACTCA
Organism: Eriosoma lanigerum; assembly: GCA_013282895.1. NCBI lineage: Eukaryota > Metazoa > Arthropoda > Insecta > Hemiptera > Aphididae > Eriosoma > Eriosoma lanigerum. The sequence goes on from CM023358.1 coordinate 38,451,909, forward strand.
AATCAAAATATATATATATATATATATAATGTATATATTAAATTATATATATATATATATATATATATATAAATTTATATTAGATCCACCGCACAATATATTATTATTATTATTATTATTATTATTATTATTATCTAATTTTATTATTATTTTAGTTCTTCCGTCAATCAAAATAAATAATATTAAAAAAAGAAAAAAATGTTGAGAAATTATTGTTGTGTTATTGTATTTGTAAATAAAATATAAACGAAAAACAATCGTATTTTATTATTGTTCATGAGTATATAATATTATATATTGGTATATATATTATAATTATGCTATAATATTTTTGTTACTTTATATTATAATATTAATTATGAATTTCCTAATTCCCCGTCTTGGTACAATGATGCACATTCTGGAGGTAGGCTAAACTATGAGCACCAAAAGAAAATATTATACTATAATAGGTAAGTATAAAATATTATTATACCTACATAGGTATAAAATTAAAAATAATAATTATTCGAATTTGAAGTGGTTTTCATTGCTTAAATAAATAAACCGGAAGGGGTGGCAGTTTATAAAATGATGCACACCATTGACTTAAACGACGTAATTGACCCCGGTCATGGATTGGTATACCGCTGCCGCGGGTTCTTGGTACGCCGCCACCGCGTGATGCGACACGGCGTACGGCACAGACGTCAACGGTAACGGATCGGCGGCGTAGTGGTAGTACTGCACTTGTCGGAAGACCGGTTCGGTTTGATGTATCACGTATGGTTGTTTGACGACCGTCAAATCCGGTGACGTCACGTGAACTTTGGACAGAATGACAGGCGACACAACTGCAGGACCATGCATGGGTGCGCCACTGGTAGCCGTAGCCAAGAGAATGCAAGACATCTGTAAATCGAAATATATAATAATTATTTAATTATTAACATATCGTTTTGAGTATAATTCTGAATCGTTAATGCATAGACCATTTCAATCATTTTTTTTAAATAAAAATATAAATACATATTCAACAATATAGAAGAAAGACTAGATTTATTGCGATTTATAATGAAAATGTTTTGAATATTTAATTTTTCGTTTAATTAAATTTAAATGTAAATTTTTTTTTTAATGTATCCTATTTTTTTATATCATCATTTGTCTTTTAAGATAGAATCAAATTTTAATGTCCATTAATAAATATAATGTATAAAATGTGGGAAGGTCGATTGTGGACATTTCTTCTTCGTCCCTTTGGTCCTCTGAAAAATTAGTGGTTTATTATAATTATTAGGATTCAAAAGAAATGATATTGCATTAGAAAATATGATTTTGAGTGAAACTCAATATAATTACAATATACTATACTGATAATCCATTCTAAAATGTTACCACGTGTGTAAATTACCAATGTAAATATTTAAAATAAATTTCAAGTTCCTACGGTAAAAATTTAAGGAGTTAAACTTAAGCCGTTAAACACAAAATTCCTGATAATATTAAACATTTTTGGAAAAAATTTCGGAGCATAACGGAAACCGTAATTTTGCCGATTTTCAGCCAATTTTTGGTAGTTAGGTTAGGTCTTATCTCAAAGAAAAACTTTTGAAAAATTCGAAAAATAAGCTAAATAAAGTACCAACTAGATACACTTCCGTACGGAAAAGATACCTTATTTGTGGAAATCGGACCATTTTCTATTCCCGTAAAAGTGTCTTCATGCATAAAAAAAAATCTTTTTAAAACCAATACATTATTCGCTTCTTCAGAATCTAAAAGGGATATAATGAAATACATATTAAAAAAGAAATCGAAATTAATACGGCACTTGTTCAGACATTCTGGTAGAAATAATGGTCCGATTACCACAAATAGGTTACGATTTTTGTAGAAAATTGTATCATCTTAGAATTTTATAAAGCTCATTTTTCGAATATCTCAAAATGTTTTCCTTAGAAGAAGAAAAACTACTAAAAAATCGGCAAAATTATGTTTTCTGTAATTTTTTAATTTTTAATTTCGTTATAACTAATTGAGTTTTGATCAAAGAGACTTGAAAATTTGTTTTAAATACTAAAATTGGTAATGTACAAATGTGGTATAATTTTGGAACGGAATAGTTAATTTTTTGGCTAAATCTGGAACTTTGAACTTTTTTCCGAAAAATTGTAATATTACCTGCAATTTTTGGTTTGACGGTATGAAATTTTTATAGGCCTACTCAATGAGTAGTACTCATATATATATACTATTCAATCTATTCACAAAATATTTTGAATCGTGACTGACAATCTTTATCATGAAATGATAACTCCTTGAATTTTGATTGTAGGGATTTGAAATTTATTTTGAATATTTACATACGTAATTTACACTTGTTGTAAAATTTTGAAATGGATTATCAGTATAATATATTGTAATAAATTGAGATTCGCTTAGAATCGTATTTTCTAATGCAATATAATTGCATTCAAATCTTAATAATTATAATGAACCACTAATTTCTCCGAGGACCGAAGGGACGAAGGATGAATATCCTAAATTGACATTACTGTTTTTTATATTATTATTTTTCATGTTATTTATAGTTACACCTAACATTGATATTTAATTTATACAAAATATACTCACCAACAACTTCATATTGGTCATATTTTAGTTTTAGAGATTAATAAATTATAATATTAGAAAAGAATTGTAATTTAATAAAATATATATAAAAGTATATTAACGTTTTGATTAGGTATATAGTATTATAGTAACCAACTAACCAATAACCGCACTACTGTATTATTATAAAATGAATATTGTATTTCTTGTTTAATGGTATGCACTAAGGGTTATATATCTTAGTCAAGATTCCCTCTACGGAACACACAATGTTAGTATAACACGCCCACTTCACAATGAAGATCTTGTCATTTACCTCCTGGATTTTTAATTATAAACCCATTTCATTATTTTTCTATCGTATTAGACATTTGGACTATAGTGAATAATGCATTTTAATGATAATTTCCAATCATTATTACATGGTGACGTGTACCTTTTGTTGTTTTCTTTAGTATTATTATATTATAAGAAGGATAAAATTAATTTAAATTTTACAATCGTGAATGATTTTAATTAAAATGTTTTGTCAATTTTATCAATTGTATTTCGTGATTAAAAAAAAAATTATTATTATTTTACTTATCAATGCATTTTGAACAGTTCACATTTAAAAGGTACATTAACCCTACACGTTCTTAATGTCGATTGTAAATTCTGCTCATAAATAATTATTTAAACGAATTTGGTACTTTAAAAATGAGGAATTACTATCAAAAAAATAGTTAATTAATATATGTATAGGAGTACTATAATAACGTGTGTATTACAAATATTATTATTATCAGTGATGTTAAGAATTATTCGATTTATCCGAACTCAAAATGTTCGGTTTGGTTCGAAAATGGATCTCAAATTAGTAAATATTCGAACTGATTTAGTTTGGTATAATATATAGTTTCATTGTTTTTGTTTTATAATACCTATGGTAGATTATATAATATAAAATATAATTATAATCAGAATTAATCAAAATCAAAATATTTTATAAATAACTAACAGGTAATAATACACTTTTATACCCAATATTATTATAGTAATTTATGCTACAATATAGTAAATGTACTAAGACCAATAATTGTAATTTTTATTTAACTTTAAACTGTATTATATTTCGATTTATGTTTGATGCAATTTTTAAATAGTTTTAAATGAGGATTCATAAAATCGTAAAATCACTTATTATTATTTTATTTATTGTTATAAATCAATTAATATAAAATAACAACTGTCCAATGGGTAATTATAATGATAATGAATTAATAAATGAGTAGGTACTTAAGAAAAGAAAAAATAATTATTAATATTATAAATACATGCTTTTAACGCAGTAGGTACAAGAATAAAATTTAAAAAAAAAAAAAAAAATGAAATAATTTATTTGATCGGACATTATTGTTGGCAGGCGACACCACCAAACTAAAAGTGTTTTTTTTAATTTTTGCTACGATATAGCAAATGGAGTTATTTCTAGAACTGAAGGAGGTACTTTAAGTACAATTTTCTGTAATTGCAATATCACAATTAAAGATTTTGTAAGCCAAAGTGGTATCGAAAACTAACAGTCTGATTTTTAGTGACTTTAAACCCACAAAATTTGCAATCTCACCCGTGTTTTAGTTAAGTATATTGGTTTTATATAGATAAAAATGTAGATAATTTCTTTGGACTTACTCTAGTTTATTAATTAAATAATCTTGATTGAGATTCTATAATACCATACCATGCCTTGTCATGATAGTCATACGTCTCATTAGATGTTTGAAGTCTTGAAAATCTAAATCTTTTTATAAAATATTTTGAAAATCGTAAGTCACTATTTTTATAATCTTCTAAAATTTGAATATTTTTTGTAAAATTGAATATTATGTTTTTTCTTTTATATATGAAGACACTTTTTTGGTTAGAAATAATGATCCGGTTACCATAAATAGGGTATGCTTTCGATAGTAAATTGCATCTAGTTGGTACTTTATTTAACTCATTTTTCGAATTTCTCAAAAGTCTTTCGTTGGGAGACAAACCAACAATTGTTTTAAGATGTCAATGGTATATAACTTAACTTACTTAAGCCTACCAGTGAAATTTTAAAATATAATTTGCATACCCTTATGCCTGAACATAACTATTGGTTCCTCCTATGTCTAAGAACGGAGTTGTTTTAATTATATTTATAAATTAAATATATATATATATATATATAAGTTCATCGCCAGATTATGTTTTACTAAGAGCCCACGAGAGAATTTTGAGTAAAAAAATTTTAAGATTACCAGCAGATATTTTGTTCAGTTAGACGTCAATTGGGAATTGTCTAATATGCTTCGATTAATGAACGAAATGCAAATTCAGTTTTATCTTTTACAACAGAATTTGAGGACTTGATCGTTAAAAACAAACGCTATTATAAACATCATTTTATATTTTATTTTTAATTAACAATGATAATTTCATATATAATACACCATGTATCTAATTAACATTTTTCTAAAGATATATTGTAAATTTCTTTATAATTAAAAATAAGTTTATGCTTTTTGTACAATACATTTGACCAAAAATAGCATTATATAACAGAGGTAATTCCTAAGTATTATATTTTTCAGCAATAAACAGATAATAATTTTTTTTTACCAGTGTTTACTTTTATTTAATTAATCATTTAAATACAGCAGACGATGAGTGTAGTGGAGATCAGAATACCAATATGAATGTGCATTTCAATTTTTTAATACTCCTATTTTTATATTGGTCACAAAACATTTAAATTAATGAGATATGTTAATTAATCAAATCCCTACACTTTTTTAAGTGTAAGTAATTGGGTAAATTTTAATATGCCTATGTTTACTTTTTGTAGGCAAAAAGTCACCTGTTAATGTATAAAGTGACTAGAGATGATTAAATAAGAAATGAATACAAATTGAAATAGATCAATTTTCAAGGTATATTTTAGATTCTGAGCGGAACGATGAATGTATTGATTCTACAAAAATGTTTTTTTTTTTTTTTTTTATGTATGAAAACCTTTTTTTGGGTAGAAATAATGGTACAATTACCACACAAAAGGAACCTTTCTATACCAAATTTCATCTAGTTGGTACTTTATCATTTTTTGAATTTCCCAAAAATTTTTCCTTTAGAAGCGGAAAATTGGCAATTTTTTATAGGTTTTTTATTATATTTTTTTCCGATGTAAAAAACTATTTTTGGGGTAAAAATAATGGTTCCATTACCACAAATAAGGTACCCTTACTATACCAAATTTCATCTAGTTGGTACTTTAATTAGCTCATTTTTCGAATTTCCCATAAGTTTTTCCTTGAAAAGAATGATAACTCCTTGAATATTGATCGTAGGGATTTGAAATTTATTTTGCATATTTACATATGTAATTTATATTCGTGGTAAATTTTGAAATGGATTATCAATATAATATATTGCAATATATTTAGATACGCTCAGAATCGTATTTTTTAATGCAATATCATTGCATTCAAATCTTAATAATTATAATGAACCACTAATTTCTCCGAGGACCGAAGGGACGAAGGAGGAACGTCCACAATCGGCCTTCCCACTTTTTTTAAAATATACCTAATTTGTTTTAATGATTAAACTAAATTATATATTATATTATAGTATTGTAGTTTTTTTTTTTTTGTATTTTGTTAACGTCACAAAGATAAGATAATGTAGGTATATTACTACCCAAAGCATATTTTAAGGAATTTTAACTGGGCAACACTATAGTAATATTTTTTATATATCAAAACCCCTATACGGCTATACCCTATATAGCTATACCTGAAAATTTGTTTGGTAAATTGTTGAAAACTATATACAAATATATGAAAAATATACAGGATGATCAGCCATCTTGGATTTGTCGCCATCAATCATTTTTATCTATATCATAGTATTAAAATATCATTTTTGATATTTATTTACATATAAATAAGTTACATTAAAAAAAAAAAAAAAAAAATATTGACGATACTTAAAATATAAATAAAAAAGACAATTTGTATTATCATATTCGTAATTAGTTAAAGTTTTGATATTTTATAGCAAATGTATAGTCTTTATTTAAATTGCATCAACTAACGGTAATAAAATATATATTTATTAAATTTAAATTTAAATATTTAAAATAAATAGGTAACTAACAAAATACTTTATAGAATTGTATATTTAACTATTGAAATTTACAAAAAAAATTTAAAATTAAACTTAGCTATCTCTAAATTTTAATTAAAATAATAACAATAATTTCAGGTTTATTTTTTATTTATTTTAGGTTGTCAAATTTTATTTTATAACAATAAAAAATATAAACTTGTTTATGCATTAATAAGATCGCAAAAAATATGTACTAGATAAAAATTATTGATACGGACAAACACGGCTAGACACCTTGTATAACATAATTATATCGAGCACTTGTTTTATAAATAAAGTACTTTAAGACTAATTAATAATCACTCTATATAGTAATATATAAAAATCACAACTCTTAGAATTTAAGTTATACTGATAAGGTTAAATTTTAATATTTAATAACATACTAAAAAGGAAAAATATTTTTAAAATAATGCTAAATTATTTTTGTAAACACTTTTCTATTGAATACATTTAACCTAAATGCTACAATTTAAATTCTGTGTAACCAAAATTTTGCTAAATTATTAAATATTAAATCTAAATATATATTTATTAAATAGATAGATGTTATACAACAATAAATACATAATATAACAATCTATATTATTAAATTGAAAAATAGAGGTGAGGGAAATGTTGTTATTTTATTATTTATGATCTTATTACGTTTTGAAAAATAATTTGGGTAAGGAGTAGTAAGTAAAGATATCTTTGGGTAAATCATAATTGCTGGATACGAAAATGTATTTAATATTTAAAATTACCTATATTATTATTTTTATATTTAGGTCCTTAAAATTTCAAACAAAAATGGGAGGAGAGTAGTACATTATAACGTATTATACGTACATTATAACAGTCTGTAGTTAGTTATTTTTTATTAATATAATCAGACAGAAAACGGTTTCAGACAATATGCTGCCTTGCAACACATATAAACTATGGTACCAAAAGTCACATTGACTGTTGAAACTTGAAATAATAAAAAGTAAAGATAAGTGAGGATGTCGATTGTGAACGTTCTGCCTTCGTCCCTTCGGTCCTCGGAGAAATTAGTGGTTTATTATACTTAAGATTTGAATGCAATGATATTGCATTAGAAAATACGATTCTGAGCGAAACTCAATATATTACAATAATCTATACTAATAATCCATTCCAAAATTTTACCACGTGTGTAAATTACGAATGTAAATATTTAAAATAAATTTCAATTTCCTACGATCTAAACTTATTTAATTATCAAGAAATAAAATAATGAAACCGTAATTTTGCCGATTTTCCGCCATTTTTGGTAGTTTTTCCCCTCCCACGGAAAAGCTTTTGAGAATTTCGAAAAATGAGCTAAATAAAGTACCAACTAGATGCAATTTACTACCGAAAACATAACCTACTTATGGTAATCGAACCATTATTTCTACCCGAAAAAGTGTTTTCATACATAAAAAAAAATATAATACTCATTTCTGTTAAAATTATTCTAATTTTAGAAGCTTATAAAATAAAGTTAGGAAAGTTTGAAAATATTTTGTAAAAAGATTAAGTTGTATATGATTAGACCATTGGCGTAGCGTGGTTTTCAACTTAGTGTATGCGTTGAAATTGTAAGTTAATGAAATCTTGGGGGGCTACGCCCCCCACACCCCCAATACTGTTTTTAAAATTTTACATTCATATATTGTTTTATTTGTATTCATTATTGATATGTCACACTCACAATATACAGTTAATACGCAAGTAACAACTTATAATAATTGTCTAATATAACCGCCAGAATAATGAGATAGACAACAGTCGATGACAACGTATATGCAATACTGATTCCGCATACACGAGTGACGAATACACGTCCGTGAGCGTAACATGTTTTGTTACTAATATTATCGATAAAAAATATAAATTACTGTCGCTAAATGTTTATATATGTATGCAATCGCCAACGTGCATACTGCGTACATAAATAAACATGGTAGGTAGATGGCTACCTATGGCCACTAGATATTATAAGAACTATAGCGCAGCGCAGCAGTGGTGTTGCGGACTAATCAATCTCAATGATTAATGAACTCCATTAATATCAATAAAATCTACATAATATTATGTATATACATAATATACAATATATAATATATTAAATTGAAAATTAGTACAATTGAAAATTTTTTTATAAAAATATAGCATTATTAATACATAAAAAAAAAATTATTTTTGTAATTTGCGAAGTGTATGCACACGCTACGTCACTAGAATTAGACTCTGATAAAATTTTCAAATCGAAAAAGCAAAAATTTAATTGGAAAAAAGTTAAAATCTCTTTTTTAGTCAGAAAATCAATCAATCGTTTTAAAATGTTTTTCTATAATGTAAAACACTTATGTTGACACTCAAAAAAAGTTTCAAGTCCTTATGATCAATACTCAAATAGTTATCACGTAATTAAAAAAATTAAAATAATGAAAATGTTATTTTTCGAGAATTTTTATTTAAAAGCCTATAAAAAAAAATTGTCAGTCACGATATTCAAAATATTTTGTAAAAAGATTAAGTAGTATATGATTATACTTCCACAAAATTAAAAATTTTTAAATTTAAATTTCAAAAGCGATAAACCAAAAATTGCCAGAAATATTAAACATTTTTGGAAAAAAGTTCAAAGTTTTGTACTTAGCCAAATAATCAGCCGATCCGTTCCAAAATTGTACCACACTTGTATATTACCTATGTTAATACTAAAAAAAATTTTCAAGTCTTTAAGATCAAAACTCAATTAGTTATCACGAAATTAAAAAATTTTAAATAATAGAAATTGTAATTTTGCCAATTTTCTACAATTTTTTTGGAGTTTTTCGCCTCCCAAGGAAAAACTTTTGACAAATTCGAAAAATAAGCTAAATAAAGTACCAACTAGACACAATTTGAAACCGAAAGCATATGCTACTTGTGGTAATCGTTCCATTATTTCTACCCGAAAAAGTGTCTTCATACATAAAAAAAAAAATCTTTGTGAAACCAATACATTCTTCACTTTGATCAGAATCTAAAATTATAATTATAATAATATTATATACTTTTGTAGGAAAAAGTAAAATTAATTATGTCAATTGATACAATGCTATTTCACAGCAACATGTATTAATATAATATTAGTAACCAAATTTTCCTATGCCATGGGCTATCTGTCTATTCTACGATCAATGTAATTAACGAATACCTACAAATATATTAACATAACAAGGAAAATTAAATTAAAATATATAATTTAACAAAATCAAATTTCAAGTATAATTCTGTATAATTCTAATACATAAAACTGTTTAACAAATAATGATTTTTAATAATCTTTTATAGTTGGGCATTCTGTTGAGCAGTAATAACATGTTCATTCATAATCATTTGGTACTCTTGAAACCTCTGTGTCATTCTTTCAGAAGCTTTAAGAAATTTGTTGGTGCAATTTTGAGCACACTTTTCCTAGAATAAAAAAATACATAAACTATTAATATTAAAATTCAATACAATAAAACTAAATTAATGTACTATTTTCTACTTCTATTAATTAATTTATTTTATAAATTAACAAAATAACTATTTATTTTAAAGTTTAACATAATGTCATGGTCATCATATTTAGACATCTACATGTATATAATTACATATAATATATCATATTAAATATAGTTATATTTTGTAATCAAATTACTATTAATAATGTTAATTTAAATGTATAAAACAATAAATTATTATTTAAAAAATATAATCGTGCAAATTACAGTTTTTTTTTTTCGAAAAATGATTATAAATAAATATAAATTTAAAAAAAATGTATTATCATTATTTTTACATATTTAAATAGCAAAAGCTAATTGACATCGTTAGGTTTTGTACCTGTTGGTAGGGGGTTTAACTAGAATTTTTTTTATATTAATCTCTAAATTATAAAATATATAATATAATATAATATAAGATAATATTAGTATACTTCAAATATCCACTATTTTTATTTTCCCAAACCCCCCTACCAAGAAGTTGTTTTTTAAGTATAACCTAGTTAATTTATATAATAATCACAAATCATAAATGAAATCAAGGGATGACACCTAGTAGACTCTACACTAATATAATGATATATACAAATTATTGCTTGCGTACACATGTATGCATGTATATTGTGTATAGTCAAGATTGAAAATGCTGTTTTAGTATACAGTAAACTACCTATACACCTTGGAAAGTATATACAGTGCTGTCAATGTTTATTACAGTCAGGTATAATATTATACTAGTACATTGTAGACTACCAATAACCACATAACTCACTAAAACATAATCTGAATATTCCATGTATTAGTATAAGATATTAAGATTTATGAGAGTAAAAAATCACAACATGTGATTAGAACAGTTAGAATTGATCTAAGGATCATGAATTATTAAAAAATAATTTATTTCAATGATTATTTTTTTGATAAAGGTATACCATCATAAAATATTAATTTTTGTATTTTCAATGTTTTTAATTGTTATTCTATAACAATTTTCTAAATCTAATTGTTTTTAATGTATTAATAATTTATGGAGATTATTGCATGATGTAAATATATAGGTAAATGTATATATGGTTAAAATGATCAATTAAAATAAAATTATAAAACTTTTCACTATATTTTAACAAATAAATTAAATTTGTAATATTTTTGTATTTATTTTTTAATCATTTAATATACAAATAAATATTTTTTTCTACATTTAGTACAATTTTTAACATAAATTTAACTTACTTCATCACTTTTAAGATCACCTATTGTAAAATCTGTTGCACAATCCATAAAACATAATTCAGTTAATTTATTATACGACTTAAATATTTCTTTTACCTGAAAAAAAAAATAAAACTTGTTACATAATATGTTAAAACAATATAATAAACAATGAATATATAAATCTATAAATATTACTTGATAAAAAAAAAGTACTTCTAAACAAAAAAATGTATTTTGAAATTCACTTGTTATTTTTAAGATAAAATTTTAACGTGTTGGATCAACACTGTTAGTGTACAAAATACCTAGATATTATAACCATGAAAATAATAGTACGCTTAATAGTACATATAGGACATAGACATACCCATATAAAATTTATAAATATAATAGTAAATATTTTTCTTTATTTTAAAGACTTACACTGGCTAGTTGAGAAGCATCAAAATCCATATTATCTGTATTTGCAATTGTATTCTCCATAACTTACTCGTGTGACTGTATTAATTTATAGGAAAAATCTAAAATTTCAATAAATATACTGGACAATTTTAAATGGAAATTACTAATTACAAAATACCTTACTATTTTTTATTTAAGTTTTAATTTTTTACATAAAATTTTACAATATATTATTATAATTTTTTAAAAAAATGTTAACTAATGTTTTATGATTTTAAATTTCAATAATTATTAATTTAAAGTTTTGTAATAAACTGATAACAGTCATTTAAGTAGTTAGAGTAGAGACGACGTTGATATCATGGTTCTATCTACAATCGTGGCTGATATTACTTTATCACTTATTAACCAGAGCATAGCATGTTCATGGCTCATTGTTCAAGGTTAAGGAACTGTGCTACAATCTACTGGTATATAATTTAAATCGATAACTTAAACGTTATTTACAGAGTTACATAGTTAAAACTCGCCCTTGTGACGAATGTTATGAACTGTGCAGTATATATACTGATGAAACTTCAATATTCAGTGTACTTGCTTCGGCAGTACATATACTAAAATTGGAACGATACAGAGAAGATTAGCATGGCCCCTGCGCAAGGATGACACGCAAAATCGTGAAGCGTTCCACATTTTTTTGTCTAATTTTTTTTATATGAATCAACTTTTTGAATCATCTAATAACAATTCACTTATTTAATATTTTACATCGATTACGTCATATTTTATTCATTGACATTTTCCTGATAATATTTATTATGTCAACTGTAAATTTGTAAGACATAATTAATGTAATAAATGTATTATGTTATATATTATTAACACATTATGTATTATCTATGCTTTAACTTATTCAATTGAATCATCATTAAAACACATTTTAAATGAATAGGTAAATAAAACCAAAAAAATGACATTAAACGACCCATTATTGAGTCCAATGACATAAATTACAAATAGAGTCTAAAGTGGTAGGATCGGATACCCAAGTATTACCTGGGTATCATTAAGAGGAGTAAAGGACCCTATATAACCATACCTGTTGTTTCTGTCTATCCAACAGAAATATGGCAAAATCAAAAGCATTTTATATTTAGAACTTAAATTGTGAGATATTATTTAAACTTGCAGATTACACTCATTACCAAATTCAAAAACATTTTCAGAGTTCATTCTTGAGCGTTTTGTAAAATGTCATCCGAAAATTAACATAATATTATATTTATTTAAAATATGAATACAATTAAAACAACACTCATTATAACTTCGTTATAATTAGTTATCCTCAAAAATGCTTCATTCTTTAAATTCTATATAAGTGTTTAATCTATAAGTTTAATTCAAATGCCACAATTTTAAGCTCTACACGTGGTTGTGACCAGGGTCGTATTTAGAATTTTTGTGCCCTGGGCATTTTTTATCTCCTTCCCTTTTTTTTTTTGAAGACTTAATTTTTATAAGTAGGTAAATCAATGGTAGTCAATGGTAGGTATCAATATTATTACCAAATATCAATTATTAAATTATTGTTATTTAATTACATACCAATAACAAATTTGTTAAATATTTACCATTTTAATATTAAATATTTTATAAAAAAAAATCACTTATACTAAATGAAAACTTTTTCATGCATTATAAAACTACAGAATACTCATTAATATTAAATAATACATATTAGGGACAAATACTAAGTTGAGTGAAATAACCTATTGATAAACGTATCATATATTATATAAAGTAATATTATGTTAAAATTGTTTAATCTTATAAATTTAATTGAACAACAAAATATATTAGATAGGTATAAAGAAATATATAAAATAAAATACATTTTGATTCAATAAATCTTTTTGAAAAAATTTCAGTCAGTCTATTGCATGTGACTCTGGACAAAGTTCAACTTTTTAAAAAAAAAATTAGAATTTTACTAACTAAAATATTCTCCTTCTACTAAATGATTTTAATATAATTAAATAATATGGTATAATATGTTTTTATATTTTAATGATTAATGGTAGCGAGAAATTTAAAAACAACTACAAAATCTGTCTTGAGTAGCTCTATTTTACATGACAAGTGGCACACTATTGTATTCAACAAGTGACGAAAATTCTCTTTAGCATTATAATATAATATTGTTATTTGCTAAAAAAATGATTTTAAAGTAATCATTTTTCATACATAAACTTTTATCAATAAAAATAAATTATTATTATTATTATTATTAATTCATACTAATAAAGTAAACATAATTCTATTTTATTATTTTAAGAATTATATTATAAATAATATAATTATATAATAATTGTATAAATGTGATAATTATCACACTATTTTATTATACGCACTAAAATTTATTATTATAAATAATATTGAAAGTTTTAATATTTCAATGTGTTAATAAATATTAAGATTAAAGATATAAAAAAGATTTAAACTCTACAACACATTGCAATAATTAAACAATATAAATAAAATTATTATTTTATATTAATTAAATATAAATTTTTACGTGTCTGATAAATGAAATCTAATAAAAAAGGAGTAGATATTCTGTAAATATTTAAATTGTTAATTTCATAAAGTTTTCAATTACATATTCTAAATAATTCTGAATATGTATCCAAAAAACTTTTAAAATGTATTTAACCCAAGTCTGGAACAATATAATATAGGTCATAGGATAAAAAAAAAATTCTTGACAGTAACAATCAGAGTAATATTCAATAGTAACAAACGATAAACTATAACAATAAAACATAGACTTCCAATAAACAAAAATTAATTTTACGTACACAAATTATATCATAAACAAACAAATCATTCAAAAGTGGTTGCACACAGTCTTTATGACACATACTTTATTAAAATATTATGTTTCAAGGTTATAACTGAATAACTTTTCTGATTAATAAGTTATAACTTATTAGTTATTAGTAATAGTCACAAACTAAGATGATCAATTTTTTTTAATTAATTGTATAGTAAAATATGATCAAAAAACTAATTTGTAATTCTTATAGTTTCAATTTTTTATATTTTTTTAAATAACCTGTTTTATTATAAAAAAATATATTACTAGGATAGTAAAGTAACAAGTATATTCACAATGTTACATGTTTAATTGATTCAATTAAAAATATATTTTAACATTTTTTGTTTAGTGTTAAGTTTATAACATAATTTAATTGGAATTCTGCCATACTCTCAAGGATTATTTTTCTTTTAAGATTATTATTTTATTATTATTATTAAACAATGATTTTTTTATTGATCTAAATTAAAATTTCAAAATCTAATAGGATATAATGTACTGTAATTTATTTTACATAAATAATTGTAACAATAATAGTACATATATTGTACTATATAGTATAACAAAAATTATTATACATTTAAATGTTATATAAATATTTAAATTTATTTAGATATAATGATAACACATAATTAAAATTCCTTTTTAATACATGAAATGAAGTATTAAATATAATTATAAAATTAAATCACATATTTTTATAATTAACATTATAAATTATTTAAAAATTTATAAATTAACGAAGACAATGTAATTGGAATGAAAAATAACATTAATATGTTATAAAGATCATTAAATTGTTTATAAGTATAACTTTATCTAATAATATTTCAAAACTCTACCAATTATTATCCCATTTGTTATTCCATTCGTCTTTAATTGGTTGATATTTTTCAGTTGTTTGATCTGAAGATGATGCATGAGTATTATTTACATCCCAAGATGTCCAACTATTTTTTCGTTGTACATTTCTATTAAAAGATAAAATAATATGTATTTAAATAAATATATCTATTATCTACAATAAATATTATAAAATTAAATATAATATTAAATATTACACAAAATTATTAATTAAAGAATTATTTTTCTGTAATCAGTAAATAAGTAAGTTTAAACTTATTTGGTCAAAGAATATTTTAAGAAACTGAAATTGGATACCTTACTATTTTTTCAAATGGTATGAAAATTCTATGAAAAATTTGATTTGGTAAACGAACCGAAAGAGGATTGGTTTTGAGTTAATAAGTGTGTTAATTATAAAAACATATACATAGGAACTCATAATAAAGTTCATTATAGTATAATATACTTAGTCAAAACACTATTTTGTTTTTAACTAAGTATTATTTTTTATATATATATATATAAAATATTGAATTTATAGGAATTTTTATAATAATTTATGTTTTATTCATTTATCTTGTAAATGCAATAATTTAAAAATGGAAAATCCACTACCAAGGGTATAATTATTAATTGAAGGGGTCAGTTGATAAAGGTATAAATAGTAATATTTTCAAAGTCTAGAAAATTTTATGTTAGAAATTTAGAGTAATAACTTTTAATCTTACTTTTGATTTCCTGCTGAACCATCTGAAATTAAAGAAGAGTTCTCAGTTGAAAGAACTACAAAATTACTCAACTGTGATTTTGGTGGTGCAGGAGTATTACTGCCAGTAATATTTTGCCACTCCTTACGGCCTAAATCACTTACCTAAATAATAAAAATTAAAAAAAATATATTAACTAATTATAGAAGAAAAAACTATTTCATTAAAATATATTCTAAATAAAATTCATTATTTTTAATAAAAATAAAAATGTACCTTTGTAGACATAGAAGAAAATTGATTGGATACATCATCAACTAAAGTACCTTCTTTTATCTAACAATAGAAATAACAAGCATAACGGAAATCATAAATATTTAATAAACTACATAATGTAATAATTAATTTGATAATAAAAATTAAATAATAATAATAATAATAACATAAAAAAAGTAATAAACTACATAATCTACAATTAAGCAATCTTAAAAATACTTATTTATATAAAAGGCTTTGTAATATTAGACAATATTAATATTTTAAATTTCTGTAATAAACATTTATATAAATAATATAATTAGTAAATAAAGGTAATTTGTTCTACAAAAAAAATCAAATATTTATTTTTAAACATGTAACATTAATTAAATTTTATAATAATTAAATTAAATGGTTAACAAATTATTAACATTAATATTAATATTGTCATGAAATGTATTTAAATCAATATTTTAATGTTAAAATACATTTATCTATTATTTATTATCGTAATTATATAAAAATTATAGTTGATAATTAAATTTTTTATAGTTTATATACAATACTAAATATTATGTAATAAGTGTTTTAAAATAAAAGTCATAATTATGGAAATCATAAAAATATGTTCATGCAACTTACCTTTGAGCTTATGTCAGTAGTTATATCTGATACCTTTTGGGTAGCTAATCCACCTATTTTAATGGCACTTTGTGTGGCATGAGAAGCAAGTTTTGATGCAGAAGATGAAAATAATGACCATCCCTGTAATTATTTTATTTTAATAAATAATAATGAACGTTTAAAAAAATACTAAAATTACAAATACTATGTATTACTATTATATTTTAATATACAATATTTTTCCAATAGTTTTGAAAATAGTAATATAATTATATAGAAAAGCTAATAATTATGTACTTCGAAGTTAATAACCGTTCTGGCGTTTAATTTCATATAATTAAATACCTACATAAATAAATAAATAGCTACGTATATTAAAATTATTTTTTCTTGTATGAAAAAAATACTGGAACATTAGAAAAATATTAAAATAAATGTATAAACAATATGTGTAAGTATTTAACAAAAATTTGTTTGTTTCTTGTTGAACTTGAAATTTTTAAAAAATTCCTTTTTTTTAATTTTTAAATAGTTTAGTTCTGTTCGGGATCGAATACAAATTCTAAATACGGTTCGACATGAAAATGACAAAAAAATTGAAAAATGTTTAATGAAATACCAAATTTATTTAATAGTTCAATCATTTTTAAACATAATAACCAGAAAAAACAAATATTGAATGAAGATTAAAATTAATCTGAAACGTAGTTACACATTAGTTTTAATATTTTATAAATATTGATATGACTTACACTAGAAAATGTCGACACTGCAGAGTCTAGAAGATCCTGAGATTGGCTTCTAGGTGGTTGTTCAACTGTATTGCCAAAGCCAGAATATCGACCACCTTGGTTAGGATGTACATTACTTTAACAAAATAAAAATATAAATTAAATGGCAAATTTATTCGAAGCATCTGGTATATAAAATTAAATTGTTTTGTTTTTATATGTATGTAATATATTTTTAAAAAACATACTTATATCTTAATTAGATACTCTTATTTCCTTACTTAGGTCTTGCCATATTTTCATATTGTTTTCTAGCAAAAAAAGCTTCTTTTTCATCTTTGATGCTCGGACTGATAACATCATTTTGATATCCAGAACTGACTTCATTATAATTTGTGGGCGATTCATTAAAACTGTATTTTTGTGATTGGTTACTATTCCTAATAAAAATTGATAATTACATATAAATATTATATAAGATTAGGCAAGTATTCAAGTTTTATTGAGGGGATATTTTATTTATACCTTTTTGGCTGCAGTGTCATATGCAATCTACCATAAATATTAGATATTTTTCTCAGAATATACATATAAAAGCATCAAATATGTATAAATCTAATATATTTCTTAACATGAATAATTATATAATATCTAAACTATGATAATAATTAAACCGATTTAAAAAGAGTAAATTTCATTGCATTGTTGAATATTGCTGTAAGGAAATTGTTAAAAATAAAATTATCGCCACTAGTGTTCTTTGAACTGCTTTTCAAGGTCTAAATGGTGACTTATCATATTCCAAATAACCATGTAGTGTGAAATACTGTTTTAAATGTTATACTGTTACAAAGTATAATCGAAGTTAATTAATAATGAATTTGAATATCAAGTAAATTACTTGTACATGAGTATAATATTGCTATATAATAATAATATATAAATATCAATAATTTACATGTATTAATTTCCTAGAATTACAAATTTATTACTTATTTTGATAGATCATGTAAGACACCACAACCAATTTTTAATATTTATTTTAACTATTACTAACTTTATTTGTTTTAAATATTTTAAGAATCTTAATATTTGTAAAATATTTATAAGTCAAAATCATAAAAACTAAATTATATAAATAAGAACAAGAGGGTTATTTTAACATCTAGTTACACAACTGTATAAGATAATAACTGTACAGTTAAAAAAATGTTAGTTACATTTTTATATGATCTACACTATAATCTTTTGCTGATGATGTTGTAGGACTCCATTGTTCTCCTTTAGCTAAACTTAGAATCTATAGACATATAACAATAAATTATCAACTATTTAATCAACCTACAAGTGTTTTATTAATTGCATTCACTTTATCTCGATATAGAGCAGCTGCTTTAGTATTATACTTTTGTTCAATAGTCATTGAATCATTCCAATCTGGTTGAGATTTGAAAAATACTAAAGCATTTCTATTTCCACCAACCTAAAAATTAAATATAACAATAATTAGGTATTTATGAATTAAAAACATTTTGATGGTTATACAGTCCTATAAAAACTGTTGGTGAATGATGTACTACAACAAAAAATGATTGGGGCCAACAAGCAATAATACTAAATAACGAACAATAAATAAATAATAGTTTTGTTTAGATAAATTATGATAGACAATTTGATAAGACTTACTCTCATTTTTTCTAATTCTAAATCCTTCCATGAATCCATAGTGATTGATCGAACAAATGACAAATGAACTCCAAGGCCTCGGTGTTTTCCCGAACACATTAAACATATCCATATACCATATGACACAGAAGCCCATTGTGGATTATGAGATCCACACTCGAAACATTTCTAAATAATAAATTATTATTAGCCAATTTGTTTACTTAAAAACATATTTATCTTCTTACCGAATTATCTTGTTGAGTCATAAGCTCCTGTAATATTCTAGGCGTTTTGTTTGTTAAATGTTTCAAACTCATGGTAAATAATATAACAAACCACAAAACTTGTTAAATGAACAATTTCTAGTATGAAAACAAATTATAAAAATATAATAATACCTAGTGATTCGAATTAAAAAATGTAATTTATACTACATATACAATTATAGATACGTAGCTAGTAAAATTATTGAATTAAATAATATTTTTTTAAAGAAAATATTTAATTGGAGTATGTAAAATAAACGTTTAATTGTGTTTTTTCCTATTTATTTTTACTAAAAATTCTATCTAAACCATTTTCCAGTACACATTCAAATTTAAACTCCGATTACTTAGTTCTATGAAGCCACTAATTCTAGAATAGAAATATTATACTAGACATTTAGACTACAGAATTCGGATTTCACTACTTCAATACTACAATGTATTAATAAAATTAAGATCTGAATCTGAAATGAAAAATGACTTGTGACGTGTCGCCTTTTATTGATAACGATATGGACATTATCTCCAATGTTGTTTTATGACTTATCAAGATCAGGGTTGTTAATCTTATAACATCGTTGGCCGTTGCTTTACAGTTTACAGAAAAATATTTTAAATAATCACAAATTAAATTAAATAATTTATTAATTTAAAACCAATGTTATATTCTGTGATAATATTTTAATAATTGACTACCTTAATTAACAATTAACTTATTTTGTGAATATAATTATTGTACCTTTTTCTGTAAATATATACATGTTTACGTCTATGAGTATAACCATTGATTATAGAATAGTCTATTCTATAATCAATGGTATAACTAGAGCCTTATTTTATAGATAAATAATCTAATTATTTATGTAGGCTCTCTAAATATAACCATTGAACTCTATACACAGATCTAGATAATAACTAATTAATATTATTATAGATATAACCATAAACAGAGCAAGTTAAATTCGGGATACGTTAGTCTTATTCTATGGTTTATCCCATGTTTCAAATGGTTCATCTGAAATTCTGAACCATAGTTTATTTTATTCAGTGTTGTAGAAACTGCCGGTGCTAATAAATAAAATAAATGTAAGGCTCCATCGTCCCTCGCTACAAGTTATAATAAATTAGTGATGTAATAAAATAGATAGAGTTCATGACAAAATGTCATGTTTTATTTATGATTTAGGTTTATAAATTTATTTAAGGCATGAAGTATTTTATAATGGTATACACTATACAATATATAATACATGATCTGTTTTGTCTTGATGGTATTAACACAGACCATAGATTATATGAAACATAATCCTAATGTGTGAACAGACTATATAAATTATGATAGGCTGTAGCATAAACTATAAGACACGGTCCATAGATAAGTAATAACTAATGAGTATACAAGGTTTTCAAAACCGTACTGACGTAGTAAATTCGCTAAGAAAATAATAAGAATTAAAAATGATCATTCTTTATACTGATTTTATAGTTTTATGCTATAAAATTATGAGGTATAAAACTATAAACTGTAAAGCACGTTGTTATCAATAACAGCAACCAGTGTAGCCATTCGACGGGTAATCTCCTTGGTCATAACAATAACAATAATAATCGTGACCTACTCTATGTACATATAAATATAAAAGAGTAAATGGTTTTGGATTTTTGAATCACACTGTCCAAAGCGTTATCAGCAGTTTGTTATGGCGGAAAACAGGTGTTTTGTGTTTATATATCAGTAGACGGTATAATGCAATCTGTCATCAATGTCATCTGTGTGTAATCTGTAGTGTAATAGTATTTATGAAATGATTCACGTTTAATTTTTAATATTATTCTCTTCCGTTCTATTTAATTTTGACCGCAAAAAAAAAAAAAAAAAATAAAATAAATTTAAGCTTCAATGCTCAATGGGTCCGTGACTCAGTGTCTCCTTCGCATAGTACATCAAGATAACTTAGAATATCTAGTGGTAATATAATAATTAATAATAATAATAATCGTAATTCGTAACAGCTATTTAGTATTTAGTATTTACCGCTTACAACACTTATGTGATCGGTTGTTATTGTTATTGATATATATATATATACATATCCGTGTGTATATTTTATTGTTGGACAGTTCTCACTCGAAATAATTAACAAGATGAGGTAATGGATGTAGTGTTTCCTATGCAATTTATATTGTGCTTGCCACTTGGTGCCCTCCTATCAAATTAAATTACCAATCACCAACATGGATTCCAGGGTACAGCCTTCTAACAAGTATTTTCCAGGTAAATTATATGAACACAATTCATCTTGACAC
>CM023358.1:38474124-38486735 GCA_013282895.1 Eriosoma lanigerum
TATTTTGTATAAGAATAAATTAGGTTTAATGCTATCAATCCGACTGTTGGAATGTAATACGCACAAGATCATATATAGGAATAAAACACGCATCCAACCATGGTCGGGAATATATACGCATCATTACTTAATTGTACTTTGTTATACAAATATGTCTAATATTTCAAATACAGAAATATATTACAAAACATTTCATGAAAATATTTACTCTTTGTAATATATTTTCTTCTAGGTAAATAAATATTTTTAATTTATTTAGGACTAAGTTAAAAAAAAATAATGTTCTTTTTATTTTTAAAATTCTATAGGTTTTCAATATACCTAATCGATTAAAAAAATGTGTAATATTATAAAATGGATCAAGATATTTGAGAAATTGCTCTACACATTTATATATAAAACATATATATTTAAATCAGTTACGCAACAATTTTTGTTTGTTTTATAACAAAAATGTAGATTAAAAAAAATTAGAATTATTTTTAAATTAATGAACTACATAATAATTTTAATAAAATTTTATATTTGTATTATTTCAGTTGCAATGGCAGATAATGAAGAACCCTATCCTAGTCTTTCTGATTATCACGATTATGAGCCAAACTTAGAATTTGATGATACTGAACTACAAAGTCCAACAGCTGATATTGGTAAATTGAGTTTATTACACTATTATCATTTATTTTAAATAAATAGTAATATAAATCATTATATTTATAACTAGATATTATATTCAAAAATATTATTTTATCTTTTAGATATAGAGAAAAGTTTAGCCAATGTAAATGGTACAGGAGGAACATTAGATTACATGGAATCTCCTGTTTCTGATGGTACTATTGAAGAAAATTTTGAAGAAGAACTAGTAAATGCTCCTAAAGTTTCTGAAGGAATAACATCAATCAATGACAAGGAAACAGGCAATTTGTTAGATGATTTGGAAGCAGATGATGTAAGTGAAATAACTAAAACTAGTGAATATATAATATATAAAAGTATTTTTATATTTTACTAATTTTTACTTCCATGTCCCTTGCAAATAATGGTCATTAGTAAATACTAAAAGTGATATTTGAACATTGTATTAGTTATCAATTGTATGTAAAACCTTTTATTTCATTATTAAATTCTAAATGTATATATATATATATATATATATTTCTGTCTAATGATAATAGAAATCATTAATGTTATTTGACAAATCAAATCGCCCCTAAATTATCCAATTTTTTTAAATAAAAAAAGTGTCTTTAAAGCCAGTACATTATATATAATGAAGGATAAAACCACTTATTTAAATAATTCATACTTCACTTCTATTATATTAATGAATAGTAGTATTTTATAACAGAAAAACAATAAAAAATCAATATTCATAAAATGATGCTCTATCCAACAGAAAATACAGAAAAATAACCGCATAGAACTAAAATGTATCATTTGACTTAATTTTACAATTTAAATACTTATTATAAAAAAGAATTAATATAAGTAATAGGGAGAATATAAGACATTTGTGGCATCTTAATGTTAAATAAATAATAACATACTTTAACTTTTGTACTACTAAAATTGTTATGCCTTGCAATCTTATATCACATTTTTAATGTTCCTAATTAAAATATTTTAGTAAATTAACTTTTAATATTTTAAAACCTATTAAATGCAAATTTACTTTACAACAGTAATTTTTTATTGAAAATTTACTATTTTTATTATATTTAATATTCATTCATTTAAGCTGTAATTAATGTTTAATGAAGAAATATTTTAAAATGTTAATGATGTTAATGATTATTTAAAAATTGTTTAGTCAAAAGAAGAAGAAGACTTTAGTGATGTTGCTAAATATGGTGTAGTGGATGTAGTTGGAGATGATGCAGTAGGGCGTAAAATTATTGTAGTATCAGCTTGCAAATTACCGAGCAATAAAGAAGTTGATCATCCCAGGCTTTTAAGGTTTATATTTATGTTTAAAATTAATTTTGACAAGTTATATTTATAAAAACTTCTCACTTATTAAATTTACTTAAGATATAAATTAGTACTTTCATCAATTAATAAACTTGATTTTAAACTTTGATTTATTTCTGTTTTTTAATAATAGATATCTAATGTACACTTTGGATAAATTTGTGGAACAAGACTATAGTTTAGTCTATTTTCATTATGGGTTGACTAGTAAAAACAAGCCAACATTATCGTGGCTATGGCAAGCATACCGTGCATTTGATAGAAAATACAAAAAGAACTTAAAGGCTCTATATTTGGTACATCCAACTAGTTTCATCAAAGTTGTTTGGCAACTTTTTAGAGCTGTTATTAGGTAACTTTTATTAAAATATTATCTATTTATTTAATTGCATAATGTCAAAATGTTTAAGTGCAAAATTTGGACGAAAAATTATGTATGTGAATCATTTACAAGAACTGAAACAGTATTTGGATTTAGATCAATTAAATATTCCAATACCAGTTTTAGAGTAATTATTATAAAATATATGTAAAATATTCTTATAATTTTAATTATTCAATTGTTTTCTTATTTAGTCATGAAGAACAACTTATGAAAAAAATAAATAAAGGGAAAGTATCACAAGTAGAACTATTAACTGAACAAAAACCGGAACCATTGCCAACTCAACAATTTGGTGTATCATTACAATTTATAAAATCAAACAATAATGGAGAAATAATTCCTCCATTAGTACGAAAATGTGTAGAGTACCTTAGTCTACCAGATGGTAATAAAAATGTAAAAATGTTCAATAATTATTTTATAATTTTAATTGTCTGATATATTTAGCTTTAGAAACTGAAGGTTTGTTTAGAAGATCTGCAAATATTAATCATGTAAGAGATTTACAAAATCGTATCAATCTCGGTGAATCAGTAGACTTTGGCAATGATGTGCATCTTGCAGCCGTTTTGTTAAAAACATTTTTACGAGAACTTGAAGAACCTTTGATGACATTTGATTTGTTTGATGAAATTACACAGTTTCAAAGTAATATTATTATTTCAACACTATATTATTTATTTCATAACACCATCTTACAAATCCAGTTTTATTTCATATAATAAATATGTGAGAATAAAGTCAGTATATTTTTAATTTTAGCACTTCTAAAAGACGAACGACCTAGGCAAGTGAAAATTCTAATATTAGAAAAATTACCTCTTGATAATTACCATTTACTGAAATACCTTATACAATTTTTATCAAAAGTAAGTATTTAATGTACAATTACAAAACATATATTTTTATATTATTATAATAGTTTTTAGTATTATTGAATTGTTTTAGACTTATGTATTTTATTTTAATGATAAGTAATATTTATATGAAAATGTAAATGAGAGATATATTTTATATAATATATATATATATATACCATTTATTTTAGGTAATGGATAGATGTGATCTGAATAAAATGACATCATCTAATTTAGCTGTTGTATTTGGTCCAAATTTAGTACGAAGTCCAAATAGCCAATTGTCTTTGGCAGCAATTGGTCCAATTAATGCTTTTACTGATTTTGTACTAGTCAATCATGACCAAATTTTCATCATATGATGATAATACAAAATATGTAAAATATTCCGTATGTATTATTTTATGACATGGTAATTGTTTATTGACATTCCAAACTTAATAACCATCTTGTTTATTATATGTTACCACATCATTTCCAAACTAATTTTGCAATAATTAAATTTATTTATTAGTTTACTTACCAATGAGTATTCCATTACTATAAACTTGTTTGTTTATTTTAACCATACAAAATTGTATTTAAAAGTATTACAAATTTATCAATATATCAAAAATATAATTATTTGGAAGTCATTTTTTTTTTTTTATCATTTTAAGTATTATTAATTTTAAAGTATCAAATAATTGAGATCATTGTACATTAAGCATTTTTTAAACTTCAGAAAATGTATTTAATATTCATCTATATGTTTATAAGTGCATTTTATTATGAAGATAAATTTAAAAAATACTGTAATATCTATTATATGTCATGTTATAATTGATTTTATTATGGTTTGTGAAATATTTTCTTTTATTAAAAATACAATTAATTGTATTCTTTAGTAAAACTACTTTCTATGTTTATAATCATATAATTGCACTTAACTTTTAAACTTTGGTTCACAACTTAAATTGTTTTATTTACTTTAGCAATTTAATTTATTTGTTGATTATTGATATATTTAAGTACTGATTTTTATTTTTATTTTGATACATTATAAGAATTCTAAAATATTTTATTATTTATTCTGATTTTTATATTATTTTTAACTAATCTTGTTTTTATTGATAAGTAAATTTCAATATTCTCAATAAGATAATGAATACTTAATTATTACATTATTAACTAATTAATGTATTTTGTTACACCCATCACTGTACTAAGTATGTATTGGATATTCAATTATTTTATTTAGAGCATTATTAATGCATATCTTACCAATGTACTCTTAGGCAATAATTATTTTAGTGTATGAATGTTAGTGCATTAAAGTATTTATTGTAAATTATATTTGCTTATATAATAATCAGTGGTTGGAATGGCACTATAATTCTATCCTACTTTGTGTTATATAATTTATATTGCTTCATTAATATATACAATATAATGATGAATATTATAAATAGTATTAATTTGATCTGATTCATACGTGTATAATACATTAATAATTTATTAATATAATCAACTGATTAGTATTAATTATGTAAGAAACATTTTTTTAATACATGTATTTTTCACATGTTTCTACTAGCCACTTCAATCATTGAAATTATACATATATGTATATATATATTTAATTGTTTTTAGTATATATATATCATATATACTATACATATAACTTTTATAAATTCAAATTAGCAAATAACTCAAAATATAAAATAAATAATTAAATATTAACAAACATAGAATACATTTTGTATTTTTATTATTTATATCCAATTTAAATATATAATAAATCATATAATTGTTATATTATATATCATTTTAAAGATTCAAGATAGTTTCGTAAATACAAATATATATATATATATATATATATATATATATATATTATGTACTTTAATTATTGCATACTTGAAAATGTATTCATACTTAAACTAAGTGTATAATTTATTTAATTCATGTATTTCACCAGATGCTTAATATTTGTATACCAAAGATTTTGTGTATTATTATTTTATTTTATATAAATTTATAAATTATTGGAAAATAATTATAATTGAATGTTACCTAATTAATGTACAGACAAATAATTCATCCATATATTCTGGTCAAATAGTTTATAATTGAAATTTAGTGATATTTGTATATTATTGTTTTAACTATTTTAATCCATTTTAGGGTTTTTGTACACAGTAAAGTATATCAATATTGTTGACGCATATGATTGTATATTATTTTATTAAACAGACTAGCATCTTTCCATATATTTTCCTAATTTATAATTATTTCTTACAAATGTAATTTGTTTATATATATTTATAAACCAAATAAACTTAATAATGTTATAAAAACTTGTATTAAAATTTTCATATATTAATTTATAAATTTATAATATATATATATATACAGAAGTTTTCACAAAACTTCTCAAGGCAGGCAATTTTTTATAAAAAATACATAACAAATATTATACTGGCAAAATAATTTCTAGGGGAGTAGTAATTGCCCCCACTCAAAACCGCCTTTGTACTAATATGTTAGGAATTAGAGTTTCGTATTATTATACATATTTACACTATATATATATATATTTTATGTGGAAAATATTTTAAGGCTAAAACAAATATATCTGTTCCAATTAATAAACAAAATCATAAATATGGATAATTGAAATTTACCCAAAACAATGAATTTCCAATAAAAGAGTATAAATGTTCACTAAAAGTTAACAAGTTAAAATCAAAAATTTAGTTTGTATTAAAATGAGTGAAAATAAATAAAAACTTTCATTTTATTAAACAATACAATAAACGAATAAATATTAATTAAAAATAAAAGTTATTTATATCTAATTATATATTAAAACTAAAATATAAAATTTCAATAAAACTATGTGTAGATTAGGTTATATAATACAAAAATGTAATTTTTAATTATAACTACTATTTATTGAATTAATTTGTTTTATATTGATAAATATTTTGCCAGTCAAGTCCATCATAAGGTAATTTAGATTGAATGAATGGTGAAATCCATGTTACGTACCATTTTTCTCCAAAAACAGTTTCCAAATTCCGCATCAACCCAAAATTATAATTATCTTGCTTTTCATGGCACACCAAACCTTTGCATACCTTGCCCAAGTGATAAATTAACAACAATGTTGACATTATAAAAGCTGCAAGATTTAAAACCAATAACATGAGAAAAATTTGTTCTGTCGTCAACTTGAAACCAGTTATGATTAATTGTATTAGCAATAAAGATGTTAAATCTGAAAATCTAATGGTTACTTCATAATATACATAGTAACTAATTAAAATAATTTCATAAAAGTTAACCACAGAGAAGTAAAGCAAAAACCATAAAAAATATCGCCTGTTATAATGCCCTATACATGTTGTACTAAAAGCACAATGATGATCTCTAGTCAAAATGCAAATGTCACATACATTACAATGCCAACACCTTGGAGGCATACCAAATTGACATATATTGCAGTACATAATATAATCTGTAAGAATAAAAAAATGTTAAATATAATATATGTCAAACATACATTTATTATTAAATTAATTTGAATTTATATACTTTTTGATGGATTTTTGAACATGGTTAAAGATTGTCTTACTATTGATGAATCTACATAAATGACAGCCAAAAAATTTGCAATTATATTGAAGACTACGTATGACAATGGCAGCAAATGCGTTAAATACAAAACTGATAGTAGCTGATACATATATGGTAATATGTGAAATACATTGATACAATAGTTCACTGTTATTAACAACAGTAAAACTAAGCACAAAATTATTTCTGTAAGGCTCTTTTTTCGAATGGCTTTCATAAATCTGTACAATTTATCTAAATTTTCCATATTTTTCACTTTTAATTTTTGCCACTTGTTTCGCTACCTACTGTAGTACTGCTGTATTTTAGTACTATTATGAAACACGTGTCCATCTACTACCACAGTTATATAAAATGTACTATCAATGACACAAACTGTTCTTTTAAAAATTCTAGTGTTATGTTAAACAATGTACCAAGCACCAGTAACTTTTAAATGTATCTAATGTTACCAACCAATTTTCTAAAATTATAAACTTATACGGAGCCATAAAATACAATTTGTTTAATTAATATAATATTGTGAATTATGATTCAAAAATTGTTAATCAACTAATATACTTTACTAAATAAAATACTGTGCATCTCTTGCTAAATATGCAATAATGTAGTATCTGTAGTCTATATATAAAATATTAATGGTTACAGTAATATATTCTGTAGTTCTAGCACGAAGAGTAAATACTAGTTTAGAAAATGAGAAAACATAACACAAATTACATATTCAAAATAACATCTACTTATTCAATATTCATATTCATCATATAATATAGTTTTTAGATTTAGATTGAAAAATAATGTTTTGATATCTGATAATAATATTTGATTATATATTTTAATACGAGATTAAAAATGTGTAATACTAGAGGGCAGTATGTGTCCTCCAGTATGTATAAAAAATCTTTTTTTAGTTTGGTTATTTATAGGTAACTATACTGCTGTTTTTAAATACTATTATTTTTATAATCCATTTGAAAGATATAAAATAATTTTGTACAAAATTGTTAGATATAAAACATCAATTACAATATTTTGTAGTTGATAGTTTCCTTTTGCTATTTATTTATAATGTTTACCTAATCATTAAACATTTAAAAATATAAAATTATTTAAATACCAATTAATTATGTTTAATTCATAATATGTTCATTAATTAATAAAGTTTAAAATTAAAAACAACAACTGACAACTTATTTATCTTTTATTCTTGTAAAATTATAAATTTAACAATGTTCATTAACATTAAAAAAAAGCTCAACACAGTAGAAATATATTATTAAAATAATAAAATATAATATATCTACAAAATAATTTTTATATCCCAAAAATCATAATATAAATTTTTTATCATGTAACAAACAATATATGTATGGCACAAAATGTGTTATCTTCATAAATGAAACTATAGACTGGAGATGAAGTGAATCATGATTAAAATTAATTATTAGATGTTTAATCAAATTAGAAAATTTGATTGATTTACTTACATTTTTAAAGAAAGAAAATAAAAATGGTATATTAGTTTGGCTCAGACTAAAAAAAACCACTAGTTTCATCTATGGTGATCTAATTTTATAAACTATTAAAAATTTAGCAACAATTATTATATAAAGTAAAATAATTTATAATAAAAATTATATTGGCATCACAATAGTTATATTTTTAGTATAACTCAAAATTACTATTTTTAAATTCATTTTTATATTATACAATTAAAATCAAATAATAAACATTATAAATCATATTTATGAAAGATTTATTTACAACTAACAAATAATGGTTTTTCTTAAATATTTAGTAAATTAAAATATAATATTTTAATTCTTAAATATTAATCTGATTGAAAATGCATTATGCATTAAATCAAATGTATAGAAATATCAGAATATTATGTATAACAAAATCATAATCACTCTGTATATAAATAAAATTAATATATTTATCAAAATATTTTATTACAATAAATTAGATAAATTAAGTTTAATACTAATTAAAATCACACCTAATATTAAAAAAATTGAGATATGGCTGGGAAAACTTTTTAAGTATAAAGGTATTTATTTATTGTATACCTATCCTACATAATTGAGCTTGGAAATAATGGTATTTTTTCTTACTTGTTATGTTTTCTAGCACCATTTTTCATTACACCATTTTATTGCACTTAGTTCATTTATTTTACTTCTTTCAACAGAATTATATTTTTAGGACATGTAGGACTGTCCATCGGGTTTACTATCTAATCGTTTGTGTCCACCCATCTGAGTTCGTGTTTGAAATAACTCTCTGATAAGAGTTGCCTTTTCTCTTTCTAATGTTGATATTCTTTCACTCTTTTGTCCTAATTCCTGCACGAAAAAAAAAAATATAGATTTTACATTATAATATAAGACATATATAAAATAATATCAAACCTCAGTAAGTATATGATTGCGATGTTTTAATGTAGCCATTACTTGAGGATTTTGATGTAATACCATTCCAGGATTACTTGCTGATTGCACAGCTAAATTCATATGTAATGGTAGACCACCCCACCGTTCACCACCATCTGTTAATGCAGACAAATGTCTATTAACTTCCAAGACTCGAGCCCGTTGTAATTCAATACGTTCCTGCTGTGCTTCAGTCCATTGATCTTGCTTTATATTTAAAAATTAAAAATTAATACATTTAATTATGTGTATATAAAAATTATTAATAAGTAAAGATAGAAATATTAATAAATTGTATTTATTTATTTTTGACATCTTACAGTATGTGAATTTGTTCGTCCAAGGTACTTCATTTTTTCTTGTACAGCAGCTATCTGCTTGTGATACCAGTCTTTTGCCCTTTCAACAGCTTGAAGACCATGCATGAGAACTTCTTTTTCCTGTTCAATTTGCTTAATTCTTTTCAGCTGAATCAATAGAAAACAAAATACAATCATTAGTTATTAAATAATTATTGCTTCAATCCCCTTACCATATTATAATCAATACCACTTTGAAGAGTATGACGTCGAGGTTCTCTTCTTCGTTGATTAATTCTTTTATATGTTTGTTCACCTGGATATAAAACGTATAAATATCAATTATCGTAATGTTTATGTTAAATTGTTTATTTTTAGTGATTGTTTTAATTAAGTACTTGATTGTTTTTCACTTCTAGAACTGCTCTGATCATTTAATAACACTCCTAGTTGCCAATTTTGTAAAGCTGTTCGTATTTCTGCCTTATCAATAATACGTTCACCAGAGGCAAGCTGTAAACCACGTTCTAAACCTGCTGCAGTTCTTGGAGGTTTAGGGGGCCCAAAAAGTGATGATGAAGTGGACTTTTGTGGTAACTGATGAACATCTTTATTATTACGCTCTAAAGCTAATTGTGGCATACTAAGTGTTCTTTGTTGTGTAGGTCGAATTGCAGCCATGTTTCCATTTGTCCATTGGACATTAGGTTTTATGTCTACATCTAAAAGTGGAGCTGATGGTGGCCTTATGGAGTTATTATCCCGACGTCCATTTTCCATTTGATTTCGAAGTAAACACATTTTTAATCCAGTACAAAAACGATCAAAAGACAATAGACCATTAGGTGGTGTTACTTTTCGAAGACTGTCTAGTACTCCTTTTGGTAAACCTTTTGTACCATCATCTTGCCAACGCATTTCGATTTCTGACAAAAAAAAAAAAAGAAATAATATTTTATATTATAAAAGAAAAAAGTAATAAAATTACCAGAAAATTTAACATGTCCAGTTCTTTTATCATCTAAAATGTCAAATAGTGTTCTCATGGACAAAACAAATTTTGCAGGCAATCCTTCAGTGGCTGCATGAACATCTCCTGCATTTGTGGGAGTCATGGCAATAATAATATGTAACGTTCTGCTGATATTGCCTGTGTATAGTATAAAATTCAAAATAATTAAATTATATAGATAGATGTACAAACGAAACATTTTCTTTGAGTATTTTATATAAATAATAAAATATGTACCACTTTTATATTATAACAAATTATTCTACGAATGATTAAAAATGTGTTTTCTTTATTTTTAAAGGCACCTAATAATAATGTACAAGTTTCATTATATATATTACTTCTCATATATAATAATATATAACAAAGAACAGGCTTAAATATAATGAATCACTATAGTAGATCAGTAGGTACTAATAATCATAGCATTAAATTGACGGTAATGTTGTGTTAAATATTTAAAAATTTTAAACAGTAATTTGTTGATATTTTAATTTTAATATTATAAATTGTTAAATATTTGAATATAAAACTTACTCGTATGTAATAATTTAGTCAAGTCGACGATAAGGTTAACGAATAATGAGCCGGATCACAGCTATATGGATATATATTAGTACTTTAGTAGATTTCGCTATAATTATATAATACCTGAAAATTATGAAATTAGTATACTATGGTCAGCTGACCATTGCGACCAGATTTTTGAATCCGTATTATTATTATTTCGCGTTGTCCTAAAAACGACGTGCTACTCGGCTGCAGATAATATCGGTGCGATGCTGCAGGCGCGTAGTTAGTGGACGACAACGACATTGCGTTCGCGACGTTAGTAGTGCCGTAGAAAGGCGTACTTCCTGACGGCTGCCTACTACTACGTGTTGCCCACCGTCTTAACGGCTGACAGAACGAACAACCTTAACTCGTAACCCGAGTGCAAAAGTGTCTGGTAAGTAGCCGTTGGTAACAGGACACGAGAACACGAGTAATCGAGATGAGTGCCGATTGGCGCTTACTGTTTATCATAATATTGTATTTTGAGTATGTATTAACAATTCAGTATTCAACAGGTGCGCCGCCCGCATATTTTCCCACCTACATCAGCGATGACTCAAAATGCACCACAGACTTTAATATTATGGCAGTGGGCCAGAGGCAAACTGACAACTTGGCAGTTAGATCGCGTTCCGACTGTTCCGATCTCCCATTGGCCGTTTTCAAACAATTCAGCAGTTAATTCGTAATATTTTGATAAAATTCCATTTGAAATAATACCAATTTGGCAATTTATATAATATAATATAATGTACCCACCTATACGCTATACGGCTATTGCTAAACCACTGATTTTATATAATATATTATTTATAATAACAAAATAATATAAATAATTATAAATACTTATAAATCATTAGAAAAAAGGAATATTAGTTATTAATGTTATTAACTTAAACGTTAGTGTTAGAAATTAAATAGATAATTAACTGCTAGGAAGATATAAAGAATACAACATCTAATGAACTATAAGTCTATAGTGACTATAGTTTAGTAAAAATTGATATTTATTTAATATGTTATATGTATAATATATGTACGTGAATAGTTGATGTAAATACATAAAATAGTTATCTATAAGTCTATTTAGTTATAAAAGGTCTATATGAAACCTTCATACATCTATCATAGAACGATTTTAGAGGTAATACACATCATATTTATTTTACATAATATAATATAAACGATAAATTCGTCCTATAAGTTATAAAATTATATTGTCTAATAAACATCTCCTGAAGACCATAAAGATGTACGAGAGTTCTACATAGATAACTAGATCATTTATTTACATATTATAGATGTACGATGTTTACTGGGTAATATAAGGTCAATAAAAATAAAACAGAGACTCAAATTTTTTGGAGATTAAGTGGAATGTGGTTAGATCATATTTTTTTGATAATGATTCTAAATTCCATTAAATCTCGTTTTTAATATTTATCTTCCAAATTAATAAATGTCACTAATGCG
>CM023358.1:38501578-38530172 GCA_013282895.1 Eriosoma lanigerum
CATAAATTTTGTGCCCATGGGCGCCAAATTTCTAAATACGGCCCTGCTTATAGTAACGTAATATAATGATCATTTTGTAGTGAACTTACAAGTAACACGTTCTACATTAAACGACGAAGTTAGTGACATTGTAAAATGTTGCAATTTACTTCAAGATTGCATAGAATAAACTTTAGGACTTTTTTTAATTAATTAATTAAACTTTTTAATAACATAAAAATAACACACCAAAATTATAAGTAAAATTTGAAGTTAGATACCTATTGTATCTACCTGAGATTTAAGTAACGTACACAGACGTCTTGACATTAAGAATATAGTTTAAATCTAAATCTATGTTAGTTTACATCTAGTATTTATATTACTAGACCAAGGGAGTAGAAAGGATGTTTACTACTATCAAATCTCCTTATTGGATCTTTGGATAGCAGTACCTACAATGTTGTTTTCGTACTTTGTTCCAAAATGATGTCACTCCTTTTATGGTCTGGTTAAACTGCGTAAACAACTTGTTATTATAAATCTCCAAATTTTTATATTGTCTAAGAGATTGGTTTTTTAAACTCTGGGACATTAATTCGCCCACTAGTAGGGTGCGCTATGTGTTAAATAACAACAGCAGTTGTTATTATTTTAAAAACAATCGTTATTTCATATTATTTATATATTATTGATTAATAATTATTAGTAAACCACCTGGGTTTACTACAATTTCATTTCTCTTAATAATTGTTAGAACTTAGAAATCTTATATACCTAGTCTATTATGTTATTGAAAGAAAGTTTATATTTTCATTATTTATGTTTAGTTAATTAATCTGTATATTATTAAGTTAATTTGAGGCTTTTTAAATTAATTAATGACGGTGTGTATGCATGGTCAGATTTTCAAATTGTGTTGTCGTGGCTGGTGAATCACCATTCTTTATTAAAGTTGTTTATTTCGAATAGTGTTCACCAGGCACAGGAACTCTTACCCCAGTATCATTGGGATTATGTCAACATGAAAAACAATCCTTCCGACTGTGTATCCATAGGATAATCAGCTTCAGAGTTAGTTACCCATATATTATACTGGTCAGATCCTAATTTCCTACGTCAACACATTTTGAGTTGAGATACTATAATTTCACGCGTCCGT
Organism: Eriosoma lanigerum; assembly: GCA_013282895.1. Taxonomy (NCBI): domain Eukaryota; kingdom Metazoa; phylum Arthropoda; class Insecta; order Hemiptera; family Aphididae; genus Eriosoma; species Eriosoma lanigerum. The sequence continues at coordinate 38,502,720 of CM023358.1, forward strand.
GTAGATCAACTCCCTGAAAGACCAAAGTTATATCCCTGGCGGTCCAACTAGAAATGAATGAATGGTTTTCCTGTTTTTTAAATCATAACTGTATGATTAGAGTGGTAGTGGTAGGTTAGATGAAACGTTTCAATGTTTTCAACGTTAGAATTATTTGTATCTTGATGAACTACAAGTGGCATTATTGATTATTTTAAGTATGTTGCAACGCGTTACCTTTGCTTCTTTATTGGTGAATCTACATCATAATTGGGTTGTACAGCGTCCTTTGCCTAGTTTGCCCCAATTTTTTGATGACCGAGATAATAGTTGTCTGTGCGGGTTGATGCCTTCATGTTCTAAATTGGCACCGAAACAAAACCAGCCTATCCATTTATCTAAATCTTCCTATTGGTCCGTTATGATTATATAACATTGGCACCTTGTTACCTGACATTCAGATCATCAAGTTGTTACAGCATTGATTTTCTGTCAGTTCTGAATCGTCGCTGTCACAGCAGTTATACGCAAAATATTTAGTAACTGTACTATTTGTGTAAGATCTATTGCTATAATTCACCATCCCTTAATGGCATACCTTCCCGGGATATGTGTCCAGAAGTGTCGACCATTTGTTGGAGTAGAATCTTAGGGGTAGACTATGCAAAGCCCTTTGCTTTACATGAGTGCCCTTTACATAAGTTAAGGTAATATACAAATAAGTATATTGATATTTTTGTTTATATGATAGTTAAGGCTGTTGATATAGAAATTGTGTTTGATTTGTCTACTGAACAATCTTGGCCAGCCTTTGATAACTTTGTGACACGACATGGATTACCGCAAGATATATTTTCAGATTGCTGTACCAATTTTTTAGATGATACTAAAAAATAATATCACTTGATTAATGATGTAGATAACAATGTCCGATAAGTTGGTCATGCACCATCTAAGTAGCAATTTAAGTATCCTGGCGCTACTCACTTTGGAAACCTCTAGGATACTGCTATGCGGTCTGCAAAAACGTTGCTTACATGTGTACTTGCTGACCATAATCCCACACTAGAAGAAATGTCTACTATCCTATATCGCATAGAATCGGTTCACAAATCTTGGCCATTGCCACCAGTGTCTACATCACCAATGGACCTTGTTTATTTTTATTTAAAACAAGTATCTGTACACTTGGTACCAGATTCTGAAACATTGGCCGCAAACTACTGGTTTAGCACACAAGAAGAAACAGATAATGAATATTTCACTGCCCGATTGAGATGTTCAAGTCCATCGGTTAGTGTTGCTAGTGCAATAGAAAACGTAGAAACAATTAATATGATCAAACAGAAACTGGCTGTTGAAGTTACAGCCTGTTTAACATCTTCAAACAAATTGCCTGGTTCCGTTTTAAATGAGTATGGTATGAAAAATACAGTAGAAATATCGTACATATGGATCCCGTATACATCTATCGGGCTTGTTCTGGAAACTACTACGGAATGTTTTTAAAAATTACAATTGTAATATTTTTAATCAAAATTTATCGTATTTAGATTACCGCAGAGGTCTTATGAAGCGCAATACAGCTGCCGACCTAGTTGAAGAATGAAATTTATAAATCTTTTTAATTTGTCATCATGGTCAAATCAACTACAGCATTGATTTCTGAATTGTCAAATTTCTCTGTCTAGTCATTTAGCAATAAGTATTATAAATTATTGTTTTCATTTATGTTATATATACATAACATGTATATATAAGGTTATATTAAGAATGACTGAATATTATCAATTAATATTATAAGATAAAAAACTCAACTTATTTTAATAGATGAACGTGGAATGTCATGGTCATTGATTAACTATTATTAATCAAATTGTTAACATCCGGACTAGCAGAAATCTAAAACAATATTTGTAATAATATGTAAACACAATAATATAAAAATGACATTTATTATCAATTAAAATTTAGATATGTGAAATACCACAGCATGTATAATCAAAAAATGATAAAATAATCAATGACTTTTAAGTCTGAGTAAGCCTTATAAAAAGGGTAAATTTGCCCAACTTGCGGCTTTGTCTAAAAGTGATTTCCACACCATTACTATGACACTCGGTCTCTTAAAATAAAACAACTTGCAACCAATGTAACATCTAATCTAATAATACAATTTTCAAATATATAAACCTACTGTGATATTTCATATTTTCTAATATTAAAGGTGTTAATTATTTTACTTCAGTTCAAATCTAATAATAAATCCACTCATTCTTTAATATCTGGAGTTAAAAAAATTATCTAATAGGTATCGACTACCAAACCCGCTCGGAAGGAGGTAAGTGTACAATTTTATACACATAAACTTAATGAGTAGTTTATAAAATATCCCTCTTGCCATCTTTTCTCATCCATTATATTATTTATTTTTTTAATTTCGCAATCTACTACAATTATGTTCAGAGAAAATTTGATTCTTCAAAATTGCAAACTATAGATATAGGTACTTTTTTTCATATTATAAATATTTAATTATATTACTTTCATATTATATCTTATATTATTATTCATACTTATGTACATTTGTTTATTATATTAAAACCTTAAATGTATTATAATAAAATGTGTTGTCCTTCAAAATGTGTACAACTCATTTGCCTTGCTAAATATTTTATGTAGGTATTAATAACAAAAATATACTAGTGTAGGTTATCTGACAGATTTTAAAAACGCAAACATCAAACATTGTGAATTGTTAAAGTTTAAAGACGTTTAAAAATAATTGTGACTTGCGATTTTCATAATAAGTTAAGCCGTATATTATGCTTCTATAAAATGTTCAAACTATTAAACCCAAAATTCCAAGTAATAAACAATTTTGGATAAATTTCAAAGATCTATATTTAGTAAGTTTCATACCAAAAAATAGTTTGTACTTTTTTTGCTTATTTTTCGAATTTTCAAATGTTTTCTAAACTACTCTAAAACTACCAAAAAATGGCTGAAAATAGGCAAAATTACGATTTTTTTTTTTTTAATTTTAGATTCTGAACATAGCGAGGAATGTATATGTATTGGTTTTACTAAGTTGTTGACACTTACGGGTAGAAATAATGCTATTACTACAAATAAGGTGGTCTGAACAAGGATTTTTTCATTTGGGTGACAAAGAATGAACAATGAATTGGTATTAATTATAACTTATACACATAATTTATTATATAGTGTTAGGAATGTCTGAATTATAATATTTAGGTAATTATGTTAATCTGTTTATTATGTGTGTACCATACTATCGTATCCCATCATTCGATAATAACATTGATTATAGAATAGATAAAAAAAATATTCTGCTTATGTTAATGAAAAAGAATGGCTTATCTTTTGAAATATTTAATGATTTTAAAGTACTTAATAAATGTGATTATTTGTGCCTTGATCACACACTATAATTTTTGGCCATAATCCAATCTCGAATAATCTTTGAAGAACATCAATAAATAATTGTTTTAATATTTTGTTAACTCCAGAATGAGCGAGAAATTAGGCAATTGGAAACTTCCATGGTGAATTAATACCTCGAGCCATAAATACTAGAACGCAGCACTTTTATTAGACCTACCATAGTGACCTTAGTCTTTAAAACCTTCAATGAAGTCAAATTTTTTGGAATATTCTAAAAACTCTTTTATATACATTTTATCAAAACAAACAGCATACGCTTTTTCATTATATTCGGATGACTTAAAAATAATTTGCTAAAACCTGGTAAGAATTTGGACTGACCAATCTAACGACGAATAGTTGATGGTCCTAGTAAATTAACTTTGTATGAACGTAAAAATGTATATGCTGTTGGAAATTTATTATATAAATTTTAAGCTAAATTGTTTTCATTTAATGTCCATGATTAACGCTTATCTTTTAATTGCTTTGTCACCATTACTTTAGAATTTATTGATGCTAAATTATGAGTATTTACTAAATTTTTAAAATTATTATGCAAGTTAAAACTATTAGCTCTTTTATTTAATTTTGTAATGTGAGTAATTTTATTATGAATTAATTTTGTTTTTTCGTTTTAATTTATTACAAAAATAAATTAATATCAATATTATAAAATTAATTCAATTATCTTTTTAAAAACACGTTTATTTATTAGTTGTGTTATTTATACATCTATGCACGTCACACATGACATATTTCTTAATACAGAGTAAAAACTAAAATATACATATTATGAAATTTATTTTATTTATCTGGATCCTTGTGTACAGACACATTGTGTTTAAAATTTTTACAACTCTGTCGAACTCTGCTCATTATAATATTTGATTACCTAATTATATTATTAATTATTCTCTTTCAGTCTACCTAATATTTTATAACAATAATAATATCCATAATATTAAGAAGTATTTTTTTGTTCACTGCCCAACACTCCGATCCTTACAACATTACCTCATTACTTATAATACTTACCTTTTAATTTTAACAGTATATTTTTCAATTATTTTATACTATCTTTTGTAAGTACTTAAAATTAACCATTTATTTAGGTTAAACTTAAATTGTGGCATTTGATTTAAATTTACAGATAAAATAAGTATTACTAAATTTAAGTAATGTAACATTTTTGAGTATCTCATCACGTTGGCTTTTTATAAAATGTCATCTGATAATGATAGGTATTTTAAATACTTTGTTGTTTTGATGACATTTTACAAAAAGCCCACGAGAGAGGTACTCGAAAACGTTCCACTCTTTAAATTTGACAATAAGGGTTTAGACTATTATAAAATTAATACAAATTGTACTATAGGTACTATTATAGAAAAAAGAGGGTACTGTTTAATATTTTTCTGATGTATACCAATTATTTGAACATTCCTAAAAATAAATAAATAATAAACATTTAATTATAATTTTAAACCATGATATAATCTATTTTGTCCTGATATAAACAATAAGAGCCCTGCCACACTATGCGTTTTGGCGGGTCCTGGTCAAACGCATCCCGCTGACCGGAACGACAACTTACATTGTTTCTAATTATGGACGTCACACTAATACGTTTTAGCGATTTCTGTCGCTAACTGAACGAAACATGATGCGGTCGGACGGGAAACAAATCGGCAGGATATCTTATCGAAACACATCATTACATCACATTATAATATGATGGATGTCACATCATGCGTTTTCATTAAATTTATATGGAATTATTATTTTTCATTATTTTATTATTATAGTACATAGATAATAATTAGTAATTACAATTTATTATTGCAATATTATATATACGTATAAATTTAACGTTTATATTTAACCTGTCGCGTTGGTAAATCAAAATTTGTTTGAAATTATATCTAGATTATAAATTGATTGCACGTTTTTTTTTTTTCATCCTTTAAGTATAAATCATGTATAACAGGGCTGGCCAAACAATTGATTGTGAGTGATGTCAGTCTTCCATTGTTTGAATTAATTTTATACATTTAGGTAGTAAAATTGTCATTAGTTTACGCTCTGACATAATCAGAGCGCATCCAAGAAGGACCACGTGAAGGTTGCTAACTTCCTTCTCATAAATGTATTACCTGTGCTCAACTATAATTTAGCAAGTTCTAAAAAAAGTGACTCCGAACGCCAAACTTTCAGTAGGCCAACAAATCAGAAAATAATATTACAAAGTAATTGTCTATTAGAATACTATTAATAATTTTTTTTCATATATGGTCCATTATATAATAGACATTTTGTAGTTATACATAATGATATAATATAGTCGTTAATATCGTATTGTTTACACATATTAGTAGTAAATGTAATTTTTTTTTTTTTATATTATAATATAGTTAGGTATAGGAATATTTTTTTTGTTTTTAATCTCCTTTTTACCTTTTTTATTTTTTTTCCCATAATCATGATGACTTGACTATATCTTTAACGATTATAAATATAATTTATTTTTATTATAATATAGTTATTATATGTATATCTTCTATTTATATTTTTTTAATGCCTCAAATTTTTTTTTACATTATTGTATATCTAAATGTTGATACTTCATAAAAATTGATATTCCTAATAGTTGACCGACCAAAATTTAACATGCTAAAAGTAACTTGATAAAACTTACTAGAACTATAAAAAAAACATACAGCACAACTTCAATTTAGCGTAGTTTTAGCGTTTCTGACCAAATACGTCATGAAAACTTGACCAAATGTCAAGGGGCCGACCATTTGACAGCCAGTCAGTCAATTGTCAAGTGCACCGACCATATGTCATGTCAAACTACATACCTAACACATTAAGAAAAATAATATAAAATAAAAAATTTATAATTATAATTTTTTTTTGTGTGACTGTTTAACTATAATAAGTACATATTATTTCGTTTATAAATACCACGAAAAAGCCGCCGTCTACCCACTGCATGTCACAAAGCGATAAAAATTAAGAACTTGTTCGAATAATTGTACTGTTATCGTATAATCTATTTTCATTATTTCTGTACGTTTTTTCCTCAAATATATTCGGTTACAAGTAAATCGTTATATTTTATCTCAGCAGTCAGTACATTGTACTGTTAGATGTGCAAACATATTTTCAATTTGGCAATTTTTTTTTTTTGATAGTTAAAATATTATTTTGACAACAAATAGTGTAATAAGAATTAATTGCAAAATTAAATAGGTAACAATATTTTTATATTAATGTCAGACAAACGAGTTAAATTAAGCGGTGCAGAAGAAAAACTAGAAAAAACCGATAATTTGGTCAGAAAAATTCCAAAACTTCATTCATATTTTGCTGCTACAAATCCAGAAAAAGTAAGTATAAGTCGTACACTCGTGCCTAAATTATACAAATTTATTTCTCATTACTTTACCCATCTATAAATATAAAATTATGTAATCGGAATTAAAAAAAAAATAGTCCAAAAAAGATAGATAAAATAGAAAGTTGTTTAGCTGGTGCTTTCCGTGTTGAAACGAATAAAATATTATCTAAGATCCACTTTAATTGATGAAAAAATGTCATCGCTTTCAATATTAAACATCGAAAATGATCTTTTAAAACAGACTGATTGGTCAGAGATTATCCACCAGTTTGCGACCATCAAATCGAGGGAAAAATTAATATAAAAGAAAAATAGTAAAAAAAAGTAATGAATGATATAATATTTTGTCATATTTGGTAATTTTTTAAAATTTATATGTGATAAATAATTAATAATTATAAAATTTAAATATAAGTAAGAATGTGCTATTTAAAATACACATAATATAGATATGAGTATTTTGTAAATTTATTCTTACATGTTACACTTGTATCCTACTCGTCAATACGCTACTGACTGTAATTAATAATGTGTTGAATATAATTTTGAATTGTAAGGGCGGCATATTTTAATTTGCCCCGGGGCGGTAACATAGCTCAACGCGGCACTGCAAAACTGGTACCATTTAATATCTTTATTATCTAAGCACATAATATTAAATTTGATGTTTTACGACAAATATGCATACACTCACGGAATATCACATTATCCGTACAGCGTTTAGTAAATTGAATTTGTTAGACGTCTTTATAGATCAGAGAACAAAAAACTATTTAGTCGTGGACCGGTACAGTCTTAAGCTAAAAATCCTAAAATAGAGTTTGAAAATGTGGTTGAAATAAGTGTGATTATGTTTGATATAATTATCTATATAGGTTATTATTATGCTATTTGTTATTATTCCTATTCTATTATTACCATTATTCTTTTATTGTAATAAACGAAGTTGTTTTGAGATATTTTGTTTACAGTTAATTATATTCTATACTTTCCTTATTATTGACAGCCTTATTTCATATGTATATTTTTAAAACAGTTAAATTTAATTATTCTTTATTCACCAAACTGTTGAATAAATGCGTCATTCGCGAACCCTCATGGGGCACGTTCGTTGCCCATCCCTGTTCTCCATGAGGAAAAAACAGCGGATAGAGCATGGGATCAGCGTAACGGTTAGTCGACTCCATCCTCCGCATGTTCGTGTACGGGTTGGGATCTGGATTTTGACGTGGACCACGTAAGTCCACGGATCTCGATGGATTTCTATCGTCCCCGACCAACACAGCTGCAACCTCATTCCCACCTGGTAAGTTGTACCGCGTGGGTCTCTATTTTCTGTCACGAAGTACATTCTCACAGTCCTCGATTGTCTCAGTGGGTCTTCGGCAGCGGCCAGAGCCATTTCTCGATCACACGTCTCTCTCATGGTCCTGAAGTGTTCCGCATACGGATTCACCTCCCTCATCAACCTATCCAATCTGCCTAACAGTTTGGGTCTTACCACATCTCACCTCTCTTGTACGTTCATTCGAGCCTCTGTTGCCTCATCAGTGTTGATGAAGTAAAGCTGGCAATACCACGGAATGTTCGGTCCTGTATTGGCGTCACCAATCAGGTTGTATGCTTGTCCGTGTAGGACAAACACTATTGGTCCTTGTCCAGGCGGTGCCTGAACTTATTGAGAAATCAACGAAGCGAATGCCAGCAGGTTGTTGTACCTTTGTACCTCTTGCTGGAAATGCCGATCTTCAACACTGTCTTCGCTGAGCAAACGCTACAAATATACTGGAACTGGTCTCATAGCCCTGTCGCCTGTCAATAAAACCTTACCGTAGTATCTAGCACGGCACGACTCACACTGCACACTCATAGGTCCGACGACATCTGTCAAACACCAATGAGTTACCAATTACGTCTTTTGCAATGTCATCATCTTGTTGAACATCAATCATTTCGATGTCTTCATGATCATCCCTAATCACTTCTATCATTTCTTTTAGATCGTCCATGTCAATCTCTTCCACTTGTACATTGACATTTCTAACTGTACTTCAACTTCCATCTCTTCCTGTTGTATTTCAACGATATTCATGCCAGCCACTTCCTCCACCTCCATGAAATTATGTAAATATAAGAGAAAAAAAATGTAAAATATGTTTATATAATTAGCAACATATAATATATATATATAAATATTAATAATTTTATTTAAGTGCATAATTACATATGTAATATGCAATTTTTATATAATTTATATTTTTATATTTAATATTGTCAATTTCAATAATATGAAGGGTAAATATGAAGCATAAAGGGTAAAAAATAAACCGATTAAAATATGGAAATTTTTAAATATTTGTAATATTATTAAATATTATCAAATCATTAACAATTAAATGTTTAAATAGTATTAAAAAATATTTTCATATAAACAGTAGAGGACTGGAGCAAAGTGGCATCTGGTGCAGACAAACTTAATGGACCTATACATAATAAATTTATCATCAGTATAATGGTGCTAAAGTTAAGCAACCTTATAAATGTTTGCCTTGTACATTTACATATTCTAAATATCCTATTACTGTTTTTTAATACATTTTGGCACAATTTACTCACAATCGTAGGAACTGCTCTTGCACGAAGACGATGTAGCACATTTGCCTGTCAATAGTCATCGTCACTAAAATGCCTTGAGCATGATTTGGAGGTGGCAGTTATCTTTGTGTAATTACTAATATATATTAATAAATGCCAGTTTTTCCCCTCCCAAGGAAATACTTTTAAGAAATTCGAAAAATGAGCTAAATAAAGTACCGACTAAACACAATTTGTTACCGAAAACGTACCCTACTTGTGGTAGTCGGACCATTATTTCTACCCAAAAAAGTGTTTTCATACATCAAATAAAAAATAAAATAAAAATCTTTGTAAAACCAATTCATTCTTCGCTTCGCTCAGAATCTAAAATTAGAACTTTTAAATTACATAAAAAAAATGATTTAATACTAACTATAACACAAAACAAAACAACATAGTATAATAATATAATTATTACAATTAAATACAAGTTTAATTTGGAACAATATAAAAAAAAGTATAAAAGGTACAAGAAAAACATAATACACTATAATACCGTGGTTCTCAACCGGTGTGTCGCGACACACTAGTGTGTCGAATACTACCATGGTGTGTGTCGCTAAAATATTATTAGTTTAAATTTAAATATCGATTTTATTATATTATATTACCTATAAATCATAATTATATTGTGATTCATAATATTTCATCATTATGATCAAATAGTAAAACCTCAGATAACAAAACCAATTATGAAGAATAAATTGTACGTTTCCAAGATATAAATAACATATAATACTTTGGCATCATTATGAAATAGTAAAAACCACAGATAAGAAAAATAATTGTAACGCGCGTAGGGATCTACGTGAATAAACATGTCATTGTCTTCAGTTCTGCAGTGGTATCCACAATTTTGTGCGCGTTATATAGTGTTTGTGCGGTATATTTTCATATTTTTTTAAAAATTTCATATTAAAGGAATTACTCTAAGTATGGATAAATTTATAATTAAAAAAATCTCAACTTCGGTTAATACAAGCATCGATAGTTCTATTAATTCACCGTTACCGTCTTCATCACAAACTTCTAATTTAGGTAATAAAATACAAATTAATGACAAAACAACAGTAAAGCGTCGCAAGTATAACGACGATTATTTGAATTTTGGATTTACGTTTACTGGTGATCAAAATAATCAAATATCTCAGTGTATTGTGTGTGGCGTAACTTTATTAAACGAGTCAATGGTACCAAATAAATTAAAAAGACATTTAGAGCAAAACCATAGTCATGTTAGCAAAAAAAGTTCTGAATATTTTATGCATTTCTTGTCATCACAAAAAAAAAATTCGACGTTCATGGAAAAACGTATAAAAATATCTGATAAATCTCTTTTATGTTCTTTTAAAATCTCCGAGTTAGTAGCCAAGAAAAACAAACCACATTCCATCGGAGAAAAATTGATTTTACCAGCTTGTAAAGAAATTGTTGATATTATGTTTGGTAAAGTAGCATCTGAACAAATTTCAAACATACCGTTGTCAAATGATACTGTTCGTCGAAGGATATTAACCATGTCAGAAGATATTGTAAGAAATGTAAATGATTTATTACAAAAAGATAAAGAGTTTGCATTACAACTTGATGAAAGTACCGATGTTTCTGGTAAATCTCAACTCATTTCTTTCATACGATTTGTCAATGAAAATGAAATAATTGAACAATTTGTATTTTTCCGTGAATTACAAACTACAACAATAGGGGTCGATATTTGGAATGCTGTTATTTTGCATAATTTTTTTGAAGAAAATAATTTACTTTGGTCAAACTGCATTTCAATTTGCACAGATGGTACTGCGGCAATGACTGGCCGATTTAAAGGATTTCTTACTCTTGCAAAAAATAAAAATTCTAATTTAATTACAACCCACTGTTTCTTACACCGTGAAGCTCTTATGATAAAAAGTTCGGATAGGGGAGAATTAAGTGAAGTTCTCGAAACTGTAATTGAAATGATAAACTACATAAAAAAACGACTAGTAAAATGTAGAATATTCGAAGAACTATGTAAAAATATCGGTACAGAACACACTACTCTGTTGTTTTATACTGAGATACGATGGCTTTCAAGAGGTAAAATATTAAATATCTAGAACTTCAAGATAAATTACAAATTTTTTTTGAATGTGAAAACATAAATAGTTCTGCAAATAAAATTGATGATGAAATGTGGTGTGCTAAATTAGCTTACCTTGCTGACATTTTTCAAAAACTGAATATTTTAAATTCGAGTATGCAAGGTCATAAAGAAACTATAATTTCTACTAGTGATAAGATGGAAAGTTTAAAAAAAAAAAAATTAATTTATGGTTATCAAACATAAAAAAAGATGATTTGTCATGCTTTTCTTCAGTCGAAGAATCAATAATGCATTTAAAAATGGATAATCAAAAAATAGAATTGAAAAATGTAATATGCGAACATTTGTTGACACTTTCTCGAAATTCAAAGAATTATTTTCCATCACTTTCAACGACTGATGTACAGTGGGTAGTTTCATTATATGGTCAATGTGGAGAAGAAAATATTAAAAATGCAAACTTAACTTCTACGGAAAAAGAACATTTGTTAGAAATATCATCAAACACAACGTTAAAATCTAAATTTTATATGTCTGAAAATGATTTATTTTGGATTTCTTTGCAAAACGAATACGCCGGAGTGAGCAAAAAAGCATTGCAAATTTTGCTTCCTTCTTCAACATCCTATATGTGTGAATCAGCATTTTCAACATTGGAAATAACAAAAACAAAAAAAAGGTCTACGCTTAAAGATATTAAAAGTGAATTATGCGTAAGTTTGTCAACCATTCGCCCACGAATCGAAGACTTATGTTCAGTTCGCCAATCACAAGTATCGCACTAATTTCCTTTATTATCTAATACTGTTTTTTAAAATACTTTTTTATAAATACTTTCTTCGAACCGTTTAAATTTTAATTAAGTATATACTTAAAATTTTTGTATTTTTTTTTTTTTAATTAAATGCTAACATACAAATGTATTAGTTTACAAAGATTAGTAATTTTTACTTTTTCGAAAATTCATTCTTTTTATTAAGTGTGTCGCTATTTATATGGGTCAAAATTAGGGTGTCGTCATACAAAAAAGGTTGAGAACCACTACTATAATATATTAAAATATATTGAGTATATTAATGTTAATATAATAAATATAACAATTGAAAAAAAATTAATATATAGAAAAAAAAAATTATGAAATATACAAACAATATTTATAACAAAGAAAAAAAACATCTGATGTTAAAAATTAAAAAACAAAGTATGATAAGTAAAAATATGAAAATTTGGAGAAATTTAACGATTAATTAATTTAATGTATTTGAGGAGATCAATCACAGCGTTTATTTTAGCCTCACTTTTTGTTGTGCCATCACCAAAGCCTAAAACGATTAATTTTTATTAGACATATTATTACTGGAACCGTTAAAAAATCGTTATCATAATCGAATTGACAACATACCGTAATTGTTATCGCATCGCGCTTGTATGACAAAACGCAGTGCGTGGCTTCGTGTGAGACACCCCGAACGTGCACATCGTAATATGTTATTGGTGTTTTAAATTTTGTCGCAAAATAATTAAGTAAAGTTATAAGCGACTTTTTTATTGTCGGTTCGATATCGCCTTTAACATTTTCTGCAATATGCATAAGTCATAAGTATAACATATTAAATGATTTTAAAAAATTGATCTATATAATTGTAATATTATCTTAAGAAAATTAAATTAAATTTGATATGTACCTATAAATGTATAATCAGTTACGTATTATATATATATTAGATTCTGAGCGGAACGAGGAATGTATTGACTCTACAAATATGTTTTTTTTATGTATGAAAACATTTTTTCGGGTAGAAATAATGGTCCGATTATTACGTATAGCATATGCTTCGCTTGAAAATGTTGTCTACTCGGTACTTTATTGAGCTCATTTTTAGAATTTCCCAAAAAATTTTTCCTTAAGAAGCGGAAAATAGGTAATTTTTTTTAGATTTTTTATTATAATTTTTTTTCGTGATTTCTTATTAAGTTTTTATAGTAAGGAGTTGAAAATTTTTTTGAATACTAACATAGGTTATTTACAAGCGTGGTACAATTTTGGAACGAAATAGTTAATTATTTGGGAAAATATAGAGCTTTGAATGTTTTCCCCAAAAAAATAATATTACCTACAATTTCGGGATTATCTGTTTGAAAATTTTTATAGAAGTCCAATTCTATATTACTTAATATTGTTACAAAATATTTTGAAAATCTAAACAGGCAAATTTTTTTATAGGCATTTTTTTTTTTTTTCTGATCTATGAAAACCTTTTTTCGGGTAGAAATAATGATTCGATTACCACAAAAAGGGAACCTTTCTATATCAAATTTCATCTAGTTGGTACATTATAAAACTCATTTTTTGAATTTCCCATAAGTTTTTCTTTGAAAAGGAATGATAACTCTTTGAATATTGATTGTAGGGATTTGAAATTTATTTTGCATATTTACATATGTAATTAATATTCGTTGTAAATTTTGAAATGGATTATCAGTATAATATATTGCAATATATTTAGATACGCTCAGAATCATATTTTCTAATACAATATCATTGCATTCAAATCTTAATAATTATAATGAACCCCTAATTTCTCCGAGGACCGAAGGGACGAAGGAGGAACGTCCACAATCGGCTTTCCCACTTTTTTTTATAAATATTATATATATTTTTAAAAAAAATAAAATGCTTATAAAAGGATAATTCTATTCTATTTGTACACTATATTATTAGTTACCATAATCGGCTGTAATTATTTACTATTTTGGTTGTTGTTAAAAAGCAGTTTTATGTATAATTAAAAATATAATAGATACATACATAGCTACACTATTAATTAAATCTAAATGTATTCTGTTTATAGTTATGTATATTAGTTTTTTATGAAAATACCTAGAATTGTTTGCCAAATTCTTTTTAAAATTTAACATATTTAGCATTTACATTTTTTAACGATTGTAGACACATATCCCCAAAAAAATACGTCACTGTGTATTATACACACATATTATGTTAGTGAACAAAGGCGTATCCAGGAATTTTTTTGGGGGGAGCTGATCAGTTACATATTACATTACAAAAATAACTATATTTAAATTATACAATAAATTATTAATCAGAATATCAGATTGTTAATTTTAGTCGTCTAGCTTTTCCGCTGTTCCAAAACTTAATAGTACCATCTGGTCAGTAATATTTACATCTTTATGAATAGACAACAGAGCTAGTCCTACAAGCCGTGACTTAGATGATGAAAATAATTTTTGAACCTTCTTAATTGTTGAAAAACTTTTCTCAACAGTGGCTGTTTAAACAGAAAGCATTGATAATAATTTAAGAAGCTCATCTAATCAGCCTTATCTAATTAATATATGCGAAGTGCAGCATTACAGTAAATTGAAAAAGCAAAAGTACACCAAAAGAAACAGAAAAATGGACACTTTTGTCTGGGAGTGGGTAAGAGGACGACCACTAAAGTGTATGGTACCAGTACACATGCAATGCAACGCTGTATATTATATACTATTAAATTATATTTATTTATTAAGATTATACCTTTATACTATATATAATTTAATTAATTACATTTCCTGAAATTTCGGGGGGGGGGGGGGGGGGCTACAGCCCCCTCAGCCCTCCCCATAGATACGCCACTGTTAGTGCACAATTTTTATTGAAAATGTATTTTTCGCGAGGTATATCTATTTATAATAAAGCGCAGTATGTCCTACTCGCCCAGCCCTAGGGGCACCCCTTCGATCCAGTGCCGCAACTAGCGAGGGGACCAGTTGGTGAGAGGCACCTCTTGTGAGATCCCGAGCAATAGATATGAAGCCCCCAAACATATGTATATTAATTTAATATTTACACCAAAAGTCTTAAAAAAGTATCAATAGGTCATTTTTTTTAAATATAAATTTGAATGAAGAGGGCCCAAAACAATTGTTCACACCGGGGTCCTGTAGAACTTAGTTGTGGCACTATCCTTCACCACATCTACTTATACCCAAACTTAAATAATTACCGGTTGTGCATAACCGGAATGGAATTTTGGCGCTGACTTCAGTTGTCTCAAACCTAGATGTGTATCGATGACATCCTGAATCAATATTATGGAATCATCCCGTGTTAGTAGTACATTTATGTTCGCTTTGTTTGTCAAAACACGCATAAAAATAGCTGGCATATCACTACAATTTGACCACACACTATAAAAAATATATTAACCATGAGTATACTATACTATTATTACGAATGAAACATAATGAGCTGATATTCCTTATTCTTTCCAATATTTGATAAAGTCACTCATTTTAACCGTACGATCCTCGTTACCAACACATGAAAGGAAAAGGGGTTTCTTCAAATAAAATGGCAAGTCACTTAACTATAACGCACAAATAACACATTGAATTGATAAATCGAATCCACAGTGGTTAAAATTCTTAAATATATTTATTACTTTAGTTATTTCGTTGAAATGATTTTTGGACGCTCGCGCGTTAGGTAATGATTGAAAAAATACACTTATTTTATGTTCAATCGTATCTCACTGTTCAGCTGTTTTTTTCTAGACGGAAAATAAGTGCACATAATGATAATATGAAAAGTATATTATAATTTATAAAGTAATTTATATAGTATTTATAAAACAAAACAATTTTACTATAATATAATATGAAAGGGACAATATTACTCAGGTATTTTGTACTTGGAATTTGCTAAGGGAATACTTTCCAATCAAATACTAGCCAGCAACATACTAGTTGCAGGTGTAGTAATTAAGCCCGTCGTATTGGTTTGATGAGTCAAATTTGTAATGTCTTTTTCTTCTGAATCGGTCTAAAAAACAATATACGTCATTTAAGCAATGCCTTATTATTGATATATTTTAATAGTATAGTTTATAGTATTGGATAGACATGTATATCTTAAAACATTAATAAATTAAATCTAAACTACTTAAATAGCCAACACCGAATTTAATGGTTCATATTATATTATTATTATAATTAATTCGTTTCCTTGTTGTTATTCAAAAAATTGAAGTTAATATATTTGCCAATTAAATAGTTCTGAATGCAATATTTTAAGATATTTTGAAATACGTATCTCTGTCCAACAATGTAGTTTATTTATTATAATATATCGATTAATAACACAATGAATAATGATAAATAAATAAAAATCATCTATTCATATATTATCAACATACAATATTAAATTTTAATATGCATTTATAATATCATAAATACATACGTCTAAATTGTTTATGCAAGGTGGATTTCTCTTTTTCGAATTATCTGTGTAATTGTAAATAGTAGTATTATGTACTGTGATGTTATCCTTAAATCAAATTAGAAAATCATAATATTTGTTATGCATTTATATCATATCTGTCTATTTTATAATCTATTGTTATACTATCATAATAATATTACGAGCTGGGGACACGGGGTTCGTTAAAAGCAGTGGCGTAATTGGAATTTCCCCCCCCCCTTAAGTTTAGGGCAAGGGGGGAAAATTTTCATTTGCCCCCCCCCTTCCAGATAAGTTAACAGTTCAATTTTTAAGATCTTTAAAAAGTAATTGAAAGAGTAATATTATGCAGAATGTAATTTTGAAACATAACAGTACTAACACTAGTACACTACTAATATGTTAACAAACAGAATAAGATAATTCGCGAGTTTTTTCATATTATCTACATTCAATGTAAATGAATTCAAAATATGTAATAAGTAATAACAAACAACTAATATGTTATAATTGGTTTTTATACTCAGTATATCTGTGATATTATTATTTATTTCATTATGTATTAGGACTTATTATAATAATTATTAACACTTATTATTATTAACTAAAACTAAAATAAAAGTAATTCCCATGAGTTTAAGGCTTATGTCTTGTGTAGTAGTGTAAAAACAAAAAATTAGCCAAAAAAAAGGAAAATGTATTTTACCTCCCCCCCCCGCGCTTACAATTTTGGTGAGTACATTATTTGCCCCCTTTATTTTTACCCAGTTACGCCACTAGTTATAAGTATATTAGAATCATTCTAATACAATGCATCAGCATGACTATTCCCACTTCGACAGTGCATGCTGAACGCCCAGAAGCGTATTTATAGTGGGTTTAACTGGTTTAAATCCCCTCATGACTAAAAAATAAATTGCTATTAATAATATTATATTGCCATCTCTTTTAGATTTTGCATTATAATGTATACAGATATACAGAACATGTTTATTTTCATTTATTTTCAATTAATTTTTTAGATTCTGAGCGGAGCGAGGAATGTATTGTTTCTACATACAAAGATTTTTTTTTTCATTTTATTTATAAAAACATTTTTTCAGATAGAAATAATTGTCCAATTATCACAAGTGAGGTATGCTTTCGGAGTACCTAATATATAAAAGATAGCAAGACATACCTATATGATGAATGTATATTATGCAAGTAGGTTAAATCCTTCATAATTTTTTCAGCCTAAAGATGCTATTTGCTCAATTTTGTTGAAAATAAAAGTCTATTTGACGATCAAATGCAAAAAATACATCAAATATATATGTAAATATGCAAAATAAATTTCAAATCCCTACGTTGTTATTCTCTCTTCATATAAATTACAAGATATTTTATATTATTTTTTTTAGATCTCTTCGGACGATGTTTATTATTTAATTTTTCTATTCGTATCATATAATTTCGTATAGGCATTTTAGACTTTTGGGATGGTTTTTTATCCCCAGAGCATTCTCATCCATTAATACGTCTCTAGCATGGTCGATCGAACATTATTTTATAATATAATATTAACGTTGACAATAATTTGTTCAATCATTTACCGTTGATGCTGTCAGAGCTTGTACTAAATTTACAACAAAATCCTAAATTTTTTTTTTTTCAACTCTTTTTAACCAACACAAGTATAATTATCACGCATTATAATATTCAATTATAATATTCAAAGAGTTATCATTCCTTTTCAAGGAAAAACTTATGGGAAATTCAAAAAATGAGTTTTATAAAGTACCAACTAGATGAAATTTGGTATAGAAAGGTTCCCTTTTTGTGGTAATCGAATCATTATTTCTACCCGAAAAAAGGTTTTCATAGATCAGAAAAAAAAAATAAATGCCTATAAAAAAATTTGCCTGTTTAGATTTTCAAAATATTTTGTAAAAATATTAAGTAATATAGAATTGGATTTCTATAAAATTTTCAAACAGATAATCCCGAAATTGTAGGTAATATTAATTTTTTTGGGAAAACGTTCAAAGCTCTATATTTTCCCAAATAATTAACTATTTCGTTCCAAAATTTTACCACGCTTGTAAATAACCTATGTTAGTATTCAAAAAAATTTTCTACTCCTTACTATAAAAACTTAATAAGAAATCACGAAAAAAAATTATAATAAAAAATCTAAAAAAAATTACCTATTTTCCGCTTCTTAAGGAAAAACTTTTGGGAAATTCTAAAAATGAGCTCAATAAAGTACCGAGTAGACAACATTTTCAAGCGAAGCACATGCTATAAACTCACACATGTGTACACGGCATAGGGAAATTTAGCTACTAATATTATATTTATACAGGTTGTCAAACAAATTTAAAATAAAGAAGTTCACAGGGCGCCCTCAGGGAGGAGCAAATAAAAGAAAACTCTTTTTTAGATTCGTGGGGATATATATTTAAATGAAAGCCAATTTAAAACGCCGTTTTGTAATTTTATTGATAGGTTAATTCATTAATACTTAGCGTGATAAACACAAAGATACTGTGTATAATGTATTATAATATAGTCTGTATATTAGTTACATATAAATAGCGAAATTAAAAAAAGCATTTTTTTTTGTACTCCACCCTTAAATTTTTACTTATGGGCGCCCCTGTTTATAATATAAATATTTTCAAAAATCATCTAGAACAAACAAAGAAAACGAAACAACAAATTCATAATTGCTTCTAAGATTAATAAAATACCAGTATAATAATGTTTTTTTTTTTATGAAAATTTACAGATCATCTAAACGTTCAAAAATTAAAAAAACATGACACATGTGACATTTTAAGATATCATCTCTTAATATTTTCAAATTATGTTTAATCATAAATTTAAATATTTTCTTTTGTTCAAATAATAAAATATTGTTTTAGATAAAAGTCTATACACGTAAATTAAAAAAAAAGTGGAAACGTCAATTTAGGTATTTCGGGTGCAATGAAGAAATCTCTACGTAGTGTACCCGAGGCAACTGAGTTACTATAGAGTAACACAGGCTAATTCTTCAACTCCAGACATGAACTTTTATGTATTATTAATGATGATAAATAGGAAACAGATATACCAAAAACGGTCTTTATCAAGGCCAGCCTTAACGATAAAAAATAAATGAAAATTTTTTTATACATTATTATGTTTCGTCATTATTACAATTAGGTATTATTATTAGAAGCTAATTTTTCATTGAGAATTTTACAAATTGCTGTGGAAATAATATTATTCCAGGGGGGGGGGGGCAAGTGCCCCGTCTTGCCCTCCCTTCCTGGGGACGCCCATGATTATTAACTTTCTTGTAGAAAATAAACTATTATGTATTAAACAATAATCTTTGTAAAACAAAATTTTGTTTAACAAAATAATGGTAAAAAAATCATGGAAATTAAAAATATTGTATATATTTTCCCATGATTACGCTATATGCTATTTGTAATATAACCTAACCTAACCTTTATAATTTACAAGACAAAACCGGTTTATAATACTGGTGCATTTATAATGGATCTGATTAGTTATAGGTTCAAAATATTTTAAACCGATTTAGTAAGAAATTCGCTGTGTACATTGGTTTATAAAATATGATTACATTAAATGTGATAAGGAAATTAATTAAAAGGAACATGATTAGGTGGGGATAAATCTGGATCAATATTTTTGAACCATATCGACATGATGGTCGAAAAAAATGAACCAATTAATCTTTTATTGTCATTGGTTTACTAACAAAATTCTCAAAATTAAATCGGTTTACTTTTAAATGGGAATTTACACAGAATGTCTTATATGTCTATTTCTCTCACTCTATAGTAGTACAGTGTCACAATATAATATTAACGAGGTGGGTGAGAATGCGCAGTCCATAGTTCATAGGTTTATGGTTAGATTCACGGTTGTAGATAGAAGTTTTATCTACGACCGTGGTTAGAACCATATAATTTGTGGTTAGAATAAATAAAGACATAGGTTAGGTTCAGTTTCAGTCACGTGTCACGCGCAAGTCTGCAATTCTGCATCACGATTTACAATCTCGACAGTTAATTCAAAATATAAAATTATGCGATAATAGCGCTAACATCTATTTAGTGGCTGGTGTCAGAGTTATACTGGCCGTATTCATTGTATAGTGATATATCCCGTTCACTGTTTCTCGACCGACAGTTCGGTAAATAATATTTTTGTTTATCAATCTATTAATTTTTCGCGTTTGATTACATTTTAATTTGTTGTATACGGCATTTGCTATTTAAATCCTACAATAAACAAAACGATTTTTGTCTTATTTTGACCAACGTTTTTAAATTAATTTTAATTCAACCACTATACATAAGAAATGGCTTCCGTAATTACAAATAATGGTAATGATATGTCCAATGAAGAACGTAAAGTTTACGATAGACAAATACGTTTATGGGGATACGATGGACAAAATAAGTATGTTTAAATTAAAAAAAAAAAACTTAAAATGCGCATTGTACAGAAATTACATTATGTTATTAGGTTGAGATCATTAAGAGTACTTTTAATTGGTATTCAAGGCTTGGGCGCTGAAATAGCAAAAAATTTAATATTGAGTGGAATTCATTCAATCACCCTAAAGGATCCTACAGAAGTATCCATATTGGACCAGTGTTCTCAGTTTCTTATACCACGTGATACTCAAGAACGTAATGTAAGCATCAAGTTTTAACATTAAAAACATTTTAAGTAATTATAGTTACCTATATTGTAATAAACTAATAAATATGTAATTGCAGCGTGCCAAAGCGAGTTTAACTGCCGCACAAAAACTTAATCCGAATGTAAAAGTCATAGCTGATACAACACCTATTGAAGAAAACATTGACAATTTTGTTGCTTCTTTTGATGTAGTCATAGCCAGTGAATGCTCTCCATATACTTATAAGAGACTCAATGAAAATTGTAAAAGAACTAACGTAAAGTTATTCATTGCCGATGTATATGGTTTGTTTGGATATTTTTTTCAAGATGTGTAAGTTAATATATTTCATGTATGTAAAAAGGTTCTTATGTATGTTAATTAGTAGTAATAGTTTTGTTGTTTTAATTTAAATTTTTTATAATCTTTCATTTGTTTATTTACAAAGACTAATTCACTAGCATAGTAATGTTCATATACAATAAAAAATACAAGTTTTATATATTTTGTTTTGTCCAAGCTAGCGATTATCAACAATAACCAATGAGTACCACGAAAATGTAATACATTATTTATTAAAACTAATTTTTTTTTTTAGCAAGTTTGAATATTCTTTATTTAATGAGGTCTTTCCATGTTTTGATCAAAATTATATTGATCCTATTGCAGAAGGCCGACCATTGCCATATTACTTGACTTCAGGTATAAAATAACATATAGTGTAATTATTGTTGTTAATTTATAGTAGATAAATGATTAATTTCTAAACCAATATCTAAATTAATTTTGATTATATTTGTCTTGTAGCTTTATTGAAATTTCAAACTGATTCTCATCACAAGCCTAGTCCTGATACTTCTGAAGAGGACATAGAGGAATTGAAATCAATTATTGCTTCTTTTTCTCAAAATACTTTAAAACTTGATAAATTTGAAGAATACTATGGGTAAATATATTAGGAAGTTATCATTTTAACATTATTTTTAAATTTAAATATTTATTGTAGTGAACTATTTTGTCAGCTGAGTCCAACAACTTCCATTGTAGGTGCAATGGTTGCTCAAACAGCAATAAACACTATTTTGGGTAATCCAATTGATAAATACAACACATTTTTTTATGATCATATACTTCATGAGGGCAAATTTCATTTGTTTTAAGTTAATAATATAAATTTTAAAAAATCATTCCTTTATTAATATCATTGATTTACTTAATATTAAGATTTTTAATTTTTAATTTTTTTAATTACAATTTGATTATATATATATATTAATAATTTTACAAATGAAGTTTAAAATTAAGATTTAAATATTTGATATGCAGGGAAATGTGTTTTAAGTGTAATACAAAACATATAGAATTAATTATTATGTTTCCTATAATTTGTAATATTTTAAAAATGTATATTAATAGGAATTCATATAATAAATGAAATTCATAATAATATAAGTATTTGTATTTGCTTTAATTATTTGAATGTTGAGATATTTTATTATTTATTTATTCATTGTATTGAAATAAGAATTTACATAATACAATCCTATGATATAAGTAGGTGCAGTAAATAATAGCAAAATATAAATTGAGAAAACAGCAAAACTAGTAAGTAGAATAATATTATTACCAAGTTTTGTAAGTCTTCAGACTTGTTTGATAATTCACAACTGAAGGTATTGCATACAGTTTTTGTTTAAGTTTAATGATAATGACAATGTTCGGAACATTCATGTATATAGCGAACATATTTACATACACATTCATTACCTAAAAAATGTATAGGTTTACGTGTTTAACCAGATGAAGGAGTTCGCGTTTACCAGAATAATGAACATGTTCATAGTTATTAACATGTATCCACAACTACAAATTATGAGGTTGAAAATTTTTTATTATTTTTTTTTTTGGGGGGGAAGTTAGATTATCATAGAATCTTTGAATTGGTGTAAAATGTGAGTTATGGGTATTTATTAATAGAGCGCATAAGTTCATGCATTAAATACTACTAAAATATGCAAACATTTATGTGCTAAAAAATCTGAAATATGCCCTTATTATTTTTAAATTCAAATTCGTAGTCGAATTAGCAATTTTTGGGTCCATTCAGTAAAATCATGTAAATGCATGAACTTCCTTGTTCTAATTATAAGTATATTTCACCACTTTCCAAATTGTAAGTGTATTTAGAGTGTTTGGTCAATTTAATATTCGCTAGAATAAATCGGACTAAGACAGGTATTAATTGTAAAATATACCTAGACAGTCTAGACTAAACCATAATATTTTAAATATAGCAACTATTAATAAGTATTTGCTTTCTATGAAATATAACCCAGTTCAATCATATTGACCAACATATAGTACTAACATATGTTATCTTTGTTCGTTAAATTTTTATTTTTGATTGACGCTTGTAGCTTATAGGAACGATTTAAATTTTATATTCTTATTATGACTTAAAGTAAAATAATAATGTTCTTAACAAGATTTAACAATTTTAAAAGTCTCTTAGAGAGACTACGTTCACGTTAACCAACTATATGAAAGTCGTTCACATTCACACTTTAAGAACATTGATGAATGATGTCACAGTATATATGAATATGAACACAATGGACATATTCATTCCAAACACTGGATACTGATGTATCAAATAATAACTAATGAATAGAAATTTATATTGTATAAATTTGATTGTGTTTATGTATCTAATTTTTTAACACTGTATATTATTATTATACATAGTAAAAATATTAAAATGCCAATAACAATTATAGTAAGAAAAAACTATATTTAATTTTTCTAATTCATATTTTTTAATAAAGATTTATTTTATGTGAATTAAAAATAATATTTATGATTTTAGATTCTGAGTGAAACGATAATGTATTGGTTTTACAAAGATGTATGAAGACACTTTTTCGGGTAGAAATAATGGTTTGATTACCACAAATAATGTATGTTTTCTGTACCAAATTGCATCTAGTTGGTACTTTATTAATCTAATTTTTCCTAGAAAAACTACTAAAAATGATGGAAATAGTAATTTTGATGAAATTGATTTTAAATTTTTCATGTTAACTAATGCCATTTTGAATTTAGGGATCTGTAAATTTGTTTAAACTTTTATAGGTAGTTTACACACAAGGTAAAATTTTGGAACGTATTTCAGTATAATATATTGAGTTTCACTCAGGATCATATTTTCTAATGCAATATTATTGCATTTAAATCTTAATTATAATAAACCACTAATTTCTCTGAGGACCGAAAGGACGAAAGAGGAACATCCAATATTGACCTTTCTATTTTTTGGTATTTTAAATTATTTTTCTTTTAATATTGCGAGTATGTTCAAGAATTTAAATAAAAATTTGATCATATAGATGCAATTTTCCTTGCAGTTTAAAATAATATAGAAATTTAAAGTAATTCAATAATTTTTGTGTAATCAACTTTACATTATACTTGAAAAAATTATTACTTGACTTGACATCGAAATAACAATACTCGTCTAACACTACTGATAACTATTGAGTATAAATACTTTTTTTTATTAAAAATGATTATATTCTGTTCACTGAGAGAATGTAGTGACCAAAATGCGTTGTAGTTTGCGCATCTCCCGCCACCAACTTCTATCTAGTGATCAGTTAGGTTTGGTTTGTTTTGTCTCGTTGTATGGCTATAATATTAACAGCAATATTGGGGAATTGATGATTACGAATAATTTAATTTTAATATTATTAATTCGTATTCATATTACAATAGATTAATAATACTCTGCGCTGCATGACGGTCTGTTAGGTGGGAAATTAATACCCATAATTTAGATACGCAGGAGATTTGCGTTCTCTCGGTGAACAGAATATAGTTGTTCAGGTTAATGAAATCTTAAATATATCCTTAAATAATTAGTGTTGTTTGAAGATAATATGTAAATTTTTCATTACAAGTTTTATTTTCATTTGACAATAGTTTACAGTAAAGTTAATGTTGATATTTCAGTTTCAATTTGGTAATATTTTAATACTTAACTGTGTAAATTAAAAAGACGAAATTGTAATTTTTAGATGAATTGGAATATTTTGGCAGAATTGTTTTTTTTTTCGTTAACAGGAATAAGGTAAATAATTTTTAGAATAATAATATTATATATTGATTCTCTGAAATCTGAATAAACAAACTAATAATGGAAAAACAAAAACAGTAGTTATAAAATAAATGAATTGTTTATTTTAGTTATAAAATGACTTGAAATTAAACAAATCAATAGAAATATCAATATCCAATAATATTTTGATCACTTAGTAAAATTTCATTTAAATTTAATTCAAATAATCGTTAAAAGGCATCACAACAACATAGTCAAATTATTGTTAGAAATAGTAACCAAGAAAAAAACAAGTTAAAATAAATAAGGGATAATATACATAATACAAAATAAATTGAAATAAATCACATTAACATAAAAAATAATAATATATTAACTCAAATAAATTATCGTTTAGATGAAAGTTAAACCAAAAATTATATAATTAAACAGAAAATAATACATAAAATATATGGTTTAAAATAAAACTAATTTGCTCAAAACCAAAATACGAACACATCATTAATAACATGGAATAATCAAGTCTTTTGAATTGATATTATTTAGTTATTAATTATAAAATAAAAACCAAAATAAAATTAAAGAAAAAGAACTGTTTAAAAAGCGATATAATTGTATATTTTCTTTTCGAAAAAAATTCACATTAGACATCACACAGAAAAAAAAATCTATATACACGTGTATCAAAATAATGAACTCGAGGAATATTTTTTATCCAACATTTGATTGTTATTAAAACAATATTTTATACATTTATATATATATTATATAGATAAAATATAAATAGTAATTTATATCTATATATATATATGTACATTACATATTTTCGTTAGTACTGTAAACTAACAGGTAACACTTTGACTAAGTACTTTTTAATAATAATGTTTTTGCATATAATTTTAAAGTGAAAAATTGCACTAGTTTTATCGATCGACCGATAAATAATAATAATAAAAAAAAATATATAAATATAAACCGGCAGCAATTCTTATTCAATAAAAAAAGAAAATATATATCATAATTAAAATAAAACCAAAAATTTAATATCAGAATATAAATAATAAAATGTGGTTAACAAACTATTAGATGACTGTTACCATATTTGTGTTTGAATATTAATATTAAAAAAAAATAATATACATAATATAATTATGCACACGATAATAAGTGTTTTTATAATGTAATTTTTATTACCATATATTATAAAAGTATTGAAAATAATGGCTTGCGGTAGTATAAAATTTTGTTTATACAATGAAAAAAAAAAAAAATTAATAAATACACTGAATTAATACACCAGGTGGTCAAGTTGATGATGTGTGATCACCCCAAAAAATTATATATTATGTACATTTCTTATTCATAATTAGTCCGATGATACATTTGAGAATCTCACTAAATATTTAATAAATATTTCAAAAAACCAATTGATACTATTTATGCGTCTGTGTGTGTGAGTTTATAAAATATAGAGTAGTTTAGTACTGAATTAAAAAAAAATCCTAATGAGAGCAGGTATTTTGTAGACACAAGATAATACAATAAATGTAATTAATAACAATTTTAATTACTACTTAATGTTACAAGGAAACTTATTTTAGAATAATATTTTTATGTTAGTAATGATTTGTATGGTATAAATAACAAAAACAACTGTTTTATTAAAATTAATATATAAATCGTTTGTCGATAGCCAAAGGAAATTATTCAAGTTCTTTTAACACATACATATTTATAAACACACACACATATACACACATAATAATAATAATAATAATAATAAAAATAATAATAATAATAATTAATAATAATAATAATAATAATAATAATAATAATAATAATAATAATA